>OX637291.1:12843245-14043245 GCA_951799445.1 Pseudisothecium myosuroides
ATAGCATCATTGTTTTCAAAATGAGGTAGGAAATCCTCACAAGTATGTTCTCTTGCAAGTCAAAGGAGGAATTTGTTCCTTGCATTGCTAAAAATCTAACCCATTGATTATCAATAATTTCAGTTCATTTTCAATTTACAGGACAATTTATTGATTATTATGTATTAAAAAAAACATTGTGCTAATACTCAAAGAACTTTGAAATGATTGTGAATTGTAAATACCAAATTTTAGAATATTATATATTCATGAAATTTCAATACATAAATAATGCAATAATGACATTCACGTGTTGAAGTTCTTGAATATTATAAATTGCATTAAAAAAACCACACACAACACAAAATTTATTCAATGTTATTTTGGCAATCATGACATAAAGAATTTTTTTATAACTTCAACACGATACAAAAATGTGACACAAATATACTACAATTACACTACTTGTAAAACAATTAAATTTGGGTACACAAATATTTTGTACCAATTTCTACTAAAATAAAATTTTGCAGTGACAAATTTATAGATAACACTAATTCCACCCCTAACTAATAGTGCAAATCAATGTATAGTAATTTGTCCTATTAATGCATGTTACAAAATAAACTTACTTATACTTAGGACATCCTCAATGCGCACTCAGTATGTGGTCACTTCAAGTGCAGTGTAGAGTGCCTTTTTGTAGATCCTTGTTTTTTAATTGAATAGAGTATAGATTGAGCCTACCAATGTAGACACGATATGGATTCTTTGTAAAAACTTGGTTGGTCACAAACGAGGCTTCTAACACATTTGATCCATTCTATTTATCACGAAGAGAGTAATTTTGGGATATCTTGGAGGTTGAATTAACTCCTCGTGCTCCCTCATTAACTTTGTGGAGCCATGATTACTTTGTCACATGTTCGTTCGCTCACTTACATCACACAACACAAATGGAAAAATGCCATGTGGAAGCAATTTTTTTGCAGAGGCCTCCAAATTGATGAGTCTCTTGCAAGATGGATTGAATCGCCATGTTTGCTTCTTCTCATGGCCCCACCTTCCAACATCAATTACAATGACTCGTTACCAATTGCATTGAGAATGGCCTTATAACTTTTCCAAGAGAAGAATATTTTTTTACTAATGATATTTGTGAAGACTCCTTCAACATGAAACAACACTAGATACAATGAGTAAGAAAATCCATCTCCTAATAAAAAAAAGTTGTAACTATATGTAACTTTATTTTGTAACACATTCTTACTAATAGGACAAACTAGTCGGCCACGACTCCATAACATTGTTCACCAATGAGGCAAGGGTCCCTTTTTCATCCTTGAAAAGCAGCCCCCTACAGTAAACACAACTGTCTTATACATGACTTCTCACCCAACCCCAATCCTAGAATTATATTGCAAATCTTTCTGAGGCATCTAGGGAGGCAATAAACACCTTTCCAGCATAGGGAGGACCATTGCCTAGTTATACAATGTTAGATGAGTTGGGTTGCCCATCTGTCCAACAAAAAGCTGACCTGTCCTCCATGTCACTTCGCGCTGATCTATCTACCAAGTCCTGGCCAATGTGGTCACTCCAGGTGGCGTATTTTTGTTCCGGCACTTTCAAGTTGAGAACCCCGGCATTGGTGCGGAACTCCTGAAAAGGAACCAAGGTCAAAGGCTTGGAGAGCCGCATAAAGAGTGACTCATCTTGATAGTGAAGAGAATCTCAACATATCCACAGTACAATTGTTCACTGCAATTACTGTGGGCCACTCTACTAGTTCAGGCGAGGTCAGAATCTTCATAACGTGAAGATATGTTCCGTTTCTGAAGATATTTCAACCCACGGTATAAGTGGAGCCCCACCGGTTGCCGGTTGAAAGAGACTACTGTAACTTATTAGTTGACAGTTCCTTCAGTTCCCACCAGCCTTTGGCAGATCATCCACCCAATCCTTTGAACAGTTTGAGTAGCCATGCTTGACCCTCGGAACTCGCCATGACATGAATTCTGAATCAAAGCAGTCAAGAAGGGAGCAATTGCACTTCACTTGGTAGGTTTGCATTGTTGAAAGGAACTTGCCACGTGGCACACTTGCATTAGAAGAATGACTTCCAACAATGAAAGTCGTCAACTTCGATCATGGATAATGGGTTTTAATTCACTATGTGACTATGTGAAGTGGGTCGGATGTGCATGCACGATTGAACACGTGGACTCCACGTAGAGCAAGGAAATATGACCCACAAGAAGACATACTCTACCAAGTGGGTGAGTTATGGTTTTGTTCATGGTGCGGGTTCTTTGGTTTATGTGGACTATATTTCTATTGGTGATGACTTGTGGGTGGAGACTAAGGGTTGCTATTATGTGAGCATAGGAGTGTGAGCCCATGAGCCTAGAATACTCAGTACACACTTATGTTCTAGGTGTATATACCGTATAGAAATTGTTTATGATTATAGGGTGTATATGTTACAAATATCCATATTATAGGTGTTTATGATACATACACCTTCTATAGTGTGTAGTATCTATATTATAGGTACCTATATTGTAGGCTCAATGCTCACAAGCTTGCATTCTTGGGCTCACATAGTAGCACCATTGGTTGGAAACCAACCTTTTGTTTTTTTGTTTTTGGATTGGAATCCTGGTAGTGAGAGTTCAAGGTGGATGTATTGCTATTGTGGTTATTCCTTTTATTTATTTTTATAGTGAAATGTGTTGGCAATGGGTGAAGATTTATTGAGTAGAAAAATGGAATTGACTTTTTCATCTTTGGTAACATGTGTTGGCACATGATGTATGGAGATTGTAATTGTGTTTAGTAATGTTGTGTGTCATGTGGCATCTTGTGGAATGCTAAAGGTTACTCATGTGGAAACGAGGTTCATTTTTTCAGTATTTTTTTGGCAAACATATATGGACTATCTAGAAGGCGCAAAGTGGCTACAAAGGCCATAATTGTGTACTTTTGAGTTTTTTGGTCAAAATGCGTGAACAATGTTATATGAGGTGGTTTAGGATCTTCGAATTCCATCTTTGAAGAACAACAAACCTATACAATCCACAAAGGCACTCCGATGCTACAATGAGATTGTTTTTTAACCCCTAAAGGACCAACATGCCTTTTTTGGCAGCATAGATATTTTGGGCAGGTACGTGTGACTGGAGATTTGCATATTTTAGGCTGAAATTTTTAAAGAAGGTGGGGACGAGGAATATCTTTCATATGCACCAAATTTCATGACATTTGGAAATACAAGTCAAAAGTTATGGCCAAATATGTTGTTTGTTGGTCAACTCGGGCAGTCAGGGCAGATCTAAAAAAATCACTTTTTTCAAAAATAAAATTTTGAAATTGGTTTATTAGATTTTTATATGCGTGGAAAGCTTTGAATCATTTCATTGTGATCAATGAGTCAAACGTTATGAGGATTTTTAGTTTGCGGGCAGTTATGGATTGTCTACTCTAAAATAAACTTTGAAGTTGTTTATTTCACTCAATTTTCAATATTTTTCAAAAAAAATAAAATTGTAGGGTGTAGATTGTTTATTACAACATTGCAACCATTGGGATTGGCATTTTTCAATTCCATAATTAACTTCTTAACAATTTAGTGTTTTGAACCATTCTCTACTTCTTTCTACTTACTATTTTTTTCCTATATGTTGTACAATTCCAAATAATCTGAAAATTTTCAAGCATGTAGCCAACTTGTCCTGAAGAATGAATCCAAAGAAGCACAACCATTTTGGAAATTTTTTCATAATAATTTGACCTTGTGAAGTGCAGCTGCTTGGTTTTGCGCAGGGCCAAAAAAAGGACTTTTGCCACTTCAAATGCTAATATCTTGCAATCTACACGGTGGAAATTTCTGAAATTTTTTCCACATATTCTCAAACCAGAATACTACAAGATCCTATGGTTACATGTGTGCAAAAATGATATTTTTCAAAAATTTGGTACTTGTACTAGAAATGGCAGTTTTGGAGCATTTTTGGTGAGAACATAGTCAAGGAACTTTAGGGGTTAAAATAAGGTGGATGAGCATTTCATTACATTCTATGGCCCTATGTGTACCTCAATGCACAAGAGAAATTCCGAAACTAAAGGTCGGCTTGCACAGTAAAAGAAATCTATTGAAGCTTGAATCTTGTCAAACTGCCAAAAAATTTACATATATACAAAGAAAAACAAAATATTATGCATGGCTACTTAAATCCAATGAATGTCAAACATAAGTTGTAGATAGAGGGAGGCCCGTGACAACTACCAAGTCTCCTAGAAGGATTCATTTTTCCTTTTCCTGCACAAAAGTATAATGAAATAAGGAGATCAATTAAGAGACATGCAATGAAGAAGATTCACACTTCATTTCATGAAAATCAAGATGGATATCATCATCAATTCCAATAGTATCTTCCAAGTCGTCCTTTTATGGGTGATGACTTGGTTTCCCATATGCTTTTACAATAGGCCAAGCTTTGGACCCATTCATACAAGAGAAACATGACACATTGCCACACTACGACCTTGTAACCTAAACGCCCCAAACTACATCCTCTAGGCCTAAGCAATTGAGGAAATAGAAGACAAAAACTTATGCATTGATCCTATAGCGTCAATTTGAGCCATTCAACCACTCTTGAAAGGTGCAATTCTAGAGGGAGTTCTTGAGTGTGAAGATCTTTTGACAATACATCCCCATGACAAGTTGCATGTGGTACAAAATTATAGAGCTTGTTTTTAAAAAATGCCAAAGTATTGAAGCAATGTTCATCTTCCACGAACCCCAAAACGCCTTCATTCTTCTACCAATATTTTTGAGATATAGTCTTAGAATTTTGCAAAAAATCTTACCATTAGTCCTACTTTTAGACTTTAAAAGGACTTAGAATTTATTTTATTTTATTTTATTCTTAATGTACATACCTTTTGAGTTCAACTCTAGCTTTAGGTTGTACTTTTCCTTTGACCTCTTATAAATAAGTATATTTAAAAAACAATGAAATATATCCCACCATTCTACACTAAATACACTTCCATGGATTTAAGTTTTTGATTAGTGTAAACATTAGAGGTATCAAATAAAAAAATAAAGAGGTTAGGAGTCAATAGTGAGTTCATCCAACCCTAGAAGCTGCATGAGAAACAAAGAGAATCATATTCCATTAGACTTGTTGCAACCTTATAATTTCAAATGTAAATTTGACATTTCAACCTTCAAAGGTATTGGAGTTTTTTCTAATCCATCATGCAATCAATAAACAAAGTTGAAACCCAATGTTTTATTATTTAATTAAAATTTTGAATTTAATGATTTATTTCATTCAAGCTTTGTCTTTTGGTTATAAATGAATTAGGAAAAATTCCAACAACTTTTAGAAGGTCACAACTAGTCTAATGAATATATTTCACTTTGTTTCCATACAACTTTCAATGAAAATGAGTTCTATATCAACTCACAACCTCCATATTTCTTCTTCTATATTTCCAATGTTTAAATTTAAAAGCATTTAAATTTGAGTTTAGTGAGGTACATTTTGGGTACAATGGTGGAATTCACTCCATTGGTCAATAGATATTGCTTTATAAAGAATCAAAAGAATAATTTAACTTCAAAACAAGACTTGGACTTAAAAGACATCTCTTTTAATAAATTATCCCAAATTCCACATTGAATAGTTTCACTAGAGAAAAAGAGGGTCTTTGGGTACCAAGATTCAGTAGGAGAGCTTGGTTCCACATGCTCAAAAAAGCACCAAATTGGTGATTATCCATTTGGGGTTCCAAAATGAAGCTCTCCTTGGTGCAAAAGATCTCCTTTCTACTTAGGTTAATTTTTTGCGGTCGAGCTTATAGTTGTATGACAAGCCTCCTGCGGAGGCCATTTTGCCCCCTCGTTTTGTCCTTGCGGAAAATGCAGGGACTTTTTATTTGCGAGGCATGATAAAATTTGCAAATTCTGAGTTCATATTTGCAATCAAAAGCCCCGAATCAACTAGGAGAGGTCTAGAACATACCCTAGAGACGGTACAAAATAGAGTTTTTTTTTACATTGATCTGTGGCTTTACCTCCATAAGAGGCTCGTCATAGAACTATAAGCTTGATCACTTTTTGCCTGTAACATTTATTTTTTCTCATTTTTTTCTCATTTAAAAAAAAATTATTATTTTAACCCTTAAAGTCCCATTGGCCCTACGGGGGCCAAAATGCAAGTTCGGGTAGGCTCGCACAGTCTCAATATTCATCATAATTTTCTAAAACTTATTGTAAAGCTAGAAAAACACATAATCTTCTTGGGAATATAATTTTTATTTCAATCGGTGCCCGGAAGCAAAAGTTATTGGAAAAAAAGCCAAATATGGAGGTCGGCGGGCAACCCCCAAAAAGTCACAAAAAGTCAAAATAATTTTTTAAAATTTTTTTTCCTAAAATATTATATGTTTGTCTACATGTAAAACTTTGATTCATTCTATTTGGACTAGTGATGAGAAAGTTATGGACAATCTTGTTTTTCGGGCAATTTTGAAAACTTTTTGCCCAACTTTGAATGCTAATATCTTCCAATCCGTACAATCAAATTTGATGAAATTTTTACCACATGATCTCAAACAAGTGAAGTATAAGATCCTATGGTTAGATTCTTAAAAAAAATGTTTTTTCTGCTTTTATGGGTGAATGCAGCAGAAATGGCAGTTTTGAGTGTTTTTTGACAAAAAAATGGCCTTGGGACTTTAGGGGTTAAACAATGGATTACATTGCATCTCTCTCATTTTTTGCATCTCGAGGTAATCACTGTTCACTTGCCATGGCAGTTTATTTTCTATATTTATGAAAAAATTAAAACTCAATTGGAATGCACAATAAGAGGCACGATTGCACAAATACATGTGCTCCCAGTCAGGTTTTATCCAAATATTGAACGTAGTATTTTTTATTTTTGCAATGAAATTCCATTTCATTTGTGTAAAAAAACAAAAACAAATATTGAACGTACAATATAGTTGACTCCAGTAAGTCCTTGTTTCAGTCATGACAGAACCGGTTGGCAAGGAAAGATATCCGGTTGTGGATCTGGTAAGGTAATAGTACCTAGTTTTGATCCTTTGCTAAAATCGTCCTTTACAAATTCTTGCTTAAAATGTACTCCCACTGTTCATGAGAGTAGGGTCGGTCTTAGAGACACTTAATTCAACACTTTGAAAATTCATAGTTCATTCATACGGTGTCCCAAAAAATTGCATTCTAAGATAATTTAGAAATTCTTTTGTTGACTGCCAACAAGACCCTACAAAACTTTTTCAATACAATAATAAAAACATTTTGGACACTTTTAGGTGTAGTTATCTTAAGTTATTGGATGTGAAGGGGATGAACTATTGGTAATACCGCATTATGTACTAACGACTTTGACATCTTTACTGTACATTTACTCTTCTAGGCTCTACTATCGGTTGCCAAAAGATAACAACACCTAAAACTGTCACAATAAGGGTTTGGCCTTTTGAGCACGGTTCCTAGTGTTGAATTGTAAAAGCTTTATTGGATCTTATTGGTATTCAAAAGGGAATCTTAAAATTTCTTAGAACATTTTTTTTAGACGTTGTATAAATATAACAATGATTGAATTTCAAAGCGTTGAAAATAGATGTACCCAAAATTGACTCTACGCTCTTCTGAATAGTTTTTTTTTTCATTTTAGGCAAGAATTTAGAAACTAGTCACTCAAGAAGGCCTTGTTTGCATTCTTCCATGTACTTCAATAGTATGTTCACATATTGTACACACATTTGCTAAAATATGAATTTGAGGACTTTTGACTTCAATGACATGTATAAACATTAGCTTAACCCCTAAAGGCCCACGGCCTTTTTTCTGCCAAAAATCCATCAAAACTGCCATTTCTATAGCAAGGAGTAAAAAAAATGAAAAATGTTTTTTTTTTCACATCTAACCGTAGGATCTTAAACCTAACTAGTATGAGAATGTGTGGAAAAAATTTCAAAATTTTTGACCGCTCAGATTGCAAGAAATTTGCATTTAAAGTGGAAAAAACAAGTATTTCAGCACATTGCGGGACTAGATTTTTTGACTTTAAACATTTTTCACTTAAAATTTTTGCACTATAGAGTTTTGTGCTTCAAGTCTTTATAGTGGAGAATTGAGTTGAGAGTCTAGGAAAAAAATTAATATTAAAAAAAAATTAATTATCATTCCTAAAAAAATTATTAAGTAGAAGTAGGTACGAGATAGAAGGAAAATCTAAAACATTAATATATTTTAGATGGAATTAAAATACACTAATCCCAATGGTGAGATTGTTCTAGCAAGTAAAATAAACCATGAGAATTTTTATTTTTTTTAAAATTGCAAAAATAGCATTTAGAAATGAATCCTACAAGTTATTTTTTTCAAGAAGATGCTCTAACTGCCCAAAAAACAAGAATGTCCATAACTTTCTCATAACAAATCCAAATGAAATGAATCAAAGCTTTCTAGATAGACAAAAATATAATCTACAAGAAAAAAAATATTAAAAAAAAAAAAAATCAAATTTTTGCCAAATTTTTCTTGCTGCCCAGACTGCCCAGTTACGAAAAAAAGTAACATATTTGGCTATAACTTTTGACTCCTATTTCCAAATGTCCTGAAATTTAGTGCACATGAAAGATATTCCTCGTGCCCACCTTCTACTAAAATTTCAGCTTGAAATATGGAAATCTCTAGTCACATGGACCTGCCCAAAATTTCTATATGGCCAAAAAACGCAGTCCGGTCCTTTAGGGGTTAATACACCTAAAATTTTCCAAATAAGCTGTGGGGTGTTATGGGGATCTAGGAAAAATTTGATGAAGAACTTTTGCACATTGGTGGCTTACAAAGCAAGAAGCAAGGGATTGCCTAAAGTGTGAAAAGTTAATGAATTAGTCATGAATTTTCAAATGTAAAGGATTCAATTCCTTGGAGACTAGTCCATTCAAATTTTGAACAACAAATGAATGCAAACACATCCCAAGCACACAAGAATGCATTTTGTCATCCATTAATTTTTTTGAAGATTTCTATGTTGGTTCCGTAACATTTGTACAGTATAGATTTTGAAGACATAGCTTCGCAAATATTCTATAATTCAAAAGGTACCGGTAGGTTTAGTCTCAAAAAAATAACTTTTTCAATTATAAAAATGACCCTTCATAAACAACTTGAATGAAAATGCAAAATAAAAATCTTCAAAAATCAATATGATTAGAAATTAACATTTTGAACTTAAATTTTTTTTTGTGAAACTTACAAATATTCAATCTACAATCAATTTTAGAAGGAGTTTTTATTTTTTGACTCCAAATTTTATTGAAAAATATTGATTTGTGTATTAGTTGATTTAGCCCTATGGATAAGATCTATGGATCATATTTTACAAATATTGTATTGTATAAGAGTCATCATTAACTTATTGTTCTAAGTTGCATTTTATAATTCATCTTCACAATTTTGGAAATTTGGATTACCCCTTAATCCTTAAGGAATTATAAGTCTACAAATTTAACCTAATGGATCCAAATTTCCATATTGTTTACATGAAATAAGATATTTATAGCATCAAATAGGAGGATAAATTGAAATAAACTGCACCAAAAAATGTTCCTGTACAAAGCAACCTCTTCCACTGAACCGTAAATGGCCCCCTATATTATTACCCAAAATGGCCTCCAAGAGTCCACATTTTTTTTTGCCCTTCTACTACTTATGATTTTGGTATCATACATTATTTCATTAGGTTCCTTGTCAGGAGAAGTTATTTTATTATTTAGCCCATACCATCGATATACGATTAGTTATACAGATATACATTTACCTTTTGATACAAGTGAAAGTTCAATTCATCGCAATGTGGGTGTCTACGAATAGTCTTTCGAAAATGTAATTTGAATTTTTTGAGGATTTACATTTTTCAATACATTTTATAGTATTTTTAGAAAGATGCTCTTATAGTTTCCCCACCCTAAGGTATACAACCTATTTTCAACTAGGGCCCCATTTGTGCAAGATAGGGTGACCTATTTTCATGAAATCAATGAGGGAAATATGATGTAATTTAGCAACTTTCTTATTGTGTGACAAATAACACGTTGACACCACATGAACTTGCCAAGACCAATTTTATTTTTGCACTTCTTAGAAATAGGTTGGCCTATACATCAAGAACAAGTCAAATTGTAATCTACACTTCCTAAATTTTTACTAATTCCAAACTTGATGAAAAATTAGCAAAAAGTTAATGCAATCTTCATCCTTAATTGGTGAACATTATCCCCTACCATCAATCAGACATTTGCTAAAATGCTTGACAGTGTTGGAAACAGGTCGAAAACCTTAAAATGTTTACTATCAGTATACCATACACATAGGTCAGTTTTGGCACCTTGCTGCTTAAATAGATTGTTTTTTGTAGTTCAACAGTTCAACACCTTGATTTAGATTTCTTGACTTTGGGCACTTCTCAGCACTTTGTTTCTTCCTCTTTTTTCCAGTTTTTCAACACTCCTAATTTGGATTGATTTTTTCTATTCATGTGTAAATGTGTTCTTTTTTCTAAATCTTCTCAAAAATAATTTTTGATTATTCAGAATTAGCAACAATGAAAAATTTCACATTTTCAGAAATTATAGTTGTAGACAATTTTTAATTTTTTTGACATTTTCCAAATTTTCCCGAGTTATTTACAAAACTGACCTACATGTCCAGTATGTAGGGAGATCAAACCAATCCAGCCAGCCTAAAATGGAACCAAATGAAATCCTACCAACAATGTTCTCCCCGCCGTGTTCTCCACTTTTGTGTGAAAAATAAAAAATTCCTGCGTTTTCCCAGGGGTAAATTTGACCCGCAGGGCCCACTTCGAATGGAGGATTTAGTGTCCTCCATTGCAATTTAGCTCAAATATTTTCAGGAATCTCTCCACATTGGACAAGAAAAACATTACAAGATTGAATATTACTAGTTTCTCACAAATTTTCATCATCATCATTATGTTATATGGGCTTCTGCAGAGTCTAAGCTTAGACCCTGGCTTCCTTCCCATTCGAATTACCATGTCCAATTTTTTACTATAAACCTTGCAATCACCCCCACACTTGAAGGGTGGTTAGACACATCAAAGTAAGTGAACTTGGTATTAAATGGGATTATTGTATGTTTCACGTGCAATGAGCGGATTGATTTGCGGCACGAATCATCAACACCCACACTTACTTACTATTGTTTGTACACACTGGACGCACATCATTCAACAACAAAAGACCGATGGCATCATGTTTCAAGCGTAGAACAAATCAATTAGAAATTCTCACAAGTCACAATGCTTACAATGTGTGATTTCCATGTACTGTACAGTACAATACAGTACTAATATATAATACTAAAGCAATCAATTACAGCATTCAGATTTTTTTTAAAAGGAGACCTTAGTAAAACTGCTTAATTAAAAAAAAAATGGCAATTTACATTAACTCCTAAAGGACCAAAGTTTTTTGTCCATAAAAAAAAATACTCAAAACTGCCATTTTTATTGCAGTGAGCAAAAAACTTTAAAATTTGTTTTTTTTGCATATCTAATCGTTGGATCTTATACTAGACCAATATATAAATGTATGGAAGAAATTTCAAAAACTTTGACTGCATAGATTGCAAGATATTTGCTTCCAAAGTGAAGAAAACAATTTTTTGTGCACCTTGCTTCACTAGATTTTTTGGCTTTGAATCTTTTAAACTTTAATTTTTTTTGTACTATTGTTTTTTATTTTCTAATTTTATATATTGAATAGTTGATTTGAGAATCTAGGAAAAAAAATTCAGAAAAAACACACTTAATTTTCACTTGTTAAAAAATTGTTAAGTAGAAGTAGGTTCAAGATTGAAGGGAAAACTAAATTGTTAATAGCTTTAAGATGGAATTAAAACACAATAATTACAACAATCAAATTGTTCTAGCAAGCAAATTCAAACATGTCTAACAATTTTTTTTTGGAAAATTATAAAAATTGCATTCAAAAATGAATTTTATAAGTTATTTTTTCAAGAAGATTCTTAGATTGCCTAAAAAACTAAGTTCGTCCATAACTTTTTCATCACCAGCTCAAAAAGAATGAATCAAAGCTTTACATGTAGACAGAAATATAGTATTTTAGGATTTTTTAATTTTTTTTAATTTTTACTTTTTGTGATTTTTTTGCATTGCTTGTTGACCTCCATTTGGGGCTTATTGTGCCATAACTTTTGCTCCCAAGCACTAATTCAAATAAAAATTATATATCCTTGAAGTTCTTGCAGAATCACACATTGTCAAAAAAATTCAAAAGCATTCACTAAAAATTGAAACAATAAGAACCTACCCAGATCCAAATTGTCCTCTAAAAGAACAAACAGTCATTTAGGGGTCAATCTATACTCAATTGAGACAAATTGTGTTCCAATCTATTCATCCTTTCAATGGTAACACTAGACTGGATATTCATAACATTATAATGTACATTGGAACTTCCAAAAGGTAATAGTTCCAATATTGGAGGAGAACATTACATTAGAGAGGCTATTGCTTTAGAAAAGGATTGCGGTATTAATGATGTTTGAAGATTTCTTTAGTGGGTTGCGATTTTGTGGTGCTTCTGAACTAAAGTTACATTCACCAAAGCAGCATCTAAATTCCAAATTCATTGAAAGTTGCATGCTTTTCTTTTTCTTACTTATTTTGTACATCTTCAATGGCTGAGACCAAAGGAATAATATCAGAGAGGTTATTGTCTTACAAAAATTCACTTCATAGAAGTTCTACACTACATAGTGAATTTAGGTTGCCCTAGACTAATTCTCCACATTCTCCACTATATAAATATGTGCGGTTCCTCTAGAAGGATGTAATAATGTAAGAACCATAAGTATTGTATGGGTTGGTGCACTAGTTCATGGCTTGGGTTTAGATAATGGCATGAGCCTCCATCTGGATAAGCAATGAGTCATGATATAACTTCTTTGGTAAAAGCAACCTAATTGTTAAGGCAACTTAATTTCACTATTTAGTGTACTATATAACCAAGAAATGGTCAACAATATTATCCCTTATCCTTAGATACTTGGGAGAGACTTATGAGTTACTTCAAAGATTGGGGTTGGCTGAGGAGACATTAATAAGACCATTTTGTTCATCGTAGGGGTCACATTTTCAAGGATGCAAAAGATACCCCTACCTCATTGGTAAAACAACTACCGTTATGGAGGTGATGGAGTCCATCAATTGGTTACCAAGACATAGAAATTGTTGACAATGAGCCGTCAATCATCCCAACAAGCCAGGTCGGGAGAGACTCATGAGTTACTTCAAGGATTAGGATTGGCTGAGCAGCCATTAGTAAGACCATTTTGTTCATCGTAGGAGTTGCCTTTTTCAAGGATGCAAAAAGATACCCCTATCTCATTGGTAAAAACAACGTTATGGACGTGATGGAGTCCATTGATTACTAGGACAATTTCACTATTTAGTGTACTATATAACCAAGAAATGGTCAGCAATATTATCCCTTATCCCTAGATGCTTGGGAGAGACTTATGAGTTACTTCAAGGATTGGGATTGGCTAAGGAGCCATTAATAAGACCATTTTGTTCATTGTAGGGGTCGCCTTTTCAAGGACGCAAAAGATACCCCTGCCTCATTGGTAAAACAACGTTATGGAGTAGTCAATTGCTTACCAGTAGGACATAGAAATTGTTGACGACAAGTCGTCAGTTGGTCGCCCCAATAACTAAGGTCGCCATTTCAGTTTTTTCCCATCTGACTGGGATACATGGTCAAATGTTGGTTGAAAGTGTTTCTTATTGACTTGTCCACCAAGTAACTGATTGAACGAGAAAGCCACTGGCAGTATTGGTTGTAACTTAGTGCGCCCTGCCATGGTGGTGGTGGTGGTATCGTTCGTTCGTACGTCGTGGAAACCTGCCAATCATATTCCCAAGGGTACAACAATACTCCAATGAGTTGTGCCGGGAGTCAACCAAGCGAGCTTCGTGGGACGTGGGGGTGTGTGTTGGCAAGTTGGACTTCTGCTGCTGCTGCTTCCCAGTTCCCACACAGCAGTCACAAGCCCCCATGTCAAGTGTGTGACGGCGACGGACTTTGGGTTCCAAGTTGCAGCTTGTTGTTGCACTTGCCCCAAAGCTTGAATTCGCACACACAATGCAGCACATTCCACCATGTTGTTCGCACACCCGGGAGAGATTTGGATGGAGCCTTGGAAGATTCTTCACCTTGTTCGCAAATCGGCTGGGCCGCGACGGAATGGACGCAGAGGGGAAAAAAAAGTGGCTGGGAGTTGTTTGACTGTGAATCTCAGTCATAAGTTAGATGATTTTTTTGGTGATCAGTCAGTCGGGTGGCGTCATCTTTCTTCTTCATTTATTTTTGCTTTTTTGGTGTAAAAATCACCAACTGGTACTAGAAAGCATAAGAGATGAGATGCCGGCCTTAGCCACATTGCCAATTTGTCCCTTTGCCATACAGAATCAAATATTCATCACTTACTCTGGAGTTCCAACCAAGTAAACCCCGAGAAGGTGGGTACACCCCAAACCACCGCTTTTTGAGCCGCTACTGAGCCTGGTTACTATTATTAGACTGGAAATTTTTTCATATGCTCTTGCTGACAAGTGAAAGGAGGTTCCAATGCACTAGAGAGCGTGGCATTTGGATGCCATATGCAAAAGTTATTAAGGAACAAAGTTTGGTTCTGAAATGGTTTCTTTCACATAGGTACATAATTGATTTTGGAGATGTATATAGAGTAAAGATGGTGGTTTGAGGTCAGTGGCACATTTGGGTGTACCTACCTTAGTCCCAAGGCCACTCTCCGTCAAAAACCACTCAAAATTGCCATTTTCAATGCAAACAACAAAAAATTTAAATAGTTTTTTTTAATTTTCATATCCAAACATAGGATCTTGCACTATATTAGAATGAAAATGTCTAGAAGAAATTTCAAAAACTTTGACCATATTGATTAGACAAGATATAAGCATTTAAAGTGAAGAAAATGAGTTTTTTTTGCTCATAGACTCACTATATTATAAAGGCTTTGAATCCTCTTAACTTAAAATTTCTGTACTAGAGATATCATTGTGAATTAAAAAAAAATGATGTTGAAGAATTGAGTTGAAGGTTTTGGGGGAAAAGAAAAAAAGAAAAAACGTAATTTTCATTCTTTAAAAAAATTGTTAAATCAAAGTAGGTATAAGATAGAAGGAAAAATTAAAGTGTTCATAGCTCTAAGATGGAATTGAAACACACTAACGCCAATGGTGAGATTGTTCTAGAAAGCAAACTAAACCTTATGAAATGTTATAGTTTTGAAAAATTATTAAAATTGAGTTCAAAAAGAGATCCAATACATTATTTTTTCAAGAATTTGCTAAGATTGCCTGCAAAACAAGAAGGTTTATAACTTTTGCATTACTTATCCAAATGGAAACAATCAAATCCTTCTACACAAACAAAAATATAATCTAAAAAAATAAAAATTTAAGAAAATTATTTCAAGGGTTTTTGTTATCACCCACCCTTGCTCTTATTAAGGCATAACTTTTGCTCCTAGGCACCAATTGATATAAAAATTATATTCCTAGATAGCTAATTAGTTTTCCTATCTTGGAAAATAATTCAAAAAATGTTGCCAAAAATTGAGATCATAGATACCTACCTAAACCTTCAAGAATCCTCTGAGGGGACTTTTGGAACTTTAGAAGTTAAACAATGCCATCTATGATCTTTCAGTTGCTTCTTCAAAATTAATAATTAATAATGGAATAATTATGTGATTTTTCTATGGTTATATATGCAACACAAAATGGATTCTCACTCACTTATAGTTTCCTTTGCAATAGAAGTGCAAAAAAAATAAAAATGGAGACTCTTTGGTCATGTGTATTTTAATCCCTAAAGTCCTAAGAGTCCCCTCAAAGGACTCTTGAAGGTTTGGGTAGGTACCTATGATCTCAATTTCTAGCAAGATTTCTTAAAACTTTTTTATAAGATAGGAAAATTGAATAGCATTTTTGTAATATAATTTTTATTTCAATAAGTGCACAAAAAGCAAAAATTATGCCACAATAAACCTCAAATAGATAAGGGCAGGTAGCAAAAAAAAAATCCTTTGATAATTTCTTTTAAATTTATTTCTTGTTAATTATATTTTTGTCAATGTAGAAAGATTTGATTCATTCTAGTTGGATAAATAATGTGAAAGTTATAAAGCTTCTTATCTTGCGGACAATCTTAGCAAATTCTTGAAAAAATAATGAATTGGATTTCTTTTGAACTCAATTTTAACAATTTTTCAAAAATAAAACATTTCACAAGGTTTAGTTTGTTTTCTAGAAGAATCTCACTATTGGAATTAGTGTGTTTCAATTCCATCTTAAAGCTATGAACAATTTAGTTTTTCCCTCTATTTTATAACTATTTTTGATTTAACAATTTCTTAAAGAATGAATTTTTTTTTCCTGAACTTTCAACTCAATTCTTCAATATAAAAAATTAATTAATTCACAATTTGTAGCACAAAAAATTTAAGTTAAGAGGATTCAAAACCAAAATATCTAATTAAATTGGAGCAAAAATAACTCATTTTCTTCACTTTAAAAGCTTATATCTTGTGCTCTATACCATCAATGTTTTTGAATTTTTTTCTAAACATCCTCATACTAGTCTAGTACAAGATCATATAATTAAATCTATAAAACAAACAAATTTTTTAAATTTTTGTTGTTTTCATTGAAAATGACAATTTTGAGTGTTTTTTGACCAAAAAATGGACTCAGAACTTCAAGAGTTAATCCCTAAAAGGCCCATTGTCTCCTCCGGGGACAATTTGGAGTTTGAGTAGGTTCCTATGAGTTAAATTTTTACTTGATTTTTTTGAAACTTTTTAAAGATGTATGGTTCTACAAGAGCTTTGTGAATATGTAATTTTTGTTTCATTCCAATGCCAAGTGAAGAAGTTATAGGTTGTTTTAGGCAAAATTCAACTTGAGGGGCAAACTGGGATGCCAATATTTGGCTGATTAAGGTCAAACGCAAATGCACAGGCTGTGCTAGTCAGAAGGACAAAGGCTAGGGTGGGCAACAAGTGAAGGTCTGGGAACAAATTCAATTATAAGACCCAATGGGAACAAACTCAATTATTGTAGCTGTAGGGCAGGGTTGGCAAAAACCAATTATTTTAAAGAAGGCAAAAAAAAAGGAAAGAAGAAAAAAAAAGGAAAATTGTCGAATTCAACAAAAACTAAATGACCGAGTTGTTGAAAAAAAGAAAATGTCATTAGAATAAAGTCCAATTACCATCTACCATCAAGTTTTGTTTTTAAATGGCAATGTGAAAGACTTACTTCTTTGACATTTGGTAAGAGAAAAGGACAAAGAGGTTGTTTTTATAATCAAACCTATTGTCCATCATAAATCCTCAAAGGGTATGGGATAATTTGGAGATGACAGCTTGACCGCTCTTTGTCAAAACATAAAAATTGTGTTCAAAGTAGAATTTTAGACCTCATTTTGACATAGTAGAATCACTTTTTTCAAAAAACTTTGAACTGAGATTTTTTGGAAAATCAAGCTGATTTTCATCTCAAAAAATCCTTTGATCCTTTAAAAAAAAGTTATGGGCAAAATTCAAAGAAGATGTTTGAAAATGTCAAAGAAAATGTTCCTTCCAACCCCTCTTTGAAATTTGTCCATAACTTTGATCAAAGTCTTGAAATCTCTAATAGATTTTTGGAGATGAAATTTAGCTAAATTTTACACATTAACTCAGTTCAAAATATTTAAAAAAAAGTTATTATACTATGCCTAAGTAAGGTCTAAAATTATACTTTGAAACACAATTTCTGCTTTTGACTTAACTATAAGTGGTTGTTTGAGCTCCTATTAATCCTAATTTACATATTCCACGTGGGTTGTTTTACCTCTACCACCCCACTTGTATAAAGAGCTATTTTTTTCATCTTCAAATATACCAAGTTAACGAGCTTTTGAAGTAAGCTGTCGAATATTAAGAATTTCATATGAATATAATGTTGAGTTTTTAATAAGTAAATTTTAAAGTGCCAAATCTACTTTGGGAACTTTAATTAATTATTTGGCATCAATGTGCTGACCTTGCTTTACAACTATGGTTAAAAACCGGGGTGGGAAAAAACTCAATTATATGACCAGGTGGATGAAAGAGGTAACTTTAGAGTTCTTAATAATGGAGGGGAGCAGACCAGGAACAGACCAAGATCGCAAGTAAATCCATTTTCCAAAGGTTTTCCAAAGTCTTTGCCTATGTATTATTCATATAGTCCTTCTAAATTCTATAGGAAGTAGAGGATTTGTTTTTTTCCAAATTTTTTGGGGGAACTTGTAAAGCAATAGTATATCTTTCAATCCACTGTTTGGATTTCCAAGTTTCAATATTATGTGGTGGCAAATGTGCTCAAAAATTATGTTGTGCATTATGAGTTTTTGGACATTGTTGCATTGCAAGATTTTTTGGATGTGCTACACGACTTTTTTTGGCTTGAAATTTTAATGGAGACATGACTAACATCATGTTGAGTATGCTACATTTTTAAATTTAAAATCCATGGTGCAAAAATTTGCCCAAATCAATGGTCAAAGGCATCTGAAATTGTTAGGCATAGTGAAATATAAACAATTTTCCTTCAAATACTTATATCTTTTAATATGTACGGTCAAATGTCACAAAATTTGTACCACATCTTGTTCTACAAATCTACTACATAACATTCAATAGCCTTCAAAGAGGCTGCCTTTTCCTCTTTGGAGTCCTCATCCACAACTTTCATCCCCACATAATTAATGTAAGCTTCGGTACTGGGATAGTGAATTAGTGACAATACATTATGGTATGTTCCATTTTCTTTTCTTAATTTTAGGACTAGACATACAAATCAACAAACATTTGTAGTGAAAGATGTTGGTCAAAAGTCCGATGAGTAATACACTAATGCATTATTAGTATTTGCAATCAACAACTTATTTCGGGTTCCGAAGAGAAAAGACAACTCTAAATATACACATGGGGTGGTAGGAGGTAGAGCAACCCATGTGGGATATGTAAATCAGAATTTGTAGGTTCTCATGCACTTATAGTTAAGTAAAAAACAAAGAATTGTGTTAAAAGTAGAATTTCAGACCTCAATTAGGCATAGTAAAATAACTTTTCTTAAAAAACTTTGAACTAAAAAAAGTTGGTAAATGAAGATAAGTTTCACCTCCAAAAATCCGTTTGGGATTTTGAATCTCCAATCAAAAGTTAAGGACAAAATTTGGAGAGGGGTTGGAATGGATTTTTCAAAGTGTTAAAGAAAATGTCCATTAAAAGTCCTCTCCAAAATTTTTCCATAACTTTTAATTGGAGATTCAAAATCCCAAACGGATTTTTGGAGGTGAAACTTATCTTCATTTACCAACTTTTTTTATTTCAAAGTTTTTTGAGAAAATTTATTTTACTATGCCTAAATGAGGTCTAAAATTCTACTTTTAACACAATTCTTTGTTTTTGACTTAACTATGAGTGCATGAGAACCTACAAATTCTAATTTATATATCCCACATGGATTGTTCTACCTCCTACCACTCTATGTGTATATAAAGACTTGTCTTCTCATTGCAAAAGCACAATGCATAAATGGATTCCGATTCAATGTGAGGTAATTCTACAATAATAGTGAAATCAATAATCTCAATGAATCCATTAGCATTTGGTATAAAGTTCCTATTGTTTTGTTTTCAGTTTTATTTGAAATTTTTTAATTTGCCACTATTGGTAGTGTACAATCGCGGCGCGGGCACCAAGCTAAGTGCTGACAATTATTGACAATTGTTCCCCTAGCTATTGATTTGGTGCGAAATATATCGCACCATTTCATCCCTCGGATGAAATCGTGTGGTATATTCCACACCATTTCGTTCGGGGGAGGCCAAAGTCAATGACTGCTACTGAATGTTATGCACAAGATTCTATAGTTAGGCTTTTTTTTTTAAAAAACATTTCATTGAAAATTTCGATGAATGCAGCAGGAGGAGCAGTAGAGGTTACTCTACTGCCACTTAGACTTGTGCAGGAAAGGGTGAATGATTCAAAATACTGGTGGCAAAAGATCATTCCCACAAGTCCCCTTTGAAGAAAACGGTTGTTGACAAATGTCTCATTTCAAAGACCCATGTGATGGAGCACCTTGCAAATCAATATTCCTTGCTTGAGTCACAGTATTCTGAAGAATCCTCGCACACAATGATACATATATACCCTAGTATTCCCTTCCATCCAGCAATGAACCCAATTCCTTGCCATGCACTGACTTCCAATCCAATGCTCAATGCTCAATGCTGCCAAAGTCCCAAAGTTCAGCATGCAATTACTAAGTCTCGCTTGCCATGCACTTTCAATCCAACGCTCGCAAAGTTCAACATCGCAATTAGTTCATAGGACTGCACAAAAGGTGGACGAGTCTACAAACTAAGGAAACAAAAGGAAACACCCCGACCCCGCGACGTTCTCCGTCCTCATAAAATATTATTGGTCAGTCCACTTGTTCTAGTCAAGTCAGCACAGTCAAGCAATTTTGGGGGACTTCTGCGTCGCTGCCAGAGAGAAAGGAGAAAAAGAAGCAATAAAGAAAGCAATTGGACACCCTCAGGAAAGAAAAGAAAAAATACAAAGGGAGGGACAGGGAGGGTTGGGAACTCCACCAGCTGAAATAAACTCACAGACTGGCTAATAAGTTAGTGTACCAATTCGTTTCCGGTGCTGCTAGTGAGAGGGCTGCTTTCGCCGACTTGAAAGGCATTAAAATATATGCCCTGCTTACAACAGATGGTCAATGAGCCACTCCTGTGCGTACACCTGGACACCATAAATGACGCCTTGGTCCACTATGGTGGCCGGAATTGGTGGAGAAGGTGAGTCATCCTATTGGTGCCATCATTTGTCGAGGTCTTTTTGTGTTATATGCATGTGTAGTGTACATTTCAAATTTAGAAATGAGCATCAATGGAATTGGGTACACAAATAAGTTCAACCAAATTTGGTGGCACGAGTAGGATGACTTACCTTAATTCTTAAGATAAGAGAGATATCATCTAGTGGAAGGTTGATAACTGTCGTGGCCTATTTGTGTCCTTATGTATTTGTGGTGCACATTTCAAATTTAAGAATGTGCATTAGTGGGATTGGTTTATATAAGGGCACAAAGAAGTTCAACCAAATTCGGTGGCACAAATAGGATGACGTACCTTAACCCCTAAAAGCCCGTTGTCCCTTCGAGGGACAAATGCGTTTTCGGGCAGGTACCTATGGGCTGAAATTGTGTTCTGATTTTTTGAATTTTTTTTTGGAGATAGAAAAACTGATAAGCTTTGTGGGAATATAATTTTTTTCTCAATCGGTGCCCGGGAAAAAAAGTTATGACCAAATAAGCTCAAAACAGGGGACGGCGGGCAGCTCGGGCAGCAGAAAAAAAATGGACAAAAATTTGAATTTTTTTTTTTAATATTTTTTTTCTAATAGATTATATTTTTGCCTATCTAGAAAGCTTTGATTCATTTCATTTGGATATGTTATGAGAAAGTTATGGACATTCTTGTTTTTCGGGCAGTTTGAGCATCTTCTTGAAAAAAATAACTTGTAGGACTCATTTCTGAATGCAATTTTTCAAATTTTTCAAATTTTTTTTTTGGCATGGTTTAGTTTACTTGCTAGAACAATCTCACCATTGGGATTAGTGCATTTTAATTCCATCTAAGAGATATTAATATTTTAGATTTTCCTTCTATCTCATACCTACTTCTACTCAACAATTTTTTTAAGGATGAAAATTAAGTTTTTTTGAGTTTCTTTTTTTTTCCTAGACTCTCAACTCAATTCTCCACTATAAAGATTTAAAGCTCAAAACGCTGTAGTGCAAAAATTTTAAGTTAAAAATGTTTAAAGACAAAAAATCTGGTCCCGCAATGTGCTGAAAAACTTGTTTTTTCCACTTTAAACGCAGATATCTTGCAATCTGTGCGGTCAGAAATTCTGAAATTTTTCCCACACATTCTCATACCAATTAGGTGTAAGATCCTACGGTTAGATGTGAAAAAAAAACAATTTTAATTTTTTTTTACTTTTTGCTATAGAAATGGCAGTTTTCAGTGTTTTTTGGCAGAAAAAAGACCTTAGGCCTGTAGGGGTTAAGCCCCAAGACAACCATCATCTTCAATGGGTGGTTGATAAATGTTTTCGAGAGATTAGAGAAGAAGCTAATGGAAATAAACGATGTACATCCAAGCATGCTAAAAATGCAATTTTTGTCTACTTCACAAGGATGTGTGATTAGCATGGTCACTCAATGCTTCCAATGCTTTTTTGGGTAAGGTTCTACATTTGTTAAAGATGAAATTGATTTGTCCCAATACGACATGTAATATTGTTTCACCAAAGTCACATTGTTCTTAATTCGTGTAGGTTGAAATATTATTGTATTGTACCAATTTCGGCCAAAATAATTTTTTTTAGTGACACTAACTTTCTAGGTGAGACTGAGTTTCCACATGCACAATAGTGAAAACTTTGCAATAATGAAGATTTCCCCATTCCCACTCTTCCAAGGCTCCCATTGTGTTACCATTATCGTTTCCATCGATTTGATCAAATCCACTCCCCAAGTTGCCAGCGCCGCAACCTATTTCCCCTTTCTTATTGATGCAATGTCTGTCCGACAAAGCTTCCCAAAAGTAAAACTGAAGAAGCATACCTTCCAACGAAGTTACCTCATACTGTATTCAAATCCAAAAATTAAAAAAAAAAAATTGATTGGCTCTTTTTGTCCAGCCGTCAAGGCTTGGTTGTTATTCTCTGGTTTCTTTTTGATGCAGTGGGTCTCCCATTTGTTAAATTTTTTTTTTTTTAAAGATTTAAAAAAATAAAAAATTGAAGAAGCACTTCCTCCTTCACATCCCAACAAACTAATTAGAAAAGCTCACCGTCAATCAAGCCATCTTAACTTCAACCCCAAGACTTCTACCACCAGACTTCCAAACTGGCGACCAGACTTTCAAATAAACTACCAGACTTCTACCTCCAAGAGACCAAGACTTCCAAACTGGCGTCAAAGACTTTCTAATAAACATCTAGGGACCCAGACTTCCATTCCATTCCAACTATAGTAACAAATTCAAACAACTGCCCCAGACTGACACGGAGCCCAAGTCAAGACCCATTGCCAGCGCACTCCGACAAGAGTCACAAGACCAAAAACATGCCCCCAAACTGAGGATAGAAACGAGAGAAGAAAGAAAAACATATTTTATTCCAAAACTTGAACCCTAAAATGGAGAATTACCGGTAATGTGGTTACCTGATATCCAGGTCTTTTTTAGGTACGCAAATCCAGTAAGTTAATAATAGGTGTTGCGCCGCTATAGTCGTCCAACGACTTCAATCCAATCCACGACAAACCTAAAGTTTAAAAAACCAAAACCACCATTTTTATAATAAGAAAAATAACCAAAGCTACCATTTTTATATTAAGAATAATGATTTCTTAATGGAATTCCAACAAGTGGATCGCTCTATGGGTCCACTCCCAGAAGTCTCGACCGAATGTCGTTTGCTGGGCTGGCAATCTGCAAATGTGCGGCGTGGGTGGGGCAGGTGAGATCAAACTGGACAATGCTTTGAAAAAAAACTCTGTTAAAAACTCCAAAGCTTCGTTTCCCAAAAGGTGGAGCCCTAGCAAGCTAGAAGTGCGAGCTAGATGATGATGATGATGATCACGATGATGCCTGCCATAGGGGCTGGAAAATGATCTCCAGCAGTGAGTTGACTCGGTTGCGCCTGTCACTAACACCCCAGGCAGGGCTGCTGCTTATATCATTACGTCCAGCGCTCCCCACTTCTGCAGCTTTCTAAGCTTAGCATCCCTGGCTGGCAACCACAAGCAAAGTTAACGAAGAAGAAGAAGAAGAAGAAGAAGAAGAAGAAGAAGAAGAAGAAGTAGAAGCCTCTTCTTCACTTCCCCGCTTCTTCCCTGGCTTGCAATCACCTCTTCAGTTGGTCGCGAGCTCGCAAGGTTGGAGTTTTGTGGTTCGTGACGCGAAGGCAACCCAAACACGTACACCCAGTTCAACATTTGGCTCGCGAGTGAGCATTTTGTGTGTGTGTGTGTGTGTTACCATGAGGAGGCGCGCAACTGATGTCAATGACGATGGTGTTTGGGATTAGGTGGCGTGGCGTGGCGTGGAAAGGCGTGAATTCTTTGTGATTTGGTGTGTTTTGGTGTGTTTTGGAGTGTTGGGGGTAGTTTAGGGTGGTGATTTGGGCTTTGGTGGTGGGAAGCTTAGCTATGGCGCTGGGGTTGCAGGTGCGAACGGGGACGAGTGGTAGTAGTAATGGTAGAAATGGTGTTGTTGGTGGGATGCGTGAGGAGCCTGCGAGTGTTGTGGTGCCATCTTTTTTTCTGTGTCCGATTTCCCTTGAGCTCATGCGCGACCCTGTAACCTTGAGCACGGGCATGACGTACGACCGCTCCAGTATCGAGAAATGGTTAGCAATCGGTCACAACCGTTGCCCCACGACGAACCAGGTTTTGGAGCTTGACGCGGAGCTCATCCCCAATCACACCTTGCGTCGTTTGATTCAGAGCTGGTGCGTCGCGAATCACGTGGAGCGAATCCCCACTCCGAAATCGCCCGTGGGTGTGGTGGAAACCGTGACACAGCTCTTGCGCGCGGTGGAAGAGCAATGCGAGTACTGGGAGGACTTGCTTCACAACCTTGTTCGTCTCGCGACGGAGTGCGAGCGTCACCGGAAGTGCATTGCGGACGCGGGCGGCGCGTCTGTGCTCGCGAAGGCGCTTCCAGACATGGAGCTTGACCCCGCGATGGACGCGTTGGGTGTAATTGCACTTCTGCAGTTTCGTGAGAGTGATAAGAAGGCGCTGTCGAATCCCGCTACACTCGCGGCGCTCGTGGCCTTTCTGCCTCACCCGAGCGTCACGGCGGAGGCGAAGGTGCACGCGGCGGACGTGTTGCTCGCGCTCGCGGATCACGACGCGCGCATCAAAGTGTCGATTGGGGAGGGCGCCATCCCGGCGCTTGTGGAGCTTTTGAAAGACGAACGGGCCGTGCACGCGGCCTTGCGATGCTTGCTGTCTTTGTCGCTGCCGCGGCGGAACCGCGTGGTGGCTATTGACGCGCGCGCCATACCCGCGCTCGTGAGGCTCCTGCCCGCGACGGAGAAGCGGAACAAGGAGCTCGCGTTCGCGTTTCTGGAGATTCTGGCGAACTGCGCTGAAGGCAGGGAAGCCATCACCAACAACGCGAACGCCATCCCCATGATCGTGAAATCCATGCTTGGGGTGAGCCACAGGGCCACTGAGCACGCTGTGGCCACGTTATGGGTGGTGCTCTCGTACGCGTCCAACCGGAGCGTGATCAACACGGCGCTTCACGCGGGCGCCTTCACCAACTTGCTCATGCTCTTACCCAGCGAATGCTCGCAGCGAGCCAAGCTCAAAGCCAGAGATTGCTTGAAGCTTTTGAATGAGGTTTGGGGATCCTACACTTGCCGCGCCGCGGAAGAATCGTCGCCCATTATGCACGCCCATGTCGTCAGCCGCAAACGCAACATGGGCCATCTCAGATTTAGCACCGAGCTGGTGTGACAGTGACGGTGCTTTTGCCTTCCCCAACTTGCTCATCATGCTCTGGGATTGGCCAAGCTTTGGAAAGCCTCTGATATGTATCACAGGCTTATCATCAAACCTGGGCTAGATTAGTGCAATCCCATGTGAGATTTAGCAGTGAGCTACTGTACAATTTCGGACAAATTCAAGAGGGATGTATGTGTCGGTATCACTCCAGTTTGAGTTCATTTGTTCGAAGAGCGAATGATGGTAGGAAAGTTGGACGTGAGACGTGGACGCAACTCTTTCTTCCATTCTTTTAGGGTGCTGCTGTGATTACAGTCGCCCTTCCACATTGTATAGTATTTGAATCCGATGGTTAGTTATTTTGTAGTGGTCCACTCGATTTGTAGAATTCGACCTAGCTTCGTGGTTTTTTTCCCCATCAATCGACAGAGTTGGTGTTGGGAAATTAGGGCTACTACTACCATAGCAGCAGCTTCAGTCATCCATTTTTCCAGCTTTGACTGAGAACAATAAAAGCTGAAAGCTTGGCACACAATCCACGACTTTGTGTTATACAGTAATTTGGACATCATCTTGCTTGTATGTATCTGTGTGGCAGCTAGCCACCGACAGTTTGCTTTGTGCAATCAAGTGGATCAGCTAGGGCAGGTTGCTGTAAGAGTTGAATTTGGTTAGTTACCAAAGGTCAAGATTTGGATAACTTAAATGGCGCAACCGTAACTACAGTAGACAGTGAATGAATGGGCAGCTGAGACGTCGTCATTCTTCAACCAAACAGAAGCTCTTACGACATTCAGTAAGTTAGGAGCGTCTGAGTTGAATTGATTATCGAGTGTACTGCTGCTGTTGAGCTACAATAGCGATGACTTTGACGCTTTTATTGTGCGGCTGCCATCTCCACTACTCGTAATGTAGGCTCAAATCGCACAGTATTGCAACAGTCAATCCAAGTATTATATATTTTTTCACTCTCTTGTGGCAGTGGATACTAAAACTGTTCGGAATCTGTTACGGACTCCTGTTTCTCATCATCTACTCAGACACATGGCTGGACTTCTATGGTGAAACCCTAACTTGGCTATGGCCACTGATCTTTGAGTGGAAATGGGAGTTGGGTACTATGCATCCCTTCTACAGTTGTCCGCAACCTCCTACTGTGAATGATTGCATAAGAAATCATCCCATACACTGAGTGAGAAAAACAATTTGATCTCAAGAGAGTTTGCCACTTGTAGTGCCCACCAATTCAAAGCTCTACGACATGATCTCCCGTATGAAACCACACTCCTACATTGGGTAAATTTTAATGCTCGGAGTAACGGGAATAGTAAATCCTCTCAAGTCTCAACTCAGATACCGTGCGAGAGCTTCGTCAATCGTCATCCGTGGTGAAATTTACACTCACTCGTACCGAGTCCAGCCATAATGAGTTTGGGCTTGTTCATGACGAGTACATAAATGATCAGTGCACGTCAACCCTTATTAATCACGCTGACTTCCCATTGAAAAGTCACTCACTCCATGATTTAACGTCACTAGCAACCAAGGGCGATCGATTTCAGAGTAACTAAGCGCACAAGTTATCGATCAATTTCACGGAAAAGATCGAAAACCCTTCTCATGCGAATTGGCTCTTCCCTCACATGGTTCGTGCTCTGACACCTACTTGTCTCATCACTGCGAGCACAAGGTCCATGCAATGATCATGTATAATTACACTAGCCATTGGTTTCCGTCAATGGAGGAGCGGTGTCACGGGCAAGTAAGTTATCATGAGCCACTCAGGGTTATATAAATGTCTCACTTCCCGGCCTCCTCTCCCTCTCCTCTCCTCTCCCTTCAACAATATCAATAAATCCATTATTAAATTCATTTATTAATGAATCAGTTGCAGTTGCAGCAGCAGCTAGCAGTAGCAGCCGCTCCTTCAAAACAAAAAAAGCTGATGATGGAAATAAAATCGAACCACCAAGTGAAGTACTGACAGGAGTATGAGCTCCAATTCAAAGCTAGCGATGGAGTTGATGGTCCTTCTGACAGGAGCATACTCTTGAATTGGTTCGCCCCAATCAAGTTATCAACTGATGAGCAACCTCCTTGACTTCCCCCGTAACCATCACCCTGTCAAGCAGAGTGGGAAGATCACCACCCACCGAACATCACTGACATCGACTGAGGAACTTAGTCTGTGCAGCAGGCGTAGCTAGGCCTGGCGCCAGGATGTACCAGAAGCGCAACCAGGTCAAAACCAATGGAATTAAACACTCCTACTGGGCAGAGTCAATTGACCTAGCTACTCATGGTGGTGGTAGACGCTGGTAGCTAGCTAGGCTGGCTATTTTCAATTTTCAATTTTCAATTTTCAATTTTCAATTTTTTTATTTTTTATTTGACACAAACGAAACGGAACTTCAAAATGTCAATTTTTGGCACATAGAGAATTTCTGTTGTTTTTGTTGTTGACACGAATGAAACGGGATTCCAGAGGAAAACAATTCAATTTTCGAAGGTGAGAAAAATAGTACAACATCGATCAACGCCACCCGGCCAAGCTAGACTGGCTTTCACTCGCTCTATGTTGCTGTTGTTGCTGTTGTTGTTATTGTTGCTGTTAAGTTATTACACTCTAGCCAAGGGTTGTGTGTCAGGTGCTTGAGAGGGAAGACAGTGCCAGGGCTGCTGCTCCCATTGCAAGTCAACGAAGGCTGCAGGGGCTGCTGGAGCTGCAAAGGGAAGACTGGCCGGAAGAGGAGAGACTCAATCAGGGCTTTACCTGCACATTTTTGACTATAGACAGAGTGGCTATCAATCAATGATATTGTTTGTTTTGTAGTTGAAGTGAGATGAAAGGGAGAGAATTAGATAGAATATCACTCAAAATGGATGAAAATTCTGCAATGAAAACATAAGGTTTCAGTCCAAGTTTTACCATTTCTAAAAATAGATTTTTGTCATCTGATCATGTCTTTTTCTTGCAAACTTTTGAATATAACTCGAGTGGCGATCATTGATAGTGTTTTGTGAGTTGAAACTAGACGATGGAAGGTAGAGATTGAATGAAGTATCTCTCAAAATGGATGAAAATTTTGGTGACTAGTCCTGTCCAAATTTAGCATTTTAATGGACAGATTTTTCTACATTGCCAGCTCAGAGAAAACGTTTGGTTTCACCTACCCCAATTGTTGATGTTGCGTCATGATGTGTTGCTATGAGTTTTAATTGTTTCTTTTCTTGATTTTTTTAAATGAAATGAACTGACTTGGAATGAGTGTTTGACTTGTGATCATCTACTCTCGACGTGAAGTGGTGCAGCAGGTTGAAGTGGTTTACTTTGATGCTCTTCTCTCCTACCTGCGCATGTTCTCTGGCGATGGACAGTGTTCTATAATTAGGCTTGCGTTTCACCCACCTGGATTTATTGTGTGGCCTTTCGTCTGGGCAGGGCGAGGCTCATCCTGTTGCAGCGTTGAATTGGAGCCCGTGTACAATACGGCTCATCATTCCTCTGGCACGCGCTGGCGACATTCATTTGAGTATTTTTTTGGAAGGGTTGACACAAATCAAAGTAAGGTCAAGGTCATCCTCAATCCAACACGGAGTTTTTCCCTCTAAATAAACTTCTAACTTTTCTGGAGTACATAATTAGAACTTGAAAATATCATTGGAATTGCATCCACAAGTAGTTTGAATAGGTCCAAGAAAATTCAAAGTTAGACATTTAGACGATGACGATGAAAATTTGGAGGAGAAAGTGCATTGGTTTATTTTTCATTGTCAAATGTCTAAATATAAATTTTCTCAAATCTATTCAAAGTACTTTGGGATACACTTCTAATGATAAAAATTTCAAGTTCTAACTATAATCCAGTGAAAAGTTAGAAGTTTATTTGAAGGAGTAAATTTGAGAGTGCATTGAAGATGCTCTAAGCATAAGATATGAGGTTGAAGGTTACAAGTTTCTTTTTACATTTATTTTGGGTAGTGCAGAAAGTGGTCATTACTAGAGAGATGAAGTTTTTTACATTTGTATATATGGACGAATCATGCTGAATATAGAAATCTCATTCACTAACTAACCCTAATAACCCACGGGGAATGTGTTTTCAAAATGTGCCAAAACTTCCAAGAACTTGAGCAATTTGCTTGTTCATTTTTCCTTGAGATCAGATAGAATGTAACCATAGGATCTTGTAGTTCGCATCGAGAGCAAGCACCTCAAAAAATTTCAAATTATTTGACCATACAATATTTTAGTGAGAATACTTTGAGATGATGACCTTCTGTACTCGCTAAGAGACAAGAGAGTTGAAAATACTCGTCTAAAGTTTCACAACATTTGGGTCATTTTGCAATTTTTGGTAGAGCTTGCAATACACGATGATTACTAAAATGAGAGTAGTGTTTGTAAAAGAATCCAAAATGGGCACACTTGTCTTCTTCTTGAGCTCCTTGAATTTACCATTTTTGAGGTGGGCAACAATCACACTGGTTGGGTGACTTTTCAATCCATACTCAAACTAAACCCAAAAACATGAGCCATGAACTATACTACAACACTCAAATTTAAAATTGGAAAAAATAAATAAAAAATTGACAAGTTAATATATAAAACAAAGTAATCAAGTCAAAACTTGGCAAGAGGTTGGATCATATTCACAATCATATTTTAACTTTTGTTGAACTATGGACCAATTGAACTCTCTAACACCACCATGGTCGAATAGTGTGCAATGGATGGCAAAGAGTCTTTTTATATAAGATAGATTTGCAAAATATTCATCTTTAAAATTTTGTGTGAAAAATGGAGGTCTTGCATAGTAGTTTGACCTCCAATGAATGCTCTTGGATATTTTAAGCAAATGATTCACACAGTACCAAAAAGGATGGTTTCCACGGAGACCAGACCAGTGTTTCAAAGTTAAAATATCATTTTTCACATGGATTCAAATGATGGCTTGCCTCCGGTGTTGAACAATGTTGTGTAGAGTAGGAGTTTGGTAATGGTATTGATAAATTTGACCTCCAAATTGAATCAAAGATGATACTGAAGCATTAGAGAAAAACTGAACCTTTTAGAGGGCTACTAGAATGTGACAAACCAAGCTATTTTTTTTTAATTTTTTAATTTTTATTTATTTTTTAATAATTTTTAAATAATTTTTTTAAGATTTGATTTAATTTAATTTAATTTTTTTACTCATAGTTTTCGTTTCCTGTGCCACTGTCGCAGCAAAAATTGCTGCGCGGAAATAGGGGAAAAAATAATTTTTTTGGAAAAAAAAAGTAAATTTCAAGGTCCCTCGGAGGGCTGTGGAGCAGCCCTATGGAGGGCCCAGATCTTCTCTAATGGTTTTGAACTATTTCTTATAAACATTGAGCATTCATGTCCAGAAGAGTAGCCGCATAGCAACATGCTATAGAAAATCAATGGAGGACATTCCTCTATCACAAAAGATCAATGGTACAGAAGCTTTAGAGGCCAGTTATGGCATGTTGTTGTGGGGCTGCTCTAATACAATAAAAATATTGTGAAGTGCAAATGTTTGAAGCCCTCAAAGCTAGCATTCACCGTGGGCTAAAGACACAATCCAAAATAAGTGTAATTATCCCAAAAACATTCATGAATGTGTCAGAAAGCAGTGCACAAGGCGGAGAGGGTTTGTCCCTTCACTTGTTCTTGATGGGGATTAGGTCCATGGTTTGCCATGACTGTATTAGATCTGTCCTAAGGTAGGAGGCTCATAAATGGAGCATCTAAGGGCTGGTCCGCCTTTTTCATGTATTTCCTTAGATGGGAATATTTTTAGCTCATTTTTCAGACACAAAGAAATTGATGAGGAATCTAACCCAAGTGGTTTCGTATTTTTCCGAGCATTTTTGAATTACTTATGAATTTTCAAACGAGTTGGGTCGTAGGTCCCTATTTGTGACCCTAGGTCTTTCATAAACGGTTCACTTGCAATTCTAAATAAAAATGGGGAAAGCAAAGAAAATGATTGGCTCTTGCAATTAAGAATGCTTTTTTCCTTGATTCATTCAATGACTATACTAGTCTATACTAGTCAATTTCAGAACCAACTCATGTCCATTTCACAGCCATTTATAGGGTCCATTCTATATGCCCGCTCTGTTTTACAGCCTCCTACCTTACCTGCGGCTCTCAAAGGCTGTATGTTTCCAAAAAAATAAAATGTTAGAAAGCAGTTCGATGGAAGCTATAATTCCAGCGCTGAAATAAAGCATCATTCATTGTATTGCAAGTCAGTTTTACTGTGGAACACACACACACACTCTCTCCATTTGAAAAACAAAACAGATCTCAAATGGTGATCGACATGCTTCAGGTTTGCCAACTTGCTTGGCACGAAATCTCTGCTTGCTCTTCCACAAAACGCGATGAGGACCAAGGAGGTGACCGAGTTCAATGGTGTGACCACCAAGTGTTCATCTCCGGAGATTTTCTCCGTGTGTTGGAAACTGGAAACTTGCTCCCACGCTCATTAGCACCCGGGCCACGTTTGTGTGGGATCCCAGTTCATTTGACTGTTACAACGCTGCTGTTTTTATTATGCAAACCTCCTTTCATTTCAAATTAATAAACAAAACATAGAACCTTCGAGGTTCCTCGACACCCTATATAATTGTGTATTGACTAATTCTAGGAAACTAGGATCAGTCGATTGTCAAATTTGCCAGTCGACTTTCAGAGGAAATCAATCCGTTACGTACGCAGGAGTCAAGAGTCACAAATAAAAACAAACATTTGATCGTTGCCAGTCATACGCACACCAAGCCTGCGGTAGACAAAATATTGTTTCGGAGAGGAAGAAATGCACACCGAGTGTTCCTCTGTTTTAACTCTTGAAAGACTCAGCCTTATCACCAAGGTAGTCAACTAAAGATTATCAGATTCTTGATGAATAGGTGCATCCTTTCTTGCGACAATTTCCCTCAAAAGTTTCATTGGACACTTTTAGTCTTCATTCTTGAGTATCTTTCTTAGATGGAAGTACCTACACTATAACAAAAAGTTGTTATAAAAAAATCCGCAATGGAAATCAATCACAGTTCTTTTGCTCCACCATTCTGCACAATCCAAAAACAACTGCAAATTTTTCTTCTTTGTTTTGCAATTGCAATTTTGAGAATTTCAGGGCATGTAAAGTATCGTTGGAAAGGTCAATGGAATGACTTGGCATTAATTTTAGTAACCTTGTCTAGGTCATTTAGTCCATCTGAGTTCATCTCAAGTGTACCTCAGGTGGGTACCCCCCCAAACTGCCACTTTTGCTATTGCACCTAATTACTATTTTTAGACTGGTCAATATTTCGTATTTTCATATTGGCAAGTGAAAGGAAGTTCCAACGCACCAAAGAATGGGACATTTGGATACCATATGCAAATGTTATGAAGGGTCAAAATTTTTTTGGTAGATGTTCTAAACTTGTTTTAACATATTGATTTTGGAGATGTACAGTACTTAGAATGATGATGGCAGTTTTAGGCACGGTGCGATTTTGGCAATGCCAAAGGATTTTTCTTGATCTGGAGCCCTAGTCAGCGGTGTGAGTTGGAGGTCAGACTGTTATTAGTTGGCCCCAGTGTGCTCCTGTTTCCCAGGGGATCTTCAGTCGACAAAAGGACCATACCCAGATTCTATGAATCTTGACCATTTATGCCCAGGACATGATTTTTCAGGATCAGATAATTTCATTGTAATTGCCAATTTTCAGTGAAAATGGGCAAAGTCCTCAGTGACTGTGCAATGAGTCGTACTAAACTAACCCAAAAAATAATCCATAAAATAACCCAAAAATAAACAGGCCCTAGTTACCAAACAACTGAAAACCCTTGTGCATCTCATTTTGGGCAATTAGAAAATTGGCCAGTTGGAATGAAGTTGCAGGACATCACAACCTCGGATTGGATTTATCAGACGAACTTTAACCCTGTAAGGACGCGGGGGGTGACCCTGGAAATCATGCATTGTATAACCGTGAGAGTCATTGGAATAAAAAAAATCCAAAAGTACTCATTGGAAGTCAAGCTACTGTAGATGTTCTCCACTTTCCACAAAAAACTCCAAGGATGAATAGTTGTAGTTCTGTCCTACATTGGAGAATCCCTTGTCATTCATCGGACACTTATGGTCCACGGCGTCCTTACTGGGTTAATTCAATCTTTGAAATGAATTGGAAGCTTCACAACAACAAAAACCCGTCCCCCACTATCCTGGAGTCCTGGACTCTCAACGATTCATAGGTCCAAGTTTTTCAACCAAACTCTGAAACAAAATCCACGTACTAAGGTAGGAGACTCAGAAATGGAGCATCTAAGGGCTGGTCCCCCTTTTTCATGTATTTCCTTGGACAGGAATATTTTTAGCTCATTTTTCAGACATAGAGAAATTGATGAGGAATCTAACCCAAGTGGTTTCGTATTTTTCCAAGCATTTTTGAATTACTTATGAATTTTCAAACGAGTTGGGTCATAGGTCCCTATTTGTGACCCTAGGCCTTTCATAAACGGTTCACTTGCAATTCTAAATAAAAATGGGGAAAGCAAAGAGAATGATTGGCTCTTGCAATTAAGAATGCTTTTTTCCTTGATTCATTCAATGACTATACTAGTCAATTTCAGAACCAATTCATCTCCATTTCACAGCCATTTATAGGGTCCATTCTTAATGCCCGCTCTGTTTTACAGCCTCCTAGCTTACCCGTAGTGCAACACCTGAGCTGAATGTTTACAATAAGGTAGTCTGCTTGTAAAGCAACCATTTAAGAGTTGTTTGCCTTTTCGGGGAATCTAAACTCCTTGAAACAATTTTCAGTAAATTTTTGGAGGAAGAAAAATGAGATTGGCATCTAACCCAAGTTGTTTCATATTTTTTGGACCTTCATGGAATTAGTTACAATTTTTGAAGTTGAAACGCAATGGTCACTAAAAGCGTCCACCTCTTGAAATGCATACCTTGAAGAAAGCAAAATGTATTTGTGTGCCATGTTCTGTTTTGGAAGCCAATCGCTTTTAGAACAAACTACCTTAAGTACTTGCGCGGGTCTCAAAAGTGGAAGTGGCACTTAACCCCTAAATGTCCGAGGCACCAAATTTTGGTGTTGACAAAACTTTGAAGTTAAATAAACCTAATCAAATTGCTATATTTAATATTTTATAATTAAAAAAATTACTTTTAAGTCTAGTTTTAGCATCAAAAATTTGATTTTGAAAATGAGTGATTATGATTTTTCTATTCAAGATTTTGTGCAAGGGTGTCCAATGCAAATCTTGATTTTTTTAGTGTTGAGGGCTTTTGGAAATGAGCCTCGAATACACTAGATCTTGAAGAAAAAATCACATTAGAAAAAAATTAGAGTAGATTTTCAAAAGCTGTAAATTGATTGCAATTATGCATGTTATGTCCTTTAACCTCATATTTATGTCCTTTACCTGCAAAGGCCGGATATGAGGAAGTGTGGTCTTTCTCTTCACTTTCAAATGGTGTTGTGATGAGTCAAAGTAACCACATGCAGTGAAGTTGGTGATGGAGCCTCACCGTTGCTTTTATATCACCATGGAGTGCTCGATTGATACCAATTGATACCGATTGGTAGGTGTTTTACTCCACCCTGGGCTGTGACATTAAATCCCAACTTGTGAGTTCTAAAATGAAGTTGTTTGGGTCTAATAGAAAATTGGATGCTTTTTAGTGGTGATTGGCGCAGATAGTGAGTAGTGCCACCATTGAGCGCTTAGACATCAGTGGAAGTTCCACCCTTTGTCATCAAATAATATGTCCAATATTTTAAAGGAGTTACAAGATGAAAGTCATGGGAGAATAGGAATCTTGTGCCTAGTGTTAAAACCTAGTGCTATGGATACATGGCATGTACAATATTAGGAGATCGCGACCCTTGGTGTTACTAGAAGTGAAGTACCATAGAGGCTCTTTGAAGAACTTGGAGGAAGTAAGTTTCACTAAAGGACGTGCCAATTTCTTTCTAAACCACAAGACAATATGAGAGAAGTGTATCTCATTGAAAACGAAGAAGCATGCAATAGAAATCTAATGCAACAATATGAGTGCTTTAATATCCACCCTTGGTAATAAACAAATACAACCAAGTTTTTAGTGTTTAAGTTGAAAATTTTCCTATATGGGTGCCAAGGCGTGGTTCGTTGTACTTTCTAAGCAATGGAACTTTCTGTTTGCCTATTGAATATGAATCGCAAATTGAACCAACTGATAATTCAAAATAAACCAACTTTAGCTAAACAACCAAACTCATTAGAGAAAAATTGAGACCTCCAAAGACCTCGCTGATTACATTTTTTGGGCATAAAGATAAGTTTTTTCCCTTAGCCTGCCATCTAATATCGTGATGTTGGATGCATGTCATTAGCTCAAAATCCGAGCACTAAGTGTTAAATAATTAGGATTAAGGTACTCTAATGCATCTTAACCTTAATTATTAAATACTTTGTACCCGGATGCACCTTGCACTCAAATCAAATTGTGCGGAAAAAAAAAATGTTTCAAAATAGTCCAATGACCATCTACCACCCAATTTTTTTGATGGCAATGTGAAAGACTTAATTCATTGGCATTTGGTGAATATAAAGGGTGAAGAGGTTGCTTATATAGAAAAATTGATTGTCCACCATGAATCCACGAGGGTTATGTGATAATTTGAAGATAGACCATTCATCATCAAATGAGTGAATTTACATATCCTACATCATGGATTGTTAACCTTACTACTACCCCACTTGCATAAAGAGCTCTTCTTTTTGTTTTTAAACTTATATAATTAATTAAGTGGCTATTAAAGCTAGTTGCCTTTTGGCAACTAGCCTTCAATAGCCAATTAATTTGGCTTCATTGGATTTCATTGGGCTTAATTTGTTTCAATTGTCAATTGAACACTCTATTGTATTGTGATTATTATATTGCGTATTTTTATGAAAGTCAGACCAATTGACAATGCAATTCAGACCCTTTTGATAGGCTTTCTATTCAACTATTAATAGCTTCTTTTGTCACTGCAAAGCGGCCCTTCGGAGGCCTCAATTTTTCTCTAATGTAAACAAGGTTATTGTGGATTTTGAAACAAGAGTTTATAATTACGTAAAAAATATATCAATCTTAAGCTAGAGATCAAATTACCATTTTTTAAAATGTAAAATTTGTTCCAATCCGAGTTTCCTAGAGTAAGTTATGATTGGATGAAGTTTGACTTTTAAATGGCAATTTAAACTTCATCTATGCTTTTCTGTAAATTCCTAAATTCAAATTAACTTTAGATTCTGTCTATGATCTTAAGATAAAATCTATTGTTTAAGTTATAAATTTGGCCCTAGATAGATAAAAACTCCCTAAGTTCATCCAATATCCATTCTAAACTTCATCCTTCAATTTATTATAGAATATAGCTGGTTTTTCCACTTATAAATTAGTTTTAGACTTCCCTTATCTTCTTCTATGAGATTCTAAACTCAAATTATTACTTGGTTGTCTTCAAAAATTCCATCCTAACATCTATCTTTTTTAAAGACGTTGATTTATTCTTCAACTTTTTCGATTGATTTATTTTTTTAAGATTTTTAGAGGTTGTTCCTTGTAGAGGTTGAATTCACCTATTTAGAATATTAATCATTCAAATATTGAAGTTTCCTATTGAAAGTTATGAGTGGATGAAGTTTAACTGCTAATCAATACTTCAAACTTCATCCGCTAATTATGTTTAACATAAAAGTTGAAATTAACTTCCAATTTCACTCATAGACTTTGGATTTTTACTACTCCCTCCATTTCAAAATGGACTTCCTCTTAAACAAAATGTTCCAGATTAAGCTTGAAAAAAATTAATTTAAAAATCCGTTTTGACCTATAAATAGAGTTCCATACTATCCTATTATCTTGAAATTTTTAGGTTTTGTGTTAGTTTTCAAAGTGTAGTTTTGAAGTGCTCAAAAAAGGGATTTTGGGGGTATTTGTAAAGAGCAGTGGTAGCCATTCATTTGGCCACTCTTTCATAGTTCTTGCACTGCGTTCTTTTCTATTCATTCATTCTCGCTATTCAACAGTGTCCAAGTCATCAATTGCAACAACAATGTTTGTCCATTGTGCAGCGCATTTTTTGGGCATGCATAGCCATGGACCTCTTGACAAGAGCCTATTTATGGGGGCCTTGTTACAAAAGCAATTAAACAAAGCCATTTGAGCCTATTTGCAGGACTTTCTAACGAAAGCAATTATAAAAGGCATCTCAACATCTCAACATCCCACAATTTGATTCATTTTATATTCAATAAAAGTGTTGCATATTCCATGCTTGTAGCTTCCAACTAGGTACGGATGACATCAACTTACATTGGTCTAGAATTTGTTAATAGTATATAGATAATTTACTTTTGACATTGGTTTCTTGACATTATAAAAAGAGCACCAATAATTCAATTGATTGGACCTTCCTCCCACATTACAACCGGAAAATCATTTTGGAACACAAAATAGAGGGAACTAGAAGGTCATTTTGGGATGGAGGGAATGTATCTTAAGTTTCCATTCTTGTTCCTTTAGATGGATTTGACTAATTTCATCCAATTTAGTTCCTAAACTTCATCTACCTATATCTTACTTGTTTTGAATCTATTTCTAAGTGTCTTACGTTTTTGAAAATTTTTAGATCCCTTCTACAAACTTTAAAAACTAAACGTTAAATAAAATCTAATTTTCATGAAATGCATCTAACTTATACTTTGGCTATGGTTTAAAGATTTAAAAGAAAGATAGAGTAATTAGACACTCACATCGAATTGAACCTCATCAATGAGGTGGTTGAAAACGCCTTTAAAGCCTTTCTTGCTTGTCATCTTGTCCCTTCTTGATTTGTATTCATTGCTTCGTTTTTATAGTTTTTTTATACAAGTTGTGAAAATTAATTTCAAAATCTACTTTTTACTTTGAATTCTAGGTTTCTATCCTTGTTCTTTCTTTCTTTCTTTCTATTTTTTTTGGCTCCTTTTTCCTTTCTTCTATTCTCTTCAATTATTGATATCTATTACTTAACTTTGTAATTATAATTATTCAAATTAAAAAACGAAATTAAAAAAAATACTACAGCACATACTCTATACTCCAATCTTCTCTTCTCTTCTTTCTATTTTGCAAATTAATGTTATCTTCATTCTCTCCCACTCCAACTTCTTCTTTGATCTCACTCTTCGCTTTGCTTTATAATTTCTATCAAAAACATGGGTTTACTTCCCCAAGCCTTTAGATAAGAAATCCAAGTACTTGGTTTAATTTTAGTTTTTAGAATTCAGCCTTATCAATCCTAGCCTAGCTCTGGAGAGCATGTACTTGGGGAGCCGGTGTCCGAAGAGCGTGTGGCCGTGAAGATGTCACTTGGAGGTTGTGACCCTAGGTGTTGGTTTTGATTTCGGGGACTAGAGTTTGGTTTTCCAAACTAGCTCTAGTTTCCAAATGGTTCAAAAAAATTGAACTTGGCTTCAATATTTTTGGACTTGACTCCTAATTTTTTAAAGACTACTTTGGGTTCTAATCTTTGGACTTGTCTTTTAATTTGTGAAAATTACTTTGATATCTAATTTTTGGACTTGACTTATAAAATTTTAAACTTTGAGTCTTGAGATTTGAACACTAAATTTTGAAAAATCGGGTGGAAAATAAACCTTGAGCTTGGCAACCAATATTTTGGAAACTAAATTTTGGTCGCTCAACTTAGAAATGAATGAACTTGAACTAAACTTTGAGACTTTGAGGCTTACTTGAGATTTAGGAGTTTTTTCTAAAACCTAATTAACCCCTAAAGGACCAAAGTCCCCTCGGGGGACACTTGGGATTTTGGGCAGGCCCGTGTGACCTCAAATTTTGATCTGATTTTTTGAAACTTTTTTTGAAGATAGGAAATTACAATAGCTCTCTAAAAATATAATTTTTTTTTCAATCGGTTCCCGGGAGCAAAAGTTATACCATTCTAAAGCAAAAAAGCAGTTCGTCGGGCAGAAAAAACAAAACACAAAAAAAAGTTTTTTATTTTTTTTATTTTTTTCCCTCAAAGATCATGTTTTTGTCTACATTTGAAGCTTTGATTCATTCTATTTGGACTAATAATGAGAAAGTTATGGATAATCTTGTTTTTCGGGCAATTTACGCATCTTCAAAAAAACTAACTTATAGAATTCATTTTTGAATGCAATTTTCAATTTTTTTCAATTTTTTTTTTGACAAGGTCAAGTTTGTTTGCAAGAACAATCCCACCATTGGGATTATGTTGTTTTAATTCCACCTAAGAGCTATTAACAATTTAGTGTTTCGTTCAATTTTGGACCTACTTCTATTTCCAAATTTTTTTATATGTGAAAATCAAGGTTTGACATTCTGAAATTTTTTTCCCCGACTCTCAACTCAAATGTTCAACATAAAAAATTACAACTTTTTGTTGTGTAGTGCAAAAAAAATCCACAAATGGCCGTCAAAGTCATCTAAAATTGCAGGAAACAGTTCAAAAAAACTTTTTTTTCCAACTTTGAATGCTAATATCTTCCAATTGGAACGGTCAAATGTCTTGAAATTTTTACCACATAAGCTGAGACAAGTGAAGTTCAAGATCCTACGGTTAGATTGTAAAAAAAAGTTTTTTTTTGGTTTAGGGAGTGATTGCAGCAGAAATGGCAGTTTTCAGTGGTTTTGGAGCCTGAAAATGGCTTGGTCCTTTAGGGGTTAAGGAAGTCAAAGCTTTGCCATAACTTGGTTTCTAACACAAAAACTAAAATACCTAAATACTAGGGAAGCCAAAGCTTTGTCGTACTACAAAAAACAAGGGAAATAGGGACTGTAAGGTTTGGACAAAGAACAATTAGTAAACCAACATGTTAGTACAAAAACAAGTTAGTATAAAACATGTTATTACAAAACAAGTATTCAACTTTTAGAGGAATTTTTATTTAGGGATTTTCCACCAAGACTGTGTAATTTATAATAAAACATGCACTAGAAGGCCCCCTAAGCAGCAGCACCAAGCTACGGAGGGGACTAATCTCTAGGATTAGTGCAAGGCTGAGAAGGGAATAAGTGCCTTTAAATGCTTTTTCAAGGGCACCCCTGTAAGCGTTTATTTACCTACCCTTGGTAAATAAATGAGCACAACCAGGCTCTTGGTAAATAACTGTTTTGACTCGACTTATGGGTGTTCTAGCGCCAATCCATTGTGCCTTCCAAGCAATGGATCTTTCCTATGTTCCTAAGATTTGCTAATTCGGATGATGAAAACATAACTCTAATTGGAATTACTATGATTGCTAAATCTGAGTCAAGGCCTAAGAGGGCTTGGTGGTTTAAGAGAGTAGGTAATCTCAGTCTAAACTTATCTATCCTAAGTGAAAGAGTGCCTCATGCCATTTCTAAAAGTATAAAGTTTGTTGAATTTGGACGCTCCTAGAGAAAGTTACGAACGGATGAAGTTTTAGCCCTAACGGGTGCTTCTAAATTTCATCCACACTTTCCTATGGACTCCCAATTCCAATTTGACTTAGAATTTGGGCTCTAAGCCTGACTCCCTAAGTTTAACCTAATTACCAAGCCTTGATTCAAATGATGAAATCTTCTAGGATTCATCCATTACTTGTTCCGGACTTCATCCCTTCCTAACTACTTGGTGTTTAGGTCTTTCCTTGAGTTGGTCTTAGTTTTGGGTTACTTTAAGCTTGTTCTATGAGTTTCTAAATTTATAATTGACCGAAACCTAATCCTAAAAGCTCCTAATCCGCCTTCTGGTTTTACCTAAGGGTCTTAATTACTTTTGGTGTGTTATTATTTTTAGAAAGTTAGGACTTGTTCCTTGTAAAACTTAATTTTAACTTTCTACTATGACTAGTTACCTTAGATTTAGTGTTTCCTAGCAAAAGTTATCCATGGATGAAGTTTGACCGCTACTCGGTCCTTCAAACTTCATCTATTGATTACAGTTAACCCTAATTTCAAAATTAATTTCTAATTTTATTTTTGGTTCTTAAACTATTCTCACTTTTAAAATTCTATTCCTTGTTCCCTTTGGATGAATTTTGCTAAGTTTCATCCAACATGGCTTCCTAACTTCATCCACTTATAACTTCTTCGTTTTAGCTCGGTTTTTATCGTGTTTTAGGTTTTTGGAAACCCCTAGACTTCTAATTTATGATTTTCCAATTTAATTTGACCTGACCTTTAGTCCTAAGGGCCTGACCCTACTCTTGCTCTCGGATTTTTGTCGAGAACTTGTTTAATTTCAAGAGCTAAAATTGCAAAAAGAGAGTTCATCAACCCACCTCATCTCGGAGGTCGCGAATCAAGTCGCTAAGGTTCCCTTCGATTACCATCTTGGCGATTTGTCCTTGTTCTTGGGAAATGGTTGATTTATATTATAAGAATCCTTCCTTTAATTGTCTAGCTACTTTCTTTTTCTTCCCCTTCTATTTTTTTCTTCCCTACTATTCTCCTATGCACTCTTAATGTCTACCAACCACTTCTAATAATGCGTATGATGCGTGCTCCTTTCTTCTTCTTACGCTAGGGCCACCGGTGGCTCACAACGTCTCGTAGGATTTCCGTTAATCTAACTCCTATTCATCTTCTTCTCTACTAAAACCTCCTTCTTGGTTGTGTTCCATATGCTTGTTTTTGCTCTTGGAGTGTGGGATGTAAGTGTGTGTGGGGAGTTTAATTGAATGCGTGTGAGTGTGCAGGTGTGTACGGCTTCCTTACTTTGAGTTCATGAACCTCTCTACTCTAATTGGCTTCCTCCTCTCTTCCTAACTTCCTCTTTCTTTTAATAATCCCTAAAACTCCTCTTAATTTCTCCTACTTCCTTTATCTCCTATCCTAATTTTCCTTTTTTTCCCCCCTTTTAGCTCTAATCTAATTTTTCCCTCACTAGTTCTAGTCTAACTTAACATTCTCTTCTTTTGTTTCCCCTAATTTGTTGAGTTAATGATAACCCAAAAAAAAAGAAAAAGAGTTGAGAGTCTAGAGGCGGAGCGGAGCCTAGTTAGGGCCTGTTGTGGCGGGACCGGGGGCATGTTGCGGTGGGGCCTGGCTGCCTCAGCTGCCGGGCTGCCTGCTGGGGCTATGGCTGCCTTGGCTGCGGTCTGACTTGCATATTTTTTGGACTTGGGTGGTGTTGTGTCAAACACGCAAGAGCATAAAAAACTAAAGTGAGAGAAATAATCCTTCCATCATGGAAGTTTTTATGGTGCCAATTAATAATGACTACTTCTCAATCTATGGATCGTGAGGAAGTGCTACCACCATATCCTAATCTTTTTGGGTACTAAACTTTGGATAGCTTCCGCAATCTTTTGGAAACTAAACTTTGGGCTAACTGACCGAGGGGGTTCAAGGCTTCGCCGTATCTTTGGATTTAACATCAAATTTGGGATTTTCCTAGACTTCCCAAAGCCAAAGCTTCGCCGTGTCTAGGTTTTTAACACACTATTTGGGACTAAACAATGTAACTAAGTTCAAAGCTTCGTCGTGGGGACTAGGACTTGCTATTACCACCACAATCTTTAAACAAAATCAACACCACTTGCTACCAAGGTTAGTGAATTGAAATGAGTTAGTGCCTACTCATGGTTAGTTCTCCCAATGACTCGCACTAAAGGCCCCCCAAAGCGGCATTGCCAAGGTACGGTGGGGGGTGCTTTAGGGTTAATGCAAGGACTCACAATACTCACAAAAAGTTGACCAGTCGCAAAAAACACGTGCAAGCTAGAACTCAACTTGTGTCTAAAACCTTGAAACACCTGTAAGGATTTGAGAGCTTGAAAAGAGTACAACAATGGGGCCAAAAGTGTCCCAGAAACACCGCTAGGATTTTTGGCTAAAAATGCCAAAGTATCCACCACCACGTGGACCCAACGGACCCCAAAACAAGAATGGGGGGTGGCTTGAGAGAAAAATGAGGGCCCTTTTATAGGCTTCCAAGGCCCCCACCTCCCCTCTTTTAACCTAGGTAATCCTATTTTTTCCGTATTTTCATCCTTATCTTTTAGGATTTTCACCTGGTTTGGGGTTTACACTGGTCCAAAACTCTAACTAATGGAGATCAACTCCAAATTAAAAACCGATTACACCATTGGCTTCAGAAGGCCATTTTTAGAATAAAGATCCCCATACCCCCTATTCTGACACCAAAATCCCACCGTAAACTATCGCCAACTAGAGTCAGTAAAAAGGGTAAAAATGTACTTCTTGGAAGTTACCTTTTCTGACCAAGGTGACTAGCTAGGGTGGTCTGGAAGGTCTTAGGGAATAAGAAAAGACCCTTCGTTGACTTCGTTCCGACTTCTTGTGCTCCCAGGATGCTGGACAACTCCACATAAATCTCGCCAAGTGGATAATTTGAAGGGATGTCAGTGATTCGGGCACCTCCTGCTATCGAAACACCATGAAACCTGTCAGAACGTGTTATTAGCATAAAAGAAGCTAACTTAATTTTTAGTGAGATTTTACCGCCACCTGGGTAATTATCGTGAATTTCCCATCATGATTTTAGGCGGTTGACCGTCCGCAAGGGATATTTCTTCAATCCAGAAACTTCTGAAACTTCTTGGGGAACCTTTCATGGAGTTCCACAAGAGATGTGCAAGTTCATGTCTTGATCTTGCATGTTTTGATACGAAAAGTAAAAAAACACTTCTGTTGGTTTACCGACAATCATGGAATCTTCCACATACGGGAGAATCTTGGCGAATGGATTTCGCTTTTGACTTCCCGGTATGGTTTCGACCCAAAATCACAATCCGGTAGCCATAGATTCCTCTGCTGGCCAGTGTTGAAAAGTGACAGCTGCATGCTAATAAATGGGGTTTCTACTATTCGTCGATGGGATGGGGAACTGAAACCTCTCTCGAGGAATCTATCTAAGAACCTCCCTAGACTTCCCTCAGACCAATTTAGCCAAGCATGGTCACATGCACAGTGGTTTCAGGCTATTTTGGGTAAAAATCCTCAAACCTGCTAGCTCCCACTACTTCTGTGGTTCTAACCTATTCACAAGTGGATTTTAGGGCTATTGTAGGGATAAAAGGCTAGTTAGGACCAAAGGGCATATTGGTATGTAGCATGTCCATTTCGATTTTACACTCTTTTTAGGTTTTTTTGGATATAATTACAACTTAAATTGCAAAATTCAGAAAAACAAACAAACAATGAGTCCCAAGTGATGAATTGGGAGCTTACAACCCCCCCCCCTTCTCATTTTTCTAAATGATAATCCTATCACTTAGGATTTTCATCCTAATCTTTGGGATTTTCTACTTTCTATGCTAGTCCAAAATTCTAATTTTTTGAGAAAGACTCCAAACTCCAAACGGATTGTGCTATTGGCTTTAAAAGATTATTTTTAATATTCTGAATCCCCACCCTTTTTTTCATTGCAAAAAAGTTATCAAAACCTAGCACCAACTTGAATCTGAAAAAGGATAAAAATCCAACAAACTTGGAAAGTAATTAGCTTAGGCTTTTCGGAATGTATGAGGGAGTAAGAGAAGGCTCTGTTGTTGCCTCATTCTGATTTTGTATGCTCCCAGAATGTCAATCAATTTCACAAATCATCTTCAAATTTGCCGAAATCAATGAATCTTGCTAATTCTAGTACCTCTGGATGTTGGAATGTCATGAAACTGGTTGGAGAGTGTTATTAACATAAAAAATATATATACATATATATTTTTGAGATTTTATTGCAAACTAAGTAATTTCTAGGAATTTTTCATTATAGATTTTGGGAGAGGACTGTTTGGAAGAGGATCTAGAAAGAGAAAATTCTAGAATTTTTTTTGGAACATCTCATGGAATCCCATAAAAGATGTGCAAGCTCATACTTTTTACTCTGCACATTTGAAGAAAGAGAATAAAATCTTGCTACCTTCTTTAATTATTGATAATCAAAGAATCTTTTATATAGAAGAGAATCTTAGCAAAGCAATTTCATTGTTGAATCCTAACATGATTTCAATCCTAAAACTCTTTACTTTGGCCATAAATGCCCTCTAGTAGTCTGTCTTTAGTTTGTAATATCTGTAAGCTAATCATTTGGAGTTGTATTGTTTTCTAGAATTGACTAAGAACTGAAACCTATCATTGGGAATTGAATTAGGGATCTCACTAGGATTCTTTTGCACCATTTCAGTCAAAATGAGTCACATGCATGGTAGTTTAAGGCAGTTTGGATATTATTCACTCAATATTCACAATTTCTACAATTTATGAGTTTCTATCCCATTCACATGCGAGATTTTGGTTTATTTAAGGTATAGCACTCCATTTTTGACCAAATACTATATTGGCATGTAGCATACCTATTTTGTTTTTAACACTCTTTTTTGATTTTTTTGCATAATAAAAACAAATTAAATTATAAAAAAAACAAAAAACTATGAGTCTTAAGTAATGAATTGAGAATTCATATATGGCATTTATTTATGGTATGATTAGAAATCATGAAAACCTAGACTTTTCTTGTTATAGCCTATCTATGGATATACATAGTCAATATACAATAATATGGTAGTGGTAGCAATCATACTAGGAATTCAAATCTCTCGCTAACACACCAGTCTCTTGATAATACTGCATCTTGACAATGTACCGAAAAGAGGCAGACAACCTGATTTTGTTGTCCCCCCGCCTCAAAAAAATTTGTAACCGTCGATGTGTTTTGTAGAAATTCAAACCCTCCTCCCACGCCGTTGATTATAAGTTCACAAGAAAATTTGTAGTGGAAATCTCTGTCGTCGATCTCTATATCAATCCCTCCCAATCTTCCAATGCCGTCCATTTAATCTCCATGTGAACCGTCAATGTCTGCTAGAGGAAGATTTGAGCCGTTGGTAGTGTTAGGATTTGACTCCCTGAGAGTTGGCTGAATTTTATGCATTTGCTTAGTTTCCAAGTTTCCACAATGTAGCTTCTGCTCCTCTGACAAGCCTGCTCACGATACATCTTTTCAGTGAAGGCGTGCTCAAGGGTGCTATTCAACTCTGGAGGTAAGATGTGCAGATTCTACTTTAATTTTTTGTTTTTGTTTTTTTCAATTTCGTTTGAGGATGAAAGCTTTTTTGGTTGCTATGTGGTTATTCTTTGGTTTCGTGCTTAAGTGCTTAAGCTGAATCTAACTCTTGATTTTGTAGGTAGAGTTGTAGGTAGGAGGATTATCAGGTTTCGCAACTTTGGCACTGCTTAGAGGTAGCTTAGCAACACAGCTTAGCAGCACAGCATAGAGGTACCAGCATTAGCGTGCCATGTGAAGCTTCTGTTAGCTTCAGCTTGTGAGGCATTTGTATCACTTGTGTGATGCAAGAAACAAATTTGAGTATGTTTCTTCATTACCTTTCTCAATAGACTACTTTTTTTGCTTCCCAATGCTTGTGTAGAGTTTGATAGTTTCCTTTTTTGTTTTGTTTGAGCAGGGTTTTAGTAAGCCACCCCTGTCTCACATTTGTCGCCCCCCATGTCTCAAGTTCTTAAAGGATCTGCACGCACAAGCAAAGGCAAGATGAAATCTGGAGACACTCATGGAACTCAGCTGCCTCCACCTTCAGTGCAGCCATGTCCTTCTCAGGAACTACCTGTCCTATAGCAGACTTGTGTTTTTGAGACGCCTACTCCTTCAAAAACTTAGAAGCCCTCTACTTCAGCTTCAAAGCTGAAGGCTGTGAGAAAGCCTCCAACTAAAAAATTTGTTTAGCACTTTAGCCAAAGGCTACCCCTTTTAAAAAACCTCGCACTCAAGCTCCTATTTTACCAACAGAAATGGATGTAAGTGTCACAATTTCTGTAGGCAGTGACGACATACCCATTGGGCTTCTTGAAAAGTTGATGAATTTTTTCAAAAAGAATGTATATCAGGCCTTTGTTTCATCGAACGTGGCAGTGGCTTGCTCAGATGCCATTTGCAGATGGTGTGCAGACTTTTTATATCTTTTGCTGCCATGGTCCGCAAAACTTTAAAGCGGTACTTTGGATGGGATGATCCAAAGAAAGCTCCAATAGGGCACCACATCCTTACCAAGGCTCTCCATAATACAGGCTTCCACACTTATATTAGAATGTTTGGTTACTGTAGCAAGGACAAAGGCCAAGACCACTTCCAATGCATCCCAAAAAATGTAAGTGAAGCAGAATTGAAGGAAGGTGAAGAAGAGTACATTAAGTACGGTACTCCTTTTGCAAAAAATCGTATTGTTCTCACTTACAAGAATTTGATTGAGCGAGCCGCTACATATTGCAGATTTAAACTGCAAAATCAACTCGGGAGTACTCTTCCTAGGACTTTCCTCCCTATGCTCCAATCAAGACAATACATACCATCCGCTTCGTAGGTTTTGTCAATCTGCCAAGGAGGCATAGAGTTCAACAGGGCAGTAGCATTGTGGAAATGCATGATGAATTCTCAGTCTGTGGGAATGTAGGATGTCATGCAGATTTTCTTCGAGCACACCAACCCTGGCTCTTGGCTAGCAGACTCGGGTCGGCAGAGTTTTGCTACAAAGCTTGATGAGGCATGTGAAGGTGCAGTCCATAAGTACGGTATTCCAAGTATTTTTCAAGTTCTTTTATCTTTTATCTTTTTTCTATTTTTCTACTACTTTACCTTCATCTTTGTTTCATGTCCTCTTTGCTCATGTTTTTCTGTGTTTCTCGGGGTTTTTTTTCGCAGGTGACGTACATGTTCCATCGGTTCATGAACCAGTCATTGTTCTTGATGCATCTCAAGATGATCCGCTTCCCCATAAAGACATTGTGGGAACAGACTCACATCACACACTTACTACAAGTTGTTCATCTATGTTTATTCCAGTGGTGTACGGAGATCGCAACGTTGCGAATGACCTCACAGTGTAGTTTTTGGCATAGAAAACTTTGTACATTTCATATGATTTTGACAAAGCGCTTACTTTGGGAGCACCCGTATTGAATGTTTTCTTTCCAATTCTCTCAATGTTGACAATGTTGAAATTTTCAAGACTTTTGTGAAATCTGAATTTCTTAGGACTTTGTACAATTTGAGATTTTTAGGGCTTCTTTGAAATCTGAAATTTTCAAGACTTTGTTTCAAAACTTTTTTTGTCAAATCTAAATTTTTGGAGACTTTTTGAAATCTAATTTTTTTTGGATATGCGTGCAAAGTGTCACTATACATTCAAAAGAGGCTGTAATTGCCTGACACCAATGACACCAATGACACTTTACTCTATGTTTGGACGGATGCATCATTATGTGTTAGAACTTTTGATCAGCAAGAGATTTTATCAAGATTGACACTTGGACCTAAAAAAACTTTCATGGAGATAAGATGAAATCTTAATCTTGCATTAGACTAGTAAGATTATTATTTTTAATTTTTTAATTTTTTTAGTTTTTAATTTTTTAATTATTTTTAATTTGCCTCAATCAAAGTTGACTTGTATCTATAGAGAATAAATTGTAAAAATCCATCTTTCTTCCCTCAACGGAGTGAGTTTAGAACCAAAATGGAAAGATAGAAAATAAAAAGAATTATCCTTGTCCTCTTTTGATGAAACAAATTTGGATCCATAGCAAAAAAATATTTCAACCCCACCTTTCTTCCTCAACAAAGTGAATTTTAACTAAAATGATAGAGAAAAAAAAGAAATGAAAGGAAAAGAAAAGAAAAGGGGAAGTAGTTTGAGACCTCTATCAATGCTCAAGAGCTCACCTTACAATTGTCTTTAGCCTCGATTGTCGGTGACTATCTTGCCTTTTTTCTAGCTCAAGGGATAGCGCTCAACGCCAGCCTTCGGTATCAAACCGTTGTCAACAAAGAAATAATATGGTGACTGTTAATTGTTGCCACTAAGTCTTGATGATTGGAGACGTCCAACAAGCTATGCGGAAAGTATAAGTATCCCCACTAAGCGTTAAGAATAGAGAGAGAGATAGTTCTTTTCTTTACACCCCAAGACAAGGCCTATTCTGTCCATTCATCACCTATTCAACTATGCAATACAAGTCTGTAATCTTTTTTTTACATGTGTACTTTACATTCCGTGCTTAGACAAGAACATAACTTGTAACACCATCGATTCCAACATCCAGGCTAACATAAAGCAAAATGAGCCTTAGCAGTTCATGTACAATACCCGTCTAAGCCTTACAAGATTTTAAGGAACTTGATTGGGAGGGAGGGCACATATCTATACTGTTTGTAAGTAATCATATCAAATTATTGCTATCAGTATATTGCAATTTAAATAGAGTATGAGCAATATTCGGGATGAGTATTGAGAATTGCATCACTTCAATTCAAGTATTGAGTCAGCAGATTCAAGATCGTGCTAACTTTAAAGAATTCATACTTATGCAAATCACTATAGCATAGCCTGTGCGATAAAGCAACTGGTTCCCTTTGTGATAAAGGCAAATACAATACCGAGCAGATGACGATTAGAACTCATCAGTTTATAGGCAATATAGCAACTATACAAATTACGGTGATATCACAAAAACAAGAATGACCAAACACTGATTCTAGTCGTTGAAGAAATAAGCACCAATCTAGAGAAGTCATGCCTCACTTGGACCCATATCCACACAACAAACACAAGTGTTAGTCATAGGATGTATGCAAGGTGTTTTCGGCATGGCTACACCGTGTCATTGGAGCCATAGATTACTACTCATAAATTCAAAAAACAGAACAAGTGTTTGTGGGGAAGAAGCTGTAGACTGCTCCATCGCCCAATGATAGCCAACTTCATCTCTCTGAAATTCCAAGGGGAGGAGCAGGACCTGTGTGGTCATTTCCGTATCCATCCTTGGAGCAGTACGTAACTGTTGCAGGTACCCCATCGTGAGTCCCAGAGCTCCGTCGTGCAACAAGTTCACGCAGAGTAGTAGACGAGTAGAAGTGTCCAAGAACATTTGCACTTAAGGTACAAATCCCGGGGTGCTAGACAGGCATCATGCTCAGGTCGTTCTCTGGCATGTGGGCCAACATGCGTTGATACAAACAGTCCAGCTGTTTGAAATCGAATTAGAAATCCTTGATCCCGTTACCCAACTGAGGCCGGGTATGTGTCACAGGAGTCTCGCATGGACCAGTAACGGTAGAAGAGGTATCAATAGCACCGAGCCCGTAGAGGTAACTTTGTGTTTTATAAATTAGCTTGTTACACGTATTGCGTGAATACTGTGAAGCATTTGTCATTTTATTTCAATGAAGAGAGAGAGAGAGAGAGAGAGAGAGAGAGAGAGTGGAATGCCAATTTACATTTCAAATAATTTAAGGAGTTGGAACATTACCTCCAATATAAAAACCACCCTTCGGTCCTTGGGGTCGTTGCAAGAATGACTGGCTAATTTTGTTCCACTTTGGCTGTTTTCGACTAGTACTCCCAGTACTATGAGCTTTTTGCATATGAATTTTTTTAAATAAAACAAAATAAGGATAATTAGTATAACACTAGAAATAGCATATCACCAAAATTTCAGACCTAAGAAAAATCAAGGTAAAAAGTTATTCACAAAAACGTATGAGCTGAAATTTTGAAGAAAATACATAGTTTGACGTTTTAATTTGTACAAAATAGGAAAAACAATTTTCAAAGAAACTAAAAATTGTCCATTTTAAAAGACTTTATTTTGAAGATATTTCACCAAAAAAATTATCTTGAAACCATTTTCAACATTCAGAATTGCGCGCGCAAGGGAGCCTTCTTTGCATGGACGTAGAGGACATAAAATATAATATTTTTTGATGCCCCTTGGTAGGAACATGACTTCCTACTATGGGAATAGACCATAGAAATTTCATCTCCAAATCATTAAATTTGGGGACTCCATAGTACTAAAAACCCTTAAAACTCAAAACGTAACATAATAGGGGAAATGATTTTTAAACATAAAATGATTTTTGAAAATTTCTGAAAAATATGAGATATGATTAAACTCAAGTGAGGCATCTTCAATAAAAATTTCAAGTTCATGCAAGTCATGCTGCAACAGTTATAGCAAAAGGAAGCTTCCGCACTTGCTTTGTGACAATGTTTCAGTACCGGTCTTTCTTACAATGACCCCTTGGCCAGAGGTAAGAATGGACCCTTAACTTCAAACACATTGCTGAAGTTTGTTGGCGTCCGAGTAACAGTGGCAAAGTCATCCATGGCATTCAATTTCCCCTCCAACATGGTTTGTACTTTGGTATCTTTGTTGAGTTGATTTTCCAAGAAAATCATCATCAATTTGGCAATTGGTGACGAGGGCCTTGAGACCCCTTGATCATGAGGGATTTAGTGCAAGCCAACATCCAAAGTTTGAAGCTCCATGGCATTTAGAGGATCGTTTAACATCAACCAATTTAAGAACTAAAATCCTTATCAAGAGTTCTTTGTCTCCATTTGATCAACAAATCACTCTTCATCATTAATTTCTAATGATTTATAACAAAATTGCTGTAAAAATGATAAATAATTACATTTTCCTCTTCAAATTCTCAATATTAGCCTTATAGCTTGTCCAAAACATTTGTTGACATTTAGCACTATTTGGCCTCCAAAAAAATTGTCGGTAGTTTTCTAACATTTATTAATTGGCAAAGGATCTCTTAACAATGATATTTATTTTAATTTAGAAGTACTAAAATTCAACTAAAATCTTGCCTTTATATTGTCAATATTTTCATCCATTTGAGCATTTTTTTGTCCCTTGGCAAGATGTTAGCAACGGGGCATTTCTTAACAATATTTTGCTCAAAAGTGATCCAAAAAAAATTGGAGGGGTTATTTGGCAATATATTTTTCCATTTTTAGTAGAAGAAAATGGAAGTTTTCTACATATTTTGAGGACAAATATTCTTTTTTGGATTAATGTATAGTGTTTTGGATACATAATTTGAGTTCCATCTCCATTTTGCATGTTTTGTCCATTAATATAGATGTGACAACTGCATCACTTCATTGAAGATTGTTTTTTTGCACTGACTAAAATAATTGAAGAAAAAATCCCTAGATGCAAGTCGTTCATTGACACAACAATAGGTTCAATTTAAGTTTTTTTTTACTTTTTGAAAAAGTTCCGGAAAGGCAATCACTTAGAATTTGGTGAAACAATGTACTTCTACATTCATCCATCTTTTGGACCAAAAAATACTTTTCAATTATATTCATGCACTTTTTCATCCAAATTTGGTGACTTCATCCACACTTAAAATAGAAAAACATCGGCAAAACATGTATAAAATTTGTATTTTCAATTAAAGATAGAGAAAATAACCAAATCATGTACCTTGAAAACCGGTTCAATTTGGGAATTGAAGAAAAATAGCCGGTAAGGTACAACCACCCATTCCAGACCAGGGGGCAATACCAGCCAACTTGAAGGGTGCACTATTTCAAGCCAGGCAAGGCGTTCAAGTTTGGAATGTCTACGTATTTTTCTCCTTTTCAAGGTTGTGATGAATAAATTCATGACACATCCAAAGTGCACAAAAAGTACTAAGCAGGAAAGTAACTCCGTTGTGAGCGGAATTGGCTATGGATTCGGAATACTTTTTGGCTCCCAAAATTCATAGTAATTTCAATTTCAGCATTAAAATTACTAAAAATTCACAGTCCCAATATTTCTTATCTCTCTACATGATAAAAATTTCCACTACCTCACACTGCTCCTCATATGTCCTAAAATCGCTTAAGTGATCGGGTGTGGTGGTTCTACCTTACAACTCCAAAAACTTCCCGAACGCTGGTGTGGCCCGGCCTTCAGTGGCAATTGACCTTGGAAGCTGGAATGGAAAGTCTGCCATGTGCAGAGCCTGGCTGCCATGCTTGTCTGGACTGGCAGGCAGGACAGACAGAGCAGAGTCCAGATGCGATTCGCATGCGAGTTTGGTGGTGGAAACAGATCTGCCTAAACCCTTATTAGTCCATCAACAGAATGAACTGAAATCTACCAGTGCATCAACCACCGGCAATGCAAGGCCAGGATGAACTGAACCGACCCCCTCGCTCGCCCCCGATAATACCCAAAAAACGCTGGAATTTTTTGTTTGCCAGCCATGATAAAATTTGAAAATTATGAATTCATATTTTATTTGGAGCCCCCAATCAGAGGCTCCAAATTAGAGATGTAGAAGATAAACTAATCAAGCTCAAAATAGGGGGTCTTTTTTTTCAATCCACCCTGAAATGACTTCGGGAGGACGAGCTCGAGCGAGGGGTCGGTTCAGCCCGGCCCATTGCAACCACTAACTTATCTATCCTCTCCCTCACGCTCTAGCTCTCTGTCCGTCTCTGTCGGTTGGTGCCCTGCAGAAACTGAAGCATGGGGGTAAGTTGTGCGTTGAGAGCACCGCTGATTTCTGCAACATCGATCATCACCAAAAAGCGAGGTATAACCACCAGTTGACTTAATATTACAGACTTACACTCTGGGAGCTAGCTACAGTAGATCAGTGCCCTCCACAGACCACAGCAAACGTGTGAAAAAGGACGGGGTAACATCGATCGACGCATGCCACTTGCAAATTGCTTTCCAGCTGTGGTGTGACAATGAAGGTATCCGTTTGTCAAAAAATGCAAAAAAATAGGCTAATGGAACTATGGAAGAAGAAGTTAAGAAAGCCTTGGAATGGTTTACTGTGAGAACACCTAATTAACTGGGTTGTAATGTAAGGATGGTTCCAGACAGATAGGTAATGGATCGATGGACTGTGTGTGTGACAATAACCAGGTGTACAGTATAATCGGTGGTGTTGGCACTAGGTACTGGAATCACTGTGGGAAATGACCGCGAGAAGACCTAGATCGAACTGGTCTACTTAATGTAATTAATTTGTCGTTGTGGTTCGTTTTCGACTAATGCAGATTATGATTTCACGAGTGAATAAAACAAAACCTATCTCCGCAGTGGTGTCGATCTTACCTTCAAGCTAGGCAAGTTAGATTCTGAAGTGAGCGTGCCTCAAATTATCACTCTTCGTCAAACGACTTCACGATCGATCAGTTTGTACTACTGCCATTTACTGCAATCATTCTTTTGCTCAAATCTGCTGGGGTTTTTGAAATTAAAAACAAACATTTCACGTACAACAATCTCCTTCTAACAAAATCAATTATGTTTACATTGCAATCAATGTTTGCAATTCTATTCCCTTGGACCAGCAGCACAATTGTCTGCACAAATTTCGATCTTACTAAAATTGAAGTTTTCATTCGTACGCCCACCTGAAAAATTGCTAATTATATCGTGAAGTTTCCACCAATATAACGAAATTCATATTTAAGATTGTACTGGATGCCAGTACTTCGATGTTGATCGATTCGTGTCAGTGCAGCCCTGTAGCATTGGTTCTGGCCTTGCATGTAACAACCCCGAAATAGTCAAGTTCGAGAGAGAGAACTTGACAGACATGCTGTTGACGTTTCAGTAAGTTAGTAAGTACTGCATCATGTCCCTGCTTCTAAGAAGTGTAGTCAGTAGACTGAGAATGGGAGGTCTCTGATCGAGGCCTAGCTACTGTAGACCCCAGGACTTTCGTCAAGACAACGGATCGATTACCTTGTAGAGAGCTAGCTAGTGCAGAATCTAAGCACATTGTTGTTATGTACCGGCCGGAGCTAGCTAGCTGTAGTACGTACCGGCCATTTATGCAGCTCTAGCTGAGCCGGCCAAAAGTATATATTTCATTTCAACAAAAAAATCTGCCCAGGAGGAAGTACTTGTACCCCAAATATCAGAGAAATCAACATTGAGGAGCTACATCACAATTCCACACATATCATATCATGTTGACAAGTTTGACTATCTGACATCTGGCTCACAGACTCACAACGGAAGACTGATTGCAATCTGGCCAGGACAACTCTTACAAGCTGGTCTCGACGTCGATTCTCCTGCCAATTGGACATAGTGTATGGTACTTGTAGTTATACGGTACTTATACGATGTATTTTTGAGAGGTAATAGAAGTAATTTAGTATTTCAAAAAATCTCTCACACTTCATTAAATACAGTTCACTCAAAAGTCAAGTCAAAAGTCAAGTCTATGTAAGAATTATTTTCATTCGGAGAGCCAAACCGAAACAGGTATGCATACTGGAGTTTTCAAGGTTCCCAAAATGAAACATTTAAGTCAGGAATAACATTCAGGAGCCTTCAGAGAGCCTGCCTTATCCTTTCTGGAGTCCTCATCCACGACTTTCATCCCCCAAAAATTAATTAAGCCTCAAAACCGGGATAGTGACTGTACATTATGATATGTTCCATTTTCTTTTCTTAATTTTAGGACTATACATACAAATCAACAATTATTTGTAGTGAAAGATGTTGGCCAAAAATCTAATGAGTAATACAGTAATGCATTATTAGTCTTTGCAATCAATAATTTATTTTGGATTGCAAAGTGAAAAGACAACTCTATATATACACATGGGGTGGTAGGAGGTAGACCAACCCATGTGGGATAAATAAATTAGAATTTGTAGGTTCTTTTGCACTCATAGTTAAGTCAAAAACAAAGAATTGTGTTAAAAGTAGAATTTCAGACCGCATTTGGTCATAATAAAATAAATTTTCTCAAAAAAATTTGAACTAAAAAAAGTTGGTAAATGAAGATAAGTTTCACCTCCAAAAATCCTTTTGGGATTTTGAATCTCCAATCAAAAGTTATAGACAAATTTCGGAGAGGGTTTGGAATGGATTTTTAAAAGTGTTAAAAGAAAATGTCCATTAAAAATCCTCTCCAAAATTTGTCTATAACTTTTGATTGGAGATTCAAAATCCCAAAAGGATTTTTGGAGGTGAAATTTATCTTCATTTACCAACTTTTTTTAGTTCAATTTTTTTTGAAAAAAGTTATTCTACTATGCCTAAATGAGGTCTGAAACTCTACTTTTAACACAATTCCTACTTTTGACTTAACTATGAGTGGTAGTTGAGTAACTACAAATTCTAATTTACATATCCCACATGGATTGTTCTACATCCTACCACTCCATGTACATGTAAAGAGTTATCTTCTCACTTCAAAAGCACAATGCATAAATGGATACCAATTCAAAGTGAGGTGATTCTACAATAACATTGAAATCAATAATCTCAATGAATCCATTAGCATTTTGTTTAAAGATCCTATTGTTTAGCTTTCAGTCTTACTTGAAATTTTTTAATTTGCCACTACTTGCAATGTACAATCGTGGCGCAGCACTAAGTGAAGTTCTAACAATTATTGACAACTGTCCCCATAGCTACTAAACTGATGTGGAATATACCGCACCATTTCATCCCTTGGATGAACTGGTGTGGAATATATCACATCATTTCATCCCTCAGATGAAATGGTGTAGTATATTCCACACCATTTCGTTTGGGGGAGGGCAAAGCCAGTGATTGCTACTGAATGTTATGGGGTGAAGACAATTGTAGAGCAACTTGTAATTTCAATTTAAAAATTCATAACTAATGCAATAAGAGTTCAAAAACTATCACATCTAATGTGATTGAATTGATAATTTTTGAACTCTTATTGAATTAATTATGAATTTTTGAAATTAAAATTGGTGCGGTTCATGTCCTTCAAATTTCAATGTAATTGATTTGAAGGACACGATTAAAAAATGTTTTGATGTGTAGAATTCAAGTCAAAAAACGGACTAGCTTTAGAAAGATGTCTATGAGCACCCCATTGTAAATTCAAAATTGTAGTGGACACTATTTGTAAAAATTTTATGAAAGATGAATGTAAAAAAATATTTTAGTTTGGAAATTGATCAAGCTGTCATCATCGGCCTTGTTGGGCAATTGCAAAAAATACTTGTACTATTTTTTGTCACATATTTTTAGCTGATTTGTATGTAGGCCATAACTTTTGTGTTATGGCTCCAAATGATTCAAAATTTCGAAGACAAGTTCTCATGACTAATTGACCATTATAAATTTTGAATATTTTTTTTCCATTTTCCAACATTATTTTAATATTCAATAGTAGTCTTTGATTGAATGTCACCTTTGCCAATTTACGGGGGTAGTACTATTTCTAGTCCCTCCGAACAAATTTGGAATTGAAATTTGGTGGAAATGGTCTTTTATATATTAATAAATATTGTGTGAAGGAATTTTAAAAATAATAAATTCTATATTTTATAGAAGCCAACAAATTGAACTTCTTTTTGCATGCATTTTGAAATATGAAAATAATAATTTTGTTGATTCTTTTGGTGAATGACCATCTCTATAGAACTTGTACAAATGTCCAATTTTTAGTTTATTTTAAAGAATTATCTTCCTATTTTTTACAAATTAAAACATCAAAATACCTATTTTCTTGAGATTTTGCACTTTTCTAGTTTTCCTACTTAGAGAATTATTCTACATTCTATCATCCCCAGATAAATTCTTTTTAAAGGTCTTTATACTAAATCAATCATTATATTTTATTTTTTGTAAATTATAATAGACTTTAGGAAAAAGAAAGGATACTATGAAAATGCAACAAAATCAATAGGTGTTTCTTACAATTGCCTTCTTCAAATTTAGCATTTTTTTAAATCAATAAAATTTAAAATATATCAAAATCTTAAGAGCATTGTTTTGAAAAGCATTAATTCAAATATTCTTTATGGAATTAATTCTAAAAAGCTAAAAAGGCCCTCTCCAACCTTGTATTTTAGGTTGTATAATTTGCAATCTATATTTTGACACTATCATATTTGACTACATGGTTGGATTTAAATACACCCTCATACCATAACTTATATCTATCTATCTATATATATATATATATATATATATATATATATATATATATATATATATATATATATATACACACACACACACATGTACATATAAATATAGTGTTGTATTTCAATCTTTTTATTTGGATTCACAAAATATTGTATGGCACATATGTATATTTTTTTAATAAAACCTTTTAGAATTAAGGTTGTTGAATTTCAACTTGCATGCTACATGTGACTGTCAATAATTAATCAACAATAGATTTTAGTTTTGCACCAATCTTTTATCTTGCATCCTCAAAATAACAATTTCATTTTAAATTTATTTAATAATGATTTCTTATATAACCCTTTTTTTGGAAGAAAAAAATTATTTTGTTTTATTTGCTTGTCTTAGCACTTGGTATCTATGCCTTATGGTAGACGTAGTAGAACTATCCCCAACAAACTCTTATTCATATTAATAAAAAATAAATTAACAGATCAAAGTTTTTCTTCCTTTCTTTTTAATCCTCTATTTTATTGAAGTCTTCCAAACCATAGCCATTTTTGCACACCACTTGGTACAGTGCAATGGTGGACTATATACACATATATAGGTTGGCGGGTTGGTCGCTACATGTACGGTGAGTGTGCTTTGCTAAGTGCAAAAATGACAAACTACCAGAATAATAGAGCCTACTTATAAGGTATAAGGAATTTTGGAAAAAAACTTTGTAGAAGGAAGCATATTAACTTTATTTTACATGATTTGGACCCATAAATCATGAATGTTCAAATTTCAATTATATTTTTATTTCAAAAAGTCACAAAAGAGAAAAATTAGTTAATTGCAAGAAAGACCAGTATTACTTTTGGAATACACTTAGTGTATTGGAGCATTTTTTAATCACAATTTTGAGATTAATGATCGAAATGAATGTAATAAAAATTTCATTATGTAGATGGATAAGACTATTTTAAGCTTATTTAAGAAATACAATATTTTTTAATTTAACGTTATAGGAAATATTGATATTCAAAACACATCACTTGCAATTTGAGAGGTTAGGAATACCATTGAGTATCCAATATAAGAAATATAGAAGAGATGTTTTTCTATTAGATTAGCAAATATTACATCAAGAAATTTGAAAAATAATGAATTTTATATTGATCAAATGCCTATGAAGTAGGCTTATTTATGCATGCATTTTGAAACATGGAATTTTTTTTTGGTAGTTTTTTTTATGAATGACCATCATCATAGAGTATTAGAAAATGCAAAAAATTTATTTTATTTTTCAAATTCAATTCCTATTTTCTACAAATTCAAACACCAATAAAACCATCTTTTTTGAGATTTTGTTCTTTTTTAGTTCTTTTAATGAATGATGATTCTATATTTGATCTTCCTAGAATTCATACAATATTCTTAAAGGTTTTCATGTTGGCTATATTTTTTAATTCTTTAATTTTTCAATACTTAAGTAAAATCCACAAGTATTAGAAAATAATTTTAAAAAAAATAATAGGTCTTCTTGCAATCACCAAATATCTAAAAAAATAAAAAAATAATTGATTTTATACATCCAAGTATTCTCAAATGATGCTAATCCTTGATATATAACTTACCCACTAACAATTTTTATTATAAGGTAGATGCACCCATAGTTGATCATGACCCATGGCCAATCTATAGAGGGGCACTATTTGAAAAGCTTGGAATGTGTTTTTTCAAGGTTGAGACTATTAACCCCTAAAGTCCCAAGGCCATTTTTCCATCAAAAACCACTCAAAATTGTCATTTCTATAGCAAAGAGCAACAAAAAAAAATTTAAAAATTTATTGCATATTTAACCGTAGGATCTTGTATTAGACTAGTATAAGAATGTGTGGAAGAAATTTCAGAAACTTTGACCGTGTAGATTGCAAGATACTTGCATTTAAAGTGAAGGAATCAAGTTTTTTAGCACCTTGCTCAACTACATTTTTTGGCTTTGAACCTTCTTAACTTAAAATTTTTGTTCTAATGATTTTGAATTTCTAATTTTATATGATGAAGAATTGAGTTGAGAATCTAGGAATAAAAATTCAAAAAAAAGCACTTAGTTTTCACACATCAAAAAATTGTTCAGTAGAAGTAGGTTCAAGATTGATGGAAAAATTAAATCATTAATAGCTCTAAGATAGATTTAAAATATACTAATCTCCACGGTAAGATTGTTCTATCAAGAAATCTTAACATTGAGAAACTTTCTTTTTTGAAAAATTGTCAAAATTGAGTTCAGAAATGAATCCTACAAGTTATTTTTTCAAGAAGATGCTCTAATTGCCCGAAAAATAAGATTGTCCATAACTTTTGCATATCAAGTCCAAATGGAATGAATCAAAGCTTCCCAAGTAGATAAAAATAAAATCTATATGAAACAAATTTTTTTAATTTTAAATTTAAAGTTTTTGTGAGGGTTTTTTTCTTCCCGCCGAACTAAAATTTGGGGTTTTTGTACCATAACTTTTGCTCCCAGGCACCGATTGAAATAAAAATTACATTTCTGGAAAGCTAATGTGATTTTCTATCTTCACAAAAAAATTCAGAAAATTGCGACAAATATTGAGAATGTAGGAGCCTGCCCAAAATCCATTTTGTCCCCAGAGGGGACAACGGGACTTTAGGGGTTAAGGTTATGGCACATGTCCAAAGTAGTGAAGAAGAAAGTAGGAAATAGTGAGCGAGAAAGCATTTTTTTAGATGATCGGAATTGGATGACTCTAGACATTGGTTATTAGTTTGGACAACTTTTTGACTCCCAAAATTTATAGTAACTTCAATTTTGTGAATAAAATTACGAAAATTTGAGAATCCCCATATTTCTTATCTTTCTACATGGGAAAAATTTCTTGCGCCTTAAATTGCTCATCATTTGCTGGGACATCCCTTAAGTGATTGGGTATGGGTACATTCACCTTAATTAACCCCTAAAGGAACGTTGTCCCTTCGGGTGACAAATGCATTTTCAGACAGGTACCTACGGGCTGAAATTTTTTCGTGATTTTTTGAAACTTTTTTTGGAGATAGAAGAATTGATAAGCTTTGTGGCAATGTAAGTTTTTTCACAATCGGTGCCCGGGAAAAAAAGTTATGACCAAATAAGCTCAAAACATGGGACGGGGGGGGGGGGGGGGGTAGCCCGGGCAGCAAAATAAAAATGGACAAAAACTTTAATTTTTTTTTTAATTTTTTTTTTCTCATAGATTATATTTTTTTTCTATTTACTTAAAGTTTGTTTCATTTCATTTGGATATGTTCGGAGAAAGTTATGGACATTCTTGTTTTGGGGCAGTTAGAGCATCTTCTTGAAAAAAATAACTTGCAGGATTCATTTCTGAATGTAAATTTTCAAATTTTTCAAATTTTTATTTTTTGCATGGTTTAGTTTACTTGCTAGAACAATCTCACCATTGGGATTAGTGCATTTTAATTCCATCTAAGAGATATTAATATTGCAGATTTTCCTTCTATCTCGTACCTACTTCTACTTAACAATTTTTTTAAGAATGATAATTAAGTTTTTTTGAAATTTTTTTTTCTAGACTCTCAACTCAATTTTCTACTATAAAGATTAAAGCTCAAAACTTTGTAGTGCAAAAGTTTTAAGTTAAAAATGTTCAAAGTGAAAAAATCTAGTCCCGCAACGTATTGAAAAACTTGTTTTTTTTGCTTTAAATGCAGATATCTTGCAATCTATGTGGTCAAAAATTCTGATTTTTTTCCCACACACTCTCATACTAGTTAGATGTAAGATCCTATGGTTAAATGTGAAAAAAAAACAATTTTCATTTTTTTTTACTTCTTGCTATAGAAATGGCAGTTTAGGGTGTTTTTTGGCAGAAAAAAGGCCTTGGTTCTTTAGGGGTTAATCATCTAATAGCATCACTTATATTTTAAAATTCTAAAAATAGATTATACTATCTACTAGATTTTAAGCAAAGAACTATTATGACTTTTGAATTCCAAAATATAGGTTTTGCAAATTGCAATAAGGTAGACATTTTGTAATAATCCTTATTTAAAACATGCCAATTTGTCATGTATGATTGTGTAAACAACCTAATTTACTATGTGTAAAAAATTTGAAACTTAAAAAAAGGCTTGTTTCTACCTTAAAAATATTGTCTCAAATAAAGTAGTGCCCCCTCAAAATGATTGCTATAACTTTGGGGTAAAAATTGAAGATTCTATTTTAACTAACCATTCTCTTTTGAACATCATATACACAAGGTTTAAGATTCAAATAAAACGTGTATGTCACTGATACATGGGGACTAAAACATGATTGGTGAAAAATATAGAACATTCTACCTTAACTTCTATCTAAAGAAATCTATATGATAGTTTTATCCATATTGGCACAATCTTCACATATAACAACCATTTGGGATAGTACGCCAAGAGGCATGCATATAAAATATTTTACAATCATCATAAGATAGTATGTGTATCCTCTAATTTTCTTCAATATTTTTCCAATTGGTATAGAATTATCCCCAAAATTTAAAAAAGGAGCATGAGATTGAAAAAATATGACATTTTAGAAAATTTGAGATTATTAGAGGGCCATTTGAATCTATAAAGTTCCATTGGCTTTTTCAATATAAATATACTTTTTAGATAGCTTACGTTGATGTAGCCAAAGTTCAAGTCAATTAGTCAACTTGAATGAAGAACAATGTTAACATTTATGTTGCCAAACTACAATAATCATCTCTCCATTGGTTGATAAAAATTGTTTTTTTTACTATGGTCTATCTTAATATTTTCCTAATATGCCTTAATTAGATGCCATGTTTGAATCGCATTAAGTTTTAGCAAGGATAGTTGACATTGTTCCCAAAGTTTAACAAAGTTTTAAAAATAAACCCCACTAATATCTTAGTATATTGTTTTGAGGCTTATATCCATTGCACAAAGAATCGTATGATGAGAGTTGGTTCATTTTCTATGGAAAAGTTTTCTTTTATCACTCATTGCTTGTTTTTTTTAATCACTTCCTTTTTGTTTCATATAATTTGCACCTTGCACTACCAAACATGGTCATGTACAAAAGTACAGTTCCAACACCCTTCTTTCTAATAGCAGATGAATCTTTGCAAAAATGCATTACAATCTTGTCCATTGTTTCATAGTATTGTTAAATTGATCCAAAGTGTAATACATTAAAGAACATTGGCATGTCATCTAAATATATATATGGGTGATTGCAAGAAACACTTAAAGCAATATGTCACACCTTAGTATTTTATTTTATTTTTGGCCATAACTTTTGTATTTGAGCTCCAAATGACTCGAAATTTACATGGAAGCTACTCATAACTATTATATACTAAAACTAATTTTTGAGGATTTAAAAAAAACAATTTACTATTTTTAAACAACCCCAAAAATTTCTCACAATGGCTGATTTAGGGGGTTTTAGCACCATTTAAGCACAAAAAACGAATTTTGAGCTGAAATTTGGAGAGGATGGTCTCTTAGTAGACTAATAGCTACTATCCAAAGGAATATTAGAAATTCTTATTTTTATGTGGTGTAGAGGTCCACAAAGAGAGCTTCTTTCTACATTTTTTTTCAAAGATATAAAACAATATTTTGGTGATTTTTTTGGTCAAAACTCATCACCAAAAAGTCTTCTCAAATACTCAATTTTTATATATTTAAAAAAAAATCTTATTTTTTACAAATTAAAATGTTAGAAGTGGTATTTTCTTCACCGGAATTCTATGTGAATTCTATGTCCAAAAGTCCGGTGAAGAAAATACCACTTCTAACATTTTAATTTGTAAAAAATAGGAATTATTTTTTTTAAATATATAAAAATTGATTATTTGAGAAGACTTTTTGGTGATGAGATTTGACCAAAAAAGTCACCAAAATATTGTTTTATATCTTTGAAAAAAATGTAGAAAGAAGCTCTCTTTGTGGACCTCTACACCACATTAAAATAAGTATTTCTGAAATTCCTTTCGACAGTAGCTATTAGTCTATTAAGAGACCATCTTCTCCAAATTTCAGCTCAAAATTCGTTTTTTTTGCGCTTAAATGGTGCTAAAACCCCCTAAATCAGCCATTGTGAGAAAATTTTGGGGTTGTTTAAAAATAGTAAATTATTTTTTTTAAATCCTCAAAAATTAGGTATAGTATATAATAGTTATGAGTAGCTTCCATGTAAATTTCGAGTCATTTGGAGCTAAAATACAAAATTTATGGCCAAAAATAAAATAAAATACTAAGGTGTGACAGAACGCAACAAATAGTACAGGTGTTTCTTGCATTCACCCATATATATATAATTATTTTAAACATAAGTGCTTAGGAGACCTACTACGTGACACGTAGATATAAAATACACCCCGCAAACATGAGTGAGGGTATCTTATTTTCAAAAAAGCTAAAGAGGGGACAACTTTCACAACGTAACTTTTTTCTCTCAATGAATATTTTAAAAAACTATATTTCTATAGATCTTCTATTGAATAGTATTAATATTTATGCTCTTAGTAAAAATCTTCATTAAGAATAAAAGTTTAGAGTATTTCCAAATCAATTAGTGTAATAACTCAGTAGTTTGTTGACCCTCTTTAATGCATCAACACTTGCATGCAATGCGTTTTCATAGTTTGAACAAGCCTTTTGATGTGGTTTGATCAAATGCTTTACATGCAATCTTAATGGTGCCTTTTAGCTCCTTTGTGTTTCTATATTGCTTTTCGTTGGCATACACAACACGTGATAGCATCCCCAAAACATTTTCAATAGGATTTAGGTATGAAAAAAGCGTAAGTCATTGCATAGGCGTATACTGATGTTCATGTAGCTAGGCTTGGATGACTATGGCATATGGATTGATGCATTATCATACTGAAAAATGATATTGTTGTCATGCCCGTGCAAGGAAAATGGCAGCAAGTGATTCTCTAATGTCTTTGTATAAAAGCGAGCATTTTGTTTACCATGCAAAAACAAAACAATTGGTTGATCCTTCTATTGATTGCAATTCAAACAATGACCAAACTTCTATGTTATTAGCAACAAGAAGAGATCAACTTCGGCTTCCTTGCGCCCATCATGACAATCTATTATATTAAGTACAAATGGTCACGGTCTCCGTCATGACCAGATGTCTTAAGAGCGGTCACATTTTTATCCCATAATTCCATCCCGTTTTTTCATTGCAACTGGCTTTGTTCTAGTAGTATTCGAAGCCAACAAGATTGTCTAGGTTGACTTTCTTTTTGTCGCTAAACACCACGTCATTATATTTGTCACCAAAATCAACATGGTTATGAGTTTCTCTAATACATTGTTGCTTGTATTCATGAGTTAAGGCTGATGCTCCCTTTTCCGCTTTTAAAGCGTTTGTTATCATTGAGCAGTTGCCTCACGCAATGACTAGAGATAGTGAGATTGAGGTCACTAATTAGCTTTGAGGACAACCTTCCTGTCTTTGACACTTCTCAAAACATCTTAAACCTGTCCTTTGCACTCACTTTGCACCACGTATGGTTGCTAAAGTTCCGGCCATACCCTTTAAGATCCTTTAGAAACGTCTTGACTACGTTTAGAGACTGTTTTTAATAGCTTTGCTATTGTCCTTCCATTCCTTCCCTCCTTACTTGCTTAGAAATTGATCCTTTGTTCTTTGAAATTGATCCTTTTCTCTTTGTCGCTCAAAGTCTTTTTCCTACCCATGCTACAATAAAATAAACGTGTGGCACACACATATGCGTAGCTACAGAGTAGTTTCCTCTTTGTAGCTGTCATTGTCGCAATTTTGCATTTTTCACTTTTTGCACATTGTGCGTTGCAACTGATGGTGCAAATGCATTCATAGTGGTATATTATCATTTACTGTATGTGTGTAAAATTTCACCTAAAAATACACTATCTACAAAGATAAACCAAATTTTTGTAATTGACCCTATCTTCAATTCGGAGATTGTATGGTTTAGGGTAGGAGTGTAGAAATATGACATCCATTCACTTTCTACAGATGAATATCATCCATAGATGAGGCTAACTTGTGAAGTGTCGAGTTTTGTACCTAAGCTTTAGTTATTCCTTAGACTTGTAGCTCGACTTGTAGTTGTAGACTAAGAGAGTGCTCACATACATTAGAGAGAGGGAGAGAGACAAGTACTACGTAATTCTAAGTGTCATTGCGGTATTGTAAAACTCATATGCTAATTCAATGTTTGTGTTACTAGTCTATGTTTGGATACAATAGATTAGTCGTCATTATTTTCTCTTTGTATAGTTATTAAGATTGATATTTTGATCTTGTAATATTGATAAGTACATGAGTTAGTGTTGTTATAAGTGCATGTAAGCGTATACCATATAGGCATATACAAATTGCATTTTCCAACTTTACAATTCAACATGAAATTAAAAAAATAATTGTACATATATAACTCAATGCTTACAAATTCTTCTTTCCGGTGGCTTTTTTTAGTGATATATTGTTGTTTGTCAAGGTTGGGATAGTATAGGCAAATTTAAACCAAGGCAATCACACCACTTGATAGTTACTATTAACCCCTAAATACCTAAGGCACCAAATTCTGGTGTCGACAGTACTTTGAGGTAAATAAAACCTTACTAAGATTATTTTTAGTAGTTTGCATTTTTTTAGATGCTTTTTGAAGTCTAATTTTAGCATCAAAAATCCAATTTTGAAAATGAATGATTATGATTTTTCTATTCAAGATTTTGTAAAAAGCAGTCCATTGTAAATCTTGATTTCCTAGTGTTGAGGGCTTTTGGAAATGAACTTCAAATAATGGTTAGATCTTGGAGGAAAAATCACATTGGAAATTTATTTAAAAAAAATTTAGAGTAGATTTTGAGAAGTTGCAAGTTGATTGGAATTATGCATGTTATGCCCTTTAATCTCATATTTTTTTGGTGACCAATTTTTAGATTTGACGTGTGCAAAGAGGATTGAAAGACTTCAAATCACTTTCATAATTTTAACACCCTCATGATCAAACATTATAATCTTTCAATCCATAAGTGATATTGTTGTGTTTTCTTTCATGAGTCCCATTTATTTTTTCATGAGTCCCAAAATTGTTGTGTTTTCTTTCCATTTGTACACATGGAGGTTCATGAGTCCCAATTCCAATTCCAACAATACCTAATTAAAAAGTAGTGCATTCTTGTACAATGGGGGGACAAAAGTCTTATTGCCTCCTTTTGTTCCCATACAAACACCCCCATTTTCAATCACTATTTTTTACAATTTTTATACAATTCTTGCATCATTGCATTTCTATGTAGTCCTAATTATGCATACCAAATTTCAACTTCAAAAAAGCAAAACTTCAGTTTTGGTGAATTTTTAAAGTCAATTTTTATGGTTTTACATAATATTTTATTGAAAACAAGTAATAGTGGATTTTTTTAATTCAATTGTGGAGATATGTAGGGAACATCCATATGCACATCTTTCCTTCAACAAGCATCTCCAAAAAGTTTCATAATTCCCTCTATCAAGAATTCAATTATGGGGTGACAATGTCCTAATTTTGGAAAATAGATATCTTTATATTATAATTAGATTTTGGCAAGGCAATTGTACCATTATGCTCAAATGTACAAAATTAGTTACAATGTGAGGATTAAATAGCACAATCTACTTAAAATATAAAGATATCTATTTCACAAAATTTGGTGACTGTTTCTATACCTCATATTGAACTCTTCATAGAGAGAAATGTGAAACTTTTTTGGAGATGCTTGTTGAAGGAAAGATGTGCATATGGATGTTCCCTACATATCTCCACAATTGAATTAAAAAAATTCACCATTAATTGTTTTCAATAAAATACTATGTAAAACCATGAAAATTGACTTTAAAAATTCACCAAAAATGGATTTTTGCTTCTTTGAAGTTGAAATTTGGTATGCATAATTGAGACTATGTAGGAATGCAATGATACAAGAATTGCATAAAAATTGTGAAAAATAGTGTTTGAAAATGGGTGCGTTTGTGTGGGAACAAAAGGGAGCAACAAGACTTTTGTCCCCCCACTGTACAATAATAGTAAATATTTATATAGTGTCGAAGGTCAAGAAATTAGTGAGGAGCAACCTAATTTCACTATTTTGTGTGGGTTCACTTTGTATGGTTACAATTCAAGAAAACTTGATCTTTTTATTCAATTTACAGTAAATTCCAAGCAGCTCAAAAAAGGCCTTGAGCACTTAGGGGTTAAAAAAAAAACATGCTGCTTGTGTCATGTCATGTTTGCCTAAAGTCAAATGCTCATTTTTTACTATTTTAGGTGTAGTTGCCAGTTACCTACAGTAGTGCAAGCAACCAGTCAACTGAACCTTCTTGCACACGGAAATGTCACGGAATTTGTTTGACCCAAAATCTGAAAGTCTTAAAAACGAAGCCCGAAAGTTCGAAAAGCAGGAAGTCGGTGAAGCATTGAACAATAACGTGGGATTCAAACATTCAAAATTTCAAACCGTGGGAGAAGTACAATAAGTTCACCTTGGAGCCTCCGCCTTTGACTTGGCTCAGTCCCGCGCCAGCCTTCCAGTCTTACAAAGCCTTGCACAAAGATTCCAGCCATGGCGGAGTCCCCGAGACTTGCTTTCAGCAGGAAGCCCCAAGAAAAACGAGTCACTAACTTATTCGAACTCCCGAACAATTCTCGCCACTTCTCCATCAAAGCAATGTCATCGATCACTACTGGCATTACCGAGCTTGTATGATTTTTTGGATTTGAACTCTGAATTTCGCTGGACTTGGCATTGAATTAAGTTAAGGCGACAGAGCCCCCAGGAAGTTTTTCAGAGGAGGTTGTGATGAACCAGAGCTGCCAGGAGAATGATGGTGCCAGGAGACGAAGCAGCCGGCGAAGTGGTCGAACGATGGGGGATGAGGAGGAGACGGGCCCGGCGTTGCTTGCTAAAGTGAGGGAACTCGCGGCGTTCGTGCGGGAGTCCAAGTACGCTGTGGTATGTATCGCTTTGGCACTCTCTTCATTTTTGAGAAATTTCTTGAGGAGGAAAAGAGATTAGGTTATAGCCTTTTAGGGCGTGCAAGGATTTTAGGATTTGCGCACCTTGTCTATTTTATAGTCAAATTGCGGATTAGGAAGTTTGATGAAAGCATTCCAAATCGCGTGGGATTGAGCTTGGGATTGACACTGGTTCTGGCAATGTCTCTTCTGTACTCATCACGTCCAAGTACGCTGTGGTGTGTATCGCTTTGACACTCTCGTCATTTGAGAAATTTCTTAAGGATGAAAGGAGATTAGGTTCTGAGCGTGAAATGATTTTAGGGTTTGGGTACCTTGTCTACTTCCTAAATTGCGGATTAGGAAGTTTGATGAAAGCAATCCGAATCGCGTGGGATTGAACTTGGGATCGACAGTGTCTCTGACGGTGTCTCACCTGCACTCATCACGAATTCAGAGTAATTAGGGTTAGTTGATATCATATGTCGATGACCTAATTATATTCCATTGGAACTCTGGGTATAAAAGCCCTGGTAACAATAGATGATGGAATCAATGGAAACGCACTTCTATTGAGCTGTAATATGTTTCCTAACACAAAGTATTGAGATTACAACAAGCAGATCACAACAAGCATCGAATATGACTGCATACCATGTAAAGAGGCAACAAGCAGTTTGTTTTTTTGAAATTTCTGGGTCAAATCTTCTGAGTGATAGCTAGATGGAAAGCTATGAACGATGTGTTTCCATTACTCATGTTCTGATTTTTAGTATTGAAATTGCATCAACCAATTGAACTTCGGTAAGGCTTTAATCGGGTAAAAGATCTAAATTGGAAGAATGACATGCTCATTTGCAGGCGTACACAGGAGCAGGCATTTCTACAGCAGCTGGTATTCCTGATTTTCGTGGACCATCTGGTGTGTGGACTCTTCAAGCCAAGGGCAAAGCTGTTGCCGAGCCGGATTTCACTAAGGTTTGATTCTCTTCTCTACAAGTTTGTTGCAGGGTTATTGGTTGTCTGAGTAGTGTTTAAATCAAGTGACTTTTTCAATCTACCCCATAAGGACCAAGAGGTTCAAATGTTTGTTGTTAGCACTTTTGAGTGAGTCACATGGAGGCTGTTTTCTGCTCAATTTTATTTATTCATTGATCAACGCATGCTATGCGCTTCACTGATTTTGATAATATGAAATTTGACCGTGTCTGAAATATATTCTTCACTATATGACCGATCAAATTGGTCATTTTGAAACCATGAGATCTTGGTCCTTAAGAGGTTACTTGACTTTGTGTGAGAGTAGTGTTTTGACGCTTTCAACCTTATTGTTATTTCTCTGTGCAGCTGAATCCAACACTGACACACGATCTTCTGAGAGTTCTTATAGAAAGTGGTCACTTCCATCACATTGTTACACAAAACATTGACAGTTTGCATCTGCGGAGTGGTGTTCCAGTGGAGAAACAAAGCGAACTCCATGGGAATTATTCTTTGGAAACTTGCCCCATTTGTGAGACCCGCTATTTCAGATCACATGCCGTGTGGAAAGGATTGACGACTCCTGCCACAAATCCTTTGACAGCTCGTACGAACTTGAACCAGGAGGGTGATGCTAGATCACAGAGATCTAGCAGGAGGCAAGTGCGCAACATTGATCATAGGACCGGGTTCTTGTGTGAAGCAGACAGCTGTTCTGGGGAGCTGGAGAACTCCGTAGTTCTTTTTGGTGAAAGCTTGCCGGCAAAGGTACATTATGCGTATTTGGGAACAACTGTTGCATGTGGGAATGATCTTGGGGCCACTTTAGATTGCACAGGTGAAAGCAACAAACTTGAGATAACAAGAAATCCTATCCCTTGATTGGTGCCAAAATTCCTTTTTCGCTTCTTTTACCTCCGTTTTGTTCAATGCCCGCTTTGCGTTAGCCTTAATATCAAGACTGAGCTTGAAGTCGTGGCGTTTCCATGACTGCTTATGTAGCATGCTAAAATTATTTGAGATAACAAGGTTACAAGCTACCTGTTTAAGGTGGATTGGACCCTTGTTACCTCAAATGCATCATAAGGTGTCATAAATTCTAAGGAATATTTTAAGCTTGTTACTTCACCCCTAGATGCACATGATGTTGGTTCAAATTTTAAGAATTTTTTCTAAAACTTTGTTGCTTCATTTACTTGAGCAAAATTTCAAAGAAGCAGCTTTTAAGTTCTTCCTTTTGGTAATTCTTATTGTCATTTGCGTTACAGGAAGTGGACGCAGCTTGGAAACATACAGACGAAGCAGATCTTGCCCTTGTTCTGGGATCCAGTTTGAAAGTAGGACCTGCTTGTGATATGCCTGCGCAAGTAGCCAAGAACGGCGGCAAACTTGTTATTGTCAACTTGCAACATACTCCTTTTGATGGACAAGCCTCTTTGGTATATGGTCAACCCCTTTCTAATTTTTCACCTCGTTTGTTGGAGCACGACACTACCTTGTTTTTGCTCACACAGAATCAGGGTTCAGTAAGAGTAGACCGTCTTTGGAACTTTCAGACATCCTGAAGAATCTCCTCCATCATTTGTGCTTTTATCTACTCTAACCTGTTAGTGAAATCCTCTGCGCAAGTACGTAACATGATTGGAAACCCGACTATGCAGGTAATCCATGCTCGTTGTGATGAGGTGATGCGATTGCTGGCCGAGGAACTTCATCTTGAATTACGACCAAGTCTTCCAGAGGGACACAAATTATGTCGTAATTCCTTCAGGCAGACTCTAAAAAATGGCAAATTGTTGCGTGAAGATATCTCATCTCCGTATGATGACCAGATGCTCCAAGAGTTTGAGCGAAGTTTCATGGTTCAAATGTCAGATTCTGTTCCTCCAATTTGAGGACAAGTGTTACAGAGCCTGCTCCAATTTCACACCGTCTTTTCATACCTTGGTAATGTAGAATAGCATTCTAATTCATGTTGAACAATGGACACGCCAGTTGAATTTGACGTAGCACTCACTATCCTAGCTGGCAGAACCATCACCAACAGACTTTCAATTGCCCCGGCTTTGGAGCTGGAGATCTTCTGATGAGCAATGTAAACATCTTGAGATATAGTACTTTTTATTATTCACATTCAAAGTTAGTTTAGTTCATTATCATACCCATGTAGGTAGGGTATAGCAATGAGTTATCGTCATAGATTATAGAAAGATCAGCTACATGATTCTCCAACAAATAGTATAAATGTGGTTTACCTTGTACACCAGCGTCCAGGATATTTTTTGAGTTTTACCAGGTATTTTCCTTATCTTCCTTATTGGAAGATATACCATATTGAACCAGTTTTTCAAGTACGGAGACTGGTTTTTTTCTCTATTTTTTAACTCAAAATAGAAATTTTATAGATTTTTTTGCCGGTTTTTTTCCAATGTTTTCAAATTGCAATTGAATTTTTTCCAATTCCACTGGCTAACAATGAACTAAGTGGCGGTTCTCCCCAAACATTGTTGTACACTATGGTGATTTATTTTTTCAATCAACGTCTCTCGTGCACATTGATACTTACTTTGGTACTCCTGTTTGTATTATAATCTCTTTGATATTTCATCAAATATCAGTGGCTTCACTTTGCATGTGTGTTTTGAGGGCGGGTATTGATCTTCTCAGGTGCGCCTTGACAAGTAGAAAGGCATGGTCATTTAGGTACCATAAACCAAGATGGCACGACATTAAAAATAATAAGCAAATGTTAGGCTAAGTCACCTTGTATTGTTGACCATTTTGTGAAAGGACATTTGTGGAACACTTCCAATCTAGTCAACAGGAAAACTTTCCAGCTTTTGACAAATCACATTGCTGGCTTCTTAAAATATGGTTGGAATATCTTGTCCTTTTGTCCTCAAGGTTTGTCTGGATAAATATAAAACCCACCCGGACATAAACCCCACCACCACAAGAACACTGACTACATATACGGAGTACATATAAAACATGAATCAAATTGGTATCATACTAGAAATACCGTGTAAGTTATATTAGGGTGCCCATGTATATTACATCGTGCAAACATACTATTTGCATGCAACAAAGATCACGATATCCTGCCGTAAAAATTTCAGTAAGTCACCAGTCAATACAGTGTCCACTAGATCTACACAACATTCCGTGCCATAATGAGGAGAATTACGCGGATGCGCTTGCAGACTCGGGCTCAATCTCACACTTTGAAGGAAGCTCCCCAATCCCATCGAGGACATCCTCAAACCGAGGTAGGCGACCACTCTGAAAATCATACCACGGATACTTCAGGAATATGAAAAACAAAAGTTATCCGTGACCTCAAGATAGTTTTCAAGTCTATTTCATTAAAAGGAAAAAATGACAGACTTCCAATCATCCCCAGATTCAGTCAGAGTCAGCAGTTTGCAGGACAATTTTAGATTGACTACTCTCTTTTGACACAAATAAAGGATAGGTCAAGGGAAGTGCATAAATTTCAAGGTGAGAGACCTTTCGCAGTAGCGGAATTGAAAGAAATGTTGGTGACATCAGGCTAAAGGAGCCTAGTACTGAAATTTTGGGATTGAAACGTCAGGAAGCGAAAAGTTCCAGGCATAAAGAGTGCTCACCTTCAGCTTTGACCAAATGACATGTCCATCGCTCGTTATCTCGAATGATCCCTTCCTGTCACATTGGAAGTACTATTTGTCAATTAACCTCTATAGGCAAAATATTTCTTGTTCTTTTATTTGACTGTAGTCTTACATATCGTACGTTGTTAACGCCTAGTTTGTACCAAAGAGGACCTACCCGAGATACTATAAATTTTCTTCCTCCAGGCGAATTGCTTTGAAGAGACTGTAGATGAAGACCCTTATCCAGGCTTCAGTGAGCTCTTCAAAGACTCATAAATCACAAACCGCATACAGCAAAATGAGTAAGGTGTCTGACAAGGCTAGAAAGGCTGTGGGTTAAATCTCGTAGAACTTTTCTTTTATATAAGTATACTGGGGTACTCTACACTTAGGGTTGGACTTCAGTTGCCTTCCATACCCCAGACCCAGAGAAAATATTAATAGTCATATTTTATAATTCTGCAGTTATAGCCTGACCTGCAAGTATTCCTTTGCGAAAAAGGCCCGAATAAACACGTGAATACGAACAGGAGACAGTGAACTGAATTGTGGTCTTAGAAAGTGGTGTCATGAAAGTACATACCGGGCCTCTGTGTTGTTTGGACTCACGAGGACTGCCAACTCCGGCATTGCAGCCTCTGCAAGCATCGTGAATACCATCAGACGACTCATTTAACAAATAGCAGCGAAAATAGTTGTGAAAGTAATACAGTTACGACAATAAATAATAGCAATAAGAAATTTATAATATAATGCATCTTTTCAAAATGTTCCCAACAAGGAAGAGTACGGGATGTGGGTGATGTACAGTAGTACATTACCATATTATTAATTACCCTATTACAATGTACTGCACATTACATGTAATGGATAGTACTATGGATTACATCAGCCACTATTGACGGCAGCAAACAAACTGTCATATACAGCATTCTCGAATACACTCAACCCTCTCTAATGACACACTCTGTAATTGCACGTTCCCTGTGCATATACTCAGAGTCTGTCACGTTGAGTAAACATCTAATTGGACAACTTCCACAAGTCAAGTAGTGAGCACATGTGAGAGCATTTAAAAGCTCATTGTCCAACGAAGGGAGTGCAATTAGAGAGGGCTGACGGTAGACAACAAGCTCCAGTGACGCTAGTAGATATTCAGCATACTCAATAACCAGGGGACTTTCTATTAACCAACTTCAAAGGCCATGATTCTCGAAGAAGAAATAATACGTACCAACTTTGTCTGCAATTTCGATGAAATAGTCAGTGTATTCACTATCTTCATCGTACTCAATAATGATCTGCAATCAACATTCAAGATTATGCTTAAATCTGTCTTAAAAAGGAAAGAAATGTTGATGACTCAAAATTTGAATAACAGGTGGCTCTAGGAAACACTAATCTCCATCCATAAGCTACTCTAACTCAATTTGACCTTAAGCATGAACAAAAATTTTAAAATTTTGGGTAAAACGGATGTCAGTAGACTGTTTCTCAATTTCTAACTTCTTCATCAAAATATAAAATAGGACAAAATATTGTAAGTAAACCTAACAAAACAGACGTGATTCTTTGGTGAGTGCATTCATTTGGTAGGCACGAGGTTCCAAATTTGAATTTCTTCAATTAAGTCATTGATGGAATGAATTCCACGAATTCTCGTTTTTGTTTATTATTGAAATAATTACACCAAAATCCAACACGGCCTACGCTATACTGATAAGGTCCAGAGACGATCTCTACAACAATTTCACAATTCGTTCTCATGCTTTACAAATTCTCTTAAATTCAACCCAACATGCTCTGTTTTCATTCCGTCGGCTTCACGAATCAACCCTAAAGAAACTCAAACAAGGCGGAAATTGCAAAAAACAAAGTCGCATACCTCTCGCGGGGGCGGGTTCCCCAAATTGGCACAGCAAGACAAGTGGTGAGCCTGAACCATCTTGCGCCAGTGGAACCCCGGCTCGAACGTCACATTGCTCGACTCCCGACAGGGCGCGGGCGCAGCGGCTCCAAGGACGGGTGAGATTGTTCGCGGGGTAGCATCGACAACAGCAGAGCAAAGAACTCTAGCGACGTTCTTCAGAACTCCCGATCGCCGCATCACACCACCCAGCATCGCCATCGTTTCCAAAATTGCAACTCCAGCTACCTCTCAAAAACAGCACCTCTCGTTGGAAACCAGCGCAGTATGAAGGTGGAATTTTTTTTCAGAAAGGACTGAATGAGGATTGAATTCAAGCAATATTGAGGTTGGAATTCATGGAATGCGCGGTGGGAAATGCACAGGAGGGGGGAACAATCGTGGAGTGCTCTGGTGCTGTGGGCGCCGTCGTTCTTTTCTCGCTTTGCTGCAACGTTGAAGGCCCAGATTGCGCTTCCAAGGAGGACCTGCGACCGTGGCGGTGGTGGTTCTGTTCTATCACCGTGAGGATGATATTTGTATGAACCGTGGGAATCCTGTGTGATTTACATCCGGACCTCCTTAGTATCACCTAGAAATTTGATGTTCCCATTTACGAATTTTTAAAAATATTTTCTCTCCACTGTAAGTAAGGTGCAATCGGCACATCTCTACCGAATTTATTTTTTAGCTGATGATAAGTCTCCAAATGGCAAAATTCATTTTAGAAATTCCATTTTTTTTGGACTAAAATCTTATCTTCTTATAGCCAATATTTTCATCCATTTCGAGTGATATTTTGATTAATTCACTAGCTTTTATCTGGTTTCATTCTCATTAACCCTGGAGCGTCTGGATTCATCTCCAAAATTGACGATTTGAGAAAAACCATTATAAACTACAATTTGGAAGAATATTTTGGAATTGGTATACAAACAAAAGCTGTAGATTTTGATTTTTAAATTCTATCCGTACGGTTAGATCTACTAATGCTATCACCAATCTTTTTCTATAAATTTTGAAAAGAAAATTTCAGAATTCCTTCTAAATTCAATTACAAGTAAAATATTATCATTTTTTGAGTAAAACTTGTTGGAATGGATTTGAAATAAGGTTCTCTTCATATGGTGATTTTTTGAAATTTTTGTGACCTTTACATCTTTGACCTCATTTTTGCACATCTAGTTTTGAATTGAAGTCAATGCAAATTGACCACTTGACATACTTCCACATTTGTAATTTTAGAAATGTATATGTTCTAGTAACACCCAATCCAACCGATGGATAGGACAACAACTTGATAAAGTATCACCAAAAATTAAGATGACTTTCATCCAAGCAGGAATGAGACAGAAACAAGGATCTGAATCTGTTCATCGTCCAGAAAATGGACGTCGGAGCGCTCCAGGGTTAATCGCCTTTCTGGCTGCCAGTATGATAAAAAATTTGCAGGAAAAGTCCAGCTCGCATTGGTTGCCTTGTGCCCGTCGGTGTCGTAATCGCCAGCCCTTGCAGCCACGAGCTCTCACTGGCAAGTGCTTAGAATTCTTGACCGAAGGAGAAGAATCGGCAATAGATTTGTCACGCTTAGAATGTGAACTTGGACATCATTTGCGCTTGATGAAATGCAAAACCTAGGATTTCGCACAAGAGGGGAATCGGAGTAGGGAGACGCAAGTGAACAGACGTCTAGGGAGGTCAATGTCGAGAGCTACACGGTAACGCTAAATCCCGAATAAACTGATAATCGTAGAACCGCTGCTGAGGACGAAATGAGAGGCCGAGCGTGGGAAGCAGGCGCTTGTGTGTTCTCTCACAATACTACTCGGACACTCTTGCAATGTCAGATGATGCCTACGAAGGCTAAGATGACAATTGTCAATCAAAATTTTACCAATACGGACAATAACTCAAACAATTGGTAATTGAAACTTCAAATTCCCACATCAGTCACTTTCGCCGTTTTGCAAGCGATAACAGTCTCGTCACGACCAAACCTAAACTACGAGCATTGAGTCAATCCATGACTACCTGAACTGGCAACGTCGTCCAATGCGATATTTGCTCTTGATATTCTGCATGACACTGGGTACTGGGTACAATATCAACAAAAGGAAAGCTGCTTCAGCAGTGGACCATATATGTACCAGTCCAAAATTTGAACTCATGGACTTATCTCCATTAAATAACCCAGACTCTGCAAGGTTACCTTCCTCCTATGAACTCAAAAAAGAAGATGGTTTTCATGAGATCTGGAAATCATGCTCAATTAAAACTTGACATGAGCTGAGGAGGGTGTAAATGCAAAATTGACAGCAACATTACACGGCAAGACATGACAAGGCACGCGTAATCGAGATTTCTCATTTCACCTTTATAGCAGCCACTTTGATGCATGAGTCAAGGTGAAGCCTGTGGCAGTGCTGAAACGGCATCTGATGCAACGACCTGCTTGTCAATAACAACATACAAATTGGAGATGCACTCCCCTAGCCGGACACATCACAATTGAGTCTTCACAAAAGAAACCCTAAACTGGTCTCCATATCACATTCGGTGATGCAAAAATCGATATGAAACGGGCATTTACCATCCTGGCAGAGCCCCAAAGCCCGCTCGCCTCAGCTCGCCTCAAATCTAAACAAATTTCCAACAAGGGCAGGTAGCGTCTACGGATCTCAAGATTTTCTAAGAATCTTCAGTACCGGTGACTACGATCAAGGACTTCAACAAAGACGAAAATTATGGACTTTCGCCATGGGCCTTGCAAAGACCCCAATTCCGCACTCAGCAAACGCAAAGCAAGCCCTAGCTGAATCGCCATCGTCATCTTCATTGGAAGCTTGAAAACATATTTTAGCTCCGGAACAGGTTTTGGGAGGAGATGACGACGATGGACTCTCTGCAATTCCTCCCCAACAAACCCTCTCAGACGGAAAAACAACCACATGCTCGAGGAAAGGAATAATTCTCCCGTGTGAAGACCGCAAACTTATAAAATCGGCCATCACAGAAAAGTAATCTGAGAGAATAGAATCTTTTTGCAAAAACCAAGGCCATCATCTTAGCCCACTCAAGTGAGAATCAGAATGTATAGATTTCCTCAAAATTATATTAACCTAAACCACATGCTCAAGGAAAAGAATCATTCTCCCATGTGACTAACAGACTGCAATATGATGAGAAGGGACAACCGCACATTGCCATTCTACTTAGCGCGCTTGGCAGCTCGTTTGCCATGACCCTTCTTAGGAGGACCCTTGCCTCGTCGCTTCTGCCTCTCCGTCTTCAACTGCCGGCGCTTAATGTTAGGATCCTCAAACATTGGGTCCAGCTTCTGAATCGGCGTCGGGTACCACGCAACGATCTTATCCCCAATCAACTTCTTCCGCAACACCTTGTGCGCAGATCGCTCCCCGTTCCCGATCACATGGCCAAAGATCCTGGCCCTCGCCTCGTCGATCGACTTCAACTGCATCTCCCTGGATTGCGCAGCCGTTTGGGCAGCCGCGACCGTATCCCCCGATTGCAAATCCGCCTGCACTTCACTCGGGGTCACCAGCTTTACAAATCCTCACAAATTCTCACAAATTCACACAAACTCAATGCTACATGCTCGGGTTTCATTCCGTCGGCTTCACTACAACGGAGAGCTAAACCCTAAAAAAATGCAAACCAGGCGAAAGTGAAAAAAACAGAGCGGCATACCTCTCGTGGGGGAGAGCTTCCCAAATGGAGACTGGAAGACATGTGGTGAGCTTGAATCATCTGGCGCCAGTGGAACCCCGGCTCGAATGTCACATTGCGCGACTCTTGAATGGGCGCGGCGGCTCCCAGGACAGGTAAGATTGTTCTCGGGGTGGTTTCGACGACAGGAGAGCAAAGAACCCTAACGACATTCTTCACAGCTCCCGATCGCCGCAGGGCACCACCCAGCATCGCCATCGTTTCCAAATTGCAGCTCCAGCTCCGGCTCCAGCTCCAGCTCTAAACCTTTCAAAACAGGAACTCTCGTTGGAAACGAGCGCAGAGTGAAAGTGGAAATTATTTCAGAAGGAATGAGTGAGGATTGAATTCAAGCAATGAGGTTGCAATTCATGGAATGCGAGGTGGGAAATGCACAGGAGGGAGGATCAATCGTGGAGTGCTTCGGTGCGAGTCCCACACACATGCGAGCTCCCAGCCAGGGGGTTAAGGTGGGAGCACGCATAACCGTCCGTTTAAGCCATGGGGAGCAGAGTAGCAGACCATGAAGCCGGTGCAGAAAAAAAAATAGACAGAAGGGAAGGCATATGGGAGAATGTAAGATAAAAAAAAAAACTTTTGAATTTTAAAAAATGTCATCATAAATCTTGGTCAAAGTGCAAAAAGGAAAAGCACCCTAAACCGATGCTTAGTGGCCCCATTTCAAAACAAAAATCGCAGAGAATCCAACAGCCCCAAAATCACCTCATAGTTGGAGTTTGGATAGATGGACAAATTGATAGGAACAGCTCTGGGGGTAGTCGATAGGAATAGGCTTCAGTATGTGAAGGGAAATGGATGCTCCTACCTTAAGGGAAGCAAACCCATTGTAGTGAATTTTGTAAGGAAAATGTGAAAGAAAATTCATATTACATACAAAACAAATTCTGAATTTTGAATTTGAGGCCTCTGATTGCAAATATGAATTCAAAATTTCAAAATTTTATCATGTGTTGCAAATAAAACAATTCTAATGTTTTCCCTTGTGGGGCAATGAGGGAGCCAATTCACCCTAGGCATACAAAATACCCTATGAAGGTAGATTCAAAAATAAATTAAGAAATTTTGAAATGTCTCAAGTTCTGAAATATTATAAGTGAAATGTCCAAAAGGTTGTAAAGATTTTTCTTCCATATTGCTTAATTTTTGGAATATTTCATAATTATATTAGAAATTGTAGAGAGCAACATTTTTGAGTGTAAAATTCTACAACATTTATTCAATGATCACCATTAAGTTGAAAATAATAAAAATACATCAATCAAGAAAAGACACAAGCAATAGAAAACAAGAAAAATCACAACAACCAAACAAGAAGATTTGTGGTAGACAAAAACCAAAAAAATTACTTTGATATCCTTAAATGTGAAGTTTACCTTACTAAAATCATTCAATGCTAAAAAATAAAGTATTTCAATAGTTTGTTTCTAAATCTGACCTCAACATAGGATATTTTGAATTTTTGACCATAGGTGTACATTATAGTATAGAACATTATGGCATACACCGAAGTTGTTGTGTCATTTTAAAATTAGAAAAAGCAACCAACCATGGTTAGTAGGCCTAAAGTTCAAATTACAATAAAGTTTCAACTTTTTCAACTTTTTCAATTAGAGTAGATATTAAACTTGATAAACTTCATTTTATTAGTTGGGCAAAAAATATCATTTTTATGGCTAAAATTCACATCAAATGTAGCAAGTAAAGAATGGCCAAAATAAATTGCAAGGTTAGGGTGATCTAAGGATTAAGCATCTTCTTCTTTCGAAAACTCAATAATATCATGATGAAGGAATATCCAATACTATTCGTTGTATGAAAATGCATTCAAGCAACTCCCCCTCCTCAAATTTTTTTATGAAAAAAGATTATTTTCTATTCTACAACCCTATCTAAAGTCATTCATGCACAAATCCAACTGGTGTAAAAAAAAATTGTGAACTTGTTGAATAACACTACAATTGTTGCACACTTTTTCAACAATGCTTTCAATAAACATATACACAAGAAACAAGTAAAACTAGTTAATCTGAATGCCGAAATACAATGTGTTTACGTTTACAAGGGTTACTCTTGTTGAGAAAAGCTCCAAATTCCTCTTCAATTTTTGCATTATATAGGGAGGAAAGTAGGGCACATGCCATTGCTTGTGTTGTATTAAGAACAATTGCATTTATTTTCTAATAATTCTTTGTACACTCTTACCTTCAAAAATAAAAAAAGTTGGATGGATATTAATATGAGAAAGTGTAGCTAACTTACATACAATCATGTGGTGTTGGAGTGTGAGAATAGCAACCTGCACTTGTGTAGACAAGACCTTCGTTTTTCAATCGTGGCCTGCGATCCCTTTTAGAAGCCATTAGAAGAGATTTGGAGGCATTGGAGGGCCGTTTCAAGCCTGTTCCTAGATCTGTTCTCGATGTAGGAAGGGAGCGTCGGGTTGCTGTCAGACCCTAATTATCCCCAAAAAAAAAAATGCTTCTGAAATTTAAAAATAAAAATAAATTTTTTTTGAAAAATCTGACGTGGCACTCTCTCGACCACGTCAGCCTGCGCGTGTGGCAGAGTTCCGAGGCAGGGAACTGCCTGAGAACTCGCAGTCTTCTACACCCCTCAAATCTCTTCTAATGCTTTCATTCCTTCTCCTTTAGACATGCTTGATATAAATGCTTTGAGAGGGATCAGTTTGCAGGTCACATATTTAACAAAACTACTTGTTTAAGGTAGGAATATTCCTACCTTTGCAAGTGCCCGCCTACCTTTGCATAAATCGGGTGCGGATCCGTAAATGGTTTCAATGTCATTTCAAATTATAATTAATAAGAGCAAGTTTATTGAAATTGTTTATAGACCTACATTATTTGTAGTAATCCTACCTTTGCAATAGACTTACTCTAAGCACTCTAAGGATCCTATCAATAGAATGCAAGTACCTTCCTGTTGTCTTGTACTTTGTTCAGCTAAAGCACGTATCCAACCTAAATGCCTCACACTATCAATACAATTGTTGTTACTTACTTTTGGCAATGGCTCTTTTCTACTATTTGAGGGAATTTGATTTTTGTTTCTACTTGGACAATGCATACATGTAAGCATATTGCACAAAAGACCACAAGCAATACCTATAAACGATTAATGAATACGGTAGAGTACATGAATTTTAGATTCCAAATTATTAGAAATAGCAACATAGCATATTGTGCTTGCAACAAAATTGAATTTTTTTTCCCTTACGACTTATAAGGATATTGTGCATACATAATTGTGACCTTTATCTATAGCCAACCACTACTAATCCTTCTTTGAAATGTATAGTCTAAATTCATGAAAGACTAGCAAGTGTTCATATTTTCAATTCTTTTAAAGTTCACATTTTATTCATATGGTATCCAAATAATATATATAAGAAGAAAATCAAGAATCTTCTTCTTGATCTTTTTTTGATTTTCAACAATGCAACAAAAGAATTTAGGCAATTTAATATTAGAAACAATGCTCAATTGGTAATTTGAAAGCATTTAGGTGTAGAAATGTTAATGGTCTAAAGCCCATGACTAAAGAACCGCTACAAAAGACAGCAATACATTCCTCACACAATAGTCTTCCAAGATCAATAGACAATACAAGATTCCATGCTCAATTACATATGAGCTGCTATGTTGGTTGCAATGAAAAACTGTATCCTGTAACTATTAGTTACACTGTATTCAGATGTTCAAAAATCTCAAGCAAAAAACACCAAAGTTCCAAGCTTTCATTTTTTTTAAATTAGACAATTTGCATCATGACCTTACGCACACTTTCATAATTTAAACTGCAACCCAATACGGGCGTTCACATTGCCATTTTTGTGTTTCTAAACATTCGGAGGACTCCGGTAGTCCTCCAAACCATTTAGGAGTTCACTTTCATTATAAAAATATCTCATGACCAGTCTACATCATCCCTTTCTTTTGGCACTATGGGGCTAGATTGCACCATTTAAAAAGAAATGTCTACTATTCTCTAGATAAAAGTAATCGTTCTTTGCCAATTTTTTTTCATTTTTGTTAAAAATATAGGTGAAGTTACCAAATTTAGATGAAAAATTACATGAATAAGATTGAAAATTGTTTTTTGGTCCTAGAAGATGGATGAATGTAAAAATACAATACTTCACCAAATTATAAGTGATTGCCATCCTTACGCTTTCTTAGAAAATTAAAAAAAGGATTGGTTTACATTCCACAGTCTACAAGTTGTGGTGAAGTAGTCTACTCTAAAAGCAATTGAACTCTAAAAGCGATCATGACACAAGGGTACATTTTGCTTTCTTCAATGTACTAGTGGTGTACATTTCAAGAGTTCATCACTTTTAGTGACCACTATGTTTCAACTTCGAAAATTCGTAACTAATTCCACGAAGGTCCAAAAAATATGAGTTAGATGCCAATTCCATTTTTCTTCCTATGAAAATTTACTGGAAATATTTTCAAGGAATTTAGCTTAGCTTCCCCTTAGTCGAGTAAGGTAACAGGCTCTGAAATCGCACAGGCTCTAAAATCGCCCACCCTATTCAAATGTACACTACTTGTACATGTAACTATTTCATAGCCTTCAGCGATGTATAAACAGTGTACATTTTAGGGGGTGGGCGATTTTAGAGCCCTACGCCACTTTAACTTCAAAATTTCATAACTCATTCCAAAAAGCTCCAAAAAATATGAAACGACTTGGGTTAGATGCCAATTCCTCTTGTCTTTCAAGGAAAATTTACTGAAAAATATTTCGAGACATTTCACCTCCCCATAATTCAGTTTCAGCTCTTAGGTGGGCGATTTCTGAACCTGTTACCTTAGAGGGGAGGGCATCGTGTAAGGGCAGATCGCCAATCGGCCCTTGCTCTGCATTGTGAAGAGCCCGAAATTGGTCGAACTTTCGATGCGGACGGAGGATCTGCAGAAACGATTTGCAGTTCTCGACGTGTCCCGAGAATTTCTTCAACCCTAACTCGTCTCGCTGCGTTGAATTGGCGTCTTTACTAAACCAGTTCCTGCAGGAAATGCGTTTCATATCGTGAGGGTTTCGGATCGGAGAGGCGACGAGTCGTGAGGTTGGAGGGGGAGCGCCATGGCCGGGCTTCTGGCCTGGGCGGCCGATGTGGTAGGAGGAAACGGAACGGATTCGCCCGATCGCACGCTGCGCCTCACGCCGCAGCAATGGCAGGCCGTCAGCGCCCTCGACGCGCGTGCGGCCGCGTTGCAAAACAGCCTTCAACTGCTGCGTCAGCGCATGCCGCCGTCCGACATCGCGCAGCGGTTTCCGCATCTGCACGCGGATTCGGTGGCTTCGCAGTCCGCCCTGTCTCTGGAGAAGATGGCACACGCCGCGACACTCAATCAGGTGCGGTGCTGGCGGGGTCTAGGGTTTGGTTGAGTTCTTGAATTGAGTTGGTGATGGTTATTGTCGTTTCCTCACTGGATTACGGTAGGCTTTAGAGGAATGAGAGATCTACTTTCTCTAACTAAAGAATCAAACTAAGTGTGGATAGACTCCACCTTCTGCATTAGAGACCTCGAGCGATCTACGACTGAGTTGTGGGAAATTTAACACTCGTGTCGTTCCGGTAAATCCCAGCTGATTTAGGATACATGGTGCCAATTTCGTTTGTAGTCGGTCACTTTGATACTTTCAATCTTTTTAATGTGACAGTTTAAGCTTTGTGAGCAATGAGGGTTGAAAGTACGTAAATTTAAAACTTAGAAATCTTAAGAGAATTGAAGAGAGAGCCCTGGCGATTGAAATGAGCGGATTTATAGTCATAATGTGTGGGCTACAGAAACCTTCTTTGCCTGCATTGTTCCATTGTGAAGGGGCAAAAAAATTATCTACAGACGATTACAATTAATTCCTTTTATCAAAGCAATTCATTTAATGACACAAGTAGATACTCCAAAATCACTTTGGATTTGATCTTCAGTGGACAATTTTTGATCTATGAACATATGGTAGCTGTGCACAAAATGTCAAGTTTGTAATGTTGAGAATAGCCAAAGCCAACATAGCATTTCACTTAATGCAATTTTCATCGACCTTCGCACCCAATATTGTCATCTGTGAAATTCAAATAGTTATTCCCACTGCCAGTGGGAATTTTGGATTCCTTCTCTGTTCATTAATCCCCCAAACATAGCTGTTGCAATTAAGGTGGGCTCATAATAAGATGTTTCCTTAGGTGAAGAATGAGTTTATACCCCTAATGATTATGTCTGCAGTTATGTATGACTTGGTCAGAGTAACTTCCGCTTATTTAGTTTGGTCAATGCTTCTATGTTTGTCATGCAAAGTTGGAAGTCTCGTTATAGTTCAATATTATTTTTGTTAAGATCTCACATGCCATGCCATGTTGTGGTTTCCCGAAGTTTTTTTAACATTCTGAATTGTGCGATCAGGCGGCAAATTTTCATAAAATTTAAGAAATGTTGAACTGTATGGTACGGTCTTCTTATTTTCTACAGCTGCTATCAGTGGCTGTTGACTCAGTGTGTATTGGCGTCCGAAGTACACTTGTACAGACTTTGCCTCGCTAGAACGAATGATGTTCATCGCGAATTTATTGATGTGATCTTTTATTATTTGTGGATTGTGTTTGGAGTGTATTCTAGCAGTGGATTGACATATTTTTGTGTGGCTTGCATGACTTTTTCAGTTGCAAGCCAGAGAGGCATCATTACTAGGAGAAAATGCAAACTATGCTAATGCCTTAGCTGCAAGGCAGCAGCATGCCCGGGAGAAGGCTCAAGAGGCCGTACATTTAGCAACCACTTTGGAGGTATCATTTTGCATTGCTCTTCATCCTGTAACATAGGAGTTTTCAGATGAGAGCAGTGGATTGACAACCTTGATGAGTCTACAGCGGTAGCACCATATCTAAAAGAAATCAGAGAAGTTAATTGAAATGCTAAGCATCCCTTTCAATTTATGTCATTGATTTGTTGACTATGCTGAAGATCACACATCGTCTTTGATTAAAAGTAGGAAGCGCGTCGCTTCATTTAATTTTTAATGTTACGATCTATCATACTCAGGAAATAGGGGCTGCTGAGGAGAACTTTAGAGCCGAGCTCGAGCGGTTACATAATGCCGTTGCGGAGAGGGAGACTGGTGCTTCTTCGCCAGCAACAGCTGAAAAGAGAGAATTACAGGATGATGGGAAGCTCTCTGAATTGTCTTCTTCACGCGATATGTCTGCACTCGAAGAACAAGAGTTGCAGTCAATCAAAGTTGAGCTGGTAAGATATACATATAATGCTCATCATCACTGTATAGATTTTGTGCTACATAAATGTGGAGAGATCAGTGAGTGAAATTTGATATCCAATCTCAGTGGTCTTCCCAGTAATACACGTCAACGTCTGTAATACTTCATGCGTCGTCTTTGCACTAACTTCCGCGTCTGCTGGATTTCTTCTTTACACTAATTCTTGGTATGTTTTGCATTGTGGATGATACAGACACCCTGAAGTGTCTTGATAATGTGTAAACTTGTGATCTTCATCGAATTTGCCGATTAGGGTTCTGATTTTGAGATATTGAAATGAAAGTTACTTGGTAAAAATTGGTTAGAACTGTCTCAGTTATGTTGTCGTGAACTCTGTGCAGACGAGGTGGGAAAATAAAGTTATCAGGCTTGAGAAGGAATGGGAATCTCTGCAACACAACACGTCAAGAACGCCCTCCCCAGGTGAAATTTTGTGTATTGTATGATATAATGTCAGAGTATGGAATTAATAGACTCTTAACAAATCCGAATATGTAAACGAACAGCTGGCTTTCACAGCTCAAGTCCATTTAGACTATCAGCGCAGTTGTTAGTCAGTTTGTACATAGGATTGGTTTGTAAGCATATGAGAAATGTCAATTTTTTTGTGTGTAGTTGCTCAGAAAGAGCCTTGATTTTGTTCAAATCAAAGTGTGCACATATCTGAAATTTTGGGCTCCATTGCTCTGCAGCTCAACGTGAGAAGGAGCTTGAGCGCCGGTTAAGAACCTTAACCGAGCAACTAGTAACTAAGCAGGTAAAGATTTTCTTGCATATCTATTTTTCAAGAAAAGTTCTGAGCGTCAACCAGGACAGCATGTTCGCTCAGATCATTTGTGAATGCCTATGTTGGAACAATCTCTCATACAGTTACCTCCTTTGCAGGCTCAAGCAGAGTCACTTGCCAGTGAAAGGAATGCATTAGAACTTCGTCTAGAGCAAGCTTCTGAGGCTCGTCGGAATTTGCTGGCTGGGAATGGGGACCATGACTTTTTTAAGAGAAACAAGATCAGTCGGTCATCTTCAGGACTGTCATCTCAAACAGCGACGATAGCCTTGGAGAATGCGTCCCATCGATCTGCAGCAATGCGTCAAAGAGGTGCCAAGGTCACCGAGAATGTAGCTCGAGTAGCTAGAACTGTCGATGCTTTTAGCATGCATGCTGGGAGCCAGTTAAGGAGAAGCATGCTTCTGCGTACCCTCACAGTTTGTTATGTGCTTGGTCTTCACGTCGTTGTGTTTTTGATTCTTTCATCTGTTGGCCTAAGACGCCTTCATTAGTTTTATATTGCTCCGGAAAGCAACATAGAAGTTCATCTAGTTTAGTCATTTGTAGGCTAACTTGTATCATAAATAAATTAAAAAATAATTAATTTTCTTTTTCTTTTGTGATCAAAGATGCAATTTGTCGGTATTAGTATTGAAAATATTGGCCAAGTAGTAATACTAATAAGAACAGTGGATTGTTTGCTTTGCTTTCTTTGTCACGTTTTTGATGTAACAAACCATGAAGCCAGCGAGGGCTTGTGATTTGAATTTTTGGTCGATTTCTCGGTTTCTCAATCGATTGTCTTAAGCAAAATTATTTCACATGAGTACTGTAACTTGTCAAAAGTTCATTTCTAAATCATTGGAATATAGAAATATGGGTAACGTCAGAAAGAACTGATCGAGGTACGTTTGTCAGTCCCACTCAATTATCCGTCGATTCCGTATATGCATATATTTCATTTAAGGTAGATGTATCAGTCATCAAGATTTTGCTCTACGCTTCGTGGATTGTCAGGCTGTGTGCAGGTCCTGACAAACTACCCTGCTTTGCATTGATGAAGAAGCTTAATACTGCGGACACAAGACTGTAGACATAACTTACATTGTTTGCATACTTTCTTTGCAATCCTTACCTCTTGCTTGCTCTAACAACATGATAAGTTCGTGTTTACACCATCCTTTTGGGTACTACCGTAGTGCGCATCCTGTAAAACTCTGAAGTGCTTTAGAGCTCTACCTTTCACTTCCTTTCATGGGAGTTGAGGGAGCAGCTTTCGTTGCCGTGCGATGTGTTTTCAATGTTTCAAGGAGGAATCGTGGAATCCAAGATGCTTTGATTTCCTTTTTTCTCTGGCACAAATCCTCACATCTTGATGCAGCCAAACGGGTTCTCAACTGCCTTGACCAGGAACAAAGTTTCTGGTAAACAGACCAAGGTGGAATCCCAACGAGTCGTTCCGTATTAAGTACATCTATGAACTCATTATGAATCCTCGGATCTTACCCCTGTAACACGTGTGTTGCAACGAACTGATTCAAACAAAGCTTAGATGCTTGTAAATTGTAATGTTTACAAACGTGTCTAGCAAAAACTTTTACCCAATTTGTTTAATGTATTGCTACAAAAACTGTGAACACCAGAGAGGTAAAATTGAAAATTTAGCACATTAGAAAATTTCACCAGTCTTCATGAAAATCACAATTAAGATTTTACTTACTATTTGCTGGTGAACAAGGATTTGTTGATCTACCAGTCAAGGCAGACAGCGTGTTATTAGCTCTGTCAAATCATACATGATTGCCAGCTTTGTTATAAATGTACTCCTCAGGAGTCTGTCACAGTTTATTGCAGTGTTTTTTTTTTCATTCTGACAGTGCACCATGCAAGAAATGGAGGATGTTCCCTCCAGATATAGACCACTGTGCCTGTGCCACGACAGTGGAGTCTGGCCTCATGAGGCCTAAAAAAACCCCTGGTTTATTGGTTATTATCACAACAGTTTTAACTTACATCCCGAAATTTTGTTGTTGCAGCCTGAGCAATGGGACTGACATCTCAGACTGCGTTTTGCATTGTTTCATCTCGGAGGAGCTCGCTGCAATCATGGCCAATCCTCTGAAGGCCGGCTCGATCACAAGTCTCCTTCGGATTCTCATTTCGATTTCATTGCTTGTTTGTTTAACTGACAGAGTGTGAAGTCTCCATAGCCAGGTATTGAACCAAAGAGTGATATCCATTGTCCAGGCTTCAACTAGCTAGCTCTTGCAGCATCATTCCGATCATATATTATACGGGAAGATCCTATATATACATGTCTCTGGCTCCCGAACTGCCGTTCTTGGTTTACGGGGAAATTTTTTGCTTGGCATTCCCTCATTTCCCCAGTTCCTAATGCAGAACTACGGGAAACTTCTAATATGTCCTTCAGACCGGGAAACGAGGAATAATCGATCTAACTCCCAGTGTGGTTGTACCAGATCCAGGCTCGTTGATATATCGATATATCAGACTGCTGGAATGTGCTACAGCTGAAGGGTTAGGACTCTGTCGAGCAAATTCTAGCTTTGGAATGGGGTGGAGACGTGGGCTAAGAACAAAAGTGGTACTGATACTCCTGACGGCAGTGGCGGTCGTGACGGCGTTCGACTTTCCGCATGGCAAAGGCGAGTTGCGAGTGGGGCATTACGCCATCACTTGTCCCCATGCGGAGAGGATCGTCCGCCAGGCGATGGAGCGCGGAATGCATCAGGACCGCAGCATTGTCGCTGCCGTGCTGCGCCTTCACTTCCACGACTGCTTCGTTGAGGTTTGTACTGTTCGATCGATCTTTGCTGGATTGCCTACCCCATGACCGCCATTGCAGTATTTCTATCTCTTTCCATCAGCGTGCGGGCTGCTTCGATCAGTGACTGGGAACGAAGCATAGTAACGTACGAACACAGTCATGTTATCATGCAATCACAAATTCCAGACTGTGGGTGAAGGACTGAGGACCATTTCGTAGTATACAGCGGTCCGGCCATCTTAAAACTCATCTCGTGGAGCACTTGAAATTTTTCATTGTAGAAGCTCGAGGCGCTTGAATTTAATTCTGTATCTGTACTCGGTTTCAGAGTTTCGAGCACATGAAATGTCACATTGTTGGCGCTCTGAACTCCGCCAAATGTTTTTAACGAAGATAAGCATTTGTCGCCAGTTTGACCTACAACAATGAACTTCACGCAGCGGACGCAATATGTCAGTGGGAGGGGAACGCGGAAGTTGATTTTGATATGTAGATTGGGTGGAATTGCGATGGAGAGGTGTGTGATTCCAGATGATAGTTGGTGTACATATGCAGGGATGTGATGGATCAGTGCTCCTGGACGGAGCGACCTCCGAGAAAACAGCCGCGCCCAACTTGAGTTTGCGAGGCTTTGAGCTTGTGGACGCGGCCAAGGCGGACCTGGAAGCGCAGTGTCCGGGAGTGGTCTCGTGCGCGGACATCCTCGCCTTCGGCGCTCGCGATGCCGTAGAACTGGTAAGCCTTGTCGATCGATCCCTCCCGTTGTTGCAAAAGTCTTGGGCACGGAAGCAATACATACCTATGCCTAAACTATTGCAATCTCTACTATATAGTTGCAAATACATTGCATAGTGTTATGCTAAACCACTGCAAAATTGTTAATTGATTTCTGTCGGTCATTGCAAAACCGGTATAGAAAACATGGCCGTATCAGCCTTCCGTGCAGTGTTTGCACGGATGTTTGTCCGATTTTGGTTAACTAACTAGGGAGGGATGGAGGTATTCAGACGGGGGGGTTAGGGTGGCCAGTGCGAGCCGGCAGACTGGACGGCCGCGTCTCCAGCGCCGCTCACGCCACGGCGGACCTGCCCATGCCGAGCTTCACCGTGCGCCAGATTGAGGAGCTGTTTGAACGCAAGGGCTTGTCACGAGGTGACATGATTGTACTCTCAGGTAAATAGTATTGCTTCCTCGAAAACACCGATGCCTTTCATTCATGTGGGATATTTGGGGGTTACAAGTAAACCAGCAGCTAGTTGAACCATATCTGAAAAAATACGAAGATTGGATAAAAATCGGTCATCTGATAAGAATTGAACGTGACAGCACGCATGATTCTGTCTGCTAATTGAAGCTGCTCACGTTCGAGCTCTCATGTTAACGAATTGCAGCATGAGAGCAACAGAAACTAGAATGCAACAACTAGCTTCCAACCGTGCGGGAAATGAGGCAGATTTTGAGATTGGAGCTCCAGTCTCCACAAAAATGTTTGTAATCGATGTTTCATACCGAGTGTGTTGTTGACTTAGGGAGAAGCTAACCTCATGATGCGAAACCAAAAATGCAGCATATATAATCTGGGTCTCTTCAGAGCAATGTATTCAAACGTTTGGTTTAGATTTAAGATGAGATCGATGCATCAGTGTCAGAATTGGACTTTCTACGCTCGGTTGATGAAATCCACCGAAAACTGAACCGGTCGTTGTCTAACTGATCATAATTTTGGCCTACGGTTAGTTTAAATTGCAACCCGAATTCAAGCATATGAATCCTCCAGCTTGAGATTGATTCAATGTTTGTGCAAAATGCTCATATATCCATCAGGCGCGCACACCATCGGGCGCGCACACTGCGCTTCGGTGGTGGATCGCGTATACCCCGAGCAAGATCCACTGATGAGCGACGCCATGGCCGTGGAGCTTCGAGCGGCATGTCCTGATCCGCACGCAGGATTCGCGGCGACGGGGACGACAATGCCGACGTTGAACTTGGATTCCACCACCCCTGACCAGTTTGACAACACGTATTACTCCAACCTCGTGCACAACAAGGGTCTCTTGCAGTCCGACCAGGTGCGCATCCAATTGAATAATTTTTCGATCTACCCTGACTGCATGCCCTACTGGAATGTATATATGTACCCTCTCTGTCTTGATCGGTATTGCAAATTGATACATCAGCCCAGCTCGGAGCAGAGTTACCTCTCACGCGATAACGTAACATAAGGTTCCGGATAATTCGAGGACCTTCCAAAAAGCATAGCTACGTACACTTGAAATCTTATGAGGGTGAAATCACAGCCCTTCTTCATAGTGTCACTCCTGTCTTCATTATTTTGCTCTTCGTATGATGAACTTCGACTTCGTTATATTGACAGTATTCCAATCATTTGGCACGTATCAGGGCGCACATTTTCTGAAACATAAATCCATGCCTGTCGTAGTCTGTGGCCTGAAAATAAACCTTTGTGAAGATATATATCACAGTTTTTTATGCCAGAATCGTGCCAATTTAACGAAATTGCACTTGATTGTGCTACAGCTAGTGAACATCATGCACGGACTCACTCATCTTCTTGTAAGCTTGTGAACTAATAATGAATGTAAACTAATGAGCTTTGTAAAGATGTACTTGCTTAGAGTTTACAAACTTTATATGTTTGCTGTGTAGAAGAATTCGAAGTAATATGGTAGTTTGATGTAATTACTTACCTTGTAGGCGCTCTTGAACGACATGGGAACGCGCGGGGAGACGCTGTTCAATTCGCTCTTGGCAGCTCCGTGGGCGCTGCAGTTCACGCGTGCCATGGTGGAAATGGGGAACGTGCAAGTGAAGACGATCACTGACGACCAGGGCGAGATTCGGCGCCACTGCAGATTCGTCAACTGAAGCATGAATGAGGCCGTTCCTCAGAGGAAGAGTGTGTATGTTCTAAGGAGAATGTACTAATGATGTAGATTTCAGGGGGATCACTCATTCCATGACGAGAGTACCCAGTCGCAGCATTTGCAATAATACCCCATTGCATAGTTCGATACAAGTGAATTGAACGGTTCCAAATTTTGGATGAAAATGTGACCATTTATTGGATGAAATCATGAAATCATAACTTTCAATTAAGAGAATAGATTGTCCTCTAGGATTCATCTGGCATCTCCTACTCTCCATGGTGAAAATGGAGGTAGACATTGTACAGCTTAGATTTAGGTTTTATGATTTGAAGTTTGGGTTCGTGCATCTAGAATTACTCTTGTTAGGAAAATCTACAAAGGGTTGTTTGTTTGATGGACCATCAACCACTTAAACAAATATGGAAAGGTAGTGTCATGTAGTATTTAGTAGGTCTGATGAAGCTCTAGGCTTATGAGGTTGACCTCTCTTAGAATCTAGATGGTATGGGTTAGCTTGAATTAGTTTTTATGAATTAGTAGTCATGGTTGAATGTCATTGTTTTGCTATAATTCAAACCGCAATCAAGTGTATTTTGGACATGGATTTGTTTTTGTGAAAATTTATATGTTATTTGAATTTTGGACATTTTTTTTTGAATATTTTGTAAAATGTTCATCATTTTTGAATGGATGATATCAATGAAATTCACCACACAAATTCAAGTAAGATGATGTTTTCACATTTTGATGAATACATATTGTATAGAATATAATACAAAATGTATCAGCTCAACATTCATAGCAAGTCTATTAGAAAGAGCCCATTAGCAAATGAACAAGGTTAGAAGAGCAAGTAGACACTCAATGAATTAAACCTTCAAGATTAATTACACACCATTATTCATTGGCCCATATAAATTGACTATGCCTAAATATTATCCTACATAAACTTCCATCAAGTCTCCTTGAAGGAAGGACCATCTTCTATTGGTTGCAAAAATAAAAGAAACTATCCACCCTTGAATGCATTCCAGCCCCAAAGGTTCAAATTTTAGATTAATTGAAAAGGTGATGAAATTTCCTATACTAAATTAAAGAAATGTTTTCTTTAATAAAATAGATTAATATCCAATCCTAATTGAAAATTAACTACAATTACTATTGGGGCAATTCATTCATTAGAAATCAATTTTGTAAACAACTCTTTTGAGATTGAAGGGTCATTCTATGAAACACTTGTATTGATTGGATGTCACATGTTACATGTACATCATGTCTTCTACTATGACTTTTGAATTATAGAACTACTGGATATGAAATTTTGAAGGAAGATTCATGATATGTTCTATATTGTATTTTGAATTTCTTGAATTCTCTATTTAATGGTTAATTTTACTAATATGCCACAATTGGGTTTATTATAGTTTTTTTAACTTTGTAATTAATTAATGATGAATGATCCGAGGGTGCCCTTTAAGGTCCAAGTTCCTACTTTTGACATAAAGTGATTGTACAAAAGACACCTCAAAATAATAAATGTAGTCCCTTCTAGCTACGTACAAAGACAATTGCCTTGCACATACTTTTGGAAATCCAAATATAGTTAGTCTCTATTTCTTTGATTTAATTTAATTTCCTGATTTTTTTTTAAATGGCAAATTTTTAATTTTCTTTAGTTTTGATTTTTTTGATTAATAATGATTTAAATGCCATTGCATCCATTTTCTTGAGATTTTGCACTTTTTAGTTCTTCTAATATTTAAAGCAACACTTTGGGCTTGATATTTTTAGGGTATAATTTCCATAAAGGTTTTAATTTGTGACTATTTTATTATTCATTTGAAAATTTGAAAAATCTAAATTTAAGACAATCCTGAAAAAATCAACAATAGTAGACCAACACGCAACAAATAGTACAAGTGTTTTGTAGAATCAATCTAAAATTATTTTATTTCAAACCTTTGCCTTCTACAGTATCACTAAAATATCAAACTATGACCTTTTCACAAACCAATCCCAATAGATTCTTGGATTGCCTAAAAAATACAATTTGTTATTCATGAGTCAAAGTATAGGGTCACTTTTACATATGCCTATTTTTTGGTTGTTTGAAAATTCATTGTTTATTAATATGCTGTCTAAAAATTGCATAAGAAGAGAATCTAATATACTCTGTTGATTTGCATAAAGAAGGAATCTAGCATTCTTCTAACAACAACCAACAAAAAAATAGGAAATTTAATAAATAAAAACAACCTTCAAGTATAATCACCTTATTGCTTTAGTTTAAAAAAAACATACACTATATAGAATATATGACACGTCAATCCAACAATGAAGGGAGATGCAATTGTAGGTGCGCAATGCCTTCTATTTGGAATTTATGATTGACCATGTAATTTCCAAAACTTAGACACTTGGCTAGGGAGGGCAAAATTTGACAACTTTTTAAAAAATATTTAGGACAACTTATCTTAATTTTTGGTTGTCAATAATGCCAACTTCCAATTTTCTTAATTGTCAAGGTCATATTTTCCAAAAACATTTATTTTCACTCCAAATTTTCAATTACAAAACAAAAAAACTATAATATATTTTAATCTAAAATAAAATATCTAAATATTTAGGTATGACAATTTTGCATCCAACAAGAAAGAAGCTACTAATAATCAATTAACAAAAAGCATTCCTAATTGCATCTTGTTCACATACCAGAAGCCACTTGACCAATTGACCTACCAACTTGCAATGATGATTAAATATGATTTCAAGTGAATCAAAAATCCTATTCCACTAAAGATTTGATACGATTTTAAGTCCAAGTCAGGGGTAGGGGCCTAGGAACTAAGGTAGGAGGTCCATAAATCGCTCATTTAAGAGCTAAAATTAGATTTTGGAGAGATGAAACGTCTTGAAATATTTTTCAATAAATTTCCCTTAAAAGACAAGTGGAATTGGCATCTAACCCAAGTCGTTTCATATTTTTTGAGCTCCGTGGAATTAGTTATGAAATTTTGAAGTTGAAATGACATAGGGCTCTAAAATCGCCCACCTCCTAAAGTATACATTGTTTGTATGTTAATGAAGGCTATGAAAAAGCAACATGTACAATAAGTGTACATTTGAGGAAATGGAAAATTTTAGAGCCTGTGCGCTCTTAGAACCTCCTACCTTAGTTAAGGGAGGTTAAATGAAATTATAAAGGCTATAAAAATTATAAATAGTCAAGCTGAGTAGTTGGCCCAATCTAATTGCAAGAATTGTCACTTCGTTTGAAGTAGGGCAATAAGCCATCCACCACAAGGTAGAAGCCCTAATTGATCCTTAAACCAAGACTTGAGCCACCACATCAAGCAAAACCAGCCTACTATGCATTCAACTCTACTAAGCCATAAGCTAGTACCATTATTGGCTTACAAAGGACATCCTAAAATAATTTTGGTTGTTAAAATTACAACCTTCAAGTCATTTTTGGTTGTCATTTGGGACAACTTCCTTTATAAAGTAGTTGTCAAAGAACAACCAAAGATGTGAAATGACAAACCATAGGTTGTCAATCTTTTACCTATTTGGAGGGTACCTAACTTAGTTACAATGCATTTTTTCAAACTTTGGAGGGGTATCCTTGATTTAGCTAATGGTTGGTGGGCCATCATCTTGAAATGCAAGCAATACAAAAGCAAGCCCCTAATATTGATAAATAATATTATGTACACACTAAAGTTTTGCAAATATATGGGATTTGACCCAAGTATCAATAGCCTAGAAATACTCATATACATAGGGTGTATTCATATTGCTATGGTATAGTTTGGAATAATTATTCTACAGTAGCAATACTCAATGGCCTAAATATTCCATCAATGAATAACTAAGGTAGTCTGCTCTGAAAGTGACATTTTAAGGGTTGGTCTGCATATTTCTTAGGTTTTTGTGAACAAAAATATTTTTATCTCATTTTTCAAAGAAAGAAAAATAGATGTGGAACCTAATACAAGTGGTTTTGTATTTTTCCAAGTATTTTTGAAGTAGTTATGATTTTTCAAAGATTTTGGACATAGACACCTATTTATAACTATAGGTTTGTCAAAAATCGCCCACCTACCTCTTGTAAAGACATGGGAGGAAACCAAGGCAAATCATTGGCTCCTTCAATAATTAATAGATTTCCCTCGATTCAATCAACGGGTTATGAGGTCCATTTAAGGACCTCCTTATGTCCACTCCATACTTATTTATAGGATCGGTTTGAAGAGGCCAACCACTTTTAGAGAGACTACCTTACTGTAAAGAAGTCCTAATCTTGGAAGTATTGAGTGTATACTGTATTTTATAAGTGATACCTTTGTTGATTTGTTGTGGTAAATAAGACCTGATTAAAAAAACAATTCATCAATTTGCTTTAATAGGTAGAATTTTTTTTGTAAATTCATTCAAGTGGTTTGTTAAGTAGGGTTATCTTATATATAAAATTTAAATGTCCAATTTTTTCTAGCCCCTGCCTTTCTTCACAAATTTTTCCTTCCTTCTACTACATATACGTATAGGAAATACACCATGAAACCAATAACAATTCATTCAATTCAAGTGCCATTTACTAAGTGGTAATATTTAATTACAAGTTTATTATTGAACACTTCAGAATCCCCACTCAAAATATCCTATGAACATCCCATTCAAAACGAGTGTATTTAATGCGTATTTAATTTTTTTAACATATACACTATTAGTATCGTGACACAATTTTAGTCAACCTCCCTTCATTACGGATTCTCTTGATTGTGTCCATTTTATCATCTATACTATATGCCCACATCTATACTCACCATACTATGAAAAATTTGAGGAAAAAATTGCATGGCCCCTATCTATCAAGGCTTCTTATTAATAAAAATTCCTACTAGATGATATTTTCACATAGCCTAATTTATTTATATTAGTGTATGTAATATTTTGTGGACCCTATAGTAGCCCTACATATTGGATCATTGCAAGAAACAATGGTACTGGGTTTCTGTCACAACAAAAAAATTGTAGCTTCCACTTGCAATAACTTCTGCAGCAAGACTCGCATAAATTTGAAATTTTTATTGAGGATGTTTGTCTTGAGTGTCATTATATCTTATATTTTTCAAAAAAATTCAAAAATCATTTTATATTCAAAAATCATTTTATATTTAAAAATCATTTAAACTAATATGTCACGTTTTGAGTTTTAGGGTTTTTTACTACGTAAGGAGTCCCCAAATTTAATGATTTGGAGCTGAAATTTCTAAAGACTATTCCCATAGTAGGAAGTCATGTTTCTACCAAGGGGCATAAAAAAATAATTTATTTTATGTCCTCCATGTCCATAGAAAGGGGGCTCCCTTGCGCAAGCAGTTCTGAATAATGAAGATGGTTTCAAGATAATTTTTTTGTGAAATCTCTTTATCATGAAGTCTTCCCCCAAAGTGTCTATTTTTAGTTTCTTTGAAAATTGTTTTTCCTATTTTTTACAAATTAAAACGTCGAAGTATGTATTTTCTTCAAATGCTTCATTTGTGTGATGATTAATTGTTGACCAACCAGTGGCCGTCAGAATTGGTCATTCATTCCTCTAGAAATATACAAAAGCAAACCACCTTGTGCTGCCACAATGGGGGGGTGATCAAGAATGGGTTGCCTCCCTTACTACAAAAGAATCGGGCTACCTCATCACTTCAAATTTACCTTCCAGCTCCAGGCTCTTATTCTGCACCTGAATGGCTAAAACAGAGGAGGTGGATTTGAGACTGTCAAAGATGCTATGGGCTTTTTATTACCCACCCTTGGTAATGACACAAACACGACCAAGTTCTTAGCTTTTATTCACTTTTGATTTGAAGGGTGTTGTGAGCGTGGTCCACTGTGCCTTCTAAGCAATCATTACAAAGTTTAGACTCTATAGTTTGTTAACAATTATGATGTGGTTATTGTTGTTTCAAGGGTTTGCACATTAATTATAATTTATTATATCATTACAATGCATTACTTCGCATTGTTACGATGTAGTTGCAAGTAATGCATTGTAACGATGTGATAACGATGCAAAGTGTTGCATCATAATGATGTGATAAATTGTAATTAACGTGCGAACGCATGAAACAACGATAACCACATCGTAACTATTGACAAACCTTAGGGTCTAAACTTTGTGATGATGATCTTGCTAGTGTTTCCTAAGTTTCATGGATGGACAAAAGAAATGCGAGTGATGTGACTTCCTAAGCTAACTGCCAAGTATCAAGGGTTATGGTGATCTAAAGGGTAAAATTCTACCGTCCTAACTATCTATCCTGAGTCAAGAGTAGTTTGTGCCATTTCTAACAACCCTAACTAATTGAAGTTGGATCTCCTATGTTCCTTCCATGAACCCCTAAGGCTACCTTCTACCTTTTAACTCCCCGATATAATTCTAAGTTTTACCGTTGCCAACTACTTTGAAGTTTTGTACTTTGAAATCTAATTCTAGATTTTAACCTACGGTCTTAACTTTGGTATGTTATTTTTAAATTAATCCTAAGGTTTTACTTCTAAATCGACTCTAAATTTTCACTTCTAAACTTAACTCTAAGTTTCTACTTCTAAATTAACTCTAAGATTTTACTTCCAAAGTAATTCTAAGTTTTTGCTTCTAAACTTAACTCTAAGTTTTAACTTCTAAAGTTAACTCTAAGTTTCTACTTTCAAATTATTTCTAGGATTTTACTTCCAAAGTAACTCTAAGTTTTTACTTCTAAATTTAACTCTAAGTTTCTATTTCTAAATTAGTTCTAAGTTTTAATCCTAGGATAACTCTAATTTTTACTCCTTCTAAATTAACCCTAGATTTTATCCTCAAAATTAACTTCAAATTTTAACCCTTGAATTTAACTCTAAGTGGTTACTTTGTAAATTTTAGCTCAAGATTTAAACCTTGGAATTTGATCTAGTTTTTACTTCTAATTTTAATTCTAGATTCTCACCCTTGATTTAATCTAAGTTTTATTTCTAAATTAATTCTAGTTTTTACTTTGAAGTTACTTTAGATTCTTAACTTCCCATTTTGATCTCCTAATGTACAATTACTAGAGTTGGTTGGATCTAATTAATTTATCCCTCCAAATTAATCCTATTTTTAATTCCTATTGACTTAAATTTTCTAATCCTTGGTAGTTTGTGGAAATTGACCAATTAATGATTCATCAATTTTCTTTTACCTTCCTAACTCTTAAATTCCGTCCGTTGTTCCTTTTGGATGAGGTCGGCTAACCTTCATCTGTTCTACCCATTACCGCTCAACCTAGCCTAACTTAGTCAAATCAAAGCCAAATCGTAAGTGTAATATGTTTCCGGAAACTTCTCTTCGTTATCTATGAACTTTTGAATCTAAACTTCTACCTCTCACTAATCCTTGTTTGCTAATGTAGATTAGGGACTAACTAAAGAAAATCAAAAGTTAATTAGGAAAAAACACCAGGAATTAGTTCAATGACTTACCTCATCACTGCCAGCGTTAGAAATGACCTTGTCCACATCCGCGTATGTATCTTTGTATTCCTTTTTTTTTTTTTTTTTTTTCAAAGTTGACCGCTTATTTTATAAAATATTACACCCTTGTAATCTAACTTCCTTCTTTTTCTTTCTCCTCCCCTCTTCTACACTAGTTCTATTCCACCCAATGTATTAATGGTGGTCTTACAACTATAGACTCAAACTCCAAAGGACTTAATGATGCCCCTCCTTACAGATTTCTCTTTTGTGTCATCCTAATCCTCCTCCTAACGGTCACAAAGAATTCTCTAGATTTTCTTCCTAAGTCTACCTAATCTTATGGCTAGGGCACTATTTATCTCCTCTCTCATTTTTGTCCTCTACTTCATCTCCTTCTTCTCTAATCCCGTTCCATTGCTTCTGGTTTATATTTTGTTAGTGAGAAAGTTAGGATTTGGAAGTTTGTGTGCAAAGCGTGGTGCTTGGAGTGTTACTTCCTTTCCTCCCCTTTTCTTTTTGCCTAACCCTCTATTCCCCTACTCTAACCCTTAGTTCCTAGTTCCTTAGTCTAAGTGGGTCCCTAATTCCAATAATTTTAGGGGAGACAAAAAAAGGAACCTGACTCTCCACCCTAGCTACTTGGACTCCCAACTCCAATTGCTTGGATCCCAACCCCGTTGCTTGGCCCCCAACTCCGGGCTACCTGATCCCAATCTCGAGCTGCCTTCCGCCCCTCCAAGCTGGCCGGTCAGCCCAACTGGCTGGCTGGGGGAGGCTTGTTAATTTTTATTTTTATTTTTTATGACTGGATGTCTGGGTGATGGCTAGATGGTTGGACTTGCAAAAAAATCACTTTGCAGGGTGCTGGACTTACAAAAATCACTTAGGTAGGGTGTTGGACTTGCTAAAATCACTTGGATAGGATGTTGGATTTGCTAAAAATTACTTTGGTAGGCCATACCTCTCCATGCTAACACACTAATAATCTTAGAAGCTAAACCTTGGACTTTTCCAAGCAGATCTTGGAAACTGTACTTTGGAACTAAGTACCATGGAGGTCCATAGCTCCGCCGTCCAGAACCTTTTAACATACACTGTAGGACTTTGATCAAGTCACGGGTTCAAAGCTTCGCTGTCCTAGAGAGGGGTCCATTCAACAAGGAAAACTTTAGAAGAAGGGTTAGTTTTTAAAAACAAAGGAAGGTACAAAACACAATACAACTCCCTCTAGTTATTACAAACTTAGCACACATAAGTTAGTACGAACGTGGTAATACAAAACTCACACACTAAAGGACCCCCAAACCGGCATTGCCAAGGTACGGTGGAGGGTGACTCTGGGATTAGTACAAGACACCAAGAAGACTTCCAAGACATACAAGTTAGTTTACAAAGACCCACAACCACTTTCAACTCGGAAGTTAGTACATAAAATATACGAAAGAACCAAAGCAAATACGTAAACAAGATAGAAGGACCCCAAAAAAATCTTCAAAGCTTGAATTTGAACAACAATGGAGTCAAAAGTGCTCCGGAAAACATTGCAGAGGCTTTTGGCTTCAAACGCCAAAATTTCCAATATAATTTGAACCCACGGGCCCAAAACAAGTATTGAGGTGATTTTAGAGAGTAAAATGGAACCTGTATATAGGTTTTCAAAGCCCCCCCTCTAAATTCCTACTAGTAATATTATTGACTTGGATTTTCATCCTCATTCTCCAAGATTTTCATCCTAATCCCTAAAATTTGACTTTCTACCAACTATGCTGGACCAACATCCTAACTTTTAGAGATCAACTCCAAATGTCAAATGGATTGCGCCGTTGGCTCCAGATTGCCGTGTATCGTCCTACATTCTCTAGTCCCCCGCACCGGGATCAAAAACCATCGTAAGCTAGCCTAGATTAAAAAGCAAGTTGAGATAAATTTCTAACTCTTGGTGGCCTCCTATTTTGAGAAAAGTAAGTAGCCTAGAGTCTTTGATAGGTGCAAGGGAATAGAAAAAGACTCCTCGTTGACTTCATTTCAACATTGTATGCCCTTGGAGTGCCGATTAACATCGCGGGGACCTTGCCACGTTAATTTGATTAATGTGAAAGGAATCTGGCTAGTTCGGGTACTTGCTGCAATCAAAATGTCGCAAAACTTATTGGAGCGCATTATTAACATAAAACAAGCTACTCTAATTTTTATTTGAGATTTTATCGCAACCTGGATAATTTCCAAAAAATTCCCCGTTGGAGGTTGGAAGAGGTTCTTCTATAAGTCGGAAGATGTCGGGAATTTTCATGGAACCTCTCAGGGAGTCCTACAAAAGATGTGTAGGTCCGTTTCTGTACTTGGCACAATTGGTCAATAGAGATCCAAATTGGCCGTCTCCTTGAATTGTCGATGGGACAAGAATCTTTTGCAGTTGAAAGAATCTTGGCAAATTGATTTTGTTGTTGGATTCCTAGCATAGAATTTATACTAAAAAGTCATTCTTGGGCGGTAGATTCCTCTACGGGCCCGTCTTGAGTTTGTGGCTCCTACAAGCTAACAATCGGGGTTTTGGGGAATTCATCAATCTAATGGGGAATTCAAAACCTAACTCTAGAATTCGACCTAGTGGCCTCGCTGTAGATCCCTCGGACCGACTTAGTCATGAATTTCCACCTTCATGGTGGGATTTAGCCCTTTAAAGGTTGTGTGACTCAAATCCAACAATTCCCACTATCTTATGATTGATTTCTACTCTATTTTCAGGTGGGTTTTGGAGGAGTTCTACATATAAAATCAAAACTACACCAAATACTATAATAGGTATGACATAACCCTATTCTACACTCTTTTTATGGCTTTTTGTATACTTTTATCAACTTTAATTTGCAAAACTAAAAAACTAAATATCTATGAGTTCCAAGTGATGAGTTGGGAGCTCATAGATGTCGTCAGATTGTAATCTTGGAGACCTGATTTACATACACACCTTTTACTAAAGGATTACCACTTGCAAAGTTTGACATCTTTAGCAGGCAAAACTAATCAAAATAGAGTTGTTTCGGTTATTGAAGTCAATAAAATCGCCCCAAGAAGGATTAGTTCAAATATTGAGGAGCACACTTACTTCTATAAGTGTAGTGATCAGAGGTAGTACCCAATGAGTCTACACATTTTAAAAGCGTCACGTAGGTTTAGTCTTTATCCAGTTGAGTGCAAAAGTACTTCCCATCCTTTGAGTCTGAAATTTAGAATTTAAAAAGGACAACTAAAATCCTTCCTAAAAAGAAATATTTCTGCGAGTTTTAGTGCAAGCAAAAGCATAAAGATGAGTAGTGAACACTTACTAACAACAACTCGTCCTCGAGGAAGAGTCTCTCCGAGTCCATAAACGTTGTATCTCTAGTAATCCGTATCTCTAGTAATTGTCTCGCATTCAATCTACTATGCAACTCCTCTACATGTTGACATGAGGTTTGTGCAATGTGCCTGAGGTGCAACAAATGTACACAAAGGGTAGTAAGAATTATACCTTTTGAGCAGTAGATATGTGCTCTAATGAGCTTCACCATCTAATTTCATATAGCCGCCTTCATTCTTATTTGATGTTGCTTGGTCTTGCATGACAAGAATCCCACATTTAAATATGTACAATGACAAAAAGGAATTATAGAAGAAAGTCACTATTAACATCTACCATGGATATTTAGCAGTGCAAATGTAGTCCATACTAATGAGACTTATCAAAGGTAGCCACTTGACCCACAAGCCTGATTAGTAGTTCCAACAGAGGATCCACGTGATGTACGTCATTATTACCAAAAATAGGATTGGTATTGAAAGGACAAGAACACTGTTGAATATTATGTACTTCAATTTGTCAGGCTCTACCACAAAAAAAAGATCTGAAAATTGATATTTCAAGTTTTGGTGCCACATATTTCTGATTTGAGATTTTTGAAGCTATAACAATATCCAATAGATGAAGCGTTAAATTTAGAAAATGAAATGTACATATCTAAATTTACAAAATGAAGTGTAAATGTAAAGAATTACTTACCCGTTGTTGTTGTTGTTGTACTGAATTTGCACTTGCTTGGCTCACCTGAAGGTTTCGTAATTTTTGAAAAATATCCACACCTGTATATGCACTGATAATCCAACACAACATATAAAATGAGCGCAGGTTTTGATGGCAAGTCACTTTACGGGATGAAAGAGAAGTTCCAAATAGAAGCACTTAATAGGCGTTGTACATCGATAAAATGCTGTAAATCTTTGACAATATGACCCTGCACTCATCCTTGGCCTTGTTCAAGCGTAATGTCACCTCCGCCAAGTCCTCCTTCCAAAATCCCTCGACCAACTTGACCAACTTCCATTGCTCCTCCTTTGCCTCCGCGCTGGGGCAAGGCTTTTTGTACATAAAAGGACACAAATTATCAATCTCTTAGTCTAACAATACAGTTGCATGTATGACATCTTCAGTAGTATCTCGGGGGGGTCACTTAGAGTGTCCATTAGAAAACACGTGCGAACAAAACTTTGGACCCCCTATATTATATCCTAAAATTTAAATAAAATGAAATAAAAAAATATGACTAGATTTTCCTACTTCAAAAGTTTATGTTTTGAATTATTGATATTTTTATTTGTTAATGATAATTAGTTACAAATTTTTGAAGTAATTAGATACACTGTACAACTGAAAAATAACTTTCACACCCCTATATTATATCCTAAAAAATTGTCTAAAAAATGAACAAAAAATTCCTAAAAATAGCTCTCTATTGAAAGTTCATTTTGAGTTGAGTATTGATGCAATGGTCATCTAAATGTGATCTCTATAAATATTTGAGTTGAAAAACATGCCGTTTTAGGCCATTTTCAACCTCTTGTACAAATCATTTCAACTATTATTTTAGTTTGAAATTTTGGCAATAGAAACCTATAGTCATTATTAAGCAACCCTCAAAATTTTAAGTTGAAATTATAGTTCATTAGAAACCACTTGTTCGCACGTGGTTTGTAGTAAAATACTAGGTGCCCCCCCCGAGAGTAGTATCTCTAGCTTGGGGTATAGGCACTGTTTATACTACAAATGCCAAGTCTCCAGGGAGATCAATCAACACTCAAGTCGCGCGCCCTGCACCACATGAACGTACTCATAATTAAAGTTAAACCCCTACACAATGTCCACTTTGCTCTATTTCCCCCTTGCCAACCGCTTGATCCATAACTATAACACATGCATGCACAACTCTACATGACAATCCAACATGCACCATTTGCAACATCAAATGAATAGGAAAAGCTTGCAAAAACTCATTCCAAAAAACAAAAATCGCAGCAACATCCTCTATTGTGCACCAAAAAGAAAACAAACTCATCTAAACGTCGAGAGAGTGCAACTTGTGCGCAAGGGTGGAGCTGCAGAGCGGCGATGCAATTGCACAATTGAGAGCAGAGTTGCAGAGCGGCAATGCAACTGCGTGATCGAGGGCAGAATTGCGGAGTGCCGATGCTACTGTGATGCAACTACGTGATCTTGGGCAGAGTTGTAGAGCGGCTCTGCAACAACAATGCAATTGTGTGCTTGAGGGCGGAGTTGCAAAGCGGCGATGCAACTGCGTAATTAAGGGCGGAGCTGCAGAGCGGAGATGCAACTGCACGATCGAGGGCGGAGTTGCAGAGCAACGATGCAACTGAGCGATTCTGGGCGGGGCTGCAGAGCGGTACTGCAACAACAATGCTATTGCGCAATTGAGGATGGAGTTGCAAAGCAGCGATGCAACTGCGCAATCGAGGGCGGAGATGCAAAGCGGAGATGCAACTGCGCGATTGAGGGCGGAGTAAGTTGTAGAGTGGCGATGCAACTGTGATGTAATTGCACGATTATGGGCGGAGCTGCAGAGCGGCACTGCACAATGATGCAATTGCGCGATTAAGGGCAGAGCTGTAGAGCGGCATTGCATAATGATGGAATTGCACAATCGAGGGCGGAGCTGCAAAGCGGCGCTATAACAACAATGCAATTGCGCAATTGAGGGCGGAGCTGCAGAGTGACAATGCAACTGTGCGATTGAGGGCGGAGTACTACCATTTAATATTTTCAACCGTTTCGATGAATACAACACGTGAGCAAGTGTTGTGCTTCAACTTTTAAGATTCAACCACTATCTATTTTGGGAATTTTTAATGGTTTGCTGTGAAGACTAAATTAAGTTCACAAAATGGCATGTGGTGCAAGGTGCATGACCTAAGTGTTGATGGATTTCCTTGAGGACTTGGCATTGGTAGTACGGGCACTACCTATTCTCCAAGGTACAACTAAGCTAGGATGGCATACATGAATTATTACACCAAGAAATTGGAAATTTATAGACTTTTACATACAGAGAGTATAGTTGTCACATTAGACGGACCGTCTGCCCAAACCGTCCGATTTGCCCGCTCGCCTGAGACGTCCAATGACCCTAATCCGCCCGATGTAATTACTTTAAGGTAGTCACATTAACCGTCTGGTCCGTCTAAACCGTCCAATGTGTCCGCCTGTCTAGGACGGCTGGTGATCCTCACTAGCCCAATGTAACAATGATGACAAAGAGCCTTGCCCCAACCCGAAGGCAAAAGAGAAGCGGTGGAAGTTGGTCAAGTTGGTTAAGGGATTTTGGAAAGAAGACTTGGTGGAGGTGAAATTACACTTGGACAAGGGCAAAGATGAGTGCAAGGCCATATCGTTAAAGATTTACAACATTTTATCTTTGTACAGCCTATCAAGTGCTGCTGTTTGGAGCTTCTCTCTCATCCCATAAAATGACTTGTCATGAGCACTCTACCCACTTTATATATTGTGTTGGATTATCACTACGTTTATAAGTTTGGATATTATTCAGAAATTATACAACCTTTGGGTCAGTCAAGCGACTGCAGATTCACTACAGCAGCAACAACAGGTAAGTAATTTTTTGCATTTATACTTCATTTTGCAAATTTATAGATGTACATTCCATGGAATTTGGTTAGCCACTTGTACAAGCCTATGCAAATAGAACCAGATTTTTATGCAGTCGGTTCCTATATTTCTGAGCATATTCTACAAGTATTTTCAAAATGAATTTACAATCCCCTATTTTTTCTATAAATTTGTATTGAAATTTTTTCTTTAATAAATGATCTGTTTATTAATAGATGAAACCTGCGCATATTGAAATTTTTTCTTATTTTAAGGCAAAGAGAGTACAATATAGGATTGTACAGTTGAATTTCTTAATGAATAAATATAGATGAAGTACCAATTTTGAAATACCGATTTTGAAGTCTTTCCTTTAACATACACCCTAGCAAATTAAAGTTCAAAACATTCAACATTTTTCTTGTTTTTTCAATTCCAAACGTGTTTTTGGTGGTAATAATGATGTGCTTCACGTGGATCCTTTGCTAGAATTATTAATCAGGCTTGTGGGTGGAGCCTCTGGTAAATCTCATTGGTATGGACTACATTTGCATTGCTAAATAGCCATGGTAAATGTCGACAGTGACTTTTTTCTATAAGTTCTTTCTGTCATCATTGTCACATTGGGCTAGTGAGGATCACCAGCCGTCCTAGACAAGCGGACACATTGGACGGTTTAGACGAACCGGACGGTTAATGTGACTACCTTAAAGTAATTACATCGGGCGGATTAGGGTCATTGAACGTCCCAGGCGAGCGAGCAAATCGGACGGTTTGGATGGACGGTCCGTCTAATGTGACAACTATGCTCTCTGTACGTAAAAGTCTATAAATTTCCAATTTCTTGGTGTAATAATTCATGTATGCCATCCTAGCTTAGTTGTACCTTGGAGAATAGGTGGTGCCCATACTACCAATGCCAAGTCCTCAAATTTTGGTGATATGCCATTTTTAGTGTTATACTAATTATACTTTTTTTAAATTTAAAAAAAAAATTCATATGCAAAAGCTCATGAGTACTGGAGTACTAGCCGAAAACAACCAAAGTGGAACAAAAACTGATGATTGGTGTTTCTTGCAATGACTCATTATATAAAAAAAACTCCTTTGAATTAAATGAACCCTATCTTTTTTAACTCATGTAGTTTTCTAAAAAATCGATGATGATTTTCCCAGAGACTTGTTTGTCAGAGAGATCTTTTGCAAGAAAATTGTAGATGTCTATTGCAAGAATATAATGGGATTATTACTTGGATAAGTTGGATGCTAAAAATGCATGTCTGATACAATCACTAGTAGAAAACGTGTGTTAAAATTACATTATGAACTTGGTCTCAATGTAATCCAAGTAAGATAACTACACCCAATTTTGACCCCTTTCTAAAACCGACCCCTACAAATTCTTGCCTAAAATGTACTCCTACTATTCATAAGAGTCTAAGGTTGGTTTTAGGAACACCTATTTTCAACACTTTGAATATTCATAGTTTATTCATATGGTGTCCAAAAAATGCATTCTTAGAGAATTTAGAATCCTCTTTGGACTTCCAACAAGACTCAACAAAAAGCTTTCCAATATAATAATAAGAACCATGCTGAAATCAAATGAATTGCTTAAACAATCGATTTTAGGTGTATTTTCCTTAACACTCTCACACAAATGTGTTGATACCAGCACATTTAAGGTCTCAACATTAGAATATGATCTAGATTACGTTGCTCGCTTGTGTTCATAATGTGTTTTTAACACATGTTTTTCTATTAGTGAGTCAAACATCTATACTTGTTGCCTCAATAAGCATTAAAATGTAAATCCTCAAAGATAAATGGTAGATGTTAAACATTACTAATTCTTTACAACATTCTTTGTAAATATACCTTGCTATGTGTTGGTAAAGCCAAAAAAGAAAATAAATTTAAACACCTATTATTATTAATCATTCAAAAGTTAATAAGTAAAATATATATATTATTTTAACCCCTAAAGGACTAGACTACTTTTTTTTGGCTACATAGCAATTTGAGGCAAACTGGTGTGAATGACAATCTGCATGTCTTAGACTGGAGTTTTAATAGAGGTGTAGACAAGGAATATTTTTCATGTGCACTAAATTTCATGACATTTGGAAATACGTGTCAAAAGTTATGGCCTAATATGTTACTTTTATTTGTACATGGACAGTTTGGGCAAATAAAATAAAAAACTTTTTTTAGAAACAAAAATTTGAAATAGGTACCCTAGATTTATATATACGTAAAAAGTTTTTATTCGTTCCATTTGGATTAATGAGATGAAAGTTATGAAGAGTTTTAGTTTGCGGGTAGTTATAAATCTCTACTCTATAATAAATTTTGAAGTCCTTTATTTAACTCAATTTTTAATATTTAAAAATAAAATAAAAACATTGGATGTAGAATGTTTATTACAACATTACAACCATTGGTATTGGAATTTCTCAATTCCATAAATAAATTCTTAACAATTTAGTGTTTTAAATCATTCTCTACTTCTTTTCTACTGTTGTACAATTCTAAATGATCTGAAATTTTTCAAGCATGTAACCAACTTGCCATGAAGAATGAATCTAAAGAAGCACCACCATTTTGGACATTTTTTCATACAAATGTGAGTTTGTGAAGTGCAACTGCCCTGTTTTTTGCAAGGCCAAAAAAAAGATTTATGTGAATTCAAAAGCTCATATCTTGCAATCCAAGCCGTGAAAATTTCGGAATTTTTTTCCGCATGTTCTCAAGTCAGCATACTACAAGATCCTTTGATTATGATGTGTCCAAAACTGTTTTTTTTTCCAAAATTTGGTACTTATACTAGAAATGGCAGTTTTGGTCTTATAGAGCGTTTTTGGTGAAAACATAATCATGGAACTTTAGGAGTGAATAGCCAAAAATTTAAATATATATTATTTGTTACTTGTTATAATGTTGAATGCTTTAGAAATCTTTTACTCCCTCCCTACTTGTAGCATATATAGAGATTTGACTGTATTATTTACTATATTGATTCGAGGGTTGCTATTATATGATCCTAGGAGTATGAGCCCATCAGCCTAGGAAAAACTATACACCTATATTATAAGTGTCTAAATTATAAAAACCTTCTATGATTATAATATAACTATGCTATACCTATATTATAGATGTTTATGTTATTAGCACCTTTAACCCCTGTGCATTAGAGGGGACGTATTTCAGACGCTCAAGACTTGGATTCATGTTGATAAAACCTCATAATCTTGAAATCCATACGGTAGATCTTCCTGAAATTGTTGATTTTCTCGCATGAGTGACTTGGTTGCAAATCAAACCACTGAAAATTTCCGTAACCGGATCCCGTTGAAGTTATTCCATCTGCTCCAGAAAGATGCAGGAAAGCTATTGTGTGCTCTGTGATGCATAAGGGTTAATGATTATAAGATATCTACTTATACATATGCTCAAGGGAAGTATTATCTTTACGAAGTCAAGAAAATCAACATCTACCAACCCACTTCCTTTAGTTTATGATTTTTTTTCCACTTTGTACTTCTGTACCTGCTGGTACTGGTAAGCACCCGCCTTTCCAGTGAACACATGCCAAACAATGTCTGTGAGGCTGTGACTGCATCTGAGATTCTGAACTACCGGTAGCTTTGCCAACCCCGCTGAGGCGCTGACAATCTGGGTTCTCTTCGGACGTTTTTTGCACTCCCCAGTCTGCCCTGGATAAAATTCAAAGAAAAACGTGATGTGGAATCACGTGGAATTTGTCTCACAAGAAAGTTTCAAACCTGAAAATCAGCCGCCAATGTGCTTGAGCAGCTTTCGATCCATCGGCCTCCGATATCGATGCGCGGGATCTAATACATAGCTAGTCGCGCTCGCATTTGCTTCAACTTGCACCCCGCTTTTCTCGCCCCTCTAAATCCCAAATCCCCCAAACACCTCCATCACCTCCTCCATCTGCAGAAATGCAAACACCCATTTAGCTAGCACCACTTTCTTTACGTCCCAAAACCGCCAGTTTTCGTAGATCACACCAATGTAGACCACCAGATCGAGCACCAGATTCAGGCGCCACTCTCAATCTCCTTGTAATATTGTAGCTAGCTTGCATTGCAGCTTGTATTCTTGTAGGTTGTACGTTGACAGACGACGTTGCTTGGATCGACATCATGAGGACTGCGGTTGCAGCGATGGCAGTGCTGGTGCTCTGTCTGGCACTTGCACTTGCACAGACGCCACCGAGTTTCGCGCTTTCGAATGTCGACGATACGAAAGACGGAGTGGTTCCCAGTGTACTTGTACTCCAGGCGAGCTCGAGGAACTTGGTGCACGATTTGGTGCACAACCCCCGGAGATCTCTGAAGAGAGCCTCGAGGACGACCAGGAGGAAGACCAAGTGGGCAGCCGGGCAGCCGACGTTTCTGGGGACCGTGATCACCGTGTCGACAATCTTGGCGCTCGTTCTTATGTTCGTGGTGTACTTGCTGATCACGGAGAAGAAGAAGCAGGATCCCAAGTGGAGGGTGCGGGATTTGTTCAAACGGCGGTTGAGACCGGGCGTGAAGCGCACGCTCACGAGGAAATTTACGCGCAAGACGGCGGGTGGGGAGGATATGGAGGAGGTGGAGAAGCCGAAGATGGTGGAAGATGGTGTGCCTCCGAAGGTGTAATGGGTAGAGCATGCTTGAGATTCACAAGGCAAGGCCATTCTGATTAAGTGAGGTAGAGACTCCATTGATATTTACAGTACATTAGACACTTTATGGACCATACAGGGGAGCTTCGATTTGTGCTCATTGTGAAAATACTTCATCTGTTGACATTTGTTGTTTTGCAAATGTTTTGGAGCGTGACACAATAATTGTGCGGAATTTTAGATGGTGCAAGTTTCTAGATGGGTGTAGGAAAAGGTTTAAAGTGAATGGAACCTCTCCCTTACTGTTTGGGGAATGGAGTTTTTACATTAAACTTCTTCCCTATTTTGTGTATTAGAGCTTTGAATTCGTAGTAAATTGAGGCTCCAGTAACCATATACTACATTAGAGGCTCCATGGACCATACAGGTGTGGTTTTGATTTGTGGTCATTTTGATAATACTTCATCTATTGACATTTGTTGGTTTGTAATTGTTTTGGAGCTTAACAGAAAATAAATGCGCAAAATTTCAGATGGTGCAAGGTTCTAGATTCAAAGCGAATGGAACCTCGCCTTCACTGTTTGGGGGAATGGAGACGTTACATTAGGCTTCTTCCCTTTTGTGTTCGAAAAATTTGAATTCGTAGCATGTTGTATGATTCCTAAACTCTTGTAAATTCGTTTCGCATCAATTCATTGGCTTGTTCTGTTAGTTTCTTTATGGCAGATTTCCCAGTTTGTGAATTGATTGTGACATTCATGTGCACAGAGCTCTAGGAACAGTTGGACTGTAGGACGTACTGGTGCAGATTTGAGGTTTGGAAATAGTGCCAATTCTGTGAAGTTTTGTCATTTAATTAACAGATGTCACATTCTTTTCCTCGCTAGGGGTTTCACAGCACTGTCAGTGTGCATTTGCTTGAGGATGTTGTATACTATCGACGAGGAAAGCAAATCCTGTGAAAGTGTGAAACTGAGTATTGGAATAGAAACCGACAAGAGTCTACATGCGAATAGAAATCTAAACAAGAGGAAAGAGTGTGGGCTACCAAGCAACGTCTAAGGAGGATAAGCTCTTATCAAGCACACTGGACACTGTAATTGAATGTGAGGTTTTTAGTGAGGTTTGAGTTTTTAGTCACTCGTAGGCGAATTGCAATGAAATGTACCTGCAATCCAAGAATCACGTTTGAATGTTATATGCAAAACGTATGAGAGGTCAAAGTTTTCAAATCCATACCCTAATTTCAGCTAATGAACATTTTGCAATGAGTACCTGTAGTGTGGTTCACTTTTCCCCAAACAGTTCCAAAGAAGCTTAATGAGAGACCATGTTAATACTATCTATGCAACATCCCTTGCAACATGCCCAAGACTGCAAGCATTATATTAACCCCTAAAGGACCAAGGTGCGTTTTTTGGCAACATAGCAATTTTGGGCAGCTCACTACGAATGGAGTTTTTGTTTTTTTTTTCTTTGAAAATTTCACACAATATGTGCCCAAGGAGTAGCTTTAAGGCCCAACAATTTTCATAACTTTTGACTTCATGGTTAAAAAGTTATTGCATGATATGTGATTTTCATTGCTCGGTGGGCAGCCCAAAAAACTTCTTTAAAAATCACTTTTTAAAAAAATAAAAATTTGAAATTGGTTCTTTAGGTTTATATCTACGCGGGAAGCTTTGAATCATTCCATTTGGATTAACGAGTCAAAAGTTATGAGGAGTTTTAGTTTGCGGGTAGCTATGGAGTCTTTGAAAGCCATACCTACCCGCAAACTAAAACTCCTCATAACTTTTGACTCGTTAATCCAAATGGAATGATTCAAAGCTTCCCGCGTAGATATAAACCTAAAGAACCAATTTCAAATTTTTATTTTTTTAAAAAGTGATTTTTAAAGAAGTTTTTTGGGCTGCCCACCGAGCAATGAAAATCACATATCATGCAATAATTTTTTAACCATGAAGTCAAAAGTTATGAAAATTGTTGGGCCTTAAAGCTACTCCTTGGGCACATATTGTGTGAAATTTTCAAAGATAAAAAATAAAAACTCCATTCGTAGTGAGCTGCCCAAAATTGCTATGTTGCCAAAAAACGCACCTTGGTCCTTTAGGGGTTAAAGCCAATTTCAATTCAATTGGCAATCCTCCATTGCAAAAGAGTGGTATGCACAATGGCAGGTTTTCCTTTGATAGCTGGGACAGGTTTTTAGATTTAATTTTCATACAATTGTACTAAACTTTTCCATTTTAACTAAAATTTGCCTATTTAACGGGAATTCCCTTATTCTTCCTGTTTAACACTTTCGTGTTGGTGGCCCAACATATTATAGTGACTCTCTTTACCCCCTACAAGACCACAGAGTCCAATTTAGGGCTCATGTTTTTCATCCCTTTTGAATGCATCATTTGTGGATTTATATTTTATTCAATTTGATTTGTTCTTTTACCAGCATGTCCAATGTAATTCATTATTGATTGCGGTGACGTAAAACATATCCTCATTTGAATTATATTTTTCACAATTGAATTGGCCTTTGTTAAAGGAGGAATCTTTTGTTCTTTAGGGGTTAATGCCATGAAGACATCGTGTATTACATTATGTGCTATTGTTAACCATGAAACATCTCAACATCCAATTTCTTGATGACAAACAGATTCAAACTCATGTTTCTTTCTCATTATTGCTTGGATGAAAGTCATCATAATTTGTGAAGATACTTTATTAAGTTGTTGTCCTATGCTGACCAATGGTTGGGTTTGGTGTTAGGGTGATTGCAAGAAATTCTCCACGTTTTTGGCTTAAAAATGCAATTTTTGGCCATAGGACTAGCTGTACAATAGTACAATACAATACTATGTGTTAGTAGTGCTCTTGCAAATCTAAACCGTCGATTCCGAGCACCTACAAATCCTAACCGTCAATCTAGGACTATGTAGTGCTATGCAATACTATAGACTGCTACGGAAAACTGCAAAAGCCACTAGGAGCAGAAAATAGCAGAAAAGGAGTTTGTGGACCTTTTCATTTTTAATAATTCAAATAAAATTCAAAAAATTCATTTTTCCTAACTTAAAGATGCTTATTCTCAACCATTTGCATCTTTGGAAAAAATTAATTGTATTCTCTACATGTGCGCAAAGGTAGTGCACTTTGAGCACATGTGGAAAGTGGACACTTTACTATTTTTTAAAAAATCTCTCACGGGCTTGTGTAACTTTAGTAGAACTCCTTGTATCCCAATTTTCATGTAGCTTTAAATTTTCATTTTTGGATCAAAAATAGTATTGAACCCCCCCCCCCCCAAATGGCCAAGGTAGACATCCAATTGAGGGCAGTTTAAAATAGTAGAATAATTTAAAAAAATTGAAAAAAATTATTCAATGTCTGCAAATACCATATGTACCTTCATTTCAAATTCCATAAAAAATGGACATACAACACAAAAGTTATGAGCAAAAAAATACCTGTCCAAGGTCAAGGGGACAAAAAAAGGACAAGTGTTTCTTGCAACGACCCGTTACTAGAGTACATATTTTTCTAAAACTACGAATGTGGAAGTATGTCAAGTAGTTGACCAAGCCAAAATTGCCGCATGACTCTAGTTCAAAACTAGATTTGCAAAAATGAGATTATAAATTTCAGGAATACAAAATTTTAAAAAAGTCATCATGTCAAGAAAACCTCATTTCAAACCCATTCCAACAAATATTACTCAAAAATTGATAATATTTTGCTTGTAATCAAATTTTGAAGGAATTTTGAAACTTTTCTTTCAGGATTTATTAAAAGATATTGGTGATAGCATTGGTAAATCTAACCACACGTATGGAATTCTAAAACTCAAAATCCATGACCTTTATTTCTATATGAATTCCAAAAATATTCTTCCAAGTAGTACTTTATGATGATTTTTCTCAAATTGTCAATTTTGGAGAACACTCTGTATGTTTAAAGGTTAACCTAATTTTATATATAACAATTCCGGTCGACCAAAACATCCTTGCTTGCGTGAAAAATAAAAAAGTAGTGTTAGTACAATTTTTTATTTTTTTCGAAATTAATAGAGTGGAACAATGACATTAGTCTTCCTCTGAAGATCCATACCTTAAGACAAGTTGTTTGTTTTGTTTGTTTGTTTGTTTGTAACGTTGAGATCTCCCGGACCGTGCGTCCCCCGGTGGCGTGCTTGGTACCATCGGAAAGCCTTCGGCCAGGAGGGGTGCATAGGCTTGGATTCGTTGCGTTTGGAGTTAAGGTGCAGAAGTTATTGAATTTCGAAGCATTTATAGGTCAAAAAATTAGGAAATTACTTTTACTTTGATTTTTGTCGCGCTCTTGGTACCATCGGAAAGCTCTCAGCGAGGAGGGGTGTACGGGCTTGGTTTTGTGGCGTTTGGACCTACGGTGCAAAAGTTATGGATTTTTGAGTTGTTTCTGGATCTTAAAAATTAGTAAATCATGTATCTTTTGAACCATGTGTCAATTTGTCACGTTTTTGGTACGGTTGGAAAGCCCTGGGCGAGGAGGGATGCATGGGCTTTGTTTTGTGGCGTTTGGACTTACAAAGGGAAAATTATGGGGTTTTGAGTTTTTTTTGTTCTTAAAAATTACTAAATTATGCTAAATTGTGTACCATTGGAATCGTGTGTCAAATTATCATGTTCTTGGTATTGTTGGAAAGCCCTTGGCAAGGAGGGATGCACGGGCTTTGTTTTGTGGCATTTGGACCTATGGTTGGAAAGTTATGGATTTTTTAGTTCTTTTTGGTTTTTAAAATGACTTTTACTTTTGTTTTGGATGTGGCAACGGCACAGGGCTACACTAGTCGCAATGAAGACACGCTATGCATGCTGTGTTGAAGGCAATTTCAATTAAATTGGAATCAATCTAAGCCAATCTAAGCCATTGTTTGTGAAATCTGCACTACACAGAGGTCAAGCTTGCATTGTTTGTAGAGGTTGCACCACATTCTTCATAGCTTGATTGCTATGAAGAAGCCATAAGTTAAGATAGCTATCTGGGCTCTATCTTTTGGGTGGATAGTAACAAAAGTCAGCAGATGCTTGAAAACCCATACACTTTCAAATTAAATTCTCTCAACTTATACACATGGCACACACCGATAGGCCCTTACTGTAAATGAAAGGGAGAACTTCTCAACAGAAAAATCAAATGAGAGTCTCCTGAGAAATATCACATGGACAAGCTGGAAACAACAACAATATTTCAACCCATAAAAAGTTGAGTGTTGATAATAGAAGATAGTCACCCAACTCATTCAATTATTGTAAAAGAGACGATTCACTCCAAATTAGGGTTTTGCCTAAACCCTAACGCTCAGTCAAGGTTAGCTAGTGATGGTGTTTTGAAGAAGCAAGTGTGAGACCGGGGCTTAAGCTTCATCGATTTGTGTTTTTTTGTATGTTGATACCGCGAGTCGTCTAGTTGCGGCGGCAACAACATTCTTCGATAAAAATCTTAGTGTTCTCCTCTTCCTCTCCTTCTCCTCAGCTGTTGCCGTCCATGGAGTCATCGGACATGGACAAGCTCTCGGTAGAGCACTCTCACAAGCTAGCACTCTAACATTCAATTCACTAGATAAAAACGTAGATCACTCAATTAAACCATGTTGCAAGAAATCCAACAAAAAAAACCCCAGTAATGGACCCTTGTTTCCAAGCACTCACTTCTACCGATCCTATACCTCATAGCCCAGACTACCCTAACTACTTTAGTAAGCTTCACACTTTGGCATTCCAACAGATTGAATGAAAAGAAACCCGGACCTTCCTGCTCTGAAGTCGCGCCCAGCAAGAAAGTTGTGCTCGCCAACGAGGAGACAAGTTGAGTAGGAAAGTTGTGCTTGCCAACGAGAGAGACGAGCCTTGAACCCTAATCTTTCATCAGCCCAGATTTTCTCTCAGCACGGCGCTGATCGACAGCTGAGGGGGTCAATTTTTTTAATGTGCTGATTGACAATGGAGAATCACTTTAAGATCAAGGACGGGTTTTTTGTAAATCGACGGCTTCGGGAGGGGTTCAATTTTTTTGGTTGTACAGATCAATGGTGGGATTTTTTTTTCAGTCGGATGGGGAGGCTGGGCAAGGTTGGGCGGGGTTGTTCTATCTTTTCAGGGGATAGTACGCATCTTGCTTGCGTGTGTACGTAAGCCCTCGCATCTCATGTCTTGATGTCCGGAATTTTGATGGAAATGAAAATCAAACTGAAATCAAAGTGAACATAAAAAAGAATTGAAAATGAGGAAAACTAAACGCCAAATGAGTTTCAACAGAAATGAACACTATGACGTCCAATTGAAAATGAACTGTAAGAGAAATCAAACTGAATTGAAAAGATGGAATTGTAAAATAAATCAAATTGAAATCCACATGGAACGAAAATGAATTGAAAATCAAATAGAAAGGAAATCAAAATGAACAACTTTACAATGCTATTGATGAAATTCACAACACAAACAGATATCTACGATATGACGAAATCAACATGTTCACCACTGGCGTCTCAAGGACTGAGAAATTGAAGGCAACATGGCGGACATTCCCATGTCCATTCATACTATCCCCTGAAAAGATAGAACAACCCCGCCCAACCTTGCCCAGCCTCCCCATCCGACTGAAAAAAAAATCCCACCATTGATCTGTACAACCAAAAAAATTGAACCCCTCCCGAAGCCGTCGATTTACGAAAAACCCGTCCTTGATCTTAAAGTGAATCTCCATTGTCAATCAGCACATTAAAAAAATTGACCCCCTCAGCTGTCGATCAGCGCCGTGCTGAGAGAAAATCTGGGCTGATGAAAGATTAGGGTTCAAGGCTCGTCTCTCTCGTTGGCAAGCACAACTTTCCTACTCAACTTGTCTCCTCGTTGGCGAGCACAACTTTCTTGCTGGGCGCGACTTCAGAGCAGGAAGGTCCGGGTTTCTTTTCATTCAATCTGTTGGAATGCCAAAGTGTGAAGCTTACTAAAGTAGTTAGGGTAGTCTGGGCTATGAGGTATAGGATCGGTAGAAGTGAGTGCTTGGAAACAAGGGTCCATTACTGGGGTTTTTTTTGTTGGATTTCTTGCAACATGGTTTAATTGAGTGATCTACGTTTTTATCTAGTGAATTGAATGTTAGAGTGCTAGCTTGTGAGAGTGCTCTACCGAGAGCTTGTCCATGTCCGATGACTCCATGGACGGCAACAGCTGAGGAGAAGGAGAGGAAGAGGAGAACACTAAGATTTTTATCGAAGAATGTTGTTGCCGCCGCAACTAGACGACTCGCGGTATCAACATACAAAAAAACACAAATCGATGAAGCTTAAGCCCCGGTCTCACACTTGCTTCTTCAAAACACCATCACTAGCTAACCTTGACTGAGCGTTAGGGTTTAGGCAAAACCCTAATTTGGAGTGAATCGTCTCTTTTACAATAATTGAATGAGTTGGGTGACTATCTTCTATTATCAACACTCAACTTTTTATGGGTTGAAATATTGTTGTTGTTTCCAGCTTGTCCATGTGATATTTCTCAGGAGACTCTCATTTGATTTTTCTGTTGAGAAGTTCTCCCTTTCATTTACAGTAAGGGCCTATCGGTGTGTGCCATGTGTATAAGTTGAGAGAATTTAATTTGAAAGTGTATGGGTTTTCAAGCATCTGCTGACTTTTGTTACTATCCACCCAAAAGATAGAGCCCATGCAACATGGTGGACATTCTCACACAATGATATTGATCTGGATAGTGCCACATTTAACTAAGTCCATAATCAGAACATTCACATTCATAAGAAACACATAACTTCAATCCAGTTTGTCGTTCACACAAGAGATAAGCCAGGAGCTGTGTTGGTAAGAGAAAGATGGGCATTCAAGCAACTCAGCAGTAATCCAGTGCAGACTAGCCTTACCCATGGCTCATCTCCTCACACACAACTGGCTTGATAGCTCATGGTACGCCTCTGCAGATGTGTCGTTGTTGGGAAATACTCCCTCTGTCCCACGAAACCTTCAAATCAAGCACAATTCTTGTCCCACTAAAAAGCTCCGTTTTATGATTTCGACTGTTGAGTTAGAGTTGGACGTGTCAAACGATCTTATGGGATTTATGGGATCCAAGCAAGATTTAGTCCTCATGCTGCTGGACTTTGAAAAAGCATTTGATCGAGTCAAATGGACCTTCTTCCAAGAAGTTATGCAAAAGATGGGATTTGACGAAGTGTTCATTCGATGGATCACCTCTCTTTACAAAGGCTCAGTGTCCACGGTGGCAGTCAACGGGGAGGCAAGTCCAGCTTTCAACTTAGGACGAGCAGTCAGACAAGGGTGCCCTCTGGCACCCTATTTATACTTACTAGTGGCGAATGTTCTTAGATATGTGCTTCACGACCCCATACACGGCGTACAGGGACTTAAATTACCCAATGGAGACACTAGTCTTGAAATGTTATTTGCAGATGATACTTCTTTATCCTTATTGGGCACCAAAGAAAACCTTGACACAGTCATGAAGATACTGGATCTTTATTGCGAAGCATCGGGCAGCAAAATTAATTGGCCAAAGACCAATTTAATTTGGGCATTGTTGAAGGATAGATCTTGGACTTGGGGCGATATACTAGAGGTCAAGTGGCTTCGGACAGGGGAGAGTTGTAGATACCTAGGAGTACCTATGGGGTTCAGGGTGCCGCAACATGTAAGGAATGAGAAAGTGCTTACGTTAGTTAGAGAAGCCCTCATCTATTGGAGTACCCGCGCCCTTTCACAAGCTGGGAGACTATTAGTCTCGAATCAGGTCATTTTGGCCTCACTATGGTATCTCACTTCAACAACGGACATCGGGCTCAAGACTTTGAAAATTGCCCATGGACTCGTCAGGGACTACTTGTGGTCGGGCGGGCGGGAAGGAAGGACTAGAGCTTGAGTCGCATGGGATGCAACAATCGTGCCTCTCTCACAGGGTGGACTCAAAATAATTGACCCCTTGGCACAAATGCAGGCATCATTGGCCAAATTCATGATAAGAGGTCTTCAGGACGGAGGACATGGCGCATACTACTGCAACATCAGGTCAACAACCTCCGACCAGCGGGGCCCAACCAGTGGCCACCGGGGTGCAACTGGCTTATGACAGCAACAACTATCAAGAAGACCGGTTCAACATTATGTGGTGCTATTTGGCATTCTTGGGTCAATATTCAAACTGGGTCATGCAGGAGGAGCCGCAAACCATACAAGAGCTATTGTGCCAACTTCTTTTTGGCAATCCTTGGATTACAAGTACTAGTGGGCAACCGTTGGACCTCGACAAAGGGAACAGATTCTCCAACTGGGCAACAAAAGGGATCCAACAAATCAAGCATATATGGAACACGGAAGAAGATGACTGGAGTTCGGCCCTGGATCTCTTAAGAATTACTAACTCATGGAAGACGAATGAATAGAGGACGCAGCTGATAGACAGTATACCCAAGACTCCGAACCAAGCTATGGGCCCGGGGGAAGGGCAATGGTACATCTAAGAAGAAGGGGCCCAACCGTCTTTCATTTACCACATCTTGGGAATGCACAACAACAGCATAACAACAGAGGTCTATCAGCAGAAGAAGACCACATCAGAACTCTTAAAACAAGGCTTAGGACCGGAAGAGCTGCATGGGAATCTACTTCAACTTCAACCCTTTGCGTCCAATCCCTTCAGACACATCGATATGGCTCCACCAACCTTGTAGAATACAGGACCTGGAGTGGGATCTGGGGGAGTGGAGATGGAGACAAAAGGCCAACAACCATCTACTCACCTCTTCGACTACAACACAAGGCTAGGATACCGACTGGGAGTACAACCGTGAATCAAACCAACAAAATACAAAGCCAGGCGTAGGAAACAAGGACATTCGCTGCAGGATCGGAAAAACATATACAATAGGATGTGGCACTCATGGGTTCCACGGAAAGTCAGTACATTCCTCTGGTTATTACATACGGAAGGCCTCCCGCTAGGCAACTGGCTGGCTAAGATGGGAATTGAAGGTTCCTGTAAACTATGTGCAACAACCCCGATTGAAACTGCACGCCACGGCTTCATCGACTGTGGGGCAGTTAGCAGGGCTTGGGACCAATTCAACACGCTGAGAAGGGCTCATAACTTATCCGAGCTCCAATACTCACCAACAGACATTCTTGAAGGAGTCGCCTTCACCAGCGACGACCTACCATCCCTCCAATTCACTAATTCCTGAAGAATCACAAAGGAAATTCCCTGGGACATATTGAGATGCTTGCTGCTCCAACATATTTGGTGTCAACGCTGCAGCAAGGTCATGAGGGACGAATCCTTCCACCTCGGGACAACACTCAACAACATATGGCGCACAACGATCCAGATTGGCGTGGCGGCGTGGCGCGACATCTAGAAGACATCGGAGTCAGCTCCTACTCGAATTGCGGCCTTCAAATCAGCTTGGACTTCCACGACAGCATTCTGCTCAATCACAGATAAACCGGCATGGAATTTCATCCCCAGCACAGATTATCTTTCGTTGAATCTCGCTACTAGGCCAACGAACACGACAGGCAGGCAACAGATCCCTACCATCGATTCCACCCCATCACCCACACCTAATTGGATATCAAGTGAAGATCGACACTCAGCCGATTCGATAGGCCCACCCACAGGCGCAACGTCATACAACGTGTCACCAGCACAAGAGACAAGAGCGGATTCGATACCCGTAGGAACCAGATCGACACCCGCAGGAGCAACAGTGAGGAGTAGTTCCAACGGCTTCACCCTTCAAGCACCGGACAATGTTTGGCAAGACATCAGCCCGACAGGAGACAACATGGACATTATTGCTCCCATCAGGGTCGCATCTACCAACGATAGGAGGAGGATAGCAGCTGATCGCGCGGATATCATTCTTTGCCAAATCCTCCAGAAAATTGACCAAGATAGAAACCCGGACCTACACATTCAGGGACAAGACCAAGCGAATTCGGAGCTCTCCACGGATCTTGACTGGCGGACGATGGATATTGACCTACAAGAGGCTTTCAATTCCATCTACAAGGACCTTGAGGATGAGTAACTTTCTGTCCTTTGTCCCTTGTTTTCTTTCATTGCCTCCTTTGCGTTTTTCCTTCCCTCTGACTGTTTCAGATTGCCCCCCCCCCGTCGTTGGGCGTTTTAGCTCCCCGATCAATTCCCATTTCCGCCCCCGGGTGACTCGTTGTTTCTCTTTGTTTCAAACCAGCCTATTGTGGCCTCCACATTGTTTCAACCCCAGCCCATTGTGGCCACCACATTGTTTCAACCCAGCCTCTGGCCTATTTTTTTCTTATTTGTGTTTTTTCAAATCATGTTTCTCCCAGCCTTCGGGCGCTTGTTTTGTTTTCCACTGCCCTCGGCCGTTCTTCGATTGTTCTCCACTGCCCTCAGGCGATCTATGTTGCCTTCCACTGCCCTTGGGCGTTATTAGTTTACTTTTCGTTGCCCTCGGGCATTACTGGTTTGCTTCTCACCGCCCTCAGGCGTGTCTCGGTTTTACTCCCTTCAATCCTGCCTCCGGCTTTCTCACTCTTGTTCCCACTCTTGCCTTTGGGCCTTTCCTCCTCCCCGCCTTTTGGCATTAATCTGCCCTCGGGCGTTAAATTGCCTTTGGGCGTGTACTGCCTTTGGGCGCTTATTTTATCAGTAAAGTTTCCACCCAATCCGGGTTTAAGCCAAACGACCTCATGGGGGTAAGTCAAGAGATCAAGGAATACTTTTCTCCTAAAAAACTTGGCCTTGCAAACATGAGGCACCTTGTACTTGTTGTGCTTCCTCAGACAGTAGTGTTGATGATGGGTTTGGTGACTACTTCGGCACTATGAAAATTTGTTCATAAAGTGAGCCAAGTTTCTTTCTTGCGGATATTTAGGTTGGAATAGATGTTTTTAGAATCTCATTGTTGCCACCAACCTTTAAATCATCAAAAATGACGAAGCTAGCAACATTTACAAATTATGTTCAAATATGATACTTTCCACATGGATTTTGGGTGCCTAAATGACGACGCCTAAACTAGAGATTTCGCATGATGGGTTGCTGGTTTTTGAGTGCATGTATCAATGACACAAAGACTAAAAATATAGTTAATTCCTTGTGGGGAAGCTTTTTGGAGGTTTTTAGTGGGACAGAGGGAGTAACAGATATCCTTCCCACGAAAATCTAATATACCGTCCCTTGCACAGGAAAAGGGCATAAAAACCAATTGGGCACTCGGGATCAATTGCCAAGGAGTACCGTATACGACAATTCATCCTGATTCAAATAACTAAACCATTGACATAGATCAGGGTCAGGTGCTCACTCGTGCTCCTCCTAAATGCCTCCTGAAAAGAAACCAGCGATTTTCTTGCAAGTTCCCCTTTCACAGGCAAAGGATGAAACGGTATCAAAAATTTTAGATATGGTTACACTAAACTAAATCCTAGGACTTTAAGACAACCGGTGCAGCAGCTATGGACCTGTCTTCTGCATCACCAAAAAGGTCATCATTGTCATCTTTCATCAACCCAGGACTAGTTCCTGGAGTCAAGTTCCTATTCGTTTGTCCTTTTTCTAAATTACCCCTAGAAAGTGCTGTTGCATCCTTGTTGTTTATTCCAGGTGAGGTACTCTCCCCATCTGGATTAGCTCCATCTGAAAAGCTTCGGGTGGACCCTGCCCAAGAACCACCCACTAATCCTGATACTGAGTCTCCATACAAGTCCCCGTACAAACCACCCTTGTTAGGGGATTTTACCTTGTCCAAGTACTGCTGAAGCCTTTGCGTCACACCTGGTATTGACCCACCCTGTACTTTCCCCTTCGAATCATCTTGCCCCTTTGGGATAACTGTGACTTGCACCAACGACTCATACTTGCCAACTAAACTCCCTTCTCTTACACCAATTGGTCCAGGTTCTGTACTCACATCCGCACCATCGGAGATGCCTACTACTTCCGCAAGAATCCCCCCATACTCGTCCCGAAATGACACCCCCGACTTCCTAGCCCGTTTTGTAGGCCTCTCAGATGCCCTTTCTTCCCCTCTTGCTGTTCCGTCTGTAGAAGCATTCCTCTTGTGCCTGCACATGCCCAGGTCTGTGATTCTGCGGTGGGTGGAGCGAACGAGGAATTGTCACACAAATTATGAATTTTATAATATTTAAGATATTGAATCAATGCATATAAGGTTATGTGTTATTATTGGTCTATGATAGAAAAAAAATATTATTGGATATATTCCACTTCAGGCTTGATGGATAGCCACGACATTAAGACCATAGAATATAGTTGGTTACTGATATATTGGAATTGATGCACGCAACAAAAGTGAATGAACAGGTCATACCTTTGATATGTAAATGTCGGAACAGGATTTGGACTTGGAACTCCTAGCCTGTTGAGGCTTGTGTTGTAAGCCACGACTGCCCCCTCATCGCTAGCATCTGGGGCTGGCGGATACACAAATTTTTCTGGCAACTCCGTAGGAGCTGTAGATGGATCTGGGACTATTTTCCTAAGAACATAGGTCCGTGTTGAAGCTGCAAATTTGAGAGATTGCCCCACTTCCAGCTCCACGGGATTATCTTTGGTCAAGCGCTCGTTGGCCACAAACGTCCCATGAACAGAACCCAGGTCAATGACATACACACTGCCACAAGAACACCACAGCAGGAATATTCTCAGACAGTAAATCTTTGCGATCATCGTCGTCGGAGAAGGAAATGAGTTAAAAAATCTGAACTAGCTCCATCCACAATAACAAAAAGAGATTGTAAAGTAATGACCTTCCATTCTTGTGCTGTACAATAACAGCATGCTGGCGGGACACTGAGGGATGATCTAGTACATAGTCGCACATAATAGCTTGACGCCCAAAAAGTGCACGTCTTTTTTCAAGTGATATCTTGTCTACCACCGCACCATCTTTAACTACCTCGAGAACATGAACCCCATTCTTAAATTCCACAGCCCATTCAGGAGCCTGCCAGTTCGATCCTCCTTGTCCCAATGACGTGCTTGAGGCCTGCACCATGATCACATGAGCTCCCAACTTCGTAAGCGTAAGCTTGACTTTCGTTTAGTGACATTAGTTCACAACGTGAGGACAATGTCCAAAAAAGTGGGGAATGATGACACGCAGTCCTCACGAATAATGTAGTTACATTTGAACAAAAAAGAGAATAACAAGGACAGCCTACCACAGTGACTTGGGCTTCTGTAGGAGGGGGAGGTGGCGGAAGTCGGGTTTGAGGTTGAGAAGGCGCCTGCTTAAGAACCCCAGGATTTACAGAAAAAGGTTCAATAGATTCTGCCTTCTTGAATCTGTCCATGCCATATCTGTTCAACATCTTGTACAATCCTTTCAGACTCCAGCAGCACTCTCTGATGGTAGAATTCTCCAGTCGCGTTCTTAAAGTTAGTAACCTCGCTGCCTCCAGTCAGGATTTGCTATTATTGCAGAAAGCATATACCATGGTGTCTTCCAAAAACACAGCACGTGGACTCGGAGAAAACTGCAACCCCGGAGAAACAGCATTAATATTGCATTTTCATAGAGCTGAATATGAAGACGAAGGATAATTGGCTACCCTTCACCACACCAAGAAGAGAAAACAGAAAATCCATACTGCTATGAACATACCCCCGGGTTGATCCTCTGAAATGTTACGAAAAACAAGCGACAGAAGTCAATTCGAAACAAGTCAACGCGTCCAACTTAAAATTGGCTGAATCTCCCTTCAATACAATAGCTGACAAAGAACGAAGAAGAAGAATTTATGTAAAAGCTTCCAGAAATACATCCACCAATTCCCAGTTCGTCTAAACAAAGATCATAAGCACACCAATTGCAGACCATTTTCCGAATTGTCCATCTACCCGAAAGCCTAGCTGGACTATACTTCCGATTATCAACCTCGAAATGTGTTCATTTCTTGGGTGTCATAACCCTAAAAAAGAACTATTCGTCGTCTTCGCATCGAATGACCTTCCCAACGTAATACGTTTCCGTCTCCTATGAAAGGACCAGCGATGAAAATACCGAATCAATCAGGAGAACGCATGGACGAAAGACTGACGAGACTCGCCACCTGACAAGGAATCCACACCTCGTAATTCGAAATCCGAAGTAACTTAAATCTTCCCTCGTAGACAACTATTTGTTCTGTTTGAACAGTCATTATCTTCTCCTCTCAGTTTATAATTACTGATCAATCTAGAGAACTTGACCAAAACCGAAAATTTCAACCCCATACTGCCGTCAAATTAAAGCATAACATATTGTCGCCAACCGAAATGAAACTTCAACAACGACATAATCAACAAAATCTTCGCGCATCCACTATCGGTAATCCCTATTTTGAGATTAAATCAATAAACAAACACCTGTAGGTCAATTACAAGATGTGCACACCTTCAGGGAGAAAGGTCTCGAAGCACCATTGCACTCTCATCTCAGTATTCAAATTAACGATCACTCTAGAAAAACTTGACCTAAAGCAGAAAATATTTCATCCTATACTGTACTTCCAACTGATCGAATAAAAAATTAGAGCATAAAAATTAGTGCAAAACGGATTGAAACTTCTACAACGAGATTAAAAGTAGGATATTCGGCCAAGGGCCATGCCAAAATAAAATTAAAAAATAAATACCTAAGGGTCAAAACACAAGATGTGCACACCTTTAGGGAGCAAGCTCTCGAAGCACCTCTGCGCTCCTCATCTTCCTCCTGATCCTCATCTTCATCACTGTCCTCATCCTCACCCTAAGGATCAACCAGTAGGCCCTGGACCGCAGCAATCAAAAGAGAGGCCGATACAACCATTGTAAATCATCCGCAATTTTGACCTCAAATAAAACGCATCACAGCAGAAATATATCGTCACCACGAAGCTCTTTCCCGACTGCAGGGTTTGCTCTCTCTGATCCTGCTGGCTATGGCCGTGGCTATGGCGACGCAGGGCAGCAGCAGCAGCGGTCTCGAAACTGTAAAGACGATGCCTCGGAGTTGTGAGAGGAAGATGACGATCCCATTACCGCGTACATCGTATCTTGATCGTCGATATTCTTGGTTGGAGATCTAACGGTGATCGGGAAATTAACGAGTGAGAGATCCTCCACCGTTGAAACCTTTCTCGTCGGATGGCGGAGATTTATTTTCAATTTAACCCAGACGTGGTTGAGAAGAATATGAGTGAAATAAAACTCAATCCATGTAATTTGAATGTAATTGTTTGTCCAAAGGTTGAGAGATTGTTTATGCTAATAAAAAAATATAACCTTTGAGGGGCAAGAAAGGAGGATGGGATTCCACCTTTCATTAGGGCATAATTTTTAATTAACGCAAACATTATTTGGTCACAAAGTTCTTTATTTTTTCAATTCTCTCTTAATGCACATTGTATTAAAAATGACTACTTTATAATAAGCGAATTACAAATTCAAATTATTATTGTGTCACTATCCTTTCAAAAGAGACAACACACTATTCGACCAAAATTAACTATACACATCTTTAATTATACCAATGTGTGTTATGATCTTGTAAATCCTATACTAAATTACTTTTGGACAGAAAATAGGTTAAGGTCAATTGGCATAATTTGACTTAAATGGAGACGTCTCATCCATTTTTAAGTCACCTACAATTTTATCTTTTTATAAAAATTTAGCTAATGTTGTAGTATCAAACCATTCTTTTAATGGTCTCTTTATAATGACAAAGGCTAGACTATGGGAGCTATTTGAAGTATTGCTAAGTTAGGACTATCTCTCAATGCAAGAACATCATCAGACTTGCAATAAGGATTATTACCACACCATCAGACTTTGGTAGATAGTCCTAATTTAGTAATACTTCAATAAAAAGTGTTAGTATTCTCAACCTTAGCTTACAATCTCAATTGTACAATTCTTAGCCATCTCTTCTTGGTATGTAATATACCAATTGTATATATATTTACTTTTTTTTAAGTAAGCTTATTGTCTTCTACCTATTTGCACGCTGGAATAAAGCCATAAGCTTATATTGTACTTCTTTTGAGGTCTAACTTCCAATTGCAATTGCCATGTAAATCATTGTCAGCTAAGTGAAGATGATGAAGACTTGTATCTTTACAATATGACTCTACGAGTCTCAACCTTCCAGTCCTTCATTCCTTACAAGAATATATTTGAGGAATTTCAGTATGTGAAATAATTTTATAAACCTTGCCATTAGCTATGACATAATATTCAAACAATTTGTCAATGTTATTATTAGTATATAATTAGTAGTGAAGCATTTCTAAGAATTTTTTTTCTTTTGAGAATCTATTTATAGTCAAGACTAAAATTAGAGTTTTCCCTCCTTACACAAATAAAAATCATAAATATGCAAAAAAAAATATTCCCTCTGTCCCAAAATGATCTTCCTACCACACAAAATGTTTTGGATTAAGTTTGAAAATAATAATTTTTCAAAAAAACATTTTGAGCAGTAAGTAGAATTTGATGCACTCCTACCTCAAGAAATTTTGACTTTTGAAGCTCTTTTCAAAGTGTAGTTTCCAAATAGTCAAAAGTATATTTTTTGGTGCATTTTTAAGGAGCACCAGTGGCTATCCATTATCATTTGGAGCTTGGGAGCAATGTCTTTCCCGTAACCATGTGTGGCCCAAGAAGGCGATTGACTTGTAGCATCTCAATTGTAAAGTTGACCAATTGTTAATTCATTTCCGTGAATGGTTGCTTGTTTGGTTGAGTATGTCAGCATGACTGCCTATCACAAGCCTGATTTTTGTCAATAGATCACAAAAATCAATTAACTTTTGACTTGTAGCCCGTACATGGCAACCATTGTTATATACAGTAGACATTTTGAATTGAATATTCTTCCCTTGTTTTAGAAACTATCATGAACCAGCTTCCTTACAACAAACAAGTGGAAGATCATTTTAGGACAAAATTTTAAGGGGAACCGGAAGATCATTTTGGGACGGAGGGAATAGTGATAATTTTTTGAATTTACTTTGTAATTTTGGTACAATTCTAGTATTGACAATATCTAGTGCCATAGTGCCTACAAGAAGTTCTAAGGTTATAGTGAATTTTAGCTTCTAAATTAAGATCCGTCTTCAAAATTACAATGGGAAACTATTGTAGCTCATTCCATGTCGTTTGAATATATAGTTTCTAAAGTCACAATATTTTTAATTAGTGTGATATTACTATGATTAACTAATTCCTACTAAATATTTTTTTAGTATTGCTAATGCATTGCTTTATCAATATTGTTCAAGGGCACAAGGTGAGAGTGGGGAGAGGTCAATTTAAACCAAATACCGCCAAGATGTATGTGAGTCAATTGATATAAGCATTGATTTCCTTGCCCTTGTGCATTTTTGTAAGTGCCCTTTTATAGCTTTGAGAGGGAAACTTGTTGTGATGGCTTTCAAAAAAAAATTCAAAGCTTTTGCCGTTATTTTTCAAAGCTTATACAACAAGTGGTGTAGGGACCTTTCAACCTTTGACATAGAGCATACCATCCATCTACTTGACTCTTGAGGTAAGAGATTTGATTTTTGTTTTGTTGCATCTTATAGTCTTTGTTGTGCTCTTTCTCTCTCAAATCTAATGTGGTTTCTTATTTGCAAAAATATGGAAGCAAGAAGATGAACTTATGTAGCATTGTATTCACATTGTGTTTAGAGGCTCTCAGTGTCAACTAATTCATATCTTTCAAATGCTCTGTAGCATTGGAGAGGCATTTGGACATGGAATCAAGAGTTTGCCACAAAGAATCAAGAGCTCACCATGAAGATTTGGAGTCTTTGAATTAATAGATGGAAGGTAATTCAAAGTTGCATCAAGAACATTTACAATCGATGCAAGAGGTACTTCCAATGGGGTACTTTCAAAGTGGTTTAAAGTCAATTGGAGAAGTGCATTGAGGTGTTTCAACTTTCAAGTGCATCAAAAGTTTCAAATGGATATGATTGAGTTGAAGCTAAATACAATTGAAATGAATTCCACGCATCTCTTTAGGTGGCATCCATGGAATTGTAAAATTGTATGGATAAAGTTTAAGCGGTATCCTTAGGCATATTGGATTGTATAGATAAGATAGATGTAGGGTCAAAGAAAAAGTAATGGTATGTTATACACCACTTGTAGGTCTTTCTCCTATTGCTAAATCTTAACACCTTGTTAACCATGTGTTTTGAGAATATTAAGGATTTGCTTGTAAGATTAGGACGAGATTGTACAAGTATATATTTAGATGCCTTGGAGAACTTTTTGATGAAAATGTAAAATTTGATTTTGACATTGGCCCCATCCCAATAACATTTTTTTATCTATTATATTGGTCAATTGTAAGTTATAAGCTCAAAATGAAATACATGTGACTTTACCATTATCTCAAATATGTATTTATAATTCGTGAAGGATGTGCACTTTGTTCAATTGTATACCTTATAATGAAATGCAACTAAATTACCATTATCTCAAGTATGTACTCTGAATTTTTGTGCAACTGTTTTTTGTATTTTGAATCAAGGCATTGGAAGAAAAAAAATTCTTATTGAAATTGATGGTTGAGTTTTTTGAGATGGAGGGAGACATGGTAGAATTGCTTGCCCACTTTGGGGTACATTGTAAATCTTGAGAATGTATTGTCTCAAAACCAAAACAAGAGGCATCAATGATGCAAGCAATGATGTCAATGGCAAAGAGAATATGATCTTTGGTTAGATTTAACATGGCATTTTTTTATTATTGGAGTATCAAATATTTTTCTTGTATGTAGGCCTCATTATTGGACTTTGTTGAAACTATCATAGATTCACTATCCTTTGAAAAAAGATGTCCCCCTCCCTACCCCCTCCAATTGAATAAAACTATATAAAATACATGATTTATTCCCCCCCTTAAAACCAAAATCAAAATACTTTGATATAAATATAATATGTAGAATATATACAAAATTCATTTTGGTATGATATATAAAATATTGATGTGATAAGGCATACAAGTTTAGATATGGAATACAATTCATAATTCCATATCAACTGTAATCTAGTATATTTAGAAAAATACAGATAGGAGATTATTGAAAATACAAATATGGGGGGTATTAATTTAATCACTTATTAGGTGAATGGATGATATTCCCTCACTATCCTCTCATTCCATGCCTCAATCTTTTTTATAAAAAAATGAAATACAAATTATTTAAGATTATTGAAGTATTAACCTCTAATACTCCAAGTGGAAAAATTAGTTATAGTCGGGCTCCTTTAGGATTGGCTTTTGACTTGTTGTCCCGTCTTTGTTATGTGGGCCTCTTATATAAGTCATGGCTTTGTTTACTTCTTCATGTTTTTCATGTGTCTTGTGGGCTTTGCATGTTTTCCCAAGGGTTGCACTTGTATTTTTCTTCTATCCCAAATTTTTTTACTAAGTCTTGGGAAAAATTTAGATGTACAAGACAATAAAATGAACCTTTTTTGAGGTAATCATCCAAAGAAATAATATACCTCATTATAATTAAAAATCATCAATATAGTCATATTTGAAAACATATTTATTAATAATTTTCAAACCATTTCACTTTGATAATTTGGCAAATATAAAATTTATATGCCAATATAGCACATGACTAATCATTATTGGATTAAAATATCATGTTATATTGAAAAATAAAGAATTGGCTAAAATACGTGATCATTAAGACATTAATACTTTCCTCTAATACTAAATATTTAATGCTTCAATATTATTGTCCACTTTGTATTCATTTCTTCATAAATAAAATTAAGCTATAATAATTTCAATTGGTGATCATCACTTCAATTGTTGCTTGAATTGTCACACAAATTGACCTCAATGCTTAATTGATTAGAGAAACCACTTTGTATTTCATGAGAATTGAAGTGGATTCAACAGTCTTTATAATTTGGAAGTTTTGAATGAGATTTTTAGGATGGATGCTAATTATTTTGATTTACATGTGAAGCTTTGTTTCATGTCATTATGACAAATATTGCAAAAAATTTAAGTTTAAAAATTTTCAATGTCAAACCGGGCAATTAAAAATACATTATAAAAAAAGATTAATTAATTTTATTTTGATTGTCTAGATTGACACCTGTTTTAAAACATTTGAACCTAACTCAATTCCAAATAATGTAATGAAAGTTGTGAGGAGTTAAATTTTGTAGGCAATGAAGGCTGAAAAACAAAAGAATTTATTTTTTGGAGTGAATTTCTAAATAAGAAAGGGATATTTATTGTTTTTTAGAAAATTCTCACTACTTACATTAATAATTTTAAATTCTTTTGTATAAGTTATTTGAGATTCAATTTTTTCTTTCATCCTATACCACCTTTGACTTCATAATTATTTTAAAGACAAATTTGAAAGTTTTTGGACAAAAAAATTTCCATGTATTTTCAATTCATTTCAAACATATCGGCTAAAATGCATGTTATAAGAAATACTTTTTTTTTCCTAGAAGCATTGAAAGACAAAATTCCAACTTTGGGAAGGGCTAGAAAAATCTACTTTTGAAAGTGTATCCGCATGGAACTTGTAACATTTTTACTCTAAAATTTGGGGAGGCTCTACTTGAATAAGTAACCAAAGGATCGTGTAGTTGGATTTGTTAAAGAATAGATATTGTTGAAGTTTTTAGCCTTGCTTACAGTGCAAGTATTTTGAACTAGTTTTGGACCTCAAAACACAGCAATAAATAGGAATTAAATAGTCATTAAAAAAACTACTTGAATGATGGTTGAATATTCAAAATGTCATTCAAGTATAGTATTGCTCAAATTATGTAAGTTACAATATTGGTTGACATACACATATTAGGAATTGGCCTATTGCTTGATGTAAGGTAAGACTTAGACCCTATTTGTGACTAGTTTCCTTTGTATCCACTACATATCAATGGAATACAATAAGGCACTTGTAGCTGTGATCTAGTGGCTTTGGCCTTGGCACACTAGTGAGGTGGTCATGAATTCAAACCTGGGCGTTAACAAGGCACTTACCACCATAGTCCACCCAATTATGGTGGAGGAGTGTGTGTGTGCAAAAACTACCTTGTCGTCATATGGAACTTGAGAATTTTTCGAGGGAAGGAATATGTTGATTCTTTATTATAGGGTCTAATGGAGGCATCGAGGATGGAATTCGCCATCTAAGTCCATGAGGCTTAGATAGTTGAGTCATTCCAACTAGACACTCCATTCACGCCAGTCTTCCAAACTAGTGTTACCCTTCTCTCTAGCCCTTTTTTTGGGGGCGAAATTTCGCTAGACTTAGAACATCCTCAATGCTACGCCCGCAAAATGACACAGCAACGGTACATGCAGTTTTGATTCCCGTCCACGTTTTTTCAACGTGGCTTTTCCCGTCTCGAGCGCCTCAATGCAGTGACTGGATTTGGAACCCCAACAGGCTTTGCACAGAGAGGTGGCAGCTCTTGCGCAGCTCTTCCACGTTTGTAGACCTCCTCATCTCTATTATTAGTGTTGACCAAGAAGTGCATAGGAGTTTGGAGGGCACAACAAAGGACTATTTTTTGCCATGCGGGAGCTGAGAAATGCCGCTCATAGGAAGGTGACGTGAGAAGTGCCGTTAGCATTGGGGCGAGTTTCCGTAGCCATTCTACAAATCACGCAAAAGTTACAGTTGTCGTGGCTCAAATCTGCGCGGATTGAGGATGCTCTTAACCTGTAGTACACTATCCCTGCATAAATTTGCATATGAAGCACAGCCAATAGGGTGCCACACGTCCAAAATAAAAGGGCTGCTTCTCTCTTCTGCAGTAGAATTTGAAAGTTTAAAATGCACAGCACCCATACAAAATGGTTCAAATAGAGTGGCTTCTGAATCTTGAATCAAATACGATCTAACTTACTTCAGATCTGAACACGGTACTCCCTCAGCAGCTCCGGCATCGATAAACCAGAAAAAGGAAACAATAATAATAAATACTAATAATTCAGGTCATCATATCACCCAACTTTCCCACTCCGTCAGCGGCGTGGCCAGGGCCGCAGAAGCGGAAAGCCCTCGATCCTCACCTCGATTGAGTCCCAAACCCTAATACCCGGACCCGGACCCGGACCCGGACCCAATCACGACCCCGATACCCGCGCACCCCGGTCTCGGCGGAAGCTAACCGCGTAGGAAATGAGAGTGCATTGAAGCAACTTGGACAGCAGCGGAGCGACTTCTAAGGTATTGCTGCTGCTGGGAGCTTCAGTTCGCTTCGGCTCTGCGCTTCGAAAGCTGGTCGGAGTGTTGCGCCTGTGCTGTATCGTCGTCTCTTGTGGCCATCGAGTGTTAGAGCTGCCGTTAGGAAGGGATTCGTTCTTCCTGTTTGCCGCGCATCGCTCTTCCGTCTGCCTCAACAGCCCCGGTTGTCTCGTCTTGTCCCGTCCCGTCCCGTCCCCGCGGGGTGTGGTTGCCGCCATGGGGCTCACCTTCACGAAGCTGTTCCAGAAGCTGTTCTCCAAGCGGGAGATGCGCATCCTCATGGTCGGTCTCGACGCAGCTGGTAAGACCACCATTTTGTACAAGCTCAAGCTCGGAGAGATCGTCACCACCATCCCCACCATCGGTACGTCAGTCATTTTCCTTCCTCTTCCAACTGGTCGCTCTGTTTTTCGCAGCCCCCATGCTGTGGCTGTGGCTGAGACGCCGTGTGATTGGGGAGAGTCGGAGCCCTCACGTGTGCGTGCGCTTCTGTGTCGCATTTCAGTCTCGGTTGCGCGGGAACGCGGCCCGCGGGTCGGTTTTCTCCGATGCATTATGTGCGTGTTATAAAAAAATTTGTTCCTTCTTGGCTGCATTTCTTGGTCCAGTTTCTGTTTCGGCTTCTCGCGGTGTGCCTTTCGTTTCGGAGCGTGACAGCCATCCCGCGGGGTTAGGGTGCGACGATCGATCGGGCGATTTAAACTAGGTCACATGGCTGGTCCTGCGATGTTTTGGAATTCCTCGTTCTGGTCGCCGGTGAGCCTCGGGTGCTCGTGTGTGGTCGTTTTCGAGGTGATGTGTTGGGAGATCCGATGCCCGGTAGTTTCAGAGGCTGGCTTTACTCGTTTGGTGAGATCTGGTTGCATCTCCGGCATGCACTCAGATCCGAGCGACCCGATGCCATGTTGAATCGGCGGAGGTCGTTCTCTGGAAAGGGAACTTTGGAGCGCTGCGGTCGGTGGTGCGAGGGAATGAGTCGAATTATTCCTGTTCTTCTCCGGCGTCCTGTGGACGTTTGGGTGTAAGGCGCGGCCTTGCAACGCTGTTTGCCCTGGTGCTTGATGTTTGGGGTCCTGAAATTGGTCTCTGATGTGACCGTTTCCGCTTTCTTGAGCCCTGACGTGCTGCGATTCGTCGTGCAGGTTTCAATGTGGAGACTGTGGAGTACAAGAACATTAGTTTCACTGTGTGGGATGTCGGAGGTCAGGACAAGGTGAGTGTCGTTGGTCTCTCTTCGCAATTTTCCCCACTCCTGGGAGTGCAACTTCGCTTTCCGACAATGTGTGGTAGTACGATCAGATGTTGTCCTTCGGGACATTTTTCCTCTTCCTTTTTGAGACGTCCACATTCGGCGTGCATTATCGGGAGAGAATTCTCGATGGTGATCTCCTTCTGACTTGATTTCTGCGTGTTTCAGATTCGTCCGTTGTGGAGGCATTATTTCCAGAACACTCAGGGCCTGATCTTCGTGGTGGATAGTAACGATAGGGACCGTGTTGTGGAAGCCCGAGATGAGCTGCATCGGATGCTGAACGAGGTACTGCCTGCATTCCCTTGCCTGGGTGATTGAATTCCGCTGACCTTGCTCGAGAATGTTGTGACGAATTTGTTTTCGTTCTCGTTGCTCTGCAGGATGAGCTCCGGGATGCCGTGCTCCTTGTTTTTGCGAACAAGCAAGATCTTCCGAATGCCATGAATGCCGCGGAGATCACCGACAAGCTTGGTCTGCACTCCCTTCGACAACGCCACTGGTAATCCCCTTGACATTTTGCGTTTTCACTTGTTTGTGTTCGGGTGGGATCTCCTCTTTCGTGGTTTTCAAAGTAGGGTGGCCCAGTCGACTCATGTTTTCTGTTTGCGATCCTGCAGGTACATTCAGAGTACTTGCGCCACTTCTGGAGAGGGTTTGTACGAAGGTCTTGACTGGCTGTCCAGCAACATCGCAAACAAGGTACGGTCTGCTTGAACCTTTTTGGACTGGATCCGTTTCTGGACTGTGGCAACGTGCATCTTTCATGTACTGAGGGCGATTTGGTTCGCATCACTTCTAGGACCCCCCTGATACTTGGAAATGTGTATATTTGCAGGCCTAGTCACGGTGGTTGCTTCTTTTTCTCTTTCAAGAGGTTTTATGCAATCTACCCCGAGTTGGCACCATTTCATTTTAGTCTAGAACTTGCACGTAGCGTTTGCCACTATGTTTCTCTCAGTGCCTTCTATACGTTCCTCTCGGAGTAGAATATTGTCGTAATGAAACTGTGTGCCTTGTACACGTTCCTCCTCACTGATTGCATTATGACGTTCAGTAGGTCATTCATCATCAGTTTTGTACTTATTCTGCATTCGAATGCAGATATTTGAAATTGCTTTATTAGTCCAGCCCATGTCTCGACTATTCTGAATGCTCCTATTCCAGCCCAGACGATTTACCGTGTTTGTGTGGGTTGGTTTCTAGTGTGTTGAGCGGTTCAGATGTTGCTTGTTTTACGTCCTCCAGTTAGTGAGTGGATGTGCTTTAGAAGGCTCGTTAGTGGTCCAGCAGCAATTCCTGGATGTTGACCCGAAAACTGCAAATTCAAGTTCTCGTTCACGAGGGAGGTGGTTCGAGTAAGGGTTCTGAGTTCTTATTTGAGTTTGATGTGATCAAGCGAAGGTTGATACATGTTTCGCTCTCGGTGTAGGTCCATCAGTCTTCCATCAGTCTTTTTTTTCTGTTGAAGTGTGATGGTTATGTTTTAGAGTTTGTCGAAAATTGGAAACCTGATATCATTGCCTGGTGCAATTGACCTACTGTAAGAATGTTTTCGAGCACTGCCAAAGTATTGGTAGAACTGTCCATGTGGTGAACTCACCTCCGAAGTGCTCTATAATCGTCACATTCATACAGAGCTCTCGGCAAATGCCACAAACTAGATGCAGAGGACACAAAGCTAATTTAAGATGACATTGAAATCGCAGGTTGGTTACTATTCTGTATTCACCACCTAATTCCTAAAAACTCACCTCTCGAGTGCCACATCAATTGCAAATCCTGTTGTTCACAAAGATCATCATCTCCTCGAACTTGACATCTGAAAATCGATTTATTCTCACTTTAGAAAACCAGGTCTTAGAAAATTTGCTTGGCGATGGCCTTGGTGACTGCATTGCAAATTTTTCCAATGAATTTGTTCTGTTCAAGCTTGCAAAAACCGACCCTAGCTTGCTTCAATTTCCATTTTTGATAAATTAGGGTTACAATTTTGCTTCTAGCACTTCTTTCTTCTCCAATTCTCGCATCTTCTGTACCAATGCCAGCATCAGCAACGCTTACACTTCTGCGCGTCACATTGAGACTCTGTTGTAACACGATCATTGTATGTGGTGATCCATCAACCTTATGTGCAGGTAAGTGATTGGGAATTTAGAATTGAATTTTGTACTCATGTTTTGGGGTGTTTGAAACTAATTCTCTAGGGTTGGCAACACTGAAAGGCTTGGTTGCGTGTAATGAAATATCTAACGTCAAATTTTTCTAACTTGTGGAATCCAAATTGTGGACTTTTGGAATGTTGGATTTGATCTTTTCAGATGGCTTTTGGAGACTTTGCTTATGTTTTGGGGATATCTTGCTTTCCAAGCATATATAGGTTTTTGGGTTAAAATGGTGTAATCCATCGAGCTTGTGTGCAGGTATGTGATTGAGGATACGGAATAGAGCTTTCTACTCACATTTTTGGTTTTTTGATATCTAAACCTCGAAGATTGGTGACTTTGAAAGTGTTGAATGCATATAATTTGAATATGTGAGGTCAAATTTTGTAATTTCTAGAGTCCAATTTGGATACTTCTAGATTATATTGGGTTTGATCTTTTGGAATCTAGTCTACAGAATCAAAATTCATGTAGTTATGATGTGTTTCCAAAAGGTTTTGAGATGTTGTGGTCGGTTTTTAGAGGTCTCACTTGCTTTCCAAGGAATCCTAGGTTCTAGAATTGAGAGCTTTCATTTGGTGATGTCATTCCTTGGTGTAAAACAACACAATGGAGAAAATATTAGCCAACTGAGTCCATTTTTTGTTAAATTAAAGTTACAATTTGGTAAAGGATTTTATTGATGTTTCTGTTGGGACATAGTGTTTTGTAATCTAATTATTGGGTTCACAAGTCTTGTTCAATTGGAGAATTTCTATTAATCCCCTACGGTTTAAGGTTTTCAACATTGAATATGTCCAAATTAGGGCTTCAATTTGGGATTGTTTTGATTGAAGAGCCATTTTAGTCTATAAGGACAAGAGTGACAATGGATCTGAGTATGTGATCTAACTCTATAAGGTTGGTAAAAGAATCTGATTGATATAAAATGTAGATGTGTCCCATGTGTTTAATGCTATTAGGTTGGTTAGATTGTTCTTCACTTGTACAATACACTAGCGGTGGGTAGGTACAATGGAGGATGTGAGTTTTGTAAGGGTGGCATTGGTAAGCTTAACATATTACAGTGACTTGAGCTCAGGGATTGTGGTGCTTTTAAGCTGCTTTATGCATTCAAGCTTCTCCGGGAGTGTTGTTGGTTTTAAAATGGCACGAGCTTTGATACTATTCGGAAGTTCCACGTTTTTGAAAGATGCATCATTTTCTATCAAGATCTACTCAAAAGGCATAACTGAAGCAAACCGAATTAGGATATAATAGGTGAATCTTTGAAGGTAATTGTTAGTCAAATCACCGAACCTATCTTAGGAGCGTGATGCAATTTCAATTCTTTGAATCATTGATTCATGATAGATTAGCACTAGGTGTTGGTATAGAAGTTTTTCTACACAATCTAAGTAACATGCACTTGTATATTGTTGAATCAAACTTGGTCTTGTGTGCAAGATACCATAATGCTTGGAGTTGATTACTACAAAACTGATGAGGAGCGAGACACCTTGATTGCTGCAGGGAAGGTGCCAATGGAAATTGGTGAAAACACAAAAATTAGGTATTGCTGCACTTAAAATGGCCAAATTGGATTCGTGTGCATGAAATTTCAAATTTTAAGAGAGTTCTGTTCTAGAACTAAATTCATCCCTCTACCAAAACATGGCGACATGATTGAGGTCGAGGGGGGGATCCACTTGGAAGGATCCCCTCCTTGTTTGAATGGTGTGATTTTTATTTATTTTTATTTATAATTTATGAGTGCGGGGTGCTCAACAAGCTTCAGGCTAGTCATCCAACACTAGCATGGTACTAATCTTTTCATCGTACTTAAAATTCTTCTTCTCTTCATCATATATGAACTAAACTATTTGAATTTAGAGCATATCGATGTTAGAATTTGTGTGAGCAAATGTCTACAAGTATCTGCTGTCTTAAAGGATCGATTTTACTTCTCAAATTAACAATTATTAATACAAGAACTATTAAGGCATGTTTTCCAAGAACTCCCTCTATTTCTAAACTGAATAAGAGATTAGATTTAGAAGTTTCTTTAGTAATTAAAGATGTCACTTATATTAATTAGAGATAGGCTCTATCTAACGTGTGGTGCAATTTTGTTTCTATTTCTAACACTCTCCCTCAAACATTGCACCTCAGTGTTTCTTGATGGTGCAACTTAGTGCTTTATTGAGCTCTATTGAATCTCTCAACAAAAATTGTGTACAACTCAATTTTTTATCATTAGTAAATTGTCTACATTAATCAATATTGTTCTGCAAACATATTTCTAGAATTTTCTACGTATTGAACAAATTCTTGTTGATTTACAAGTCTAGTTGTCTCTCCTATGGCTATGGATGAGTGCAGTCTTCAATTCATAGAGCGCTTCATCAATTTCTTCATTTGTATGATCTTTGGTAATTTTGTAAAGTTCCTCAGCTTTGCTTCTGTGTCTGATAATAATGTCGAAGTTGAAGTCAATGTTGAAACCCTAGCACCTCATGAAGTCCCGTACAAAGGATGTAACTCCTCTTCAATTCTTGTTTCTTCTTCTAAATCTGTGAAGTACTATGTTGTCTGAATTGAAGAAGGTTTCATCCCGGGATTTTCAATACATGGCCAGAATGCAACATAGAAGTTTATGGATTTAGCGGAGCTAGGTTTAAAAGTTTTAGGTCAAGATCTAAAGTTGAGGAGTATCCAATGCAACAAGACAACTAACCTTTTTTAGCTAGCTATAGCAAGTTGACAATCATTGAATCATTAGATCTATATGCCGTAGCTACCTATTGTACTTCATACATGACAAAAGTTGACAAAAGTAACCACCCAATTAAATCAATTATTCAAAAGTGTATAGAAGATAAAACAGTTGTAGGTAAACGGATTTTAAAACTTTGCAATGCATTTTTGAATGCACAACAAATGTTAGCTCAACTCAGTGTTTATTTCATTTTTGCCTTACCTCTAGTACATCATAATTCACGAACATTTAAATTTATAAATACATCACCACCTACCAAGAACGTGCTTTTTTTTTTAAAACCACAAGAAACATTATCAAAATTAGACTTTGAATCTTCTAATGTTATGTGTAAATCCATTACTGATAGATACATATTAAAAAGACTTCACTCATTGAATCATATATGTATAGCTGAATTTGCATCAAATTATTATTGATTTAAAAATAAAATAATAAAGTGTCAAACATCCATTTGAAATTGGGGTTACCTTACTTTCTAGAGGGCACTGTACAAGGATTACTGCGACGGTTTTATTATAGTGATATAGATTAGATATTCTTAAGAAAAAATCACTATTGATGGCATAAATCAAAATAGCTACATTAAATATAGATGGTTGTACTGTACATTTAGCTTTACATATTTTAATAAATCAAACACAATTCAACATTGGAAAATTATCATTAAAATTGCTAAATAAATTAATAAATCATTACAAACAACTAGAATTAATAGTAATAGATGAAATATTGCTTGTTGGAGCAAGGATGTTGGAGCCATTGACCAAAGACTCCGTTCTATTAACCCCTCACCTCCCACACTCAAATGAGCAAGCATGGCTCTTTTTCGACCACCACGCAGAAAATGCTAGGATTCATAAACTTGGGGACAAATCTGGCGCATCAGACAGCGCACAATGAAAGGGGCCTTGCTTCTCAGGTGGAAGAAATAATTGGATTTAAATTTCACCGTTCAGATTTTCCAAGATTCTTGTTCAATGGGCGGAGAAAAGTGCAGAAATTGCGCTCTGCCATTACTGTCGTCATTGCACCGAGGGTGCCCCAGGCGTATTACTTGGTCGAGGCTCTTCAAACTTGGCATAAGTGCTGACAATGCAATGACGACTCAGAAGACAAAATTTCACAAAAAACAAAGCAACCCTGTAGTTGCTACAGCAATCGGAAGGCACGGATTGCAGAGGCCGACACCGGCTGGGCTAGGGAACATCGGAGTGGTGACCGGCCCCAAAGAGAAGTCAACTGCAACAGATAGAGTGGAGGACTAGAGGTGTCCGTGGTGTACCGAAGCCCAACGACCCGATACCGGCGAACGCGGGTCATATCCTTGCAACGACCATGTCCGTTTTCTGACCAACTCCGCAACAATCGCTTGCAACTCCAAATCTGTACTCCTAAACCACAGAGAAACGGCACTCATGACTGTACATCTCAATCCTAAATTTGTTCTCAAACCTGCCGCCTCGATTTGCTCAGTGTTAGGAAAACCAGAGGCTACGAAAGAATTGCCAGAGGACACTTTTGGGCCCCTCGGGGGGTCAGGGGTTAAACATGTTCAAAACAAAAAAAATTGGTGGACTAGAAGTTATAGTTTGTGGTGATTTTTATCAAGCACCTTTAATTACAGATAAATGGGTCTTTCAAAAATTAAATCATGGACTAAATTCTTTAGTACCTAGTTTTTGGTATAAATACATACAATATTATGAACTAACTACTATGATGCAACAAAATGATCCGATGTTTATTGATACTAAATAGGTTTCAAAAAGCATATATATCATACCATTGCAGATGTTAACATGATCAATTCATTATGCTTGAAAACACCTCCGCATGATTCTACTATTCCACACTTGTTCTTTATGAATAAAGTCAGAATGGCACATAACATAATTTTTTTTGTTCAAGCTAAAGGACCTCCGTATCATTTAAACCCTACGGAAGTTCTATGACTATGATTTCACCCAAAATGCTCCAAAACTGCCATTTCTAGTACAAGTAACAAATTTTTGAGAAAAAACTTTTTTTAACATATGTAACCATAGGACCTTGTAGTATGCTGACTTGAGAATACATGGTAAAATTGTCAGAAATTTCCACCCCATGGATTGCAAGATATAAGCATTCAAATTCATTGAAATCATTTTTTTGGCCCGCGAAAAACAGGGCAGCTGCACTTCGCAAGCTCACTTTTCTATGAAAATTGTCCAAAATGGTGGTGCTTCTTTGGATTCTTTTTCCTAGACAAATTGGCTACATTCTTGAAAATTTTCAAATCATTTGGAATTGTACAACATATAGGAAAAAAATATTAAGTAGAAAGAAGAGAATGATTCAAAATACTAAATTGTTAAGAATTTCATTATGGAATTGAAATTTTTTGATCCCAATGGTTGTAATTTTTGTAATAAACAATGTACATCCTATGATTCTATTTTTTTCAAAAAATATTGAAAATTGAGTAAGATAAAGGACTTCAAAGTTTATTTTGGAGTAGAGAATCCACAACTACTTACAAACTAAAACTCCTGAAAACTTTTGACTCGTTGATTGAAATGGAATGATTCAAAACTTTCCATGTATATATAAATCTAGAAAACCAATTTCAAGTTTTTGTTTTTGAAAAAAGTGACTTTTTTTATCTATCCAGACTACCCATTTATGAAAAATAGTACGTAGTAACATATTAGGCCATAACTTTTGACTCATATTTCCAAATGTCATGAAATTTAGTGCCCATAAAAGATAATTTTTTGTCCACACCTATTAAAATTTTAGCCTAAAATATGCAAATCCTCATTCACACCAGCCTGTCCAAAATTTCTATGTTGCCAAAAAATGCATGATGATCCTTTAGAGATTAACAACAATTGATATTCAACATCTTCCTTTGTTTGAGTCATTTGAAATTTTCAATGATCCAAGCAAAATTACTAGATCACACATGATAATAAAAGGTAAAAAAAGACATGCTAGTAGAACTGTATGCAGGGAATTATGCTACACATGATGGTTTAGTTAATGGAGCTAATGGTTTTTTTAAAACATCAATTATCAAAAATTCTAAAAAATATATTTTGATAAAAAATTTAGATGCAAAAATTAGAGGTTTAATGCGGTTGGCAAATGCACATTTATACAAAGATAAAAGTATTGCTTCATCGTGGACACCTATTGAAGCATTAACAAAAGAAATAATGTTTGGACAAACTTCAACACATCTCTTCACTCGCATTCATTTCCAATACAATTAGCAGCCGCATGAACCATTTATCATTCTCAAGGTTTATCTTTAGATGAAATGGCATTTAATCTGAAAGGTATCAACAAGCATAGACTTTCATATATTGCTTTGTCACATATTAGAACAAAAGAAAAATTGTATCTACTGTATCCATTAACCATGTCAAGTAGATAATTCAATTTCTTCAGAAATGGCAAGATTGAAGTCAACAACAAAATGGAAATTATTTGTACCAATATTAAAAACCATGCGCCATTTGCATTCATTCAAAGCATTAATGTTAATTCTTTATCTAAACATCAATACAACATACAAAGTGATTATAATCTTCAATCATCCCACATACTATGTTTTCAAAAATCCAAGGTAAAACTTGCCCAAGAAGTCACAATTTATAGATACATCCAAGTTTAACTATATACATACATTTGATAAACATGGTCTACTTTTGATATGCAGTAAAAACATAACATGTTCAACAACTACAATTAAAAATCACATAGTGGATTTGAATTTATAGGAGCAACATTTAATGAAAGCACTTGAAGTGCCATTCATGTAATAACTATTTATTGATCTCATTCTACTTTTATGTCAATGTTTCTTGAAATTATAAAAGAATTTATTACTAAAGCGCCATTAACGAGTCCTATTCTTATTCTTGAAGATTTTAATGTAGATTTATGTATGAATAAAAACAAAGACAACAATTCTCGACAACTTATTCAAGCCAGATTTAAACACCACTTCAAATAGCTACTACTAATAAAATAAAATTCATTAATAGATCATATCTGGACAAATATTCTAAGTCAAGATGCAAAGTATAGTGTTACGGATGCATATTGGCTACATTTTCACAAACCAATATATTGTGCATGTAAGCTTCCAAATACAATGCCTAACTATACATGTAATAATCAAAGTTTATTTTTTATATAAACTATTTTATTTTAAAATTTTTGCAATTAAATTGAATCAATAAAATTCTAAGTATATATATATATAAATATATATATACTTATGAATTATTACACAAATTATATATACAATTAATATTTAATGTCTCCAGATTTCTATTTCGTTATTGAAATAATTTGTGCAAATCAATTTTGAAGTTCACTTTACTTTGAAGAGCATAAAATAATTAATATCACTTTGATCAATTGACAATATTTTTATTTCTTTTACATTTAACACTTTTCATTTCATTTATTTCTTTTACATTTTTTCCTTCTTTTACTTTAAAATCTTCTTAGTATTTTTGTATAAATAGAATTGCTTTCAAATATATTTTTTATTTTTTGGTTTGAAGATCACTCTCATACTTTCATAGAATATACATTACTTGCATAATTAGATTTCTATTTTGTTATTGAAATAATTTGCACAAATAAATTTTAATACTTTTGTACAATATTACATTACTTGAATCAACAATCACATTTCTTTTGCAATCATGGCAATTTTGAAACATGAAGATTATGAAAAATTTGCAGAATATTCTAAGAACTTACATCTGCAATTTGTTCAAAATTATAATTATAGAGTTGGAGATTGTTTATTTGATGTTGTTAGTTATATAATGCTATGCGGAAACAAATTCTCTAAAAAATAACCATTTGACAATTCAGATCACCTTCGAATCCATGCAACAAACGTATTAAAAAAATATGTTTCAGATGGTCATCTACAAAAGAAATAATGGGTTACAGCTATAAGGGAATGTTTAAGTCTGCACCAACTAAGTAAAGACACATCTATTGAAAAATATATTGAATTGATGTCAAAGTCTAGTTACAATCATAATGGGTTGTGGGGAGATGCAAATATGATGCAATTCATTTCTCTATATTTACAACGGCCTTTTCATCTTTACAACATTGAAAGTTTTAAAAAGTTTGGTACAAAAAATCCAATTTGGAGCTATACTGATGGAGTGCCACCAACAAATGATTCAATAAATATTGCATATGCAACAAATCATTATATTCCTATGGTTAAATTGCAAACTGATAACTCTTTTGCTACTATATCATCTGCTTCCCCTTCAAAAAGTGGAAGTCCTTTGAAACAAACACTTGGAGAAAAGGCCAAGATTGAGCAATTCAAATTTATGACTATATTATTGAGTTTTATAAATATGAAGCACATGAAAGTGGTTTTATATTTGGTTGAGATTATAAGTTTGATGTGTCTAATATTGATCATATTTTAGAACCATCCACTCTTACCAATCAACAAGAATGCAGCATAAATAATGTGAACAAAATTTATGAATTATTACAAAGTGGTTCAAATACAATGTCACCACTTGTATTAAAATCCATTTGCATTCAAAATGAAGGATCAAAACACATCAAGAACTTTTCACATATGACATGTTTCAAGATGCATTTAGAAAGCCTAATTGTGCAATTGATGCTAAACCAACAACCTTGTTTTTGTCTTCAGTAAGATGAGAACTTGTTGGTGGGCAACACGTAGTAAAGGCTTATAAGGATGCAGAGATCAAATATGAATGAGGCAAAATGTCTACACTAGAGTGTGAAAAAATATTCATGAATAGGGAAGCCACTATAGTTTTATATGACAAACATGCTAAGTATTTGGCTTTGTCTTCCTACCTTAATGAAGAATACTTTAAATGGCAAAAATATACTATTGTCTCTCAAGATCTACAAAAAATGTGAAAAGTGTTTGAATATTATGCATGTCCTAATCTAGAGTACTATGAAGAAGATTCCAATTGTATGAATGTAGTCAAAGCTGTGATCTACATCCTTCATTGGTAGTTTGACAAAACAAAAGACGAGACATTGAGCATCCTTTGGAAATCTTTAGATTATTATATATGCCATGTATTTTTTTCAAACAACGTGCTTTATATAATTCGTGAAAAACACCCTTGTCTGACAAATATACATGGCATGTATAATAATCTAAAGATTTCCAAAGGGTGCTCAATGTCTTGTCTTTTGTTTTGTCAAACTACCGATGAAGGATGTAGATCATAGCTTTGACTACATTCATACGATTGGAATCTTCTTCACGGTACTTTAGATTAGGACATGCATAATATTCAAATACTTTTCTCATTTTTTGTAGATCTTGAGAAATAGTAGTATATTTTTGTCATTTAAAGTATTCTTCTTGTAGATTGTGTGTACTTTGATGAGTTCATTATTGAGGGCTAATACCAACTTCAAAACATGGAAAAAAGTGAGTGATGTATACTAGTTGAATCTAAACATTATTTGTAGTTATTGGCATTGGTTGCCTTCTTGTAATCCTAGACTATGTGAAGTTCTCACAAAATGGCTAGGGATGGAGTCGTGGATAACGAGTTTTAAACTACTAACTGGCCTGCGCCAACATCCCAATGATCGTTTTTTACAACAACAATGGAATCTGGGCAGTTATGTACCTTTTATATCAAATTAGAGTCTATTTAGAGCATCGATTGCTAAGAAATTGCAAGAATTCATTTTTGTTCGTTGTGGTTGTAAATGTTGAGGATTTAAATAAAAGAACATTGTAGAACATTCTATCATGGATTTTTTTTAAATGTCGCTTAATTTGTGACTCATGGGCAATTTTTTTGGATTTTTTACCCATGTTTTCCTTAAAATGTCACATGCCCACTTAGATTTATTAGAATCTTAATTGACTTCCTATTTCAGGTGCAATGCCACGATAAGGCACATTTAGCCTTGTATATTGAAGGAATCAATAGTGTTAAGGTACTCTCTATGATAGTTTTGCTTTGGATACTTTGTAGAACATTAGTGTCGAATTTTAGGAGAATGTTTCATTTATTGTTTTCAGGTCCGAAGTACATCGTGTTGAATATGAAATGTTTTGTCCAAAGGACTTGTGTCCTTTGTAGACAGGGGTTTGTAGACAGTCCAAATGACCTGATAGGGGTTTGTTTCCCAACATCTACTTGATGTATGGTTGTTATTTGTTAACTTACTTTCTTGTACTTTGAGGAATGTGAAGATCAAAACAATGGAAGTGCAATTAGCTACATGAAGATTTAGGACCTCTAAATATGTTGTGGCTTCTACTAAAGTACAAATTTTGCATTTGATCATATTCAAGTTAGCATTGATGCAATGTTTGATATCCAATGGATCGAATCCATAAATATAAGCACCAACTTCTAAACGTTGTGAGCATCATCAATCAATATGATTGCATTAAAGTTACTAGTTGCTTTTCTTTTATCCTAACGGTTTTGTTAATATTGCCCTTGCTATCATCGACACAAAATTTTCAGTATTGTAAGAACTCTTTGGCCAAAACTGTGTCCCCCAATTCCGAGGATAGTAAAGGCAAAGTCATTCTCTACAGCATGAATGGTCCATAAGTAGAAGAAGCTCATTAGAGTAAGTATGAAGTGGGAGTATCTCCACTAGTTATCGTAGATTCAATTACTGCTTTTGTAGATAGGAAGATTTTTAGAAAAAAAGTGTGCATGAATAGAGTGGTACCATACAGGAATGTGGACTTGAGGACATTGATATCATTGTTGAGGTTTATTGGACACTAGCATTATTGATTACGGGAAGAGATAGTACAAAATATAAACGTGCTCACGTCTTTCAAGGTAGTTTGTATGCATGAAGTTCAATTCTGGTATTGTAGGCTATTTTTATAATTTTGTTAAAGTATAGTAATTTTTGTAGGCATTATCATGCACACATTCATGAATACCCTAGCATTTCAATTACCAATAGACGTTGTTTTCGCATTCTGAAATCACTGAGAAGAAAGAGTATTCTACTTGAGGAAGAATATGTTTAGTATTGTGATGAGAGGAATGGGGGGATTCTAGTAGAAGCCACTTCTACGACGTGGACGTCCTGTGGAACAATCTTTTTGACTTATGCTACATTAGATTCCATCAAAAGTTGCCAACACTATAGATGATGTCTTAGTTTTTTTGGTTATTTATTTTGTTCATGGCGACGTTCTCAAGTTTGTATTCTGTGTCTCTAAAAACAAAACACATTGAAATACGATATCAAAATGGTCATCATTGTGGACGACCGATGAAGGATCTTCAGACACCACACGTCACACATTCCTAATTGTTGTGACGTAGAATCCGATTCCTGTGCATCCTTCATGAAGTGATGAAACGTAGCATAGTTAGTAATGATTTCAATCTGAACGCTGAATGCGGCATTGACACAAGAGTCAAACATGAATACATGATGCAATCGTGTCCTTAGTGATTGAACTACTTCTCTTTGGATACCATTTTGAAAAACTTTTGACGTTCAAGGTGTTGTTGACCTGCATGTCAATATCATCGTTATGCAACTGCAATGACACATGGACATCTTTTCCATTGCAACCGCAAACACAAAATCAACACACATTTTTAGAAGTGGATTCCCGTCTCAAAGTCGTCAGCAACTTCTACACGTGCTATATGATGTGCACAATGACGTTGGTTGTGGCCACGCTCACATGCACTTTGTCTACGCGATACTGAAAGGCTTGGTTGCATGTAATGACTGCTACATATGTGGCCAACAATATGAAATCACTTTCAACAGTACAAAATGCTTTGAAATAATTGCTAAATGAAGACAACCAATTACTTGAAGAAATGACGTTTTCTCACAATAAATCCAATCACAAATCTGAAGACCAACTTGTATCTATTGTCAAGAGTGGATACAAGGACTTCAAGACGAACTAGGCTAATATATTGGCTAAAGAATAACTCTCCAAGTTAAAAAGCTTGGAGAAATTAATTCCAAGAGAAGTCTACAACCTTCATGAAAGGGGCCAAAAAGATTTATTGAAGCCACAAGGGCAATGGACTTGGAAATACACAAAGGTTTAAAAATGTTGAAACCTATTGAAATAGCAGCAATGTTGGGCTTTATTCAAGAAGATTTAATACTTATTTTTGAAGATGCTATATTTGTTTTTGATACTAGATTTGGTAGGAAAAAAAAAGGCTAATTGGACTACTAGTGATTATGAATCTTTTGGTCATAAAATGGCCAAGTAGAATTAGAAAAACAAAAGGTGGAATGCAATTTTATTTTTACCCCTTGGTGCCCCTTCCAAATTAAGATCAAAGTTAAATATCCAAACTCCGCATATTATGTTTGAAAGTGTATATTGTTTTTGACAAAATGTAAGGAAACAAATAACAGTTGATTCTAGTAGCAAATCAAAGCAGCTAATGTATCCATCATCAAGAGGTTATATGGCCAACAATTGGTCATTAGTCTTAATAGGTACTACTAATCAAGTGTCCAACATATTATCAAAACTACCAATAAAAACATCTAAAATCTAAGTTTTAAAATCTTCGGAAAATCAATTAGTAGAACTGAGATAGGTGATTGCTCCAAGATCCAAGCGGCATTCAAAATAACTTATTTTAGTGTAATATAATTTTTTTATGTATTATTATTATTATTATTATTATTATTATTATTATTAAATAAATAAATATTTTCTTCATTGCTTCACGTTCAGTTGTATGGATTGACAACTACTTTTTTGTATTTGGTTTTCAATTTTTTGTAATATTAATCTTTATTCTAATAAAACATTCATTTTTTAATTTTTTTTTATAAATTCTTTACCATCATCTTACAATCAAATAATGTAAATTGTTTCAATCCTTGCGTTCTAACATAAAATCACCTTTATCTATTTTTCCACTATTTATTTTCATTAAAATATTTTTGTTTAATTTCCCTACTATCAATATTGATGTTCACCTAAGATAGAGCCTCATGGTCGCACCGTTCTTCTTTTGTTTTGTTTGTTACGGTGAGGTCTCTAGAAACATGTGTCCCTGGTTGCAATCTTGGTATTGTGGAAAAGCCCTCTACGAGGAGGGGTGCATGGACTTTGTTTTGTCGCATTTTGAATCACTACAAAAAAAATATTGAATTTTGAAGTTTACATGAATTAAAAAATTGAAAAATTAATTTAATTTTTAATTTATTACCATATACTGTGGCAATAGCATAGGGAAATCTAAAACTTTTTGCAGCGGTCTACATTATGGTGCAAAACATTATGGTGAAAATCAAATCTTCCATTTCATTCTAAAATTAGAAATTCAACATCCTACTATTTTTAAGCCCAAAGTTCAATATGCAAAAAAATATTGGAATTTAGAAATTTAGAAATTTAGTTTAACCCCTAAATGCCCAAGTTTTTTTTTGAGCTTCTTGAAATTTGCTCTAAATTGAACAAAAAGCCAACATTTCAATAAGTTTTATCAAAAAAAATTTAATTGTAACCGCATAAAATCAAACTCAGCATGTTAGAGATCACATGGAAAAAAAAGACACAACAATATCACTTACAAATTGAAAGATTATAATGATTGATCATGAAGGTGTTAAAATTGTGAAAATGAATTCAAATGTTCAATCTTCTTCTTACATATCAAATCTAAAAAATTGGTCACCAAAAAGTATGAGGTTAAAGGACATAACATGCATAATCCAATTAATTTACAGCTTTACAGTTTTTCGAAATCTACACTACAATTTTTTTTAAATGAATTTCTAATGTGATATTTTCTCCAAGATCTATACTGAATAGTAAACTTAGGTTGCCCTATACTAATTTCTCAACATTCTACACTATATTAATATGTACACTTATTTTAGAAAGATGCAATAAACTAAGAACTATGTGTGTGGCATGGGTTTGTGCACTGGTTCATGGCTTGGGATTAGAGATTGGCATGTGCCTCCATCTAGACAAGCATTAGTCATGAGGTAACTTCTCTAGGCTAAGGCAACCTAATTGTTAAGGCAATCCAATTTCACTATTTAGTGTAGTGTATTTGAAGCTCATTTCAAAGAGCATTCAACACTAGAAAATCAAGACTTGCAATGGACAACCTTGCACAAAATCTTGAATAGAAAAATCATAGTGATTCATTTTCAAAATCAAATTTGTGATGCTGAAACTAGGCTTCAAAAAGAATTTTGAAAATTTATAAACTACTAAAAATAATAACTTGGTAAGGTTCTATTAACCCTATAACGCCGGTGAGAGGCCATTTCGTGGCTTCTAGATGACAATGATGTGTTGTATACAAAGATTGGAAGCATTTTTTCATCCATGTCTTTCTTGTTGACCTTTCATGGTGGATTATAAAGAGTATGCAATTGAATTAGTAGTCTTGTCAGTGTTTGTCTTCACAAAAATATGCTATTTTAGTGTATTTGGGGAAGTTGTTGTTCCTTGCTCTAAATCTGAAATTTCTCTACAAAAATGATATTTTTTGAATTTGAGCCTAGCTAACAAAATGAAGGTCATCTACTCTAGTTTCTACTCCAATTTGAATTTTGAAAAAAATCCTAATATTGAATATTTTATTGCAATTTAAACTTTGGATGTATTTTCAATGTCTATTATTTTCTAATTATAGAATGATACGGAAATTAAGTTTACACCATGATGTGTCACTATAATATACACACATGGTGAAATTTTCTCGAAATAATTTTCTATTTGATATAATTTTTCTTCACTTTTTCTTCAAAAATTCTCAAAAATATCTAAATTTTTTATGAAGTAATGAAGACTTGTAATTCCATCTCTGAAAAATAAATAAAAGAATTTCCATTCATATCTAGTTGCAAAATGGTAATAAACTAAGTGATGATCAATGAGGCTTGAAATCAATGGTCATAGGTGCATCCTTTAAGGATTAAAACTTCAAAGTATTATTGACACCAAAATTGGTTGCCTCAGGCATTTAGGGGTTACGCTTCATTGCAATAGTAATCTTACATTAAAAAAAAATCATTTTCATGGCTGAATTTCTGATAAATAGAAAGTAGAAGTTGTCAATATACAATTCATAGCAAGACATTAAACACAACCCACGAAAATAGGAAAACCTTGGAAACTTTTACTTACCACATACGGAAAATTTTGGAAATTCTGAACTCATATTTGCAATCCGAGACCCCGAATTCGCTTTGACTGTTTGACACAGCACAAAATAGGAGGCTTTTATTACTTTTGCCCCAGAGAACACAAAATTTACCCTGCTGGTTCCACTTCCTACACCGGCAGAAGGTCTTCGAAGAGGAAAGAGTGAACATAGGCCCCTCATTTCAGGGGTACGTGAAATTCCAAACTGAGCTAATAATTATCACTCCAGAAATCATCTCGTCCAAAGGCAGTCGACATTACACAATGTGCAAAGAAAATCCTACCAGCCAGGTAAACGCAGTATGGAAGTAACATCAAATTATCTCCAGATTATCATCTTAGCAACCGATGGAAGACTGATGGACCTACACCGAGAGCGAAACATCCATCAACCTCCGCTTGCTCACATCAAACTCAAATAAGAACTCAGAACCCTTACTCGAACCACCTCCCTCGTGAACGAGAACTTGAATTTGCAGTTTTCGGGTCAACATCCACGAATTGCTGCTGGACCACTACCGACCCTTCTACAGCACATCCACTCACTAACTGGAGGACGTAAAACAAGCAACATCTGAACCGCTCAACACACTAGAAACCAACCCACACAAACACGGTAAATCGTCTGGGCTGTAACAGGAGCATTCAAAATAGTCGAGACATGGGCTGGACTAATAAAGCAATTTCAAATATCTGCATTCGAATGCAGAATAAGTACAAAACTGATGATGAATGACCTACTGAACGTCATAATGCAATCAGTGAGGAGGAACGTGTACAAGGCACACAGTTTCATTACGACAATATTCTACTCCGAGAGGAACGTATAGAAGGCACTGAGAGAAACATAGTGGCAAACGCTACGTGCAAGTTCTAGACTAAAATGAAATGGTGCCAACTCGGGGTAGATTGCATAAAACCTCTTGAAAGAGAAAAAGAAGCACTCAGAACCACCGTGACTAGGCCTGCAAATATACACATTTCCAAGTATCAGGAGGGTCCTAGAAGTGATGCGAACCAAATCGCCCTCAGTACACGAAAGATGCACGTTGCCACAGTCCAGAAACGGATCCAGTCCAAAAAGGTCAAGCAGACCGTACCTTGTTTGCGATGTTGCTGGACAGCCAGTCAAGACCTTCGTACAAACCCTCTCCAGAAGTGGCGCAAGTACTCTGAATGTACCTGCAGGATCGCAAACAGAAAACATGAGTCGACTGGGCCACCCTACTTTGAAAACCACGAAAGAGAAGATCCCACCCAAACACAGACAAGTGAAAACGCAAAATGTCAAGGGGATTACCAGTGGCGTTGTCGAAGGGAGTGCAGACCAAGCTTTTCAGTGATCTCCGCGGCATTCATGGCATTCGGAAGATCTTGCTTGTTCGCAAAAACAAGGAGCACGGCATCCCGGAGCTCGTCCTGCAGAGCAACGAGAACGAAAACAAATTCGTCACAACATTCTCGAGCAAGGTCAGCGGAATTCAATCACCCAGGCAAGGGAATGCAGGCAGTACCTCGTTCAGCATCCGATGCAGCTCATCTCGGGCTTCCACAACACGGTCCCTATCGTTACTATCCACCACGAAGATCAGGCCCTGAGTGTTCTGGAAATAATGCCTCCACAACGGACGAATCTGAAACACGCAGAAATCAAGTCAGAAGGAGATCACCAACGACAATTCTCTCCCGACAATGCACGCCGAATGTGGAAATCTCAAAAAGAAAGAGGAAAAATGGCCCGAAGACCAACATCTTATCACACACATTGTCGAAAGCGAAGTCGCACTCCCATGTCCGGGGAAAATTGCGAAGAGAGACCAAAGACACTCACCTTGTCCTGACCTCCGACATCCCACACAGTGAAACTAATGTTCTTGTACTCCACAGTCTCCACATTGAAACCTGCACGACGAATCACAGCACGTCAAGGCTCAAGAAAGCGGAAACAGTCACATCAGAGACCAATTTCAGGACCCCAAACATCAAGCACCAGGGTAAACAGCGTTGCAAGGCCGCGCCTTACACCCAAACGTCCACAGGACGCCGGAGAAGAACAGGAATAATTCGACTCATTCTCTCGCACCACCGACCGCAGCGCTCCAAAGTTCTCTTCTCAGAAGAAACGACCTCCGCCGATTCAACATGGCATCGGGTCGCTTGGATCTGAGTGCATGGCGGAGATGCGACCAGATCTCACCGAACGAGTAAACGACCAGGTATCGGATCTCCCACCACATCACCTCGAAACGACCACACACGAGCACCCGAGGCTCACCAACGACCAGAGCGAGGAATTCCAAAGCATCGCATGGCCAGCCATGTGACCTAGTTCAAATCGCCCGATCGATCGCACCCTAACCCCGCGGGATGGCTGCCACGCTCCGAAACGAGAGGCACACCGCGAGAAGCCAAAACAGAAACTGGACCAAGAAATGCAGCCAAGAAGGAACAAAAAATTTATAACACGTCGGCGAAAACCGACCCGTCCCCAGACTGAAACGCGCAACACAGAAGCGCACGCACACGCGAGGGCTCCGACTCTCCCCGACCACACGCCGTCTCAGCCACAGCACGGCGGCCACGAAAAACAGAGTGACCAGTTGGAAGAGGAAGGATAATGAGCGACGTACCGATGGTGGGGATGGTGGTGACGATCTCTCCGAGCTTGAGCTTGTACAAAATGGTGGTCTTACCAGCTGCGTCGAGACCGACCATGAGGATGCGCATCTCCCGCTTGGAGAACAGTCTCTGGAACAGCTTCGTGAAGGTGAGCCCCATGGCGGCAACCACACCCCGCGGGGACGATGGGACGACACGAGACGAGAAGAGACGCGACGCGAGAGAGAGAAATGAAACCCCGGCAGCTCTAACCCTCGATGTTGACCACAAAGAGACGACGACGACACAGCAACAACAACAACAACAACAGAGGCGCAGGCAAGGCGGGGAGCTAAAGGGAAGCTCCAGTTGCCTTTGAGTTCCCTTCCCAGTTGCTGTTGTCAAGTTGAATCAAATGGTCGCTCATTTCTGCCAACTTCTACGCGGTTAGCTCCCGCTGAGACCGGGGTGACCGGGTATCTTTGTGCGGTTCCGGGTATTGGCATGTGACTGATGAGAGGGGCGGGGCCGCGGGGCGGTTGCCGAGGGCGGACCTCGTATTATTTCGTTCTCTTCGCTGGCACTTGGGTCGGTTTGGGACCCAATCGAGGTGACGATCGACGTCCTTTCCATCGTGGGCCAAATCCAGTGGCTGCATCGGACGGTTGGCCAGGGTTGGAGTTCGGGTTCTTAATTGTTGGAATCTGGAATTATGAGTCCCGTATTTCACTTTTTCGTCCAGGTTGCCGATTCGGACCGGGTGTTGTGTGGGGCTTTTTTCTTCATTTTATACGAAGTGCCAAAGTGGCGATATAAAATGTTGTAGTGGTGCTCCAAATTTCATCATTCATCCACATATTGGATAGAAAATATCTCATTATAACTGAACTTATCACATGTCCATAACTCTATTTTCATCCAATTTCATGCAAGGATTTTTTTTTTCTCTTGAAACACATGGGCAAATTCCATTGATAAAAGGAAAAAGTACGCAGAATCAAAGGACCATGTTCTTGACGGAAATCTTTACATTTTCTAAAACATTTAATAGCAAATTTTTAAGATCAAACCAGTAGAGTGAGAAAAAGTAAGAAAAAGGGAGGATCCAAAAAGCAGGCGAAGCCTGCTATCAAAGCCTGAAACCCCAAGAGAAACCTTGCTACACTGGTTAAAGGTACCCATCTTGGGGTGAGCCATCTGATTTTTCTAAATTTGAAGTTTCTGGCAAAAAGTTTACGATTTGTTGCCAGTTCTTAGCCAAATTATTTTTTTCTGGTGCGATCTGGCACTGTAAAGCTGTTTAAAAAATAGCCCTGATGTTGTGCACTTGGTTCTGTTTGGAATTTTCTGATCTGAGGCGTCCGTTTGGGGGGAAGCTCTGGTGGGATCCTGGGTGGATCTGGACGGGTCCACGTCAGATGGGGAATTCGACGTACGTGGCATGATTCTTTGCTGAGTTGGCTATTGCATGTGAAGGAGAGAGTGGGTTGGCTATCAGAGTAAAGTTAAGCTACGCTTGCTGTTCTGTCTTGAGCATGATAAGTTACAGGCATCCGACTGAGAATCCAGAAGTTGTTATTGGGCCTTTCAGGCTGTGTGGGGCAGGAATTGAGTGTGGAATCAGTGGGGAAGGAGTGGGGGTTGCTTGGAATTTAAGCAGTTCGGGCCTACCAGTGGAGGACACGTGGCGGGGAGGGGCATTTGGCAACGCCGCCAGCACTGACCAGGTCAACTCACGAGGTCTGGTCTAGACTCTAGCCTGGTGGTTGGGAGGAGAAATGTAACATTTGCCTTCTGTTGTTTGCTACAGTGCCTCCGTCACATAATACTACCATGACTGCCAAATTTGAATTTCCACATCAGATTCTCAAGGGTCCATGTCACTTCACACCATTCACAAGATAACCTGTGGCAGTTTTTTTCCACAGAAATGACTTAATTTATGTCGAGTGTGGCCTTCATGGAGGGTAGTTTCATTTGGATTTTTCATTTGTCCCGAATTACTTGTCTCCCTTTACTTCATACATCCTCTATCCCAAGATGATCTTCCGGGAGCCCTTCATTTTTTGTCCCAAAATGATCTTCCGGGTTGATGTTTTAACAATGGAAGGAAGGGAGATGGAGGCAGTTCCTGGAAAGACTGAACAGATTTCCAATCAGAAACATTTGCAATGCACTGTTGAGCTTATTTAAATAAACTTCTAATCAGAGACATTACAAGAAGTTTCAGGCCTCAAAGAGGCCGTTAACAGATGATTTTCGGCACCCCTGCGGTGCAATTACAGAATAATTAAAAAAAATAAAAAATTAATAAAAAAATATTTTAAAAATATTTTATTTTTAAAGTCTGACGTGGCACTAGTAGTGCCACATTAGCACCCGAAATCAAATAATTTTTTATTTGAATTTTTTCTGGAATTACATCCGGGGGGGTCAAAACTCGCGGCTCCTTCGGGGGCTGAAATTTCTTGTAATGAGACTCCAATAAGTCAAAGTTTGTACTGTAGAGTGAGAGCCGCTCCCTAATTAGCAATTAGAAAGTGTCAAGTCAATTCTTCAAGGTACATTGCCATGGGGTGATAGCTCAAGTCATGAGCACTGCTCATCTTAACCTCCAAAGCAGTGTTTTTTTTTTCATTTTCCATGAAGTGGCAAAGTGGCAATATTAAATGTTACGATGGTGCTCCAAGTTTCAACATTCATCCACGTACTGGATAGAAAATGTGATACTACGTATCTATAATTCTATTTTCATTCACAATGTGGCGATTTCATTCAAGATTTTTCTTGAACTTGAAGTTTTTTGGCGATTTCATCCCAAATTTTACTAAAAATTTCCTATAGGCTTGGTGCTAGGTCAAAAATTTTGGTGCAATTTTGCACCAAATCGCCGGAAAAAAAAACACTGCTCCAAAGGACCTCGGCCTTTTTTCTGCCCAAAAACACTCGAAACTGCCATTTCTATAGCAAAGAGTAAAAAATTTGAAAATGTTTTTTTTGCACATTTAACCGTAGGATCTTACACCTAACTAGTATGAGAATGTGTGGATTTTTTTTTAGAATCTAGGAAAAAAAATTCAAAAAACTTAATTATCATTCTTAAGAAAATTGTTAAGTAGAAGTAGGTACAAGATAGAAGGAAACTCTAAAATATTCATATAGTTTAGATGGAATTAAAATGCACTAATTCCAATGGTGAGATTGTTCTAGCAAGTAAAATAAACCATGCAAAAAAAAACTGAAAAATTTGAAAAATTGCATTCAAAAATGAATCCTACAAGTTATTTTTTTCAAAAAGATGCTCTAATTGCCCAAAAAACAATAATGTCCATTACTTTATTATATCATATCCAAATGAAATGAATCAAAGCTTTCCAGATAGAAAAAATATAATCTACGAGAAGAATTTTTTTTTTAAATTCAATTTTTTTAAATTTTTTTTGCTGCCCAGGTTGCCCCCCGATCTTTGTTTTGAGCTTATTTGGTCATAATTGTTGTTCCCAGGCACCGATGGTGAAAAAATTATATTCTTACAAAGCTTATTACTTTTTCTATCTTCAAAATAAAATTCAAAAAATCACCACAAAATTCATCCCGTAGGTACCTGCCCGAAATGCCATTTGTCCTCCAAAGGGACAACGGTCCTTTAGGGTTTTATGAATGGATTATTTGTCTTAATCCAGAGAATTTGGGCAAATGTGTGGACACTGGTGCTTCTCACAAATGCCTCAAAAATTCCATTTTTAAATATTCTAAAACTACATTTTAGAAAGGGTTCAAAAACTCAAAATTTTGGAATGATAAGAGTGCACATAACTTTAGTTAAAGCTCAAAAAAAATTTGAAATTTGAAATTTGAAACCTGAATCCAAATCATTTTGTCCAACAAGAAGATTATTTTGGGACGGAAGGAGTTCTTAATTTTAGGATTGAAGATGATTTCTTTTGTTTTTGACATACTATAATCTAATGAAAAAAAATTTAAAAGTTGATTATTTTTTTATAGCAATTTGAAGTTGATTGGGTCAAAAGATTAAAAGACATTGAACTTTTCATTGAATCTATTGAAATCCAAATGGTTCTTGAGCAAATCTAAACACCCGGAGAGCAAGGTAGTTGCATAGGAAGTCTTTTTTCTCTATAAAGTCTATTTGTATTTACATGTGGCACTTTGTATCTATTGCATCCTCTTACTTTCTTGATCTTTCTCTGATTACAACTAACATCCAAGTTCATTTGTTTTACACTTGAGAGGACATGTTGCACATCCACTATAGAATCATTTGATTGCAACATATATTAAAAATTGATTACCAAATCCTTAATACTTTCATTACTACGAAAAAGACTAGTATCATGGAGCAGAAGGAGTATTTGCCTAAACATAGACTAATTTCTACGCACCCCATGGGATCAGTACACCCTTGAGCTCCTTCAAGCCATTTATCATATTAACCCAAAAATGTATTTTTAGTCAAAAAATAAATAGTGATTTGAGATGTTAAACAATGGATGAAAAACATTGATATTTCATCCAATTTTTCTTAGAATTCTTAGAATGTGTTTGAAATGGATGCTTATCCTTAGCTAGTAGAAATTTCATTGAGATAGTATTTACTTCCCTACAGAATGATGCTAAAAAAATAAATCACATAACTAAGATGTCTTTTGACTATATTTTTGCAACATTTGCCTTTTTGCTCTAAATCAAAATTTTATGATTTAAAAAAAATTTGAGACTCTTTACTGAAATGGAGTTTTTCAAGGACTCCTAGTTTCCACTTCAATTCAAAATTTTGATAAATTTATAAAACCATATACATTTTATTGCAATTTGAACTACAGGTCAATAACCACAATAGATTTTAAAATCAATTGTGGTTATTGACTTGTAGTTCAAATTTTGGTTTACATCATGATGTTCTATATATATCATAATATGTACCAATAGCATTAGGAAAACAATGAGGCGTACAGGAAGAGGCGAGTTTCCTAAATTTTTGAAAGTTCCTCTCAACCAACCCATTAGCATTTCAAACGACCCACATTTCATGTTTTTTGAGGCCTCCGAAAGATTGTTACAGGGCTCTTCTCCTTGCTGGGAACCAACACACTACTGTCAAAATAATAAAATATTAAAAAAACAATTAAACAATTTAATTTTTTTTAAAGATTTAAAAATAATTAAATAATAATATCTAATGTGACCATCTCTCGACTACGTCAGATTGCTACTGTGGCAGAGTTTTCACATTCTTCACAGTCCGGGAACTTGCAGTCTTTTGAAGGCCTTAGAAAACATTTTATAGGTATAGTGTCATATTAGTCGAAGTGGTGCCACACATTTTTGAGACAAGTGGAAATATATAGTGGGAGACAAATCTTTAGTAACTAGAAATCATATGCTACCTCATAGTCGGGAACAATTGAACCAATCAATGTGGAGTTGGGCAGCTCGACTTGTGAGTAGGTATGGTGGAAAACGAGCTTGCTAAGTAAAAAAGATATACTTTGCGGGCCCATTTTCATTCATTGTAACATAATTTTTCCAAGTCTCATTATTTTACTATTGTCAAATTTTTAGACTAATTATGTATGTTGTGCATTTGGTATGAATTTTCTTTACTTTTTTCAAAATTTATGACAATTTCAAATTTCAAATGAACATTTTGAAAGTTTTAGCGTGTGTAAGAAAATACTTGATTTTGTCATTGAAAAATAAAGAAAATAATTTCCACTTATATTCAATGGTAACTAGTTTAGCATGCAAAGCAAATGATAATGACATTGATTGCATTGCCTATGTACTTGTAAATTTTAAATTTCAGTTTTTTAAAGAAAAATTATTAATCAATGAAGTTTAGTTTTGGTTTTATTTATTTATTCATTATTATTTTAAATTTATAAATATATACAAAATTGAAATTATAAACCCACAGTATTGCAAAAGAAGAGGATTTTACCTAAAGGGTCAAACTTCAATGATTATGACATAAATGTATCTTAGATGAGGGGACAAAGTTCATAGAGCTAGAAAACTATTGCATTGTGGATGGAAGGACAAATAAAGGGCTAGAGATTTCAAACAGATACTATCATAAATGGATTGTATGGGGAAGTACTAGAGTTTGAATGCATTGCAAATATAAAGACATGTGAAAAGGGTGCCAAAGTAGTCACGGGAATGGAGTCCGACTAGGTACAGTGGATCAAGAAACTACCACAAACGATGTACATTAAAATACACGTGGCTTCTAATTTGGTCATGTGCATTCAAAATTAGAAATCATATTTCAACTCAAAGGCTCTAAGTTTGGTGTTATATAACAAGTTCCTATTTTTTCTATGAAGATGAAAATTTAGGAGTCTTTTACACCAGGATTATGCAATTATATAAGGTAAGTATACTTTTGTTGTAGGACAAGTTGGTTGAACTATATTTTTGGAACTAGATGCCAAATTCTTGTGGACCTATTTTTTCAAATTATATTTTCTAGGATAAATCCAACACTGTGGGCCTAAATATACCACAACAATATGTTTTGATGATTTTAGGTGCATTCTTGTTTTTTAGTATCATTGGGTTGTTTCATACTATGTACCTTTCTACCGTTTCTCCAAGTTTCACTTCAATGGCAAATCCTAACATTTGGGGGGGGGAGAATAAGGTGAATAGAATAAAAAATTATTTGGGACTTGGAACTTCATAGTTTGAAGCTAACATTCTACATCTAAATCCCAAAGTTTCTTATAGATAATGTTGTTAAGGAAATATATGTCAAAAAATGGATTAAAAAGTCAAAAAGCTCATTCCACGGGCAGTTTTAGCAAAGAATCTCCAATGAATGATAAATTTTTCTACAAAATCTACTTTCAAGAATGCTTAGTTTAGTGTTATTTTTCTAATGTTATATTAAAAAAACAAATAGAATTTGGAGCCTAAATTCAATCTTCATTTTTGTTAGACCTAATTGGACCAAGAAATCTTTTGGTTGAATTCATCAAACTTCAATAGAAAGGAGCCAAGGTTGTGAAAGTAGTATGTTTGTAATAAGAACACATTTGAGATTATCAAATATAGGATTTGTCTAATTTGTAAGGGGGCATGTTGGATGGACTATTGTATCATGTAGAATCCCTACGACTGCAGATCATTAGATGAGTTTTCAAGCCTTCAAAGGGTCGCGAGTTCCCAAGCAGTGGAAAACGTGGGAATTGCGCCAAATCAGCCATCTAACCTGGTCATGAGAGTGCCACATCAAATAATATTATTTAATTATTTTAAAAGTAATCATTATTTTTATTTTTTAATTACAGCTAGCAATGGCTGGTTCATAGCATGGAAAATGGATTTGAAACGGCCTTCCAATGCCCCCAATAAACATCCAATTAATGCAATAAGCAAGTGAGGATGATCCCTAGTGATAAATTTATGAAGTTGTTGCCTTCCTCAATTATACCATTAGAAGAGATTTGAGGCCTCCGGAGGGCTGTTTCAAGGTTGTTCTCCTTCCCAGTTCCCTTGTTCTGAACCAGCAGTAATGCTATCAAAAAAAAAAAAAAAATTTACCCAAAAGTGAAAACAAAAATTTTAATTTTTTTAATTTAATTTTTTTCAAAAAATCTGACGTGGCACTCTCTTGGCCACATCAGATCGCACATGTGGTAGAGTTCCCAATCTAGGAATGCCCTAAGAACTCGCAATCTTCTAGAGGCCTCAAATCTCTTCAAATGTTTTTATTATTATTAGAGTAATTTCATTTGCATGGGCTTATTTTGTAACTTCAAAGACTTTCATTGATAAAAAATGTTTTTTTTTCTTTCACAAGCATATTCTAGGGACTAGATTTTGAATTTGGATAAATTTTTGGTTTATGGTTAAGGTCCTAATCATCATTTATTTATTTTTATTTTTATTTTGAATTGTTTTGATAATTATTGCAAAAGCTATATAAGTTTATTTTACTTTAAAAACTAATTTGAATAGTTAGAGCAACTAAAAAAATCATTGAATGAATAGGTGATAATTTTATAATTCACTTTTATAACAACATTCCTTACACTAATCTTTCTGCACACAATTTTAGATGCAAGAATGTTGCAACAATAGATAATGTAATTGCACTTAATTATTGTCCAAAATGTAAAAATGATTCTTACAAAAATATGAAAACTTCTATTTATGAGGCCCTATGGTGATTTTGAATATACATATTTTTAATACTTTGAAAGCTCATAGTTTATTCCTATGGCCTCCCAAAAATGCATTCTAGGAGACTCCAGAATCCCTTATCAACTACCAACAAGACCTGATACAAACTTTTACAATTCCATACTAAAAACCATGCTCAAGCCGTTGATCAAACGATTTTAGGTACTTTTTCTTTACTATATTGTTTTCTTTATAGAGAGTCTTAGGAATACATTTAAATATATTTTGGCAATAGATTCTCGAGTAGATTCACGTCCATGCCAACTAGTTTGTGTTTTTACTTTTCAAAAAAGTGCCAAAATGGCACTCCTTTGAAATTGGTGAAGCACTCCGTTGCTACTCTCATCCATCTTTTGGTCCGAAAAACACTTCAATTCACTTATATCCATGCACTTTTTCATCTAAATTTGGTGACTTCATCCAAATTTTAAATAGAAATGAAAAATTTATGACAAAAGTGACTACTGTAAGTGAAGGGCAGGGATGGCACTTCTCTGTTGGATATTTATTTTTTTCCAAAAAATAAAATTCGACAGATGCTAAAAATAGAATTTTTTTGCCAATATTCTTTTTTTCATCATACAATTTTTTTCATTTTTTTGAAAAAATAAATTCCCCAAAACTCCAGCATCTATTTTTAGAATTATTTTCCGCCGACAACTACGGTACTCTTATGTGGCAAAAGTTAAAAATTTCTTCTGAAATGGTGCAGTTTGGCCCCCAAAGGACTCTCCTTGCACAGTAAACTTATGAGGGGCGATATTTAGGGTTTAGGTATTGGCGTGTATCACCACTACCTATTGTCATCGCATTGCAATTTGTTTGTGTTTTTGACAATCACGATGAGAAGGATGCGAGGGTTGTTCGCGACGACCGCCATAGCCGCTGCCACGACGGGCGCCGCTCTCACGTACGCTTTCTTCACAACGACGCGTCCTCCCGGTCCTCCTCCTCCTTCACCTTCTCACCAATTCTCTCCTCCGCCGGAGCTACCGTCGTCGTCCAAGCTTCACATTCCCAACATCAATCTCGCCTTCTTGCCGGATCCCGATGTCCGATCGCCGCGGTGTGATTACGGGCCTCTGTATGAGTGTATTGTCAACGGCAACGGAGGATGCGAAGCTCTTGAGCAGGATTTGCGGAATTGTTTGGACAGGGTGGGGGAACCGGAGCCTGCGAGAGTCGCTACCTCGAAATGTGACTATGCTCCGCTTTGGGAATGCATTGTTAATGGAAATGGAGGATGTGAGGTTCTAGAGAAGGAATTGCGGAATTGCTTGGAGAAAAGCCAAAAAAACCACTAGGAGGCCTTGTATAGGAATTGTCGTTAAGGTACGTTCGTTTTCTATGTATCCACCGCATTGTGAAATTTATGCCGTTTTCTTTTAGGTACTCCTTTGAGTAGCTGATCGACTCACATGATTCCTGGAATTTTGGAGCATAGCGAGATTTAGAACTAGAATAATTTTACGTCCAGAATTTTACGAACGAGCTTGAACTAGAATTTTTAACCTAGGAGCTTTGACGTGATACAATTCTAGTTCATTATAGCAGATTGTGAGCCAAAGCAAGGACACAGTTGCTGTTGAGCATAGTTACTATTGTTAGACTCCAAGTTTTAAGCGGTCTTGTTGACGAATGAAAGAGTGTTATTTGGACTCTGTGCCGAAGCTACGAAGGGCTGCAGTTTCTTTGGTAGATTTTCTAAAATCGTTTTTTCTAGAATTGCTTCTGAAATTACTTGTTTGACGGTCGCACATGCTCATGAAGGGGATGTTTGGGACTGTCGATTTTCGGGGTCCATACCTTAGCAGTAATCTCTTAGAATAAGTCCATTGTAGGGCATGCACATTGATGCTGTCTCAAACTTCGCTTGCAACCAGTAAGAGTTAATAATCCTCAAGATTTGGACGAAAGGTGGTTAGGGTTTATTAACAATAATCTTCATTGTAGGTGATCAAGTTATTGTACTGTAGATTATCGAGCTTCTACGACAAATGCATAATAATTTGGAGGAGTTTTGTTTTCTGTTGTTTATTCTGCATTCATATAATATTGCTTCTTCTGTTTCAGGCCTACTTCGCGAAAGATTACCAGCAGTTTGAAGTCTCGATGTTGATGATGCTGTTACAGAAGTGAAGAAATGTTTCAATCTATTCTTAAGATTTGCAAGTAAGATTTGCAAGTAAGACCTTATGCAAGTGCCTTGGTATCAGATACTAGTACTACAACTACAACTTGCTTTAATTGTAGATTGACTTCAAATAGACCGTATTTGTAAGCCGTGTTTGACATCATTTTGTCCTAATTCTTTAGGGGAAGCCAAGCTAAAGAGTTGGGAGAGCAAAGCAGATGGAGGAAACGTTTCCAAGGTTACCTCGCTGGTGTGCTGCGTTTGAGGTAAGTATTTATCTGATAGAATGCAAAACTCAAGTCTCTACCCCAAATAGAAATTTATTATTTTCATTAGTCTCTTTCTATATAATTCTTAAATTCAATTCGCAACAGAACTCTTTGAAGTAATATTTGCTAATCTTGAAGTCCAAAAATCGTCGGCATTGTCCTCATGAGTAGAAATTTAAAAAAAAAACTATTATTATAATAGCTTATCCTTGAGCACCTTGTGGACGTCCTTTCTTGAACTATGTGTAAGTTTTATAATGAGATTTGTAAGTTGATTGATATGGTTTGTTGTAAAACTTGAGAATGTTTGAAAGAAAAGAATATTCTGGCACCGAAGGATGTTTTCAGTGCACTTAATTGGCTCCACTTGTGCAGGTCGAAGGTGATTTGAGGGTTATTCTCAAGTTCAAGGTTCAACCAGGAAAGAAAACAGGACGGACTTTGTCACATTGGTGACGGATCATGGATCTTATTCTTAATAGTTCTCTCCATTTTGGATCAGCTCAATGTGACAAAACATTAGATTAGAATAGAATCATCCAAGGTTAATGGTGTCTGAATAACTCTTGCTGTTCAGATTGTTATACTACGTGTACCTAAAGTGTCTGCGTTTATCACAATCAAGTCTGTTCTAACCTGAATTAAATATCTTCCAATGCCAGACTTTTTACAGTCACATAGGGTTTGCACTTGCAGTTTGGAGAAATTTCATTTGATGTCTAACTAGCCTCTCTACCCCTGAGCGTCCCCAGACGGGTCAGTTAAACTGTGCTGTAGGAATGAGGCTCGCCCTGTATGTGAGGTGAAAAATATCTCTACTGTACACTGAGGCGGTCATTATGACAGAATTTTTAATCCAACTCCAAATACGATGGAGGGCCGAGGCAAATAGTTGAAACAATAAACACATTGTTTTACATCATCAAACCCTTCATGCTTGATCAAATATCAGAGGGAGACACAAGAGTGAAACAGTTTTGAGTTAGTGCAGGAAACTAGTATCATCCATACATTAAATTAGGTTGTTTTGTTTTGTTTTGTTTGTTACAGTGAGATCTCTAGAATTGTATGTCCCTTGATTGCATTCTTGGTACCGTTGGAAAGCCCTCAACAAGGAGGGGGTGCATGTACTTTGTTTTGTGGCATTGGGACCTATGGTGTGGAAGTTATGGATTTTTGAGTTATTTTTTAGTTTAAAATTAAAAAACTACTATTAGTTTTATTTTGATTGTGGCAAAAACAAAAGGTGCACTAGTAAGTATTAAGGTAGAACAACCCATAAAGGTCAAAAGACTTAGGGAATAACCCCATTATAGGAGGTTCAATAAATGAGATTTAAAATAGGGTCAATGTCTTAGATGACAATAATGAAGTGGTAGTGACTACAATAGGAGCTTCTAATTTTAGAATGTAAATTCATTGCAAGTTGTTTTCTTAGGCCTTCATATTGTGACCATGGTAGAAAATATTGTGACAGCATTGAATAAGAGGAGCATTATAGATACAAATTTTGTTGGATTCAAGGTATTCTGGAGACAACACACTTCAAAAATTCATAACAAATTCATACTTTATCGACAAAATATAATTTCAATCGCTCTCACCATTTCTCACACTCAAAAAAAATAAAAAAAATTCTGCAATAACATGAGGGCAAACTCCTAATTCTGACCATGATGGGTTGTTCTACCTTACACATTCTTCGACTAAGTGAACTCATTGAAGCAATTCTTCTCGACCGCCAGGACGGTAGAGGATAGTAAAATCATTAAGACTTGACACTTGGTTGGACTGACTAGAAGTGCAAGCGAGACCAGGCTACATGGCTAATGCAACTGATTTTTGAACACTAATGGAATTGTCCTTTTGGATCACATTTGGCTCTCGTATGGAAAGATCTCTGCAAAACTCTACGTCTCTCCCAAAAATCCCTCCAACAAATGCTTAAATGCTTAAGAAGACGCAAATTGCATCCGCTAACTGATTGACTGCAATAGTTGCCTAAGTGTCCATTCTCGTGACGCAAAGAAATCGATTACAAATATCGCTCCTCATAGTTAGCTCCAAAAGAACCACCTTGTTATCTGACCACCTTATGGGGAATGTGGGGAATCGAAAAAAAGAAAAGCACAGACACAACCGAAGCTCTCTAATTCCTGAGATACCTCAACATCGGCTCCCTTGAAGATGGATAAAGCTCTAGAACAAACTAATCAAGTTCAGCAAATCTCCAAAGTCAGGCAAGAGAATTCAAGAGATAATTGTCCACTTCCGTGCGACAGTTCTCCTGTCTCGGACTTTTTAATCAGAGACAGACCAGTAAATTTAACATATGGCTTGTAAAAGGTGAAGAGCATGTAGAACAAAGGAAGATTAAAACAGAGCAAAACTGATAGGGAGACATCAATTCATCTATTCGCTTGGCAACTCAACTACAAAATTAAGGCATGGAAAACGCAAGAGAAACGCTTTCCATGAAAAAATAAGGAAAATCTCAAAACTGAACTTTCCTTTTGCGACCTGTATATTTAGAATCCTCCGGCACATTCGTATACCCTCTGTGTCTCCTCTGCTCTTTCTTCTTCAAAACCCACGACCGACCCTTGACATTCTTCTTCCCATTCTCCCTCCTCTGTTTCTTCGCAGGTCGTTGCCTCTCCGACACATTCACAGTATTTCCCTCTCCCTCTTCCTCACTCCCACTCTCCTCACTGTCACTCACCATTTCACTCCCCTCTTTGGCCTTGGGCAGCGCGGTACTCGTACTCGGCGGTCCACAACTGAGCACCAGAAAATACTTCTTCGCCCTTGTACTATGCGGATAATCCACAACCAACCCTCCCGAGAATCCCGACTTCATCGCCGCAGACGAGATCATCTCCAGCTGCGCAGCGTTCTCCGGGTACAGCTGCAAAACAGCCCTGGCTCCTCTCGCTAGACTCTTATACAACGATCCGAAGAAAGCTTTCAGCCGGAGCCGCGGGTGATTGCACGTCTTGTCGGCATTGCATAACCATTGCACAGCGGAAATGCTAATAGCGCCATCTAGGGTTCCGGGTCGAAACCCTAAACCCTGGCCGATGTCACTTAGAAGAAGGTCCCCCTCGGTCTCCCGCTCCACGGCCACATCCAGCATCGACTCAGAGATGTCCATCCCGATCCAGTGATGCCCGCTCTCGCTCAGAGTCTCCCCGCTTAGTCCCGATCCGCAGCCGATGTCCAAAAGCAGGCGAGGCACGTCGTCGTCGGGGAGGGCGAGAAGCTCCAAAGCGCGCTCCGAGAGCTTGGCCTGGATTTTCACGATGCGAGACGAGGTCGAGTACTTGCGAGCCTCCCTGTCGTTGTAGAAAATCTCCGGAGGCGCTTGCCGCTCCGGCCGAATCGACATGGCGAGAGTTGCGCTCTTGCTGTTGGCTCCTTGCAACGGATTTCCGAAAAACCCTAAAAATTTGTGAGCTGGAGATTCGACCCGGAAATGCACAACAGAATCAGAAACGCAAGAGTGAACATGAAGACGGTGCGGAATTGATTGGTTGCAAGAGAGGGCGACCAAGGCAACCGGAGGGTCTGAAACAATCTACTCAAAACCCAAAACTCAAAAACCCATAAACCCTAATTCCTAACCCTAATGGGAGAATGCAGACCATGGAGCTCCAAAGTAACTTTGAATTACTTGTCACATTGATCTAAACCTGAATGTCGACGTGACGGGCTTCACTATTTCTCACCCTACATTTCGTGGCTTAGTAGGACGCCAAATCTATTTTCCGAAGTGGGACCAACAAGAATTTCTTGGGAAAAATGCAGGAATTTTTTAATTTTTTACATAGGAATTTTTTTGAAAATTCTGAATTCATACTTGCAATTAAAGACCTCATATGAATCATGAGAGAGATCTATAATGTATCCTAGACACGGCACAAAATCGTTTTTTTTTTGTTTTTTTTTAAACTTTTGCCCCCAAAAATACAAAATTTACCTTGCTTGTCCCACTTCGTAGGACGGATTTAATGTCTAGCTTTTATTTATGTCTCTTGCCTGACATCCACGTGTGTATTGTTTTTTACCCAGTAGTAAGTCTATGCGATAAATCTCAATGTTTTAGTTGCAATGTTTCTAAGCCTGCGATCATATCCTATAGCCCATCCTCCATGGATTTAGTCACGAAATAGCACCCCATGTCCCATGCCTTAGGCATGCCCATATCCCATATACAATATTGCATGCCTTTGTGTTTTATAGCAGCATCTGTGTTTTGACCCAGTATTTCCAGTAGCGGCATTAGGGTTTTGGTGGCTGAGGGTTAGAGTTCTTAAGCTCCACAATGTAAGGTTTTAGTGGTGCTTCTCTACCTGTTTTTTCTACATTTAATTGTAGGATCTTGCAATTGAAATGTTTTTTAAGAACTTTGACTGTATAGAATGCAAAATATTTGCATGTAAATTGAAGAAGAAAAGATTTTCTACAACTTTGTTTATTAGATTTTTCTAAATTTGAATCTTCTTAGCTAAAATTTTTTGCACTAATAATTTTTTCTTCTAATTTTTCATATTGAAGACTTCAACTCAACATGTATGGAAAAAGATTAAAGAAAAATATGGTAGAATTTTTTACTCATTCAAAAACTATTAAGTAGAAAGAAGGTGAAGATTGAAGGCAAAACGAAGTAATTAATAGATGTAAGGTCAAATTCAAACACATCAATCTCAAACTTTTCTACTTTAAATTGTTAAAATTATTTCTTAACCCCTAAAGGTTTTTGACTTTGTTTTCACCAAAACCGCTCCAAAATTGCCATTTCTAAAGCAAGTACCAATTTATTTTTTTTAAACATTTTTGAACACATATAACCGTAGGATCTTGTAGTAAACTGGTTTAAGAAGATGTGAAAAAAAAATTCAGAATTTTTCACCATGTAGATTGCAAGATATTAGCGTTTGAATTGACAAAACCCCTTTTTTTGTCCCTGCAAAAAAACGGGCAGCTGCCCTTCACAAGGTTACATTTGTATGAAAAATGTCCAAAATGGTTGTTACTCTTTGGATTCATTTTTCAAGGCAAGTTGGCTACATGCTTGAAAATTTTCAGATCATTTGGAATTGTACAACATATAGGAAAAAAATAATAAGTAGAAAGAGGTAGAGAATGACTCAAAATACTAAATTGTCAAGAATTTTGTTATGGAATTGAAAAATGCCAATTCCAACGGTTGGAATGTTGTAATAAACAATCTACACCCAATGGTTTTATTTTTTTTCAAAAATATTGAAATTTGAGTTAAATAAAGGACTTCAAAGTTTATTTTAGAGTAGAGATTCTATAACTACGCTCAAACTAAGAATCCTCATAACGTTTGACTCATTAATCCAAATAGAATGATTCAAAGCTTTGCATGTATATATAAATCTAAAGAACCAATTTCAAATTTTAATTTTTCAAAAAAGTGATTTTTAAAGAATTTTTTTCAGCTGCCCGGGTTGCCCGCCGAATGTGGAAAATTACATATCATGCAATAACTTTTTAGCCATGTAGTCAAAAGTTATGAAAATTGTTGGGCCTTGAAGCTACACCTCAGGCACATCTTGTGTGAAAATTTCAAAGAAAAATAGTAAAATTTCCATTCGTAGTGAGCTGCCCAAAATCGGCAAAAAATGGTGTTTGGTCCTTTAGGGGTTAAAAGAATCCTACAACTCATTTTTTCAAAAATGTGTCGTAATTGCCTCCAAAAGAAGATTATCCTTAACTTTTACATTAATAATTCAAATAGAGTGGTTCAAAACTTTCCATACAGATAAAAACATAATGTATGAAAAAAAAACTCTAGAAACTTTTGTATTTCATGGTTTTGTGTGATTTAGAGTAAGTCTGTCAAACTAACATTTTGACTTTTTCTATCTTAACTTTTGCTTGCAAGCATGGATTGAAATATAAAACAATATACCCATAAATTGCTTTTGTATTTTCCTATTTTTGTAAGAAGTTCCTAAAAAGCACAACAAATATTGAGAATGAATGAATATGTCCACAATCCATTTTGTCCCTATAGGGAACAATGAAACTTTAGGGATTAAAATGCACACTAAATTTTTGCCCTTATGAAAAACAAAATTTGTATGTGTAAAAGTTCAATGTGCTAATTTTTTACATACAATCTTCGCATGTTTTTGGGTCTATATTATAGATTTTAGGGCTTAAGGTTGTATTATTTTGAATTGTACATCAATACTATTGACAATGTATTTTAACGCATACGCATTGTCTTGCATTTGCTAGTAAATGTATTGCCATATCTTTTAGGCTAATGTATTGCCATATTTTCTGGGGCAAATGTATTGCCATATAAAATTGGGAAAACATATTGACATTTTACTTTGGACAAAAATATTTTGATTTTTAGGGGGATAAAAGCTTTGCCGTATTTTTTGGGATAAATATATTGCCTCATTTGTTTTGGCTAATGTATTGCCATATTCTAGGAGGAAATTATTTTGCCAAGTTTTTTTTAAGCAAATCTATTGACTCATTTTTTGGGACAAAATTTATGCAATGTTTACAAGGGCAAATGTACTACCATATTTATTTTGCTAAACAAATCGCCATATTCATTTAGTCAAATGCATTGCCATATTTTTAAGGGCACACAAAGAGACGTATTATTTGGACAAAAGTATTGCCATATACTTTGGAAAAACATACTACCCTTTTTTTGGGAGCCTATACTATCTTGTTTAGGGGGGCAAATTGCCCTGTTTATTTTGGCAAAAAAAATATTACCATATTTTTTTAGCCAAACATATTGTCATATTTTTGTGGACAAGACTATAGTTGTATATTTGGGGGCAAATTGCAGAGGAGTGTGCCAATGTCTACTTGGAAGTACGGGGCAAGTACATTAGTACAAAAATAGGCGTTTCATATGTGAAGGCAACTGACATTGCATGAATTCGATCTTATAGTCCTATTACAAGAAGCATTGCCTTCATAACAATGTCTTGTTTTTCATTGATTGTTTGCTTGACAGTTGTTTTCAACTCACTTTCAATCAAAGCAATTGCTAAAGAATTAGCGCATGGAAGACCTTTTCGTACATGCCAATATTCATACAAATCATTATCAATATTGTGACTTATAGGAATATCTTTCACAAAGTTGTTGTAGTTTAGCTGCGCAATTCAACACTAATAGCCATGTCTAATACACAATGATATGATGCAAATACAAAAACTACAACTGTCTTGATATATTCTATTATGAAGAGTTGAAGCATCAAAAAGAACAACATGGACCTCAATTTGGCAAGGAGGTGTATATTGTAGAAATATAGGACATTTTGTCCACAACCAATAAACTGTCTCCAATTCAACAACATTTAGCACAAGTAATTCCTTGGATTCTTTGAAGTCTGTATTAAAAATTGTCAAATAATTGGAGACTTAAAAAATTGCATCTTCACTCACAAGGATTTTCCTATCAACGCAATGCTATATGATGGCATGAGGTTGAAGACTTACGAATTTTCTTCGAGACTTTCAAATTGGCCCTCCTTGCTTCTCCATCTATGATAAAGCTCCCCCTCCTACAGATCTTGCAAAATGGACTTTCCTTCCACTTTGAAAAAATACAAAAAAAGATTTCTTTAGTAGTGCCTCGTTGTTTCACTAGCACGATTTAATAATTAAAGAACTTGATTGAGACAAATAAAGACATGTTTTATGAGATGATTTCCTTAACAAGTGGAAAAGATAACAAAATTCAAATGTTGTGACATTGAAGGGTTGCAACTTAGAACCTAGATGCTATATTTCCCTCATAAGTCAACTGTTGTGAATTGTTATAATCTAATGAATAAAGAATTAGAGAACACTAAACTAAATTTTTTAAAATTGAGCCCAAATTTGAATTTAGATCCAATTGTCAAATTTTATTGGTGTAAAAGAACTTTAGACATCTCATTGGGAAATCCAAAATTTAGTGTGATGTTTGCTCAAAGAAACAATTTTGAAGAAAGATTGCTAAAAGATAATTCAGTAAAATAACCAAGACCATATGCAAGGATAAATTTTTTCAACTAGGTTATTGCTAATTTCTTTACAATTTGTCTACAAGGGTTAAGAATCTCCTAGCTATTCTTTATGAATATATTTTCTTTTGCTTTCTCTAATGGGAAACACAACAACTAAACATAAAATTGACTCCTTCCTTCACCACTAGAAAATCATGACCAAATCAACAAAAATTCAACAAAATTCTATTATTTGAGGTACTATAATGAACATTTTTATGGCTTTTCAAATGTTCTATGAAAATTAACAAAATGGCCACTTGATTTTTGTTGATTTCAATAGTACAACAATCAAATCAACAAAAATAAAGAATCTCTGAAATCTTTTTTGGAATCTTTTAAAAATCTCTTAGAATCTTTGAAATTTTAAAATCTTTTAGAATCTCTTAAAATCTTTCAGAATTCTCTGAAGAGTATTAATTCAAAATTTAAGTTGTAATAAAATTTCTATTAAGCATAATTTGATGTTGAATTTGATTTTGACTTGAATTCTAAATAAATTTGATAATTTGATTAAACTTAGAATTTCATCAAAACTTTAATTAATTTCAATACTAATTCAAATATTAATTTGATAAAAGTTCAAACTCTAATTCAACTCTAATTCAACTCTAATTTGATGAAATTCAATCTTCTATAGAATATATTTTTATTCAAATTCAAATTTATTATTTATTTGATTAATTATTTCACTTATTTTTAAAAATATCCCACAACAAGTGTAGTGGATTTTGAAAATTTCTTGATTGCTTTGTTTTATAATTTGAATATTTTAAGAGTAATTTTAAAAGACTCTAATTCTAATTCTAAATTTTGAATTATTCAAATTTAAGCTATTTACAATACACTATTCAAAATTTTGAATTACTTAATTCTAATTTTTAAATTATTCTAATCCTAATTATAATTTTACTTCTAATTTGATCAAAGTTCTTACTTAAAATTTTATTGAAATTTTGTTCAAATTTTGATTCAAAGAATTTGAAGTTGATTTTGAATAAGTGTTAATTTATTTTTTGAATTTTGATGAAATTAATTCATAGTTTAAATTCCAATTAAATTACAAGATTGAATTCTATACAAAGTATTTATGATTGCAATCATTGCTCTAATTGTACTAATATCATTTGGATAAAATTTGAACTTCAAAATGAACAATTTTTTATTGTATATCAAGTTAAAATATCTTATTTAGTTGAATTTCATAATGCATCACTTCATTACAATTTTTCTAAATTTGAAATTAATTTAGAATTTTTGAAAAAAATGAAAATCTAATACAAAATAGTTTGATTGACAAAATGTCAAATGATGGAGTTATATTGCAAATTATTTAAAAACTTATAGATGAAATAATTTTTTTAGCCAAACCAGCTTCTAGTAAAGAGCTTTTCAAAAATTCAAACATCTAAGATTACATTGAAAATTGTAAGATAAAAACTAGACTTAAATACAATAAAGATCAATAAACTGTGTAGAAAACGGCCATTATATCAGGGAGAAAATTGGCTACCAAAGTGACTACCAAAGTCTATTGACTTTGAAAAACACCAAATTGGTTATGAATAAATTTAAAATTATTATCTTGTATGTATAAAGAACTTTGACAACCATGATGCAATGAATGGAGCTTTGGCTTCATTCCCGTAAAGTCTTGGATTCAAATCCAACCAATAGTACTAGGTCGTCTAGAGGCTGCCTACGTGGTAGTTTTTCAATTGTCCATGAGGAATATTTTTAATTAAAAAAACATATTTTTAAAATTATTTTTTTTCAAAATTTTGACCAAATCACAACCAAATCAATGGATTTTTTTTTTGTACTCTCCAAATCAATTTATCCATATCAACAAATGAAATCAATACTTTTTGTTGAATTTTTGTTAATCTAGTCATTAATTTAATAGTAGTGCTTTTAGACCTAGCTTTATGTGAGCACTAGACTTAAATAAATTACTATTTTCTCTTTGAAATTTGTCTATAACTTTTGATTGAAGGCTCAAAATTACAAACAAATTTTAGGAGTTGAAAGTTAGTTTGATATTCAACTTTTTTTAATTGAAATTTTTTTGAAATTTTTTATTCTACTATACTAAAATGACCAACAGAGTCTGCTCATTTTACAAATCAATAGAAAACAAAAATTAATTAAATAAATAAAAATTTACATTCGATATATTCAAATGAGCATATAGATGCATTAAATGGTGCAATAAAGGTCTTTGATCACAAGCATGAGGTGCAAGTTTTGAATGCTATTGTACCTATTTGCTCGTTCAAGTGGCGAGAATGCGAGATTGCATAAATGGTTTGTCCGCATACCATTTTTTGTTTGATACTGATTGCTGATGACACTTGTTGACTTCCAATTGGTCGATGCGGTCAAATTTTTTTGTTTTTTTAACTAGATCAACAAAAAAATCAACAAATTTTTGTTGAACAATGTTCAAATCAACATGATCAAATCAACAAACAAAATCAACATACAAAATCAACATTTTTTTGCTAATTTTTTGTTGCTTTGGTGGTTTGGTCACATGTTTTCTGATAGTGTGACCAATATCTGCTCAAAATCAATAAACTTAGTTTGATAAAAATCTGGGACTCCAACTCGAATTGCTTGTTCAGATGCAACTTTAAAAGGTTTTGACGCCATCTACGAAAATCTTGTTCAATAAACGTTGTTAATCGAAGTGACTTTCCGCTGTTGATCTTCTTACCACATCTTCAATTTTTTTCTTAAACTCTACATTGAAGCTGATGGCATGTATCTCCCTAATGATAATTTTCCATCATACCCTCCTCACCATTCCATAACAAATATGTCTCCATCTCCTCCTTTATGCGTCGCATTATTCTTAACCTTGTTACTTCTCTTCGATAAATTCAAAAATGTTGTCGTTAATTTTTGAAATTTCCCTTCTTCTTCACTTGACATTTCGTTGAACGAGGAAAATTGACATACGAGTACAATTTCAACCGTGTCTTGATCTTAAATAGCAACTCTATCTTCATGAATCCTCATATAATCTTCAAGTATGGTCTTTATGAACTAGCCTTTGAAATTTTTATCAGATCTTTTTTTTCATAGATGAATGACGTACTCTCATATCCAAATTTCTCTTTCGCAGTTTCAATATTTTCATGTTTTTTCATTTTTCTTCTTTCCTTGGCATATTTACTCTGTGAAGCTTTTCCTCGAGAAAGTCTTCTTTTTTTGCCCATTATACAATATTAATTTTATGTCCTTAATGCCTAATAGAGAGGCGCTAATGCTTGGACGCACTTGTATTTGAAATTGCATACTCTTTAATTAGATATTAATTTAACTATTTTCAATTTAACAATTGAAATTTTTTATAAGATAAGTCAAATTATAAAGGCTATGATGGAGTGGTTATTTGGTTAAACGGGCTTTCTAATTAGATTGGATGGCTCAAAATAATATTTCACTTACTATGAATTAAATTACATTAATACTGACAATACAAATGAAATTCAATTTAATGAGTAGCTGTTCAAACTTTAAATTTGCTTTGAGCTCATTTATACAGGTAATTGAACATGCTTACTGGACTGAATAATATCATTTGATAATGCATGTGAGAGCCATCTTTAATGGTTATAATTTGAAAATTTAAGCTTGATCTGAGAAGTCTCACTCTCTACTTTCAACTATAATCTTTGAAGGATTTTGATTATCACTCATAAATTAACAATATTTGAGCTTGACACAACAATTTTTTTGCTAGTTTGTATTAAGTGGATGTGAGCGCTTATTTACCCACCCTTGATAAATAAGTGAGCACAACCAGACTCTAAGTGTTTGGGTGTTTAATTCGTTCTACGGGTGCCTAGCATTAATCCGTTGTACCTTCTAAGCAATGGATCTTTTTTTTAAGTTCCTAACATCCATAATGTACAAAAATCAAAGAAATCCAACACGACAATTTCTACTTTAACTTCTTTAATCAAAAGAGGTCATGGTGGTTTCGAATTTGAACTAGTTATAGTCAAAATTTAACAACCCTGAGTGATAAAACATTTTATGCCATTTCTAAAAACATAAAATTCGACCTTACCCCCTTCTCCTAGCAAAAGTTATGAACGGATGAAGTTTAGCTCTTCTAGAGCTATTTAAACTTCATCCATGATATAGGACGTGCTTCCTAATTCAATTATCCTTGAAAATTGAACCCTAAATTTAGGTGGATAGGACTTGCCTAAATTCTAAGTTTTGACTTGGATGAACTATTTTAGGTTGACTTCATCCGTTCCTTGACCCAAACTTCATCCTTGAATATTTCTTAGGGATTTTAGTCTTTCATGAAGTTTGACCCACTTCAGGGTTACTTAAGGGTCGTACTTTGACTTACTAAAACTAACTTCTTCCTTTGATCAAGTTAAAATATCCTAGTCCTTCCTATCCTTGTTCTTTGAGGTTTTAATTGAGTTTTGAACAACTACTATTTTTAGAATTTTTGGAGTTGTTCCTTCTAGAGGCTAGCTTAAGCTTTCCAGAATGATATCTTACTTGAAAATCCACCTATCCTATCAAAAGTTGTTGATGGATGAAGTTTGACCGCTAATTGATGTTTAAAACTTCATCCGTTGATTATTAATTTGATAATTAACTTTTAATTTCACTTTTGGGACCTTGGTTATTTCTAGTTGATATTTCCTAATTTAACTTGTCTTGTTTATCTTCTAATCGCTTTTCATCTAAATTAGGTCCTAAACTTCATCCCTCCATATCTCACTCATTTTAACTCTAAATCCTAAGTGTGAGATGATTTTGGAAAGACCTAATCCTAATCTACAAGTTTTCTGGACTAAACTTGAGAAAAAAAATCCAAGTTTGATGCTCTAAATTGGTCTCCAACTTTGGCTAAGTGTTAAAAATCGCTAATTTAAACAATTAAAAAGAAGGAGAAATGTATAGTAATTTACCTTGAGTTATCCTTTATCCATGGTGTTGTAGAGTAGCTCCTCGATATATTCCCGTTCCGCCATCTTCGGAGGTTATCTTAAAATTTTGTTCACTGTATGAAAAGAGGTGTTGAATACAAATTTCATAATTTCTTTCTACTCCTTTCTCTTTCTATTGCTTCTCCTTCCTTTTCTTTTGTTACTATTCTATCTCAATTATTTAAATATCCCAAGGATTGACTAGTCTTGAGCTAAATAATTGAAATCAACTCCCAACTAATAGTTGACTTTTCAACTCCTTGATTAATTATTATTCTATCTAAGTTTTGATGGTTCTAATTGTTCTTCTTAGATTTCCACCTAATCCTATCTCTTCCTAAATTCTCTTCAACCTCCTAAGTTGTCACTTCATCTTTCTCCATTTTCAAAGTGGTTTTGAAAGTTTCAAGTGTTCTACTTCCTATGGTTTTTGAGCGTCTTTTTGCAATGGAAATGTTGCAAATTGAGATTCCTTAGCCTCCTACTTTTTAATTTCCCTCCTCCTCTTAACTACTTCTAATTTTCTTTATCCTCCTAATTACTAAAATTCCTACTTTTAAAGAGGCAAGATTAGGTGGTGGACAAGTGGCAATTAGTTTATTTTTGTTTTGTTTTTAAAAGAAAGAGTTCTTTTTTTGTAAGAAGGTTTTTGGAACTAGTTCGGCAAAGAGTTTTTGAGACCAGTTTGGAGTGACCTAAACCCCAAGTCGATAGTTCAGCACCCCAAGTCGATAGTTCAGCACCACAAGTCGACAGTTCAGCAACTCCAGTCGGACAGTCCAAACCCAGCACGGTCACGAACCCCCTCTGCCGCGGCCTTGGGCCTTGTCACGTGGTGACGGTTGATTGGAGGCAGTCCGGGCACCGCGTTCCTGCACAGTTCGTCCTTGTGAGTTCGGGTTTGTTCGTTTAATTTTTGAATTTTTGAGGTGTTCTCATAAACAAAGGACTAGCTTGTCCAACACACTTAACTAAAGGGAAACAACTCTTGATAATCTAATTTTTTAAGGGTTTTTGTCAAAGCCAAAGCTTCGCCGTATTTTAGAAAATCTCCAAAACTTCTAGGCAATTCGAACAAAACAAAGTCAAAGTTTCGCCGTATTTTAAAAAATCTGCAAAAGTTATAGACAATTCGAACAAAACAAAGTTAAAGCTCCGTTGTATTTAGAGAACCTACTAACTTCAAGGGTCCAAACCAACTAGGAGGATTGTTAGTACAATTCTACAAGGGCTAAGATAAGCACAACTAACACGAAGAAAGTGTGGATGATTGGTAGAAGATAAAACTCGAACACAAGTTAGTTAAGATGGATTAGAACACAACTTTCTCAAAAAAAACACTAAAGGGCCTCTCTAAGCGGCATCGCCAAGGTACGGAAGGGGGTATACTTTAGAATTAGTAGAACACAACAACAATTAACAACAATTTGACAACAAAACTTCAAACAAGGCAATAAGAGAAAACTTTAAAGGGATCCCAATGTCCTTCAAAGAGAGCTCTGAAAACACCAACAATGAAGCTAAAAATGCTTCAAAAACACACAAATTTGGTAACTTGACCTAAAATGGTTAAAATCCAACTAAATGGACCCAAATGTGTAAAGTGAGTCAAAATTTGGCTACAAGGGGTGTTTGTGAGAGGGAAATGAGCCTCCTTATATACATTTCCAAGGGTGCTCACCCAACCTCTTTTCTTAAGCCGTAATCTTATCAACTAAGATTTTCATCCTAATCTTCAATTTTTGACTTTCTACGCTGATCCAAACTTCTAACTTTTGAAGATTAACTCCAAATTGAAAACCAATTGCGCCGTTGGCTTCAGAAGGCCATTTTTAATCTTAAAGAATCTTCCACCTCTTATCCAAACTCCAAAGACCGCAACGTAACCTACCGCTAACTAAACACTAAAACGGGGTAAAAATCCAAATCTTGGAGGTCGACTTTTCTGAGAAAAGTAACTAGCCTAGGTTCTTTAGTAGGTATGGAGGAGTAAGAAAAGACCTAAATTTTACCTCATTCCAATTTCGTATGCTCCCGGTACGCAAGTCAACTCCACCGTAAACTTCAAATTTGCCAATTATCGCTGATTCGGGCACTTCTGGTTATCGGAATGTCTTGAAATTTGGTGGAGCATCTTATTAGTATAAAAGAAGTTAATCTAATTTTTAGTGAGATTTTACCGCAACCTGAGTAATTTCTAGATATTTCCCATCGTAGGTTTTGGCAGTTGACCGTCCGGAAGGGCATCTTCTGCAAGTCAGAAAATTCCGAAATTTTTTATGGAACCTCTCATCGAGTTTTACAAAAGATGTGCAACCTCATATTTTTATTTTGCACAAAGGTCAAAGGAGAATCAAATTTTGTCTTCTCCTTTTAATTCCGGCAACTAGGAAATCTTTCACATACAAGGGAATCTTGGCTAGCTGATTTTGCCATTGAGTCCCAAATGTGATTTCTACCCTAGCACACCGTACTCCACCCGTAGATTCCTCTTACGGGTCCATCTTGAGTTTATAACTCCTGCAGATCAATAATTGAGGTTTCCGCTATTTCTTCGATGCTATGAGGAAAGTGAAACCTATATCTGGGAATGGACTTAGGACCTCAACGGTGTTCCCTCGGACCAATTTTAGCCATAAGATGTCTCATGTATCATAAGTTTGGGCTGTTTGGGCCGGTTAGCCCTTCATTCTACTATTTACCGATATTTTCACGTTTTAACCTATATACAAGTGGAAATGAGATTTATTTGGGGGAAAACAATCTATAAGGGATCAAATGCTATATTAGTACGTGACATACCTATTTTGGTTTTACACTCTTTTGGGGGCTTTTTGTATATAAAACTATACTTAAATTTGTAAAAATTGAAAAAAATAAAACTGTGAGTCTCTAGTGACGAATTGGAGGCTCACAGTATAGTAGCCATAATCTGTAGTTGTTACTATATTTGAACTCTTGAACTTCTTGAAAACCTATTCTCTAACATCTAATATTTGCAGTGGACAACCTTGAACTATTGTATTGACCTGATGGCTTCTACCCAATTTTATACAGATATTTGAATGATTGAGGATATTGTGTACATTTGATTGTCTATTATTTATCTCCTTGTGAAAGCTATAACACGCATCGTTGGGCTGCAGACACCTGTTGTATTTCCAATAACACAACATGTTTGTTTGATTATTGAAATGAGTACAAATGAGGCCCATGATTTCTTGGAGAACTCTTTGAACTAAAGTTGGAATATTTTTGTCCTTCAAATATCGGCATTTTAGTACTCAAATATTATAGAAAATTTGTCATTCTACATTCTATTTATTACATGGTTATTTTTTATTTAATTGATTATTGTCTATTCCTCTGAAACTGTTGTTTACTTAGGTTCATTCTTGACAGACTGATTTATCTCTTGCTTGGATATATACTTGACTTAGAAGTATGTATGCCTTATAATTTAAACATAATTGATAGTTTTGATAAATATAAAGTTTCAAAAAGCCTCACTTATGTAAATCATACATTTGAGATGCTGATACGAAGGTATGTTAAAATTAAAATTTGATGTTGTAATGAGATATGTTTGTTACAATTATTGATTAGAACTTAACATGATACTTCATATGTTCCTGTGATAAAGATTTTTTAGTTTCAAAGAATATTAGATAAACGTTCAAAAACCTAGGATATTTCAAAAAATATATTTTTTTCAACGGGACCTATTTGGTGTTGGTGAAACACTTTCATTTATCTAATGTGTTTCAAAAAAGTTGAAAGAACTTGAGTTTATTAATCAATCTGCTTGTATTTACAGACTAGAAAGGTCGGCTCTTCTGGGTATTTCTAACTCCACCTTTGAGTCAAAAAGTTACACACGGGTTCTAACGGCTGTTTCGTTGAAAATTTACTCTTGATAAGGTGATTCCTAATTAAGTGTTCGCCTTCCAAGCAATGGACACTTTTTGTAACTAATAATCCTATAAAATTCCACTAATTCTAAGAAAAATTATTTGTTAACTAGTTAAAAGGTTATGGTTATATGAAATGGGAAAAAAAAAAAAAAATCTAATCGAACTAAAATTGTATCTAAGCATCATTTTAGAATATAATTTTTTCTTCCCAAAATGGTAAAGATTGTTAGATTCCGAGATTCTTAGCAACAGTTACCACAGTCGAAGTTCGGCCCTTTATTGGCTAAAACTTCATCCATTAATTTAAAATAGCAAATCAACTCTAAATAATTCTAAATTTTAGGGTTATGTTATTAGTTCATTTAAGCTCTGGATTATTAAGGATATTTGGATTTTTAGCTTATTTGGATGATTTTCATCCAAAATTAGCCTCAAACTTCATCCAAACTTTTACCTTTTAAAAATAAAGTATTTTTAAAAGTAAAAAGAGAATTTGGAATCTTTATAGATTTTTTGTTTGATTCCACCTTAAAAGATTCCTTAAAGATTCCTTTGGATGACAACCAACTTTATGATTAAGTTTAATTGTTAGTAACTTCTTTGTTTTTTGGTTATTTCTTAAGTGCGATTTGGGTTTAGAAAATTCTATTAGGTTCTAAATTTTAACTTAAATCCTAAAATTATAATCTAAGAACTAACTTCTAAAAGCAACGATTTTAATTTCAATTTAAAGGAAAAAACAAAGCAAAAGAAAAGAGAACAACTAACATACCTATGTGTCCATTGACGCCATGGTTCCGTCATCACAAATTACCAACATAATGGACTCGAGATACCCGTCATCCTCCATCATGTGTGATTTGTCTGTGTGATGAGAATTTGGTGTCAAAATGTTGGAAAAAATCCCTTTCTTACATTCTTTATGGCTAATTTCCTACAAAAGATGGTTAGTTGAAAGTATTTAACCTAAGTCCTTTGAGTTTAGGTATTTATGTTAAATTTCTAATGGTTTTTAGTTGGTTTTGAAACAATTCATTAGAATAAAATAAACTTCAAGGCCCTATTGCCAATAACCTTGAAGGTTTATTTTATTCGAGAATTAAATTAAAAGATTAATATCGTCCAATTTTAATAATGTTTCAATGAATATTTGTTATTCATTAGTTTATTCATTTTTGTTGGATTAATCTAATATTTTTGTTGATTTTTTTGTCTTTTTCTATTTGGCTTATTAGGCCTAATAAAACAAAACCTAAATCAACATTCAACCTACTAATTCCTTCTAAAAATCCTAATTGATAGAAAAAAACAAATTCTGCAATAGTAAAAGGAATAAAATCAAAGAACTATTCCAAATGAATAGTAAATAAATAGTAAAGAAAGAATAAAAAACAACAATTTGTCCTAAAATGAATAATAAATGAATAGGAAAAGAAGAAAAAACCGCGCCAAATCCAAAATGAATAATAAATGAATAGGAAAGAAAAGAATTAAAAACAACAATTTGTCCCGAAATGAATAGTAAATGAATAGTAATGGAATAAAAAACAAAAAATAAAATCCAAAATGAATAGGAAATGAATAGGAAAAGCACCAAAAAACAAGTCCACGTGAATATTTAGATTTGTTAGAAATATTAGTTTTTTAGTCCTAATTCTTCTCAAGCCACCACTTCGTCTTCTTTAAGTGTTTTTCAATTCAAGTTTTGTTGTCATTTGGAAGTTGGCTATGTCTCCTCTCTTTTTCTTCCGACTTGTTTTGTGTTTTTGTAATGTGATTATAGCATGAATTTTAGTCTTGAATACCTCTATAGGTTCAAACCTCATTTTCCCTTTATCCTTTAGACTTTTGGAATGTAGAAAGGATTTTAGTTTCAATGAGAGAGTTTTAGTTTGGAAAAGATTTCAATATGAAATTAGGTGAGAATTTCACCTGGTTGCTTGAGCAAAATTAGTTCGAAGGTAGTCTGATCATCGAAGGCTACCTGGAGCACCGAAGCTGGTGTACAGAAACGGGCTCTTGGAGAGCGCCACGTGTCGCAGCAGGAGTGGCTAGACTCCCCGTCGCTCTCCTGTTCCCCTGAATCGTTCTCGACAGCTCGTTCCCCTGGCTCATTCCCCGAGCTCGTTCCCTTGCCTTGTACCGTTCTATCTTGCTGCTCCGGCCTTTGGACTGGACGCTAGTTCTGGTATTTCACAAACTGGTCGCTGATTCTGGTATTCTTAAACACTGGTTTTGGTATTCTAAAACTAAACGCTGGTTTTTAACTAAAAAAAACAAAAACAAAAAACAAACTAAATGGGAATTAGTAAAGCAAACTAACTAAATGATAATTTTTGGAGTTTTGGGAAAACTAAGCAAAACAAATTAAACTAAATGATAATTTTTGGATTTTTGAGATAACTAAGCAAAACAAACTAAACTAAATGATAATTTTTGGATTTTGGGGATAACTAAGCAAAACAAACTAAACTATCAATGGGCATCCATGATGTGGCAATAGAAGCAAAAAACAAACAAGCAATTTCTGGCGGAATGAAAAAGAAGTCACTAGGTGTGGTTTTGTGGCTTAAGTGGCCACCACCGTGGTTTTTTTCCCAAATTTCTCTTTTAAATTGTTCAAGGTAAATTTTGTGTTGAGGTGAAAGCTTCGCCGTGCGGAAGCAACCCTAGGCTAAACTCGTGAAATATGGTTCCAAGTGGCTTCAAGAATGTTTTAACTCTTAAAGGAGGTACACATGAAAGTGTTTAAACCGAATATTGAGGACTAAAAAAATTTCCAAGGTCTCCAATAGTTTTAATTCCTAAATGAGGTATACATGAAAGTGTTTAAGCCGAAAATTAGGAATTAAGTCAAACCAAACTTTGTTATACAACGAAGTTTGGCCGTATTTTGAGTGTTAGAATCTTTTGCCAAAGACTAGCTTCATCGCCTTAAGAATTCTGACTCAAGTGCTGTTTCAAACATAAAATTAGTATGTCAACAAAAGTATCAAAGTGCTGGGGGATGAAACCTCCCAAAAGTGTGGTTTTAGTGTGGTTTTGAAGGTTGAAAGGAAACCCCGAGTCCTCTAACCAAATCCTCCACTAAAAGAAAGCAAAGAAAGAAAAATGAGCAAAAGATGACCAAAATTTAGTCTAACTAAATGCTTCCGACAAAGCCGGTAAGCAAAATGAACAAAAAAGAATCTCTACACTCTGACAGAATGTCGGTAGGCAGATAATGGGGTATGAGAAACTTTGGAGGGGGGCCTTATATACTCGCTAGAAGGCCCCACCACTTTAGTTTACCATAAGATATTAGTGTTTTTATTCAAAAACTATTCTAAGCTAAAGTCTAAACTACCCTAAGATATTTGCTAAATAATCTTTGTTTAATCTTTAGAATTTTCTAGAATAAACCTTAATTAGCAAGGAAATCTTGTCCCAATAAAATCTAAGATTTTTCTCAAAGATATTTAGAAAATTAACTATTTTGATCTTGAGATAATTCGTGAATAACCCTAAGATATTTTTAAATATTCTTAGTTTAATCTAAATTGGCTTTTAAAGGAAAGATTTGAAATCTTAACTAAATTCAATCTTCAATTTCCACCAAGATATTTTGTCAATTAACCTTGAATTACCGCTAATTATTCTAAAAAAATCAAACTTACGGCTGAACTCTTCTTATCTTCTTGAGAACAATTTCAAATTGAAAACCAATTGCGCCATCGCGTTCAAAAGACCCCAATTAGTCTTAGGGGCCCTCTACCCCCTTCTTCTAGACTGTAAATATTCGTAAAAACCACTAACGGTAACTTCAAAGAAAAGTCAAAATCCCAACTAATGGAATTTGAATTTCCCCGAGAAAATTGACTGGCTAGGATCGCCTGGAAGGTTCATGAGAGTAAGAAAACATTCCTTGTTTGCGACATTTGGACATTGTTAGCTCCTGGTTCGCCGATCAACCCGCTGCCATGTTGTAAATTCTTGTTAAATTCGATGTTGTTGCCGATTCTGGTACTTCTGACTATCAAAGAGTTTTCAAACTTGATTGGTCGCTTATTTAATACATAAAACTCTAATTTAATTTTTAGTGAGATTTTACTACACTGTGGATACTTTCTATGAAATTACCATCAATTTCAAAGGCAGTTGACTTCCCATGGAGTCATCGTGAGATTTTGTAAAATCCCGAAACTTTTGGGCAATCTTCTAGGAAGTGTCCAAAAGCCAAGGGAAAAATCAAACCTCCAATAAGGATGCTAATTTTAGCAATTTTTTAATACTTTCCGCCTTAGTGGGAAATTAACCCCTAAAGGACCATTGTCCCTACGCGGGACAAATGCGTTTTCGGGCAGGTACCTACGGGCTGAAATTTTCTCCTGATTTTTTGAAACTTATTTTGGAGGTAGAAAATTTGACTAGCTTCATGGGAATATAATTTTTTTCACAATCGGTGCCCGGGAAAAAAAGTTATGACCAAATAAGCTCAAAACAGGGGACGAGGGGCAGCAAAAAAAATTTTGCAAATTTTTTTTTTTGAATTTTTGAATTTTTTTTCTCATAGATTATGTTTTTGTCTATTTGATAAGCTTTGATTCAATTCATTTGGATTTTTTATGAGGAAGTTATGGACATTCTTATTTTTCGGGCAGTTAGAGCATCTTCTTGAAAAAAATAACTCATAGGATTCATTTTTGAATGCAATTTTTCAAATTTTTCAAATTTTCTTTTGCATGGTTTAGTTTACATGCTAGAACAATCTCACCATTGGGATTAGTGCATTTTAATTCCATCTAAAATATATGAATATTTTAGATTTTCCTTCTATCTCGTACCTACTTCTACTTAACAATTTTTTTAAGAACAAAAATTGAGGTTTTTTTAATTTCTTTTTTTTATAAGACTCTCAACTCAATTTTCCACTACAAGAATTTAAAGCTCAATATTTTTAGTGCAAAAATTTTAATTTAGAAATGTTCAAAGTCAAAAAATCTAGTCCCGCAATGTGCTGAAGAACTTGTTTTTTCCACTTTAAACACAAATATCTTGCAATCGGTGCGATCAAAAATTCTGAAATTTTTTCCACACACTCTCATACTAGTTAGGTGTAAGATCCTATGGTTACATGTGGAAAAAGAACAATTTAAATTTTTTTCAACTCTTTGCTACAGAAATTGCAGTTTTCAGTGTTTTTTGGCAGAAAAAAGGCCTCGGTCCTTCAGGGGTTAATCTGGTACAGGGGTTTGTTGTGGATGATTGGTTCCGTTGTTGATCTCTTGGCATGCTTTTATCCTAAAATCACCTTTCTGTAAGCTCCAATCACCTCACCCTTCTTCTATTTTCCATTCTGGTTTGTATTCTTCAACATTTGCAGGTCTTCACATAACTAGTCCAAATTTCACATGAATTGGATCTAGACACTTCTAAACCTGAACATAGACTCTTATGATTTAACCAGGTTGTCACATGTGCTCACATGTTGAGTTTTAAATGGACAAGATACTAGAATTGACTAATTCTCACATCTTCACATCTCTCTAAAATGTTAATATGGACTTGAAGACACTAATCTAAGACCTAAACGTAGAAAAACAGAGTATTTTGTGCTTTCTATGATTTTAGGAAGACTCCTCACTAATCTGGTAGGGACTTCTACCAAACTCTTCCCAACTACTAATTCATGCTATTTTGCATGAATTAACACTAAAAACTAACAATAAATTGCAAAAATAAATTCAGAGTTCTAGGCGCTAACCTGAGGGCCCACAGTCCTTCATGGCATTTGGACTTGCAGAAGCTCGGGTATCTGAACCCACTTCCTGTGCCAATCCCAAGCATCCAGGCTACTTTATCTGCGATCAACCCATTGGAAGTTCACAAGTTCGTACAAGATGGGAATTTTAGATCACTTGCGACAACCGGAAAAACGGTGAGCCATTATTATTTCTCACGGTTCTGGATCTTTCACAATGGACTAGAATCTTTGAGTGCACTAATACAGATCTTCCCATAGCACTAGCTCGTCTACATAAACTACACAGTGATGATAGTGCTTTGCACAATATTTTACTGCAAGATGAAAAAGACCTCAATCTAGCTAAAAAGATTACCACAATAGTAGAGGTGGTAAAACACCAGGCTAACAATCAGACTGACGATTCTTGTATTCCATTCTCTTAAATCTAAGTCTTGGAATCTAGCTCCTTTAGCCACTTTTTTCTTGTTAATCTTTGCACCAATGATGCGCATAAAGCAGCACTAGAAGACTTTGAGGATACAATTTTATCAACGCAGATGGAGAAGGAGCAGGAGCACTCGTTTCTTCACGTCTCACATGATGTTAACTATCCTTGAACAATACACCTATTTTTTGGTGGTAAAAAATATCTTCGTAATTATTTTGCACTTACAACTATATATTTTTAGCATAAAGAGTGGCAAACATATACATCTTTCATGTAACCTTTGTAATTAAATTCTGTACATTGCATAATTCGTGAAGAAACATGTTTTTTGTAGCCTCTTCCTCATTCATGAAGAAGTTCCTCACAACTTCAATGTGCTTGGACATAATCTGTAAAACAATGTGGCCATTGCACAGCAGTCTAGTAATAAACTCTTTGAATTCTGAAAATAAATGATAAAAAAATGCATTTTGATTTTCAATAGCTTTAAAGCTACGGCATTGAACCTGAACTTAATTTACATGCTTCCTTTTAAAGATAAAAATCTATATAATATGCAATAGATGATAAAATCTATTCACACTGAATGATGCAAGACATATATTTTTTCTCTTTATTCTTATATTTGGTTGTAGTTTGCTTTTGAGAATAACATTTTTCTTTTTTCGAGTACATCTAGTCTTTGCAATATAGACAACTACAACCTTAAATCTTTGCTTTGACATGAACATTAAAATAATTATTTTAACATTTCTAGTGTGGTCTTGTAGACCATACTAACAATGGTAGCTGGAGAATAAAACAAAGACGAATACATGAGTTAGAAACATTGCAGTTTTTGCAGGAACAATGGAACAATAATGGAAGAATAATCATTTAGGATATTAGAGAGAATTGTACCAGACGACCTCCTTTGGATAATTTCAGTATTTCCGAAGGTGGTGTATTCTTTTGTTAACTTTGTGCATATCTTGACATACCTGTAGTTTACACCTCCGTTGCTAATTTTCATTTTGCGTATACAATTTTTAACCTTGCAAGTTGGGATGAAACAATGCTAAGTCACAACTAGTTTCTTCTTTGTGATTCCCTTACAATCAGTGAATATGATGCATTTTCTACAGCTCCCACAACAAGTTTGCTTTATATATGGGCCTTGCAAGTGAATGTTAAGTCTTTATTTCAATGGCATGAAGCTAGACTTGAAATTGTACTTTATACAAATTATTCTATGATACACTAAATCTGATATTAATCTTGGAGTCCATATCAACATTGCTACATGGATTACAAAGTATGCGTAAAACTTCCTTATTCATCATGACAAGTAAGGGATAAATCTGGTCCTAAAATGTACGTATGTGATAATATCTGACAAAGCAAAATGAAAACACTCTTACAACATGAATAATAACTGTAGAGCAGCCTAAAAACACAATCGTTGAAATTTTTTATCATGAAACCATACACTATAGTCTAAAAAACCAAACCCTTCATTACAAGAAATTTGGAATTTACGTAAGACCATTTAACTGCATCAAAATGTATAATTATAAAAAAATAAAAAATAAACAATGAAAAATATTTAAAAATATTTTTTTGGCCCATATTATCACGGAGGTGTTATATAGAATTGTGAGCAAAAAAAACTATTTCAAAAAACTATTTCAAAAAAATATATAATATAAATATATTTACAATACATACCTTTCTAAGATTCTCAAATGAGGTACCAAATTCTGTTATTTAGACATAAATGTTGATCAATTGGTCACGTTCTTCTTTATAAACTACATGAGTGATAATCATGTATACTTTGATTTTCAAAAAACATTCATATTTTGATAATATATACAAGTGCTTGAAAATCAAGAGCACATATTTTTTTGCATTAAAATTTTCTTAGATCTTCAAATACTCTTTCTAAAATGCATATATGAAACCAATAATATGATAGTCATCATTACGGGTGAGTCTATGAGCAACAATTATTTGAAACGTATTTAGATAATGGCCTTTGAATCAAACTTCAATTGCAGAGCAAATGTAGCCACTAAAAAATTTCCGTTACATTGTTTTTTTTTAATTTTTGATGGAGTCTTTTGCATAAAAAATAGGGAAGAATCTTAGGACAAATGGAAGAAAAATTGTAATACGAGTAATAAACTCAATATATCTTCTTCTTAAATCTACCACCACTTTTGGGTTTTACAACAAAATTCTCTATTCTGACATAATTCCTTGGATGAAATTTTATTTCATGGTGTTCTATTAGAGATTCAGAGGTGTGCAAAAAGATAAATGTATAGTGATTAAACAGTCTATCTATCATAATATATTGCAAATAAGCATAACCACAGTTTTTTATTTTGTTTGCACGAATATAATTAAAAATATCATAACGACTCAAGATCTTTCTTTTAAATGCTACATCTTGAGTGCTCTTGTCTATCTGGACAATTGACAATATCATTTTCTTAACATCCATTGCAAACACAAAAATGAACAAACTTACAATCAGAGTATAAAAAAATGAAGAAGCATAGAAAACAAAGAATTACAATTAGAGCATAAAAAATGAAGAAACATAGGAAATTAAAAAAATTGGTATAGGGTATTCTTCCACCACTTGCCACTCTCTATCCACCACCATTGCTATCACCTAATCTCTCTGCTATCCACATCCACATGTCATGAATGTCACCTAATCTAATTCCACTCTTACCTAGCATACTCCTTCAAATTAGCAATTTTTTTGGATTTCATGCAAAAAATCTTATCTTATCTAGTAAACTAATGTCATACTTGAGCACACAACTCAAATCATCTAAAATAATGAATGATAAGAGGGTCCACAATGCCAAATTTCGAAGGCAAGCCATCATTGACATTAGCGATGGCCTATCTGAGCTACTCACTATTCTAATTGCCATTTAATTTTGTGTTTCTACTTGACTTGGACCATAAACGTTGAGGATGGGGCAGGCGATGAGTATTCAGCTAGCAACCAATATCTGCAACATGCACCGCGTCTACTGTTGGTAGGTCGTCTAGAAAGCTGAATAGCTTCATGCGCCAACAAAAGCTTAGTCGGAGCTGTTGGAGAGGGCCTCGTTTGGTACCACAAACTCAGGGGGGGTGCACTCCCATTTTTTTTTGCTAGAGACATGCAATCAAATGAAGGGTTATTATAATTACCTTACTTTTAAATTTTAAAAATGGCTTAGAAGTAAATTAGTGTTATCATAATGGGTTTGAGGGCCTTATAAGTAATGAAGAGTAGGGAAAAATATCAAGTTTCAGATTTTTTAAAATTCTAAATTAGCCTTGCCAAAAATAAAGAAATAAAATCTGAATTTTTTAGAAATACTTCTAGAATGCCACATTTAACTACTTCTTCTAGACTTTTGAAGGGTCCAAAATTAACACCGAGAGATAATCATCTAGAGATCTCCAAATGCATTAGGAGATCTATATAAAACATTAGAAACTCTATGCAAACATCAAGAGATATATATAAACATCGAAAGATAATCATCTGGAGACCTCGAGGTGCATTGTCCAGAATTCACTTGAAAGTCCAGAAGTAGTTAAATGTGGCATTAGAGATTGCTCAATGTGGTATTTACCGTATTAACAAGGTATGTGGTACCTAAGGTTGGAACCAATTACTGTTTTCTGTATTCTCGGTTGTATGTAAAATAATTAGTGTACATAGTGGATTGGTGTACTAGCTGTAATGTAGCCATAGGGACAAGAATAGCAGATGTGGAAGAAGTGGGTGACGACACGCACTTTTGATGCCAGCACCTGCGTTTGCTGGCTTCAATTTGAGCAAAAAAATTAAGGTTTCAAACTCCTCTTCTACTTTTGGTGAATGAAAAATTTTGATTTGCGAGATCCAACGACTGTGGTTATGCGGTTTAGGATTAAGATTTTGTTTTGGAAAGAGTTTGCGCATGCTTCAAGGTTGAAGTTCATAGTGAAGGTTGGTGGTAATGATTGTACAGAGTGTTTCAAATTTGAAGTTCATGATGGCATTGATTTGCACAATGCATGTGGACGCTACATTCTATCACTTTCTTATTGTTTTGAACTTGGTAATTGCTTGTACTCAATTGTGATTTGGTAGGACTTTGTAATTCAAAGTGCTTTGTAAACTTTGTAATTGTTTGTATTCAATTGTGATTTGGTAGAATTTTGTGATTCAAGGTACTCTGTAATACTGGTTGAGTTTTGTTATTAAAGTTTGTGCTTGGAAATTGCATTAGTTTGTGCTTGAAACTCATTCTACATTATACTGCGTGTATGAATCCACTTTGGCTTAGTCATTTGCGCTTTGCTTTTGAACACCGTTCCAAATTCTAACTTCTAGCTTTCACAATAGCAATTTGCTTTTGAACTCAAAACCAAATTGAAAATGATTTGTGCTTGCAACTTATTTCAAGCTGAAAGTCCTCAGTGTTTAAATTTAGTGTTTAAATCCAATGTTCAAAATGTTGTATTTATAATGTACACAAAAATAGTGCATTTAAAAAAATGAAATATAGGATATATGCAATTATCCGAATTTAAAAATTTAGGTAAATATAGCCCTATTAAAATTCCCAAAATTTACCTACATAGCCCCTATGTAATAGGAGCTCGGTTGCACGGTACCTACAAACATACTATATAGTGCACCTTTCAAGGCCACAAAGTAGAGAGCCCGAGTAGTGCATCCTCTCCTCTGAAGCTCCCCTTCGTAAGTTTCTTCCTTTTGGGGGTACGTTGACTGCAGTCGCCCCATGCCACTGAATTACAATAGTTTGCATGTCTATTACGTAGGTCTTCTGTGGTATCAATGATCTTCTATTTAAGGATGTCAGTCTCATCGCCCTCATGCTTTTGGTCGCCATCAAAATCTGCATTTTTGAAAGTAACCACATTAGAAGAGAGTTGAGGGCAAGGGAGGGCCGCGAGTTATCTTGAGTTCCTAGACTGTAGAAACTCGCCACATCAGCAATCTGACGTGGTCGAGAGAGTGCCACGTTAGAATTTTTGAAAAAATTAATTAATTAATTTTTTTCACAGTTGTATAGATTATATTATATATATATATATATATATATATATATATATATATATATATATATATATATATTTTTTTTTTTTTTTTTTTTTGATAGCATTATTGCTGGTTCAAAACAGGGGAACAAGCTTGAAACAACCCTCCCTTGCCCTCAAATCTCCTCTAATGAAGCGTCATCACTGAGACTGATTTGCTACCAATTGTTGTAGGGTCTTTTAGATTGCCGATGCACAAGTCTCCTTCAATCGAAAGCTTCTGTTATTGGTTCACCCTCTATAGAAGAAGTTGGATCTTGCTCAAAGACTCCCATCACCCGTAGTTCCTACCAAAATGCTTTTTCAACTTTATCTTCTCCCTACTTGAACAATGCAAGATTTTTTTATCCCCATATTTATTGTCATCCTCTGTTGCAAAATTAAACTAATTGCTACCCTAGTTGTGGCCGCAATGCCCCTCCCATCTCCGTCGCTTGATTCCTCTGATTGGCTATCGGAACTCATCATGATTCCTCTGAATGTAGTAAAATTTTTGGAATGGCGTTGCTCAATGTTTGCGTTCAATATGTTATCTGTGATTCTATCCTCAATTCATGTAGCTCTACGAATTGCTCTAGACTTCCAATTACGTGGTTTGTGCATGTCTAAGTGAAGCTTAGAAGTTCAGTCTACGCATGGTGATAATGAGGAATTTCAATTGCCATGTCATGGGAATTATTTTTTAATATAATTTAATATATTTTTATTTAATGAAAGTATTAAGCTATAGTTTTACAAAGTGACAACTTTGGAAGCAAAAAGGATGCCCACTTCATTTTTTAAGAAGCCACAAACATCATTCTAATGAAAGCTCTTGATGCATAAGTAGTCTTGGTGTCTTATTCACAATCAATAAATGACAATCCAAGAATGTTCTTGAACAGGCTTGAATTTCAGCATATTGCTATGCTAAACACTGTGAATCATTCATTTGGCATCATGGCTTTAATATTTAAATTTCACTGGCATTAAAAAATGACATGTGTCTTCAAACTGCCCATACACATAGCACTCCTATTATTAGGCATTCAGTATGAGGATTTGTTTTCACTTAGAGTTGCATGATTTTTGATGCATTTATAGGGCCGATTGAAAATGCTTGGTCGGAGTTCGAGCCTCCTACTTTATCACGTAAAAAAAATCAGAAATTCATTCATATTGCATTTTGTTATTCATTTTTTCTATTAAAATATGCTATGTCACAGGTTGCATGCAAATGCAAAATTCAAGAGTTGATTAAGAATAATCTAGACCACCATTTATAATGTAAATTATATGGGATTATGTACAATTTAACCTCTAAAGCCTCAAGGTCTTTTTTCCATCAAAAAACATTGAAAACTACCATTTTTATTGCATAAAGCAAAAAAAATTGATTTAAATTTTAAATTTTTTGTATATCTAATTTTGGAATTTTGTATTAGACTATTGTAAAAATATATAGAAGAAATTTCAAAAAAATTGACTGCATAGATTGCAAGATATTTGCATTTAAAGTAAAGAAAACAAATATTTATGCACCTTGCTTAACTAGATTTTTTGCCTTTGAATCTTTTTAATTTAAAATTTTTGCACTACGAATTTTGAATTTTAAATTTTTTATATTGAAGAATTGAGTTGAGAATCTATGGCCATAACTTTGATCCTAGGCACTAATTGAAATAAAAATTATATTCCCATAAATTTCATGTGTTTTTCTATCTTTATAAAAAGTTATAAAAATTAAGACAAATAATAAGACTGTAAGAGCCTGCTCAAAATCCATTTTGTCCCCCAAGGGAACAATGGGACTTTAGGGGTTAATTATATTAATATTGTCCCAAAGGGATTTTTAAACCTTAAACTGCATTTGTAGGGAATTGTGAATACAATACCAAATTTTACTCCTAGAATATAAATCATGTACCAAAATATGACAAGATATCGAGCAAGATATATAACATAGGATTGGTTATTCAACAATTTGAACATTTTATTTGGGTGTCATTTGAACATCTAAACCGTATCACACTCATATACCACAACAAAAATACATGGCCTTTTTGGAGCTTCTTTGACTTGTGAAAGATGCAATAATGATCCAGATTGGGATTGCTATTATATTGTTGGATTTGATTCAATGTGAAGACAAACTTTCATTACTAATGTTTATCTCAATTAATAGTTTATTCATACACTGTTTAAAATATGCATTCTAAGAAAATTTTAAATCTTCTATTGACTACCATAAAAATACTACAAAAATGTTTTAAATATAATAGTGTTAATTATGTTGAATTGCTTATTTGGACACATTTAGGTGTGATTACCTCACTATCCCTTCAAAAATTCCAACCATACCATTTCATGAGTTGGTGAAAAGGGTACAAAATATGAAAATTAAAAAATACAATGACATACATATATAGATACAACTACAATCAAATATTGCTACATATGTGGATTTAGATGCAAATACATATACAACTGTTGACAAGGATGCAAGTATTTTTTATTAATAAACTAAGTTGACACCAGTATTTAAATTATTAGATTTTGAAAAATAATTAAAGAACTACATTAGGTGCTTGGCTTTAATTTTATTAATCAAGGCTTTGACACATTGAATGACTATCCCTTCAAAAATACTAGACAACCTATACATCACGCCTCTAGTCAGGAGTCAATTTTGAGCTAAATACTTTGAAAAGTATGTTCTTGCACTTGGCCATAACTTGTTTGAATGTGAGATGATTTGATCATACACAATGAAAACATCCCAAACCATCTGCATATCCATTCCTAACAAATAGACTCCTATTGAAAATGTCCACAAGAGAGCTATTTAACTATTCCCATACTTAATTGCATTTGGTTGACTATCCATTATCTAGATTTTGATTTTACAACCAGGCTATATGACAATTTTAGTGTCTAAGGGAGCTTCTTTTTTGAAAATTCACTGTAATTACATGTCTAATCCAAAAGTTCTTCTTTGATATTTGAAACTTCATGATTTCAATTACTAATACTACAACTAAAGGATGATTTTTCTTGAATGAAAAGGTTCCTCCAACTGTGTTGAATTCCTTCTATTTGATGGTTTAGGATTTTTTCACTTTAGACATCAAAAATGTATTCCCGTCTTGGTTGTTCCCACTAGGCCACCTGGGGGTGGTGGTTTTTGTTTCCCTCACTCACAATGAAATTCCGTTTCATTTGTGTCAAAACAACAACAAAGGATTCCCTTTGCCTCAAAACAAATCCATGGTACTCCCACACTCCCACAGTTTCCCACTAAGGTAGGAGGCTCGAACTGTGATTGGGCATTTTGAACCGAACATGACACAAAGATACATTTTGCTTTTTCAATGTACCAAAATGTACAAATAGTGTACATTTTAGGAGGTGGTCGCTTTTAGAGCCCCATAGCATTTCAACTTTAAAATTTCATAACTAATTCCACAAAGCTACAAAAAATATGAAACAACTTGAATTAGATGCCACTTCCTCTTGTCTTTCAAGGAAAATTTACTGAAAAATATTCCAAAATGTTTTACCTCCCCAAAATTCAGTTTCAGCGTTTAGATGATCGCTTTATGGACCTCCTACCACAAAAACCATGGATTTAATTTTGAAACAAAGGGAGTAGAAAAAAGTAGCTAGCCCTGCAGGACGCTAAATGAATTGCACAAAGTGGGACCAGTAGGGTGAAAATGCAAGTTATGGGGGATAAAAGTAAAATCTTACCCCCTATTTTGTGCCGTCTCTAGGGTATGCTCTAGACCTCCCCTATATAATTTGGGGTCTCTGATCGCAAATATGAATTCAAAATTTGCAAAAAAATATTTTTGTGAAAAATAAAAAAAAATTGCGTTTCCCCCCCGGGTAAAACTCCTGCGTTTTCACCCTGCTGTCCCACTTCGTGGGCCTCATTTACTAGCGTCCAGCGTCAGCGCTCACTGCGAAACTGTCAGAGCAGGCAATGAAAGCCCCCCACGTACTCATTAGTAAAAGCAATCCATGTGCATGAGTGAACTTATTATTGAATATGAGTCCGGCATTCAGTTCTGGATTCTGGCCAATGACACACAAGTCAAAACAGCAACAACTTGAAGGGTTGACCTTTCAAAACAAATAACTCAATCGTTTGTTTTTTTAATTTTTAATTAATTTTTCTGAAACAAATAAAACGAAATTTCATTGCATTCCTTTTTTATATTTGGTTCTATAGGCTTGTCGTTGTCCCTTGAGCCAAACTGTTTTCTGGCGACGAATCCTCCAAAGCATGCAAGCTAGGAGGGGTAAAAAACGCCCATTTAAGAGCATATTGGTTTAGAATTTCTCCTATGCTGATCAAAGCATTTTTTAACAAATTTTCAAGGAAAGAAGAGAAGGAGACACATCCATCACAATTTGATTTGTAATTTTTAGACTTAAACTAAATTAGATATTATTTTCTAAAGCTTACAACAATAAGATGCTATTGAAGGCCATAGGTATTGCCATTGAATGTCAAACAATTGTCTATTAGTGGTGGAAATGGAGTCCTAATATGAAGGCATGCAAATCTTAAACTTGAACAACATGGTACACGTAATTGCCTAGGATGGCACAAAGTGTTTCACCTCTATAAGTTTACATTATTTACATTAAAATTTTGTCTACTTCCAAATCAAAGTTAGTCCCCAACTACTTATAAAACTGTACAATAAGAAAATCCCAATTGGCATCAATTCATTGCTGGACTATTTATCATTCCTATACCAATAGTAACAATTCATGGCTTAATAGTAGGGACAATTCTTAGAGCACGGGGAGAATATGGATAGCCTCCCTAACACTGGAAGAGAGATGTTGTTCAATATGAGATCTTTTTCCTTTCGCGTCTACGTGGAGGCCACATCAGACGAACTCATGCTACCCGATATTTAGCCCAATCTAACAAATCATTGATTGTCTCTAAGTGGAATCCACATTACTAATAAAGGCCAACACTAAGCTTAATTTAATTAAGAGGAGGCAACCCATTCTTGATCACTTCACCTCCCATTCTAGCAATGTAGGTTGCTCTCTTTTCGCGCAAGAAGAGATGAATAGTGAATATTATGGTGTGGTTCTCAATGTAGTTGTAACTCATTATGATTGGCTACAAGACTCTCAATATTGCAACCAACCCTTGGTGGATTTTGTAACTAGCCCTTGGTTGGAAATAGGAAGGTCTATATGACTAGTATGGGACTATGGGTTGAACACAATCTTCAGCTAAAATATCCATAGTAATTATGTTTTGAGAAATAAAAATCTGAAAAATTATGGAAATTTGCCAAATTCTATTTTTGCATACGGAAAATTTTTCCCACTAAAGAAACCTACCCTATAGATACGTGTAACTACTTAAGTGGTCAAAATGGGTTGCCTCCCCTAAGGTAGGAGTATGAATTCCCATCCGTGTACCCATTGTTTTACTGTAGACTCTCCTTAAAGTGTCCCCACAAGTACCTCAAAACCGTGCCAATGCTTAATTGTGGTTGGTTCTTGCAATTTTTTCTAGATTACCGTGTCAGAATCTAGGTAGCATATTAGAATGAAGTTTGGGGTGCCCTATAAAGTTCTAGTTTGAAAATTCACAAAAAATAAATGCCTTATCCAAAAATTCTATTTTTTTTTTTAAATTCATAATTTTCAATTGCCAAAACTACAAAAATATTTTTTTCTAGCAAAAAAAAAGTGCCTCCAACTATGCTGACTTTCTTAAACGGACAGAATAGGTGCTTCTACCTTAGTTTGATTTTACCTAAGTTTGATTTTCTCACGCTGTGACCATCCCCTTCCCAGTCCACGGAGGACGAACCCATGCCACGTATAATTTCACCGGGTCTGACGAATAGGGAGGCCGCGGTCTCAGGCTCCTCCAGCCCATCTCTCACGACTGTCGTTTATGCTGCGCGTGGAGGCGGGCGGACTGGAGGGGCAGTGGTGAGATCGGGTGACCGCCATCGCCGATCGGGGCGCTGTTTTCTCGCACTGCACTCTCAGCTTCGGAATCTCACCGGACCAATCTCGCAGCCAGTTTCGCTGAAATCCCTGTTGTGCCCCGTTTCGCCTAACTTAACTTAACTTAGTTTCTGGATCCGTCTGGCTTCCTCTGTTGTGTTTTGATGCACACTCATTACACGCGTTGCCGGCTCCCTCTTCGGCCTTATCCAGATCGCGTTGCCGGCATTGCGTGCTTCCTCTAAGGATTGATGCGGAAACGAGACAGGCAGGCGTACTTGTTCAGTGCGCATCGCATCGCGATCCGTGCCGCATGTTTGGGTCTCCTAGGGGGTACGTATATTGTGAAACGAAACTCCCAGGGATTGTTGTTTCCGGTTTGAAGAGATTATAGAATAAGATTGGTCGATTTTCAGCTTCTGGTACGGTGGAGGTGGGTCAGTTGATTCGGAGTTACGATGATGCATTGGAGTCGTGCACGTTGATGATGTTTCGTTTTGAAATGGGTTGCTTGGCTTTTGGGGGAAGGAAACCCTAAGTTGATCGAGTCGGTGGGTTTTGTCATGTACCGTAGCAGCTTGGGCGATTTACAATTTTATACTTTGGAGTATTTTGTTGTACCATGTATTTGAGCTTTTTTCCATGTCGGGATCGGTAATGTCAATTTCATTTAATGAGGGTTGATCGTTTGTCAGTATCTGGGGTTTTCTTGATATGAGACCGTGTGGCGTTTGTTGCTTCGTTTAGTTCGTTATATCCGCTGCGTCTGGACTAAGCAGACCTAATTTGTGGAATACTGTATTGCAGAGCTGAATTTGGTGCAGAATTAGCGTCGGTGTTCTGGATCGGTAGGGCGACGATCTAGGGGTTTTGTTAGGAGGAGGCGTTTTGGGACAGAGAGAGAGCTGGGGTTATACCACGGAGTAGAGCCTAGTAGAGCTCGAGCTTAGGTTCTTCACAATGTCAGCCTACGCGGATGACGAGCCCATGGAGCACACATTGCTCGTGGTGAGAGAGGTTTCCGTGTACAAAGTGCCGCGGAGAGTCTCCAGCGGGGGTTACAAGTGCGGGGAATGGCTGCAATCGGACAAGATCTGGACGGGGAGGCTGAAAGTGGTTTCGTTGAACGACGCGTGCGACGTGCGGTTGGAGGATTCCAACACCGGGGAGCTGTTCGCGGAGTGCCATGTGATGCCTGGAAAGAGAGATGTGATGGTGGAGAATGTGGTGGATTCATCACGCTACTTTGTGCTCAAGATCGACGATGGCAATGGAAAGCATGCGTTTATTGGACTGGGGTTTGCCGAGCGAAATGAGGCGTTTGATTTCAATGTGGCATTGTCCGATCACGAGAAGCATGTGAAGAGGGAGGCGGAGAAGGAAGAAGGGCGAGGATCCACCAAGGAGGACGTCCCTTCGCAGCCTTCATTGGATTTACGGCTGAAGGTGACTACTGTTGCCCTATGTTGTGTCTTGCGTGGGAAGACATGTCAAACCATCGAATTGGAACTTGATGTGCACAACTTTTTCTTTCCTCCCTCTGCAATTGTAGAGTCCACAGATACGAATATCTGTGACGGAACATTTGGCTTATGATCGTTGTGTCATTAACGTGGACTGCATCATTGCTTTTAGGTCTAGGTCTCTTCTTCTGTCTCGAGTAGGAGCAGAGATTTCGTTAGTTTGATTCGACTGTGATTATGTTTTAGTTCCATTCTTATCCAGTGACCTTGTAGTCCTAGGGTTACCTCCTGAGTGCCCAAGCAAATAATAGAAAGTCAACTATTGGGAGCTAGTAATTGGATACAGTAACTTTCAAAACTTACTTTTATTGGTCAAATACCGTATGTAGATAATTATTTCTTCTTTCTGTTGGTACATTTTTCTCGCTTCCTAGACGATTTATTTCAGCTCCTTCCTATAGATATGGAAGCCGCCTCTTTTGGCCGTGTGGGCTCTTAGGGTTTAAATATCAGAAAGTCAAACAAAAGACTTAGTCTTTAACTCATTCAAAATGGGGACACGGTTCTTTGAGTCACGGTTGTTGAATTCTAGGATACCTCCTCATTTTGAAATTTTGGTATTCTCTTTATGAGGCTATCTTCGCACAATGGAGGCCTGGATCATCAGTAGGCTAGTCTTGTGCTGCTGTCAGAATTAACTGCATGAATTTGTGTACTCTATCCTCACGTATGACCCTATCGGTGCTCCTTTCCTCGAAATTTCTTGTGAACTGCATCTTCGTTGGAGACGAAGAAATGCAATTTAGTTTCTGTCCGCACCGAGGTTTCTATTTGATCAGTGTGTAGAGACTTCGCTCTTCTTGAATCTCATTTGGGCTAATAGCGTCTTCTGTATCCTTACCTTTTTCAGGAGGGAGAAACGATAAGAATTAACGTGAAGACAAAGCCAGGCTCTGCGACGGGCATGCTGTCAGGTGCAACAGGACCTACTAATGTAATCAGCAGTACTGGTCGCATGAAGGCTCCACTGGCACCTCCCCCAGGTGGTGGACGCATCCGTTCTCCGCTTCCTCCTCCTCCTAATGACAATAAAACCATTCGTACTAGTCCTGTTTCTTCTGGGACGTCGTTTGCATCTAGTCTTGGATCTGCTCATGGTCCGGACAAGTCAGGAAAGACATCTGCAGATCCGTTTTCAGACTTATCCCAGCTTGAGGTACTATTCGCTCATATATCAACATTTCTTTGTATGACGTCAGTTGTGACGCTTCAGAATTACACCAATTTACGCTGCTTGTGAAGACTTTCCCGGTCAAAGTAATATTGGAGTGAGTCTTATTTACTGTTTTATCATTTGCTCACTTCCATGCGAATTGGCTTTTCCAGTTTTACGTTCACTTAGTTGATTTGATGTGGTAAATGGTTCCAAGACTGCATATTTACTGTTGTCCTCGTACTTTCTCGCTTCTACCCGCACATAATAGTTCTTCTGGTCTCTATTCTATGCCTCTTTGATTTAGTCAGTGTCCATTGATATACGCTTAACGCTGACAAGTATACTTCGTTATTACTGCTCTGACCACGATTTGATTGTAATGTAACAGAGTAACTTGCCAACTGCAACAAAATCGGGCTCAAGCAGAAACGGCAGTGCGGCAGGAGGCTGGGCTGCATTTTAACCTGGCGTCATGTGCTTGTCGATCTAGTAGTTTATTTAAAAAAATTCATAGCTTCCCGTTTAGTGATCTTTGATATATTCTGTCGTGCAGATAAAGTCAATGGTTGTGAGTTTATTGAGGAGAAATCGACTGTTTATCCCTGCATACTTTCCTCCCCAACCAATGAGTCTCGTGAGTTTTGATTAGTGCTGTAGTGTATTACCTGTATAGAGGTGAAAACTAGATGGCACAGGTGGTGTAGATAATGGATAGTCTCCTGCTTGCGCACCCTCCCAAGTATATTGCATTGATACTGCAAAGACTATCAAGATCTTATTTGTGGAATCATTCACTTGTAGGGCTTAAGGTGTGAACTGAGGACATGTTTTGGCTTTGCCTTGAGGCGAATTAGAGTATTACACCAGGGGTGCAAACTTGTGGTGCTTGTGAATCACAATGAGCGAGGCTGGAAACCACCATCAAGCAAAAAATCTTAAATTTTTTTGTAGGTGATCGTGCAGAGTTTAGTGTAGCTTAGGATGGAAATGTCCTCAGGGCATTTGAACCCGGACGAGGCATCTCCATAACTATTTAACCATATACGAGACCAAGTATTGTATAAATAACGGTATAGTTGTGATTATGTCCAACATATGCATACCACATTCTTTGAACTCCAATACGATAGTGTTGATGGAGATTACCCTACGTGAAGGTCAGATTCGGCATAAATTTTGTAACAAATGTGCCACATGCCATCTTGTGAATGGCAGGAGGTGATGTGGACCTCTAAGAATCTGATGTAGAAATTCAACTTTAGCAATTGAATGTTGAATTAGACCTTCACTTACAATAACTCTATCAATCAATACTTGCATCATATCAAGGAAGGAATAGGATTTAAGAATTCTATTAAGAACCACCTTTTGATCAATGATTGTTGAGCAAATGATGTAGAATTTTAGAATTGATTGAGTGGGAATTGATTTGAATTCTACATTACTTAATCAACAATCAATGATCAAAATCAATAAATGGAGTAGTTTAGTGGTATATACACTATGTCTGATTTGGAGGGTTTAGTGGGACAAAGGGAGTAGTAAATTTGGTTCATTCCTATCATAACATTCTTAATCCCTATAGTCCTAAGGCCATTTTTTGGATCAAAAAACACTCAAAATTGCCATTTCTAATACGAAGAGCAATTTTTAAGAATATTTATTTTTTTGGCATATAAAACCATTGGATCTTATACTAGACTTGCATGAGAATGTTTGGAAGAAATTTCAAGAAACTTTAACCATACAAATTGCAAGATATATATGTTTAAAGCGCCAAAAAAACAAACTTTTTTTTCACCTTGAAATATTAGATTATAAGACTTGAATCCTTTTGACTTTATTCTTTTTGCACTAAAGATTTTGAATTAAATTTTTTTTGTATTCAAATTTTGAATTGAGAATTTGAGGAAAAAAATCCTCCAAAAAACTTGACTTTCATTTGCCAAAAAATTGTGTAGTGGATGTAGGTGCCAAATAGAAGAAAAACTAAATTGTTAATAGTTCTAAGATGGAATTGAAATACACTAATTCCAATGGTGGTGATATTGTTCTAGCAAGTGAACTAAAACCTCGTGGGTTCTTTTTTTATAAAAATTGAGTTCAAAAATGGATCCAATATGTTATTTTCGCAAGGAGATGCTATGATTGCTTGCAAAACAAAATGCTCCATAACTTTCACATCACTAATCCAAATGGGATCAATCAAATCTTTCCATCTTAATAGACAAACATAATCTGTAAGAATCAAAATAATTTTTTCCTCAAGTATTTTTTTGGAGGGGGCTTCCTAGTCTCAACTATTTTGAGCTTTGAATGGCATAACTTTTGCTCCCAAGACCGATTCAAATAAGATTCAAATAAAATTATATTTCCAAAAGGTCAATCTATTTTTCTATCTTGAAAAAAAATTCAAAAAATCATACCAAAAATTGAGATCATTCATAGGAACCTATTGAAACCTTCAAGTGTTTCTAGAGGAGACACTTAGAACTTTAGGAGTTAACTAGGTACAAATTACACCCCTCCCAAACCTTGAGATGAGAGATATCTTTCAGAATAATTTGGATCAAAGTATATTAAAGTTTAATTAAGAAACAATCATTAATTGCCATGATTGCTTGTGAAGGGGGGAGGGCACCCCATATGTCAAGGAAGACAAAGGAACCCCAATGAAGGTGAAGAACGTTATGATGAATGAGACTCACTTTTCACTATTTTTGGGTTGGTCGTCTAGCAAGAGCCAACCTTATCTACATTCAAGGAATATTTTTTTGGATTGACCATTATGTACTAAAATTCATAAGGTATGTTCGCCAATTGATAGTTTGATTGGAACTTTTTTTTGCAAGATTCTGACAAAGATGATTGCCAAAAATGATTGCTAGTATCATTAAAAAAGTACAGCCAGATAGAGCAAGGCTGTATCACGGCACATGATTTGTACTGCCGATATTACAATGAGGACTCACAATTGAAACATTCAACAACCAAGCCTCACACTTTCTATAGAAAAATTCTGAAACATTGCTGCCAGTTCTGTCTGGCAAAGGAGCAAATTCAGGTGCTATCATACACTAAAAAACCGTTCCCTCAACTACCGATTACATCAGCTTGACATTCTCAAAGTGAAGTTAATGTCAGGCAGGAAAACATTCAAAGCGGCCTACAAAACTCTTCAAAAACAACGGTAGATATTAATACACTCACTCAGTAATAAACCCATTCACAAAATTATGCGACAATCGGTCTTCCTCACTCGTAAGCTTAGAGAATGGAATTGAAATCAACAAACGAAGTCTGTGTACAATCCTCAGTTTTACAAAGCGTGCACTTGCGCTGGAGGGTCCATATGGACGAAGAAGCTGGCAGCCACAATGAAGTAGCACAACACCAACATCACTCCTTTGAAGTAATTTGCTGTTCCTTCCTGCAAATTGCCATTGCAATACATATCATGTCGCCTTTCAATCTAATTCCTTTCGAAACTGGAACCAAAACATGAGTCAAATTTGAGTTTCATCAGGACTCGATTCGTCGATTTGATTTGATTAATTTTTCTTTTGTGACAGAGTGAGGAAATGAATTGGGGAAGCTTCTAATCAGTTTGGAGAGGCTCAAACAAATTTGTATGCGCATTTGGATTTGCAAGGGTGCAATCAATGCAGTGGAATACACTTCCCTTTGTTTTCTACACAATCAACTTTTATGAGCTGAAAATGAATTCATTATCAATAGCCGAACTCTCTCATAGCGTACCTTGAAATGAATGTTCAACTTCATTAACAGATTTGAGTGTGTAGGGATTAGTCTAGAAGGATAAGGTGTACTGCATTGAATTATCAAATACACTTATTTTAGGAGAACAAAGGAAAAACGAAAGAGAAAAATTAAACTATGGACGGACTTCGTACAGGTAAAATTTTATCTCTTTCTCCAACCTTAGAATCTTAGAGAGAACTCCAGTGGGCATTTAGCACATGAATTTTCTATACAAGATATCTAAATCTACTGATACAATGCTGAGATTTTGCGGAGTAATATGCAGCAAGATTTTGTTTTTGTTTCTTGGAAGGCGGGTTGAATCATGCATACCAGAAGCATGAAGGCCACCACGAGTACAGAGATGAAGAGGACTGCTGTCTCAAACAGCTCGAAGTTCAGATCCATATTCACACCCATCGGCCAACCAAGAAGGGCACAGACAGGAATCTGCATCAAGCATCAACAACAAATATGAATTGAACCTCTCTAAGAGACTGTCTGGAAATTCAATTTGAATGTGAGAATATCAATGACAGTTGCTAATTGTGTTTAGGAAGGAAGCCATTATTGTGATTGAGAAACTGAGAGCAATCTACAGTAAGAATGTCTCTGATAGGAGTATTGATTCAGGACTGTCTGTAAATCCAATTAATTAGAGAGTCGGGTTCCCATGACATTTTAATATTCAGGGATGATGAATGTCATCATATTGCTTGAATTTCAACCATTGCTAAAGAGCACGAGTACAAATAGCTATCGATTGTAAACTTTTGTATCAAGTGAATTCTTACCACAAGCATGGAGATTTGGGTAGAGGACCCAATTGCCACAGCCAACGAGAGATCCTGTCACCAGAAAACACGGCACCGTGTTCAACTAATGAAGTAACGGAAGTTTGCCATTCTTCTAGAGACGAGGGTGCATGTGCAGAAAGAAGTGCAATTTACAGGACTAGAGATTGTTAGTAGCTCTAATTGCAGTTAGATATCAAAGAAGTGGTAAGTTAAAAAGGATGTGATACTAATTAATTTTGGTACAAGTATGCAAACCTCATCATGCACATGGAACTTGTAAGAAATACTGCAAAGATTCAATGTATCCATGTGTTTTGAAATTCGTACCAGATTATCTTTCATTGCGAATATGATCGCACTGGTGTGCTCCGCAGCGTTCCCCACGATGGGCAATATGATGACGCTGATAAACGCTACAGGAATGTGCCACTCCTCAGAAGCACCCTGTCATCAGCAAGATCACAACAATTTCCATTGTTATTTGGATCTTCAGGATCTGACTTGCGGGCTGACTTGATGACAGATGTGATGATAGCTAGCTAATTCCAATTTTCGGGAGTGTTTGTAGACACACTCAGTCATTAATTTTGTTTTGTAATTAACAAACACAATCCGCAGCATAGCAGTTTACATTTTATTGTTGATATTTTCGTTGTTGAGCCCTACCCAAGATTGAGTGTTGCATGCCCTTTGGACTCGTTTTGACATGTAGCCACAACAAGCCATAGCATACCATTTGTTATGCAACACTCAATCTAGGTCATAGGTGGCCAACTACTTGAGAACGAATGGTATTCCAGTTTGGTAATCTGCAACGCTTTTCTTCCGATGCAGAATAGCGAACTAAGTTCAAATCCATTGTTGTAAGTAGCATGCCAATTTGATCAGCAGAATTCAAGGGAAATCCTTCCTGAACTTCCTTACTTCAATGGCATCAACAATATACTCCGACAGGATGGAAATGAAGACGGTCAGAGCAGCCAGCCAGAAAATGGCACTCCATGCATCCACTTCCGCCTCCCCCTCTTGCGTACTGTCAACAGCTTCAATGTCCTGCAACCACAGTTACAGCTGGATTACTTCATTTTAATTCTGTAAAAAACAGAACTAGAAACCTCCATAGCCAGCTGATCATACACACGGAACCAATGTCCTTTTGTGTCCAAATTCCATTCCTACTGTATGTATATATCCTACTGTAGCGTATATATCCTATTCTATCTTCACTGGACATTGACTATGGACTTCTTCCAAAATCCCATAAATGGACACTTCGGACTTCTCCTGTAGAACCATTTGTGAACAATTCATGAGACTCGAGTTTAATGTTATTGAGTGTTACCTCATCTCGAAGACTTGTTGAGGGATTGCAGAGTTGGAAGACAATGTATCCCGTGTACGCCACCAGCATCACCGCACTCGTCACCCGCGACAACACAAGCTCCGACTGTCCAAGATGAAGCTCCGTGCGAGTGGCGTGAAGCGCCGCGGGGAACAACATGCACAGCACCGCCATCAACAGCAAACTGGAGTTGAGATGCGCCGCTGCCTTGTCGAACTTCTGCTCCTTCTTGCTGTTGGCCAGTCCGCCGAACAGGAAGGCGCACCCCAACACCAGCAGCATGTTGGACAGAATGGAACCCAGCAAGGATAACTGCACCACGCGCACCATGCCGCTACGGAGGGCGAACACGCAGATGATCATCTCTGGGGCGTTCCCGAACGTCGCGTTCAACAGACCGCCCACTGGAGGGGACACAGTTAAAAAAAATAAAAAAATTCATGAATATTTCCTCATGTGGCCAAATGCTCTAATAGCTCGACTTCAATTTACACGCGCGGACATAAAAACCACAAATTTCTTAAACATTTTGTCAAGTGCGCAAATACTGATAGGATTTCACGTCAATTTACTCGCGCGTTACACGAAACCCATAAAACTTTGGATCAGTTTCTTAATCCTTAAGTGCCAGATTTGATCAAGAGAAGACGGTTCAATCAATTCAATTTCTGTAGGAGTTATACCACATTCAAGGACGGTAACAAAATGGTATATCAGATTATCAGTTCTGTTTTTCAGAAATTGAGATTACAGTGGATTTGGTGCAAGAAATTCTCTGCGCAGTATATGCTGCATTGATTGGGGATGGGTTGATGAGCACAATTACCTGATGGACCCGTGAAGTACGCCAATTGCCTGACAGAATCAAACACAGTCGAATCAGAAAAATTATTCAGAGATTTTTTAATTGCGAGAGTCTGAAGGCAGGTTAGGCAAGCTCAAATGATAAATTGCAAGCTTGAAGAATTCGAGTCAGAACGTATAGTTTGATAGCTCAGGTGATACAAACAGACTTGGTGGTGGCTTCGAAGCTCACTCTGTTATGAATCCTAGTCGTTCTGCCAGAGGGACAATTCCAATCAAACTCAGAATGAACACCCATGACTGCACACAAACACAAAGGAATTCTTTGTCAGTTAGAAGTTGTAACATGCATCCCAGCCTTTGCAACAAATCGATTGAAGCAATTGTGCAGCTAGGCTGCCTTGAAAACATGGAAATGGTACTGACGGTAATTTACAGATAATGCCATTCTTCAATTCTCTCTACGCAACTCAAAATCATAGTCAAAACTAGACCATTTTTCATGAAATCGCCATTCCACCTAACACTTTTGAAATTTCTTTATGATTCGAATACATTCTCAAACCTGGTTTGCAAATAAATCGTAAATGTTGTTCAGAAAGATATGGGTAGATTATGAGATCGAGTACTAGAGAAGAAGACGAACTAACTTACTTATCCAAACCATGAAAAACGTACAATATGAAATATAGATTTAACAATGTCCTCTAACCCGGCCTGGAATTCAAATCATAATCAAAGTTTTGGTGAAAACATGGATTGAGGACTGGTGAAGTTAGATGGCAAGTTAAGCTAGCGCACATTTCCGATGTGGAAAAACTTGCTAAAGAGCGCCATTGGCACAGCCACAAGCAGCACATTCAACACCGTTCCAAACAAGACATGCTTGGCGCTGCCCACAAACTTCTGCCAAACACTCGGAAGGCACAGCGTCGGCAGAGACGGAGCCAAATCCGCCATGATGGTCTTCTCGTACACTGCGTGGTTCCCATTCTTCATCGCCATTGTTGCAATGGTTCCCGCCTAGCGAACACCACCCGATCACACAAAACCTGCACAAATTAAAGTTAAGTTAATTCAGCACTGTCTAATAAATAATTCTATTCAACAACTTGCAATCTTCCAGCAATTAACATGGGTACAATCACGTGCACACAATTGCATTTAAAAATAGTATTTGAAAATTGGGAGTGGCTCTTACAAACAAGCAAGCACAAGATTCGATCTACAAAGCTGTGCGCTGTAAACCATCACCAGCTGCCGCTAGCTGGCTGGATCGATCAGATGAAACTCTAGACCTTGAGATTTGAAGCCCACGAACAATGCATAATCGAGGAGCGCTCTGAGGTCGAAGAGCACACACTTAGGCAGCTAGCTTGTAGATTGAAGCTGGAATGATCGATTGAATGAGCATTGCAGGCATTAATACTGTATATACTCTCGATCGATCGATCGATCGTCCACAGCATTAAAATCCGATCGATATCCGAGTTTCAACATTCCATTATCCCCTCAGTACTTTAAAAACGCAGTAAGGACTGTGAACTATTGAAGATAATAGCCAAATATTAATGAATTGAAAATATTTTAGTAGGTTCAGGTCAAATCCTAATTTCTACTGCGTACGCAAGACATCTTTTCTTCTTTCCGTTTGCTATGAACTTAAATTCTTCATGTGTTACAATTTAGTTTACTTCCGTTTCGCCATTGGGAGTACTGGAGGCTCGGTCTAATAAACAAATTTAGGGGCAAGATTACATTGTTTCACCAGAACCTATTTCACATGTAACTCTTTTCCTCCTTCTATTTGACATATATTGTTGCCTTCCTTGAAACTTCCAAAATGATGTCAACTTTTCTAAGTGTACTTTTTTAGTTTAAATGGCTTTGGAATTGGGAGTCCTTTCCAGAGGCGAGGCTACAAATTAAGTTAAACCATAAAATTAGAAGCAAATCTACATCGCCAGATCGAACCTATGCACATAACATCTGACACAGTTCAACTGCTTCCCTCTTTCTACTGACATTGATATTGCCACCTCCTTGAAGCTTCTTAAATGAGATGTTCTTCAAGTGTATTTTTGTCGTGTAAATGGCTGTGCCATTGGGAGTACTGGATCGGGGCTACTGGCTACACAACCGTTCCTAAATAAATTCAAGAGGCAAGGTTACATTAAAATTGCAGAGCCTTAATGCATTCACATAGAACTCTTTTCCTAGCTGTCCGTCTAAATGCTGTAAATTTTTCTGCATGTGTTCTCTTTCAGTTTAAATGGCATTAGGAGCCCAGGTCGGAGTTTACGACACCACAAAATCAGACACAAGTACCTTCGACATCAATTGCAGAACCTTTCCAAACAAATTAAAGAACTACATCCCTCTTTCTAAAGAAATCAAAATTGTCACCTTCTTTGAAGCTTCCTAAGTGAGATATTTCACATTCAGCTCGTACACATTCACAAGCGGCCACATTTTTAATTTGGGGTGGTTCAGACAATTTAATCTCAAAGTAGTTTCGTGGAAGTTGCACTCCGAGCAGTGAGCATGTGGAACCCTCACAGGAAACTCACTCTGATGGATCCCCTTGTGGCATATACGTACAGTACTGTATGTCTTGAATTGGTCAGTGAAATGGCAATAAGTTTGGGACATCGATCTCACTGGAGGCGTACGTACGTACGTGTCTCGATCAGTCGGACTAAGGTGAAAGAAAGCGGCCATGGCTATCGATCCACGTTTACGGACGCAGCTAGAGACGTCGAAACCAGCGATCAGAAAGCGCATGTTACGTTTGCGCTGTCACTCGATGAAATTCTTCCCAACCGACAAAGTTAAGGAAAGGGAGATCGACGTGCACATGAAATGCAGCGCGTCACTTGCTCAATGTTTCCTGTCTGAGCATGAGTGATCGGACCCTAAGTTACTGACTTTTATACTGCAAGCCAGCTTTAGTTAATTGATTCCTTGCTGATGCCGACGTCCACGTACAGTTGGTGGAGTACCAGTTGTACCCCACCGTTGTACTGGAAGTACTGCCGGGTGCATGGAGCTGCCGTGGTCGTCGATCTGCTATTTAGAGTTTGAGCTGGAGCTGCACTGAATTGCAGGGTTTGGCAAAGCTAGAACTGAGTAAGCTAAGCACACTCCATATTTGCACATTCTCGAATTGTGCACTCTGTAATTGCACATTCCTTGTATACAAGGCCTGCATGATCGAGAATTAATGTTACATGGTGTGTACAGAAATTTGTACCCACCGTTGCACTGGCATGGAATTAAACCGTGCGTACTAAACCGCATGCAGCTCCACCCCCCGCCAGCAGCAAGTTATATAGCGTCACTGCCTTGATGAATCGATCTCCCCTCTAGCTAGAACGGTAGCTAGAGGATTTGGAGAATTTGGCACAGCTCAAGCGGCGTGACTGAAAAACTAGGACTAAAATTTGGAGGGTTCACATGCTTGAGTAACGTTTTTCCGCAAACAGTCATGTAAGTTTTGCAACATGCTTAACTTCAGCTAACATGTAGATGCATGGAAACTTAACAGGCCGGGTGATAACGTGATAACATGACGCAGCTGGACCGGTGGCAAGTCCACCTTCTCATTTAAAATTTTTGGTGCAAATGAGCTTTCATTACAAAAGGAGAGTACAGCAGCTACTTCCGGGATCCTTCATATTTAGAGACCGTATGTATTCGAAATACAGGCTAGGGCTGGCGTAATATATATCTTGGAAAAGGGTGTTCTCACTTCTACGTACACGTCTAATTCTTACTGACCAACATCTACCTCAACATCTTCCTCTTGACCTCTTCGATCAATAAAACACAGGAGGAAACTCACATGAAATTGTAACTTTGTTTACAGACGACTTAATCTTGATCGAATTGGGAGGACCACGGGAATTCCGTGATGCACACCAGTTGTGGTCAGTGTCATAATATGGGGCCATGGAGGTTGTCAATCGGTTGTCATATTACCAAAGACAGACACAGTCTGTACCTTAAGTACAGTGCTCTGAAGGACAGACTTACAATGAAAGTACAACACTTCAGTACCTCTTGCTAGAGTACTTCGTGCAAGGTCATGTACTTTGAAATGACCTCTTTGCCATGGGCCGTTATTGTTAGCTTTAAGGTTGGGATGTTGCCAGGTTGCCAGGGTGGTGTTTCCCAATTTTATATTAAGTGAAATTTTGAAATTTTGAAAAATTCTACATAATAATGATAACTGAGTGCTTTTGCGACATGAAAACTGGTGCAAGGTATCATGCAAATGTTCACTTTTAAACATTATTTTTGTTAAAAATGTTAGGTATGATTTTTTCTTTTTATTGGAATTTTTTTGACAACCTCTTTGACAATTGCCACATCACACATTCACACACAAAGGATGTTGGTATAAAAGTGACTATTTGCTATGGTATGAAGATGAAACTGATGTAACATGATTGTGTCCATTCTATAGTACAGTATAGCATAGACAATTAATGCATGAAACTATGGCTTTGTTCCTTTGCCCTTCCAATCCTGGGTCATTGCAAGAATGACCTTCCGTGTTTATTCCATTTTGGTTAGTACTCCCAGTACTATGAGCTTTTGCAAACAAATTTTTTTAAATATATATATATATATATATATAATATTAGTATAACATTAAAAATAGCATACCACCAAAATTTCAGACCTAAAAAAAATCTAGGTCAAAAGTTATTCAAGAAAAAGAGTAAGCTGAAATTTTGAAGAAAATACATACTTTGACGTTTTAATTTGTAAAAAATGAGAAATACAATCTTCAAAGAATTAAAAAAATGTTCATTTAGAAAGACTTCATGGTGAAGAGATTTCACCAAAAAAATGATCTTACAACCATCTTCAATATTCAAAATTTTGTGTGCAAGGCAACGCTCTATGCATGAACATAGACAACATAAAATAAAATATTTTTAAATGCCCCTTGGTAGAAAACATGATTTTCTACTATGAAAATAGACCATAGAAATTTTAGCTCTAAATCATTAAATTTGGGTACTCCATAGTAGGATAGTTACAAGAATCACTTTAGGTATTTCCGTCAAAACTGTGTTTTTTGGCCATAAGATTGGTAGTACTATGCAATACTATTAATACTATGTTTTAGCAGCGCCCCGACAAATTTGAACCATTGATTCAAGGCGCCTGCAGGTTTGAACCGTTGATTTAGTACTATGTCGTACTACAGACTACTACAAAGTACTACAGAAGCCACTGGGAGCAAAAAATAGCAGAAAAGGGGTCTGTGGAGATTTTCGTTTTTAGTAATTCAAAAAAAATTCAAAAAAAATTCATAAAAAAATCCATTTTGCTAGAAAAGACTACGCTCACATTGCACCAAAAAATTCATGAAGGAAATTTTTCCCTCTTTGTAGCTTTTGCGCAAAGGAAGGTCACTTTGACCCCATGTGTACAATCGACATGTTGCTATTTTCATAAAAACTCATCGCCAGCTCCTGTAATGTTAGTAGACCTCTAACATGTCCAATTTGTGGCTTTAAATTCGCATTTTTGGGTCAAAAATAGGACTAAAAATCTCCAAAATGGCTAAAGTAGACACCCAATTGGAGGCAAGTTAAAAATAGTAAAATAATTTTAAAAATTAAAATATAATTATTCAATGTTTGCAACTATCGCATCTACCTTCATTCCAAATTTTATGCCAAATGGACAAACAATGCAAAAGTTATGAACAAAAAACTAATTTTCAAGGGCAAGGGGATAAGAAATAGGACAAGTGTTTCTTGCAATCACCCAATACTCAAAACCCCTAAAACTCAAAACGTGATATATTAATTTAATTGATTTTTAAATATAAAATGATTTTTAAATTTTTTTGAAAAATATGAGATATGATTACACTCAAGATGGACGTCTCCAAAAAGGATTTCAACTTCATGCGAGTCATGGTTAAAAAATTATTACAAAAGGAAGCTTCCGCACTCCTTTTGTGACAATGTTCTAGTTCAAGTAATTCTTGCAATGACCCTCCTTTGTACAAATCAAATAAGATTAAATATGCTTTGTATCGATTGAAAGGTGCACATCAACATTGTTTCATTCATAACTTAAGGTAATTACATCTAATTTCAACCGCTTTCTAAAACCTCATAGTTTAGATTCTTGCTTAAAATGTACTTTCAGTATTCACAAGAGTCTATGGTTTGTTGCCCTAAATCCTGTTATCAGGACTATAAAAAATTGTAGTTTATTCACATGATGTCCTAAAAATGCATTCTAAAAGTATCTAAAATCTCCTTTTGACCACCAACAAGACCCGACAAATAAAATTTCAATATAATAATGGAGACCATGCTCAATTGCTTAATTGTGCGATTTTAGAAATTTAGATGTAGTTACCTTATAACAAAATATAATGGTTTGAACTAGTATGCAATTTTCTTCATGATTTCTTTCTAGGGGTGATTGCAAGAAGCACTTGCTGATTTTGTTGCGCTTCACAATACTCATGCCTTTTTTTCCATGAGTATTTTAAAATTAGTAAAACAGTTTTTTAATTTTTAAAAAATATGGACAATGTGTACACCTCTAAGATAAAGGTAATCATCAAAGGAAAAGTATAGAAAAGTTTTCTAAGTAGGAGAACTAGAAAAGTGCCAAATCTCAAAAAAATTGATATTTCAATGTTTTAATTAGGAAAAAATAGGAAAAAAATTAAATTAATAAATAAAAATTGGCCAATTATAATAACTCTATGGATATGGCCATTCACCAAAAGAACCATTGAAATAATATTTTACATATTTCAAAATGCAAGTAACAATAAGCACATTTTGTGCACTTTCACACTACATACATATATAACTATTTTTAGAATTTTTTAATAATAGTTACAAATCTACTTGGAAACCATTTCTTCTAATTTTAAGCTCCAAATTTGTCTTTTAGGGTGCTACTTTGTTCTCCAAATCCCAAAATTAAGCAAGTGTGGCAAAAATTGGGGGCTATTTTTGGATAATAAACATTTTTTTAAATGCAGAAAAATTATGCAAGTATATAATAGTTATGAGTACCTTAATTACCTTTCCTATCAATGTTGAGTCACTTGGAACTAGAACACAAAAGTTATGGCCAAAAAACAAATCAACATATAAAATGGCGGTATTCCAAGTGCCACCTTGATGGTGTGCCATTTTCACCATCTAGGGCAGGTATAGATTTTAAAACGGTTGTTTTGAACTGTTTTCATGCTGCTTTAATGAAGTAATATTGCCATTTTAATGAAATTGCCCATAATTATAGTACAAGTGTTTCTTGCAATCACCCTTAGAAGTCAATATTAGTGCCCTATTAGGATCATTCAATAGTGAATCAAGGTTTTGGAAAGTAGATATATAAATAGAAAAATCTAATGGCCTTATGATATTAAAATCACTTAGTAAGTTGGGGGCATCATTTGAAAAAAAGTTCCTCTTATGTCTAATGGAATTGTAATCATGGGGTAATAAGAATGGTGATATGAAAGTCAAAATTACAAGATTAAACAAAAATGAAATGAAAATGAGATAAGTGTTGTTAAAATCATTTTAAAAAAAAAAATTGTTGTGAATTTTTTAGATCGCATTAACTTGAATTTTATCAACAAGACGTGTGGTCCCTAGAGAATCACCTTCAAAATCATATATAATTGAAGAAAGTTGGATCCATTATAAAGATTAATTTTAGGAGATCACAATTTTAAATCTAATCACAAGAAACTTGTAGTTTGTACATCGCCTGTGCATTGGTTTTACACTGACGATTGTAGAGAGAGTATGTAGACACAATTGTAAATCAAAAGATTTTTCCATAATTTTGCAACATCAATGCCATCTTGTTTTCAAGGAACCTAGTTAAGTCAAAAAGTGGACATTTCCATGTCTATAGAAGGCAATCTTATTTTCTTTCAAATACAATATGGAAATGTTTCTGTCATTTTGTTGCTGATTCTGTTTGATTGATGTTGATTGACCATATTTTTCTTTTACTAATACAAATTCATTTTCTTTTCAAACAGTTGAAGCTTATAGAATTGTTATCACTCTAGCAAGATTGCAATTTGTGGATCCTTCTACAATTTTAATCCCTTTAAAATCCACCAGATCAACTAGTGCTTACTAGGGAAGTATCGTGTAAGTCTCCTCAATCCGCCCTCGTATCTTGACCCTTTGCCTCGTTGAAGTGGTCGACACATTTGTAATCAGTGTGTATCCATGGCCTAAGACGTTTTGTGAAGAATTGTAAAAGATTAGACTCACAATAACAACATGATGGAACCAAAGAATTTCAAGAATTGAACAACTGCTCTAGAGATGAAGTGAATAACCTGAAGTCTATGCATTGATTGATGAGCATTGAATAAAATCATGCTAACAAGTGACTACAATACCTCTAAATCTCTAGACTATCTTCATGTGCCGCATCTGCCAAAGCCTTTTTGCGCCCGTAGTACACAAAACCTCCCTTGTCAAAAGCCACCTTGCTGATGCCTTTCTCTGTGCATAGCTTTCCAATGGCCTCTCCCACTTTCCTAGACCTAAACCAAAAAAATTGCATTACAAATTTGTACTTTAAATTCATAATTAGGGCAAACACTAGGACTTGCTTTCCGCAATGACGTTAATTCATTTGCAGAATTACAATCATCAATCAGAAAACTGTGCTTAAGACACCAAAGAAGACACTATTGTACTGAAATGAAAACCATAAAGGACCAAGAGGCCTTAAGTAATCTTCACGGGTTTTGAGTACGCCATATGGTGACATCTTTAGTCCAATTTTATTACTACACATGCAGTGTTCTTCACTGATTTTTTCTGGTAACATAAGGGTGATTGCATGAAAGACTGGTACTGAAACATTGTCACAAAGGGAGTATTAAAGCTTTCTTTTGCTATAAGTTTTGCAGCATGACTTGCATGAACTTGAAATTTTTATTGGAGATGCCTCTCTTGAGTTTAATCATATTTTATATTTTTTAGAAATTTTCAAAAATCATTTTATATTTAAAAATCATTTAAACTAATATGTCACGTTTTGAGTTTTTTAAAGGTTTTTAGTACTATATGGAGTCTCCAAATTTAATGATTTGGAGCTGAAATTTCTATGGTCTATTTCCATAGTAGGAAGTCATGTTCCTATCAAGGGGCATTAAAAAATATTATATTTTATGTCCTCTACGTCCACGCAAAGAAGGCTTCCTTGCACGCGCAATTCTGAATGTTGAAGATGGTTTCAAGATAATTTTTTTGGTGAAATCTCTTCAACATAAAGTCTTTCCAAATGGAAATATTTTAGTTTCTTTGAAAATTGTTTTTCCTATTTTGTACAAATTAAAACGTCAAACTATGTATTTTATTCAAAATTTTAGATCACACTTTTTTGTGAATAACTTTTTACCTAGATTTTTTTGAGGTCTAAAATTTTGGTGATATGCTATTTCTAGTATTAAAATAATTATCATTATTTAATTTTATTTAAAAAAATTCATATGCAAAAAGCTCATAGTATTGGGAGTACTAGCCAAAAACAACCAAAGTGGAACAAAAACAGCCAGTCATTCATGCAATCACCTATAAAATATGGACCCATCTAAATTATTCTCCACAACATGATCGATCAAATAAGACACCTTGAAGCCATGAACCGTTGACCCTTTAAGAGTTTGACCCTTCAGCATTCTGGCCAACATTCTGGTCAACAGGAGTCTAACTTCAGGGGAAGATTGTGCACTTCTCCTTGGTGTAGATTGACTTGCTCCAAGCAATTTCTCAGAAAAATCAAGCTTCCATCCATCCCATACTCGATGAACTGATCAGCATATGCAGCATATGTCCACTCCGTAATTAGACTCATCCAAAGATAACAAATGTCATGCTAAATGCGATTCACAAGTAAAATTTACAAGACATGAACTACAGACTAAGAATTACAACAAATTGGATTCAATTTGGTCTAAAAGAGCTGGAAACGTGCATGAAGAAGGCATAGTCACACAACCATTCTTGCTAATGTTGATCATTAACACTCAATGACAAAGTCAAAAACGATCATATGCAGAGTAACAACATCAGCATAATTGAAGCGCTTCAGTTCTCTAATATAACACTGAAAGATAGATACAGTGTGTGAAATAAGCATTGTGAAAATTACGTGGCTAAGCTCCAACTCAATAGACTTACAGTAATTGTTCTTGTTCAAGCTGGCGATTGAGAAACCAATCTGACGTGCAAGGGGAGTTGCAAACGACAACATTGTATATTGGTTGCTCTACCACGCTTACCCTCAAATGCGTTCCAAGGTGCTCTGATCAATGCTGAACCAATCTAAAAGGCTTCTACCCTGTCCATACACGTTTGAATCAATCTAAGTTTTGGACCAAGTAGGGACATCACTTGTTACACTTGGCATACTTGATTTCCAAAACGCTCTTCAGTGTTAAAACCTTCATTGATATAAATCTAGCCAACTCAAACACAAAACAAATGAGAAAAAGAGAGTGATAAAGTGCTCTCAAATACCTCATAAAGTCAAAATCAGTCTCCAATTATTCAAGAAGATATTGCTCAGCAATTACCGACAACACCAATGCAAGAAGGCTCAAGCAGCAGAAAGCATAAGCATTCTAATTGAGCTACACTCTCACAGCAATCATCCAATGGAACGCTCACATAATGCCAACGAGAAACATTTGCATTCTCACCTTTTCAAGAAACGCTCAAATTGCCAAATTTGCAGTCGCCAGCAATATTTCCGCTTGTGAATTCCTCGATAACTCATTCAAGAACAGATCCAGTTCTAAAAGAACCTGCCAATGAACAGAAACAATATTTAGGGTTGCCAACAAATCTTTGCAGCCATCCATACCAGTTCGACACACTGATTAGGAGCAATCACACATTAATTGTTCGATCACAAAGTTCCCTCCAAGTTCTCCCAACGGTGTCAAAGTTCCCCTTCAAGGAAGTGTCACCCTTTCCTGAACGGGACCGTAACTAGAGCATAACATTTTTGAATGGGAAAGGAGAGGGACCTTCCTACATCATATTATACTTTCTATATATTCACATTGTAGTGGCCAACAATACATGGACAAGCTTGCATTGAAGATGTTCTACAATGAAAGGAGCCTTGATTCATAGAAAGCAAAGGGAGCCTTGTATTGAAATTCAAGAAGGCAGTATGAGGCTAAAGGATAGTGATCCAAGTTGAAAATAAGAATGAGTAATCTAGTTGATATAGCAAATACAATTTCATAGCAAAAAAAATTGAGTACATGAAAGGCATTTTTGGAACATGGCAATTATTGTTGATAGTACTTGATGTCCTTAGATGACTATCAATATCAATTTGCCATTGTGAGTCAAAACATAGTAATTTTGCTCATATTAGAACTTTGAATTTCATTTGTATAAAATAAATCAACTTTTTGAAAATCTTATTCTACTAAAAAAAAATGTAGTAAATCAAGTTCCTTTTGAACTCCAAATATCCTTATGTAATTTAAATTCTCTATTAATAAAATCAATATATAAAATTTAGAGAAGGATGATGAAAATGTACTTCCTACCCCTTTCTTAACTTTTTTCATGATGTATAGTTGGAGAATTCAATTACAATTAGACACATAAGACATGTTGAAGTGTTGGATTTAGAAACAAGTCCTAATTTGGTGCATTTAACTTACTTAATTTGTCTTACATAAGGAAGCTATATCAATTCTCCAATCATGTGAAAGTGGGGGAAATCTAAAGTTTTCCCTAGTGATCATAGTGAAGTCTTTTGTGAATTTTCCTTTCTTCATTAATTCTCCCCAAGTCCCCCATTTGCAATCTAAAGTGGTAGAATGTGCAACACATTGACAAATCTTACATTTCAATGTTGTTTTCACCTAATCTTTGGTAGATTTTATAAGATGCAATTGTCCCATATTAATTGTCAAGGGTACCATGAAGTTGGACACATAAGACATGCAAATTATTACATTCTAATGTAATGAATTTTTTAATAGAATCCTAATATTTCTAGAGCTTGTAGATTTTAGAAATCAAAGATTTTAAAATTGATGAAAGTGTAAATTTTTTTAAAGAATTGAAATCTTTAAATTAGAAATATTTGAGCTTTTAAAATCTAGAATAGAAGCTAGATCTTAAATTCTAAAATCTACAAATCAAGGAGATTAGAATTTCAAAATCTACAATGTAGTGAGATTGGAACTTGTTGAAGAAGAATAATGACCGAATTGGAAATTAGTAAATTTTCCATTTAGTATAATAAGTTTGTTCCAAGGGAGACGGTCAAGTAGGAAATCAATGCTTATGGGACTTATTCCTAAAATCACACACCAAATAATCCAATTCCAAATAACACACAATCATTCATTCTATTTGACTCAGCCAAGACATTTAATTATACCAAATTATACTCACATTCCCAACTTGGGGATCATCAATCATACTACAACGACATTGCACACCCTTCAATAATGTAATCATTTAATTTCACCAACTTTAAGTTTGAACTTATAACTCAACCATTCACAAAATTAATCAATTTCAAATCATAGACATACATACACATCACACAAAATCCAATTTGGCTAAGCATGTCTTTATATTAAACCAAATTGGTGAATAATTCACCATTTACAATTTCACAGACTTTCAACAATTAACTCATCCTCATGTCATCTCATAGTATTCTCTACCAACTAAGCACACACACCACCACTCCTCCAATTAACATACTATATTCATCTCCATAACATAAAATTTTCATCTTCATCACAAAGTTTAGATCCTACGATTTGGCAACAATTATCATGCGGTTATCGTTGTTTCATGGGTTCATACCATCATCGCACTAACTCAATGTATTTTTACGCACTGAATCAATGCGAAAACAATGATTGTCAATAGCATACGGTTTATATACTTTAACTATATGATTGCTGTGCAGTTTTGATACAACAATTGTATAGTTAAAGTACATAAACCGTACGCTATTGATATTCATTGTTTTTGCACTGATTCAGTGCGTAAAAATACACTGAGTTAATGCAATTATGGTACGAACCCATGAAACAACGATAACCGCACGATAATTGCTGCCAAATTGTAGGGTTTAAACTTTGTGATGTTACACAATCACCAGACTCTTCACTTCAGTCTTCCCAACTGGAATCCACACAACTCTCTACATTCCTTCCACATAACTCACAACTTGACACACACACAACATCCAACTTGGAAACACACTCAAACAAAATAAAACACCGCACCAAAACCCTCGCCAAAACCGGTTAGGACTCGCATTAGAACTCTCATCAGTGGATAAAAGACCAATGGGAAGAATAGATCAAATAGGCAACGGGGAAGGACAACCACCAACCGCCGCCAATTTGGATCACCTGAAGGGAAAACGAATAGGCACTTATAACTAGACTTGGCCTCCTAATGCCGAACAACCTCACTCAATTGGAAAATTCAACTATTAACTTCAAAACTGAGTGTAACTACTACCTTTTGGCCTCCTAATGTCCAAAATAACAACCAAATAGGAGCAATCCGCCAAATTTTGTAGAACTACTTTAAATTGAAATTCCTATCCTATCTACAAAACTTCAATATCTATAGATTAATTAGATTTGAGCCTCCATAATCCATAAATTGTATTGATTATGTACATGAAAATCTGAATTAAATGTAGATTTAGAATCATAAACTTATACTTGAAGATTGAATTTCATGAATTGAGTTCATTTGGAGGTAGGGACATCTTCAAATAACACTAAAAAAATACAAAAATACCCTTCTAGAAAAAAATAAAAAATTCTTAGGGTCTCACTTTTCCCCTTGAACTTTATAAATCCCCCTTGTGGAAGAAAATGTTTCAAATCAAGGAAGGGGGAGAATTGGTGCATTTTGATCACATGTAAAGAAAGCGATATAACTTCCTTGTATTACACAATTATATCATTTGATTATTTTAATTATTGTGGATGAATTTTGCTTGAAGCACGTCCAAAATTTGTTAAATTTGTAGACTAATCTCAAAAAAAAGTTTAGTAGATGAATAAATTACATTTCATTTGTACACCACAAGATTCATCCAGAGTTATGAATGTAAGTAGCTTTGTTATCCCATTAAGGATCCAAGCTATATTGTCAAAATTTGGAAGAAAAGAATCCTTGACTAAAGCATCTAAAGCTTCTTTCACACTTTGTATTATATATATAATCAAAGCCATTACTCCCTAATATCACCTCAATTGTAGTAAAACCAATTTTTGTTCATACGTAAAGCAGGGCCTTCTAGATATTTGAACATCAAATTGATAAATAATAAGAAATATATTCAAACCTAAAGTACTATATATTTCATTTTTTATTGTTATAAGCATCTTTGCCATTATGATCCAATAAATTGTTGGTAAAGATTGATCTTCAAAACTTAAAGTATTTGCTAATATATGTCATTATTTTTACGTTCCATATTACGGTCATTGCAGAAAAACACTTGTCGGTTTTGGCTCAAAATGGCCATAGTACTTAAGTATTGTGACTTTTGGAATAATTTTTTTTAAATGAAATAAAATACGGATAATTTGTAAAGCATTCAAAAAAGTGTGTGTGTGAAAATCCAAGCCTAAAAAAATTTATTACTAAAAGTTATGTATAGTCAAAGAGTGATGGAAAATGCAAAAAATTAGATACCTTGGAATTTGATTTTTAGAAAATAATTAAAAGAAACCAAAAAATTTCCCCTCCAAAATCCATTTTCCTAACTTGAAGATACTGCTTCTCAACCATTTTCATCTTTGAAAAAATAAAACTGTGCTCTCTGCACTTGTGTAAAGGTAGTGCACTTTGAACGCATATGGAAGGTGGATAGTTTATTATTTAAAAAAAATCCTCTGTAAACTTGTATAACTTTTACAGAAGTCCTTCTATTCCAATTTTGAGCTTCAAATTTGCATTTTTGGGTCAAAAATAGTACCAAAAATCCTTAGAATGGCCAAGGTAGATATTTAGTAAGAGGCTATTTAAAAATAATAAAATAGTTTTTAAAAAATCCAAAAAAGTTATTCAACATTTGCAACTATTATATGTTCCTTTACTTCAAGTTTCATAGAAAATGAACAAACAATGCAAAAGTTATGAGCAAAGAACCACCTATCCAAGGTCAAGGGGACAAGAAAAAGGAAAAGTGTTTCTTGCAATCACCCTCCACTCGCCCACAATTTTTGAAATCTACCAAACAAAAAAATTTAATCAATCATGTAACACTTCCAATAACTATGTCCGAGTGATAGCAAGAAACACTTGTCCTATTTCTTGTCCCTTTGCCCTCAAAAATTGGCTTTTTGTTCATAACTTTTGCATTGTTTGTCCATTTGGCATGAAATTTGGAATGAACGTAGATGCTAGAGTTGCAGACATTGAATAATTGAATAATTAAATAAATAAATAATTAGTTTACTATTTTTAACCTGCCTCCGATTGGGTGTCTACCTTGGCCGTTTTGGAGAGTTTTAGTCCTATTTTTGACCCAAAAATGCAAATTTGAAGCCACAAATTGGACATGTTGGAGGTCTACAAACATTACAAGGTCTGACAATGAGTTTTTATGAAAATAGCAACATGTCGATTGCACACATGGGGTCAAAGTGACCTTCCTTTGAGCGAAAGCTACAAAAAGGGAAAAAAAATTCTTTATATTTTTTTTGGTGCAATACGAGGACAATGGCTTCTCTAACAAAATGGCTTTTTTTTATGGAATTTTTTTGAATTACTAAAGATGAAAATCTCCACACACACCTTTTCTGCTATTTTCTGCTATTTTCTGCTCCTAGTGGCTTCTACAATACTTCGTAGTAGTCTGTAGTACTGCATAGTACAACATAGTACTAAATCAACGGTTTAAATTTGTAGGTGCCTTGAATTAACGGTTCAGATTTTTTGAGGCACTTCTAAAACGTAGTATTAGTAGTATTGCATATATTAGAGGAGATCTGAGCCTCTGGAAGACCGTTTCAGGGTTGTTCCCAATGCTGGGAACCAACCCCTGCTGTCAAAAAAAAATTATTATTATAAAAAATTAAAAAAAAGTTATTAAAATGTTAAAAGAATACTAATTTTTTTTTGAAAAATATAAAATATAAAAAACTTGACGTGGCAATCGCTTGGCCACGTCAGACTGGCCATTTGGTAGTGTCCCAACATTCCTGGAGAGTTCCCACAGTCCGGGAACTCGCAGTCTCTTAGAAGCCCGAATCTCTTCTAATCGTACTGCTAGTCTCGTGGCCAAAAAACGCAGTTTTGACGGAAAAATGTGAAGTGTTTCTTGCAACTACCCATCCAAGCCTCCAAAATTAAATCGCGCATAGATTCCACATAGGATTGAACGCTAAATAACCCCGAGTACGCAACTCCCATTTTATATGGCCCTGATTATAATCACTTATAATGCATTTTAGTCTAATTTCAAGGGATACAATTTGTTTTAATGTAGAAAACTCTTATAGCCCTTTTAACAAGGAATCCAAAAACGTAATTATATATATGAAATGATATTTCTTTGGGGACAATAATAGCATTAAAAAATTAATTATATGAGTTTTTTTAATACATGTATCATGGGACAAGCTACCCAAATTTTTGGGCTTTTTAATAAAATTTTAATTTTAATTGGAAGGAACTTTTTGTAAAGAATTTTAAAAACTATGCATAGGTGTTTCAATTCTTCATATATGTTGTTAGTTTTTTCTTCATATGTATGCAATTGAACATTTTCTACATTTAATTTTTTTTAATTTGGTCTTCACCCAGCTTTTTGGTCTTTTTAATCTGATATAATTTTTACAAAAGCCGTCCTCTGAGCCGTTTTAATGCCGATGACCTCTGTGTATAATACATGAGTTGCGTACCCGGGTAAATAACACCACAAGTATGAACCCTTGACTTGGTAGTACCAACTGCCACTATAATAGGTTGCTTCATAGCGCCAAGTGCAAAAGGGGCTTAAGGTGTCTCTCTATTGATTGATTATTTCTTGTATACATCTTGTGTTTCTCTATATCTAGGTTTTTGTGTCGCTTTTCGGTTCAAATGTAGGTGTTGCATTTTAAGCAATAATGATTATAGGTGCACACATCTAATACATTAATAGGTGCACACATCTAATACGTTAATAGGTGCACCTACAACTATCGATTGTAGATACTCTTGGCAATAAGTTTTAGTAGCTTTATAACACTTGAATGAACCATCAACATATCCTAGTATTTGGAAACAATATAGATCACCTGTTCAGATGGAACTATAATGCAGCTATATCTTCAATTAAGAAATCAAGAATGTCCTCTGAAGGAATTTGTAAAGGACTCCTTTTTCATTGTCTAGAGATGATAAATTAATTTGACTGTCAAAAGGGGATTCTTTAGAGTAGCCCAAAGTTCCATTTTGCACTTGTGAAATTCCATAGTTGCACTTGAAATGAGTGTCAAAGGACATTTTGAATACCTCTAAGAGGAAAACATCCAAAACCATCCGTGTACCCATTCTTGACAAGTAGACTTCTATTGAAAGTGTTCCCAAAAGTGCAATTAAACCGTTTCTATACTTAAGTGCAATTGGTTGATTTTCTAGATTTTGGTATCAAGATCAAGCCATGTAATGGTTTAAGTAGCCTAGGGAGATTCACACTGAAAATTCATAGAAATTACAACTTATCCACAAAATCTAATCTTCTTTTTATAAAAATTCATGATTTTCAATTGCTATTACAACAAAAATGATTTTTATCCTAAAAAATGTGCCTCCAACTATGTTGAATTGCTTATTTTGAGGCTTTTGAGTGTTTTTACTTTAGTGAATCCAATTTGTGAAAGTAATAGTTTGCTCAAACTTTGACAATTATACAATATGTGCTGAAAGCAAGTATTGTTTTTTAAGGGCCACTTTACACAGTCTATAAGCAGGAAAAATTTACTCTATCAGAGGTCCAAAATCCTGACTTGTGATTGGACAAAAGCCGCTAAAATCAGCCCCAAACCCTTTGCACTTAGAGGTTGGGCCAATTTGGTGTAATGAATTTTTTATTCCAAAAAGACATGATCTGACATGGCTTGAGCTTGCTAAATTGTGTGCACCAAAATTGGGAGGCCAATTCTTGACCTTAAGGCCAATGTCAAATTGCAGTTAAAACAATAATTATAAAATATTATTTTTTACAACAAATCAGACCGATTGGATTTTGTGCAATTGACCTCAATGGGAATTGGCTTAGCCTCTAAATGTAGAGCGGCCCTTAAAATTTCAGCCCTTCTCTCTCTTATACTCCGTAGGTTTTATTAAATTGGCCCCGCTTCTTGACCTCAAGGCCTTTATATATGGGAGAATTGGCCCCCATAGTATATTCTTATTATAATGAGTAGTTGAGGACGGCCTCTAGTCCAAAAGGGGCTGAAATTTTGTGCAATTGGCATGGAGGGAATTGGTCCAGCCTTTAGGTGTAAAGCGGCCCTAATAGTAGAGAATCATGCTTCATGTAGACAAGCAATACACGAATACACACACATGTCCATGTTGAACTTCCCCAAACTTAAGCTCAGATTGTGTTATAAGTCAAAACATTGCTTGCAGATTTTCAACAGACTCTTTACAGTGCAACTCCACCATAGCCAGAGGTACTGTACGTATATACTGTAATCAATAGAAGGGATTGAATCTTAAACTCTGCTGGTCTCGCATTTCACTGCCTCTCTTTAAATATTATTTTTGTTTGAGATGGACGGTGGAAGCTATAGCACGTTGTGTGATTCATGTGGTAGAGAATGCGTTGAAATCTTCTGTTTTCTACGTTGTTGTAATAACTTACTCCGTATTCGTGCAAGGATTCTCTTTGTGAGCTTGTTCCTGGGTCAGCTTGGCTGTGAAGTACACTTGCATATGATGTCCTAAGAATCAAATCAAAAAATGCAGATGGATATATTTGTGAAAGGAAGGGCTTTCAATCATCTCATAATCCAGCAATTGTGATCTGTGCTTTCCAAATGAAATTTTAGTTCAAGCATCAGTATATTGTATTATATTGACAGATTGATATTCATGACTTTGGTACTTTTCAAGTCCAGTTCCTCAAAACATATATCAAAACCAACTCTAATCTTAGAACTGGAGCAATTCGATGTCACAACTTTCACACAAGTAGAGAAAGGTCGGCTCAAAATGACACTGAATGGTTTAGATATAATATTTGGGATGTCATTTGCGCACTGAAAGAACAACACCACAATTATGTCTCATTCAAAGTTTTGGTGCCTTCATTGAGTTGTTATCTTTCCTCACCTTCCACTAGTCTCCAATGCTTTGAATGATGGCACCAATATACCCAAAATTGATGTAACTCAAGGTATGCAGAACTTCATTAAGGTGATACTTGTGAGAGCCCTCATCTTGGTGTTGATCTGACAATGTAAACGTGCAGGGCATGACTTTGGATTCAAACAAATTTCTAGCTTGAAAATGATGTGCAACACCCGATTCTACTTTTGTTCAACTCACAAGTGGCAATGCAGGAGAGTAGATAAGGTGGGTACCCTGAAAACCGCCACTTTTTTGCTAATGTGCCTAGTTTCTATTATTACGCTGTTCAAATTTTTTATATTTTGTTGTTGGCCAGTGAAAGGAGGTTCTAACGCACCATATAATACAACATTGGGATACCGTATGCAAAAGTTATGAAGGGTCAAAGTAACAAACCATACAAGAAACTGAAATGACAAACAATTTTGAAATCATATGCTCCTGATCATTTATTTATTTTGCAAATAGAATTTCATTCTTAACAAAGTCATGTTCATGATCTTTGTATTTTGCAGGAGGTCTACACAGGGTAGTTTTCCTCATCGTTGTGCCATGCTAGCGATGGCATGCGTGTCCAAGTTCATGGACACTATCAACGAATTATTTAACATGTTCATGATCTTTGCATTTTGCAGGAGTTCTACATAACTTACTGAGGATAGTCTTCCTCATTGGTGTGCCATGCTGTGCTGGTGATGGCATGCATGCCCAAGTTCATTGACACTGTCAATGAACTATTTAACATTCACATTTGCAAGTTGATGCAAGTATATATACTCAAAAAACAACTCAAGTCTAGCTTGCATAGTCAGAAGCTAGATTCAAAATCTCACATTATTGTCACTCAGCTAGCTACACTTAGACAGTAAGAAAATATAAATTCTCAAAGTCAGCTGGTTTCTTAATTTTTGGATTTCAAAAAATTAAGTTTCGAAGAGCGCAGGTAGTATTACGAATCTCCCCATTTGGAAACAGCTTCACGTTAATCTCAGTCATCTTCGTGAAGGAAAGCGCGAAGTTGACGAGAAATAGAAGATTGGAGGCTCCATTAACAGCGACGCCGAGAGGGTCACCGCTCTTTAATGCAACATCAGAAGTAAAGAGAACCTTGCTAGCATTGATATTGTAGTAGTATTTGTTGTCAAATGTAGTTGGAGTGGTCACATCCAAGTTTACTGTAACATTTGGAGGGCCGCCCTGGGGGCATCTGATTTTTAGAGTGGCAGCGAAGGTAGGGTCTAGAGCTGGATCAGTGCCGGATCCGTTGCCGTTAAAGTTGTACAATCGTAGGGTGACGATATTACAGTGAGTAACTCCAAAAGTATGGGCTCCTGGAAAATAGTTCAAACAATGTTACTATGGTTGTATTTGAAGAAAAGTCGATCCATATCAATTATTTTATTTTCGTGTGTGTACAGTAGAACTTTGGACGACTGTTGCACACGGTCAAACATCATTTGGAAACAAGGAACATAATTATTTTTACAATGGCACAATTCATGATGCCAACATTATGACATTGAATGACACAAAGCTCTCAAAAACTACCACTTGTGTAAACTTCAGTTCCAAGGGCTTACCAAATGAATGTCACAAATTTCCAACATTATTAACAAATTGACTTTCATACTTGGCAAAGAGATACAAGAAGAGGTCATGTATAACCATATAAAAAATGCATACTAGAAGAGATCTCAGTCTATGAATAGTGAGTGGGAAAGATTTTCTTTATGATTTCTTCTAAAAGTTCGTTAGGCATTGTACGTAGGGCACTTCATATTTTTGCATCACTAGTCAATTGAATGCTCATAATATTTACATTTCTTTCACATTAACTTGGTGAAACATTTGAGAATTTTGTTAGTGCTTAGTACCTGAAAGGTAAAGAAGGTCAGACTTGCTCAGGCCGTGTGCAGCAAAATTTGCCACTAGCTGGGTATAATTCATGGTAGGACTAGGAATGAATTGAAGGGCCTCTGTTGCGAGAGAAACTCGTCCATCACGCCTCCCATATCTCAGTAGCCATGCAATTTTAGGGGTTAGTTGGACCTGCATCCATGGACACCCAACACAAATTCTCTAATTAGTCAAACTTAATTGGGACCATAATCTTCTTGAGCATATTTTTCACAGAAGGGATTCAATAAGAATTGGTTGAGTTCCTGGAGTCCATAGGCAGAACCTTAGACGGAAGTTTTACGAGAACATTGAACTTGCACGCACAACTCCTTGGGGTGAAGCTCTCTCATGGAGGCTCAAAAAACATTTCATATGTGGCCAACCACGTCAAGAATACAGGAAAAATGCAAGAAAACAGGTCTGGAGTCGAAGAGACACTGAATTGAACTATAGAATTCTATTCAAAACAACGCTCATCCAAATATCGTGTGGAGATAGAATATATCCTCCAGTTTCTACTTCAGCCAGACTCTGTATTTGAAGAATTGGAGATCCAAACAATCGTGAATTACAAAGTAGACAGAATATTGTTTGAACGCCTTGACTAGAGAAACGTGCTTACCACATATCTCTGTGCTGCCAGGGCAACCTCTTGGACAATGTCGGCACACGAAAATACTCCTGGGCAGACAAGCTCCAACGCAGCTTTGACTGCATCAATGACTTCAAACCCTCTCAGGGTAAGGTTCGGAAGTGCGTCCTTCTCGGCTACATTACCTGGTGTAGAATTTAGCAGAACGGAGGCATCACACCCCTGCATCCAAAACGAAATAATAAAACTGTCTTAGGTCAAATGCAAATATCAATTTATCAATAAATTGCAGCTCAAGTTCATTCCACTTATGAATCTCCACAGCGGACACTTATTCTCCCACTGAGAAACAGTTAAATTGCTCAGCAATAAATATATTGCTTCCTCAGGCTCGTGAAATCACTTACTTGAACAAAGCAATCGTGAAACGCTAACCTGCACATAAATTGCGATGAACTTGCTTCAGATATATATGACTTTGAAAACACGTATATGGATGGTCGACTGCGTGGAAACTAAATGGAATTCAAGGACTGAGTTCATCTGGTTCAATCATAAATTTCCGTCTATGTAGGTTTATACTATACAAGCTCCAAATCTAACCAACGGACCAAACAATATGTATGCGTGTTACGAATTTTTTACCACAAGTAAAGACTAGATTGGAAAACTGAATGTATAGATAGACAATAAAATTGAGGCCTGTTGTGTGCACACCTCAACAAGGCAGCAGCAAGGCCAGGATCAACATCAATTTTGGATTTCACAATAGCATCCGTAAGATTTTGAAACTTCCAAGTCGTGAAAGGGCCAAAGTTGGGGCACAGCCCGTCGTAGTATAAGAAGCTGAGACTACTGCCTGGCGTGGTGCCATTCACCAGCGTGGTGCCATCCACCAGCCCCAGCCCTGCTGACAGCATGAGAAAGGCCATTGCCATGTTCACAAGTTTCCCTGTCGGCTGGACCTTACGCGCACGGCGGTGAAGCTGCTGTACGAAAGCTGTCGGCAGCAACATCTTATCCATTGCGGTCTTCCGAACTGGAGGTGTGAGTCGTGGACTAGCTATCTCGTGGCGAGCTAGCAGGTTTGAACCTTTTCAAAGAACTGAAGCCTGCAAAATAATTACCAAGTCATTCAAAGCACTTTGGTACCACAGTTCTAATACAGTACAGTAACTCCAATAAAATACATAGAACCATGTTGCGATGTGCGTTGTATGGTCGCAAACACGGTTCACATTTTGTCAAGGAATTCTAGGCAGATCCAAATTAAAGGTCAAAAGCACTGGTTCAAATTTACAATTTCAAGCATACTAACTCCAAAGGTTTACATTCCCCTCTCAGAGAAAATGAAGATAAAGCATATATAATCGATGACAGAACTAATGTAACTTACGTCAAATTCCTTAGATTGGTGCAATTTATTGCGCCAACATTGTGACATTCAACTGCAAAAAGCTCTAAAACGAGGAACTGGTTTGATTTACGTTTCAGGCCATGCAAAGTGCCGAAGTCGTGAATTCAGAAAGCAACTGAGGATATAATGTGCATAATAACTAATCACTCTGTACTGAAACATCATATATGGTACGTACCATACCATGTGAATGTGAAAAAATTCTAAGCAAATATGATCCTTTGCTACGGGATTCTGGACAGATCAGCGAGGTCAGATTAAGCATCAATGGACTCAACAGTTGTCATGCATACAGTCCTCAACATTTGTCATGCATTTCCACCCGGACAAAATGAAGACATTCAAGACACTGATACTGACATTTGCTGATTGCAGGTAAGAAAGGAACTGATGAAAGTGCCTGATGGTTTTGCAAAGCACAAGCAGCTGGGCTGAGGATGAATATACTGAGGTCGAGAGCATTTGAGTTTCAACTCAATATATCTCAAATGTTTACCATGCGCTTCAAACTTACAACTGATTGAGATGGCATTCCCACTATTTATACTTTACTCCGTATGGACTTACGTGGACTGAAATTAAGCTCACATCATTACTCTGTCCTTTGGCTCGTGCACCCCAGGCAGTATTTTAACTTGAGTAAGGTCTGAGACCAATGCATGTTCGAACAAACGACTCACAAAACTAAAGGCTGGACTTTGGGAGGCTTGACCTTGGCTAGCAAGACGCATTTGTCAAAGGGTAGTGCCCATGTTCGGACACAACATTAATATTTGAAGCATGTGGCAACATTGACCTCCGCTTGCTAGCTTGTGCAGGACGTATCCTTAGTGAAAAAATGGACTCTCTAGAGCCCTGGTTGCGTGAGATAAGAGAAGCTATTTCAAGAGCCTTACAAGTGCTACTTGAAGTACATGAATTGATGAAAACATGTCCATGTCTTGTGTGAACCTCGTGGGACGGACAAGGTAGGCGGTTTTTGGGTACAACAATATATTCTAGTATTTTATCTTGTTTTTGTCGAAAGAATGCACATGGGCAATTTCATTAAAATGGTGGTATTATTGCGCCATTTCGACGGTGTGACATTTTGACCATCTAGGACTAGTATAGAATTCATAATAGCCGGTCTAAACTGTAATAGCACCAAAGTTCCGAAATACTGCCATTTTAATGAAATTGCCCATGTACCTTCGTTCTCTTTATTTATCTTAGTTTTTTCTCATTTTTTAATGCTTTGATTGTTGGTATCATGTATGCAGAGCAGTGCAGAGGTACTATCCCATGATCCCGTCTCTTTGATTAAAAATATTCATATTGTCCTATCACTTTGAATAAAAAAAACACCAAATGTCAAGATCCACCTCTCTTAAAATATAAGCGTAGGGTCCTCTAGCTGGATAGCTTCTGAGCAGCCCTTCATTTTTTCTCTAATGATTCTATTTCACGAGTTAAATTGGCACTATTCGGGTGCAAAATTGTGACATATATGTATATAACTGTATACAATCTAGGACGGGTATGGATTTTTCAGCGGCCAGTTTAACGAACTTGACGTTTAGTGCAGGTGGGTTTACACAGATTTGAGCCTCCTCGGCAACGTTGATTTCCTTGTATATATATGATTTCCTCTTTGGTGCACGTACATTGTCAAAAGAACGATCAATGTATCTAAAGAGTTCCTAAAAAAAACACGTTCCCAAGGAGCGAGTTGCATGAACTGATTTTTAATTAATTTCATACTAAGAAGATAATTGTAATACACAAAACAATATTACTTACCTCGTGACCTTCCTAAATATTTCCTTCCGAAAGTGGACAACTGTAGTGAGAAGAAGGATGCAAAAATGGATTCAAGACTTCTCGAAGGTTTGATTAGTTGTTCTTCTTCGATCAGCTTTCCTTCACACTCAGTTATTGCCTTCACGTATTGTCTTTTAAACTCCCTGAGTGTTAATTTACTGTTTGGTGAGTTGGTCCAGACATTGACGGTGTTTAATTACTGTGTCGAAATGTTAGACTCAGATCAAGTTTGATATTGAAAGAACTCGAGCTGTAGAGTGTGAGACGATACAAAAGGCTTATGACTCACAGAGCTGGCGATTGCAGTGTGAGAGCAGCAGCACAACAGAGGAAACTGTGAATGTAAATGTGCGTGACAAGTTGCGACGTAAAGGCAATATTTTCAATTAAGTTGAACGTCAATTTCAACGTCAATTGGTGTCTTTCACAACTTTGTCAATTTCAGGAAAATTATAATTCTGTACCTGTCCCGGCTGTCCGAATTTGTTAGAACTATTTAACTTTGCTAGAGGGAGCCTGAACTTGCTATAACAAGCACTGTTAAGTTGAACGTGTTGCAGGCTCCCTCTAGCAATATGTCAATCTCAAATACCGACCAATCTATTCTAGAGAATACGTGATCTACCTGAGCGCTACATGCACTGCATGCGTAACTTAAGTTTCTAGTTCAGCACATTTCGATCTATACAATATTACCTTCATTACTTTATTCATTGTCATCGTAATGCTGGCGATTTCTTCATTGTAAGTGCATATATGGTTGCTGATAGTGGCCAGCACATATAGATTCCCATCGATGAACTTGAGGCATGTCTTTTGAAACTACGGGACATCTTGTGCTAATAAATAAGTAACCCAAGCACCCACTTATTAGAAAATCCTGCTAAGGACTGAAGTTTGAGCAGATTCATCAAACTACTAACAATTCAACAGGACTAGTATTATGCATTTCTAAGCCCACTCTCGGAAGGATATCCATGTCATGCAAAAGCCTGAAAGCCTGATGTGGAAGCTTTTCATGCTGACAGTTAGCACTGGCCTGGGTGTTACTGCAGGAACGGTTCTAATATCCAGAGTCTGCATTAAGACAGTGCATTTAGATCGACGCCGGCCGATGTTTGGACTTCAAATTATATATTCACTTATGATATTGCCATTCAAATTAGCAACTGGCCGGTAACTGTTACAGACAGTGTTAGCAATTGTTGATAGCAATTTATCTTCTCCTCCTCAGTCTACTCATTTAGGGCTTTAGGCCGTCGGAACAGACCTATAATATTTTTCAGGAAAGCAGTGAGAGTTTCATTGCAACCTACTGATGCGGCACTGCTTCAACTGTTTGTCAATTAATTAATACTAACTGGTGGTTGGGTACACTGGTTGAATTGCAAAAGCATCCTGTCCAATAATTTGACAAATTGGCAATATTGTGTAACGGTTTGTTGTTCTGTAACGGTTAGTACTGCAGGTGGCCAGAACTTGCGCACCACACTGACCACAGTAAGCACACTCACAAACTTGGCACTCATGAAGGACTTTTTTATACCCATTTAACCCCTAAGCGTCACAGACCAAACAGCTCTAAATGGAGGACCTTTCTAGAAAAATTGGCGTAACTTGAATTTGGATTGGTTACTGCATTCATCACCGTAGAACTTTATGGCCAACAACCTGACAAGTATAAATTTGCTGTTTTTTGGAAAATCTACCGTATGGATGCAAACATTATAAGGTTTGATGAACCCAGCCTTGCACGAAACGGCCGTCTAAAAAAAGTCCCTTGTAACGTTCAGGGGTTAAAAGTTAATGCATGGACACTTCTGGGGGCAATGGTTTGCCCTAAATTAAAGGAAGTGGAACAACAAAAATGCCAAAAATGCATGCTGATCTCATACGACCAACATCAGGAGAGAGAAACTCTAATTGGGTTACTGATCAATAGTTGGTTTACAAAAAGAGTTGTTCACCTAAGGTCCCATGATTGACTCCAAAGAGAACATATTAGTGACTCTTAAACTACATACCTTTGCTAGAAGGGGGACTCTATGATAACTCTGATACATATTTGGTTTCAAAATCAACAAAATATATATATAACTAGTAGAAAAGGGGGCACAATTTAATGACACTTCCTTAGAATGAGACTTCTTAGCATTCTTTGCATTTCAATTATTGGATGATATCTTGGGTGTATGATATGCAAATGATACACTTAGGAGTCTTTCCAGAATGACTACCCTGTGCACTTGCATATGATGTCCTAAGAATCAAATCAAAAAATGCAGATGGATATATTTGTGAAAGGAAGGGCTTTCAATCATCTCCTAATCCAGCAACTGTGATCTATGCTTTGCAAATGAAATTTTAGTTCAAGCATCAGTATACTGCATTATATTGACAGATTGATATTCATGACTTTGGTAATTTTCAAGTCCAGTTCCTCAAAACATAAATCAAACCAACCCTAATCTTAGAACTAGAGCAATTCAATGTCACAACTTTCACACAATAGACGGAAAGGTGGGCTCAAAATGACACTGAATGGATTACATACAATATTTGGGATGTCATGTCAAGAGAAAACCACCACAGTTACGTGTCATTCAAAGCTTTGGTGCCTTTATTGAGTTGTTATCTTTCCTCACCTTCCACTAGTCTCCAATGCTTGAATGATGGCACCAATATACCCAAAATTGATAGAATCCAAGGTATGCAGAACTTCATTAAGGTGTAACTACTTGCATGAGAGCCCTCATCTTAGTGTTGATCTGACAATGTAAACATGCATGGCATGATTTTGGATTCAAGCAAATTTCTAGCTTGAAAATGATGTGCAACACCCGATTCTACTTTTGTTTAACTCACAATTTGCAAGTGGCAATGCAGGAGAGTAGATAATAAAGGTGGGTACCCTCAAAACCGCCACTTTTTGCTAATGTGCCTACTTACTATTATTAGACTGTTCAAATTTTTGATATTTTGTTGTTGGCAAGTGAAAGGAGGTTCTAACGCATCATATAATGCAACGTTTGGATACCATATGCAAAAATTATGAAGGGTCAAAGTAACATACCATGCAAGAAATTGAAATGACAAACGATTTTGAAATCATATGCTCTGATCATTTATTTATTTTGCAAATAGAATTTCATTCTTAACAAAGTCATGTTCATGATCTTTGTATTTTGCAGGAGGTCTACACAGGGTAGTTTTCCTCATTGTTGTGCCATGCCGTGCTAGTGATGGCATGCATGCCCAAGTTCATTGACACTGTCAATGAATTATTTAACATTCACATTTGCAAGTTGATGCAAGTATACACTCAAAAAACAACTCAAGACTAGCTTGCACAGTCAGAAGCTAGATTCAAAATCTCACATTATTGTCACTCAACTAGCTACACTTAGACAGTAAGATAATATAAATTCTCAAAGTCCTGAAGCAGGTTTCTTAATTTTTGGATTTCAAAAAATTAAGTTTCGAAGAGCGCAGGTAGTATTACGAATCTCCCCATCTGGAAACAGCTTCACGTTAATCTCGGTCATCTTCGTGAAGGACCTGGCGAAGTTGATGAAAAATAGAAGATTGGAGGCTCCATTAACAGCGACGCGGAGAGGGTCACCGCTCTTTAATGCAACATCAGAAGTAAAGAGAACCTTGCTAGCATTGATATTGTAGTAGTATTTGTTGTCAAATGTGGTTGGAGTGGTCACATCCATGTTCACAACATTGAGAGGGCTCCCCGGGGGGCATTGAATTTTTAGACTGGCAGCGTAGGTAGGGTCTAGAGCTGGATCAGTGGATCCATTGCCGCTGAAGTTGTACAATCGTCCGGAGAAGGTATTACAGTGAGCAACTCCAAAAGTGTGGGCTCCTGAAAAATAGTGTAAACAATGTTACTATGGTTGTATTTGAAGAAAAGTCAATCCATATCAATTATTTTATTTTGTGTGTTTGTGGAACTTTGGTCAAAAATCATTTGGGAACAAGGAACATTATTTTTTTTACAATGGCACAATTCATGATGCCAAAATTTTGACATTGAATTAAGGTAGAACAGCCCATTGTGTTCAAATGACCCCATAGTGGACACCTAGGGAATGACCCCAATATAGATTTTTTAGTATGTGAGATTTGGGTCACAATGCATGTCTTACATGACAAGAATGGAGTGATTAGTGACTTCATTAAAAACTTCCAACTTTTTAGTGTGAATTCATTGTAAGAATTGACTTTTTAAGCCTTCAAATGTTAGAAATATTATGACTGCTTTAGATGACTAAGATGAACATCATGGTTTTAGATTTTGTTGCTCTTGGGGTAGTCTACAGACTTTGGGGGGCCATGATGCACTGAATACTTCAAAAATTCATAGCAAATTCATCCTTTGCTGAAAAAATATAATTCGTACTGTTCTCATTGTTTCTCATTGTTTCTCACACTTGTCTTTATGTGGGAAAAAATTGAAAAATTCCAGCAAAGCCATGTCGCCAAACTCCTAATTCTAACCACAATGGGCTGTTTTACCTTACACAAAGCTCTCAAAAACTACCACTAGTGTAAAATTCTGTTTCCAAGTGCTTACCAAATGAATATCACAAGTTTCCAACATTATTAACAAATTGACTTTCACACTTTGCAAAGAGATAAAAACAAGAGTTCGTATATAACCATTTAAACTGCATATTAGAAGAGACCTCAGTCTATGAATAGTGGAAAAGATTTCAGTTTATGATTTCTTCTAAAAACTCATTAAACAACCCCAGTACGGCAGTGTAGGGCACTTCATATTTTTGCATCACTATCAATTGATTGCTCATAATATTTACATTTCTTTCATATTAATTTGGTGAAATATTTGAGCATTTTTATTAGTGCTTAGTACCTGAAAGGTGAACAAGGTCAGACTTGTTCAGGCCTTGTACAGCAAAATTTGCCACCAGCTGGGTATAATTCAGGGTAGAACTAGGAATGAATTGACGGGCCTCTGCTGCAATAGAAACTCGTCCATCACGCCTCCCATATCTCAGTAGCCATGCAATTTTAGGGTTTGCAATTGGTTGGACCTGCATCCATGGACACCCAACACAAATTCTCTACTTAGTCAAACTTAATTGGGACCATGTTCTTCTTGAGCATATTTTTCACAGAAGGGATTCAATAAGAATTGGTTGAGTTCCTGGGTCCACGGGCTTATAGAACCTTAGACGGAAGTTTTGGGAGAACACTGAACTTGCACGCACAATTCCTTGGGGTAAAGCTCTCTCATGGAGGCTCAAAACATTTCAAATGTGGCCATCCTATGAGTGACCTCCATCGTAGCATTACTAACTAGTCATTTTAAGGCTCCTTCCGCGTCAAGAATACAGGAAAAATGCAAGAAAACAGGTCTGCAGTCGAAGAGACACTGAATTGAACTACAGAATTCTATTCAATACAATGCTCAATCCAAAAATCATGTGGAAATATTTTTTCTCCAGTTTCTACTCAGCCAGTCTCTGTATTTGAAGAAGTGGAGATCCCAACAGTCGCAAATTACAAAGAAGACAGAATATTGTTTGCACGCCTAGCTTGACTACAGAAACGTGCTTACCACATATCTCTGTGCTGCCAGGGCGACTTCTTGGACAATGTCGGCACATGAAAATACTCCTGGGCAGACAAGCTCCAACGCAGCTTTGACTGCATCAATGACTTCAAACCCTCTCAGGGTAAGGTTCGGAATTGTATCCTTCTCGGCTACATTACCTGCTGTAGAATTTAGCAGAACGGAGGCATCACACCCCTGCATCCAAAATGAAATAATAAATCTGTCTTAGGTCTAATGCAAATATCAATTCATCAATAAATTGCAGCTCAAGTTCATTCCACTTATGAATCTCCACAGTGGATTTTCATTCTCCCACTGAGAAACAGTTAAATTGCTCAGCATTAAATATAATACTTCCTCAGGCTTGTGGAAAGACTTACTTCAACAAAGCAGTCGTGAAACGCCAACCTGCACATAAATTGCGATGAACTTGCTTCAGATATATATGACTTTGAAAACACGTATATGGATGGTCAACTGCCTAGAAACTAAATGGAATTCAAGGACTGAGTTCATCTGGTTCAATCATAAATTTCCGTCTATGTAGGTTCATACTATACAAGCTCCAAATCTAACCAGCGGACCAAACAATACGTATATGGTCAATTTTGTTAAAATGGCGGTATTATTTTGCCATTTGTAACACATTCTATGCCATTTTAATGGAATGCAGTGTTATCTTTGACAAATTCAGTGCCATTTTAATAGAATGTTGTACCATTATAATGGAATACCGCCATTTTAATCAAATTGACCATGTATGCGTTTCACGAATTTCTTTACCACAAGTAAAGATTAGATTGGAAAACTGAATGTATCTAGATAGACAGTAAAAACGAGGCCTGTTGTGTACACACCTCATCAAGGCAGGAGCAAGGCCAGGATCAGCATCAATTCTGGGTTTCACAACAGCATCCGTAAGATTTTGAAACTTCGAAGTCGCAAATAAGCCAAAGCCGGGGCACAGCCCGTTGTAGTAAAAGAAGCTGAGACTACTGCCTGGCGTGGTGCCATTCACCAGCCCCAGCCCTGTTGACAGCATGAGAAAGGCCATTGCCATGTTCACGAGTTTCCCTGTCGGCATTAATTGCTGCATCTTACGCGCACGGCGGTGAAGCTGCTGTACGAAAGCTGTCGGCAACAACATCTTATCCATTGCAGTTTTCCGAACTGGAGATGTGAGTCGTGGCTTAAGGTAGGTATCCTTAAACCGTCACAAATTGCTCCTGTGCCTAATTACTACTATTAGACTGTTCAAATTCTTCTATATTCTTATTGGCAAGGGAAAGGAGGTTCCAACGCACCAAAGAACGCAACATTTGGATACTGTATGCAAAAGTTATGAAGGAACAAAGTTTGGTTCTAAAAGCGTTTCTTCCAGAGGTACATAACTGATTTTGGAGATAAACAGTGCCCTCTAGAAAGTAAGGTAACCTCTGCAAATTTTTTGCACAAACAGGAAAATGCAAAGGGAAAATATGGCCAATGCTTTATCACAAGTAGATCATGGATTAGTTTTTTTGCATTAACAGAAAGCTATAGGCATATAGAAACATCTAACTCTAAATATATATTGTAGAATGTGTAAAGATCACCATGCAATATAGTCACAAGGGTTACCTTACTTTCTAGAGGGCATTGTACAAACAATGAAGATGGCGCTTTAAGTTCAGTGGCGGTTTTGGGATACCTACCTTAGCTAGCTGATCTCGTGGCGAGCTAGCAGGTTTGAACCTTTTCAAAGAACTGAAGCCTGCAAAATAAATACCAAGTCATTCAAAGCACTTTGGTACCGCACCTCTAACACAGTACACTAACTCCAACAAAATACAGAGAACCATGTTGCAATGTGCGCTCTAGGGTCGCAACTACGGTTCACCTTTTGTCAAGGAATTCTAGGCAGATCCAAAGGGTCAGAAGCATTGGTTCAAATTTACAATTTCAAGCATACTAGCTTCAAAAGTTTACATTCATATATCTGTCAGAGAAAATGAAGAAAAGACATATAATTGATGACAGAATTAATGTAACTTACGTTAATTTCGTTACATTGGTGCAATTCAGAGCGCCAACATTGTGACATTCAACTGCAAAAAGCTCTAAAAGTAGGAACTGGTAAAATTTATTACGCTTCAGGCCATGCAAAGTGCCAAAGTCGTGAATTCAAAAAGCAACTGATCGAGGATATAATGTGCATGCTAACTATTCACTCTACTGATAGTCTGATCAACGAGGTCAGATTAAGCATCCATGGACTCAACATTTGTCATGCATACAATCTTCAACAGGTGTCATGCATTTCCACTCAGACAAAATGAAGACATTCAAGACAATGAAGACATTTGCTGAATGCAGGTAAGAAAGGAATTGATGAAAGTGCCTGATGGTTTTGCAAATCACAAGCAAGTGGCCTGAGGATGAATATGCTGAGGTCGAGAGCATTTGAGTTGAAATCAACTTAGTATATCTCAAAGATCCACCATGCGCTTCAAACTTACAACTGATTTAGATGACATATATTCTGTGAGAGCCACTATTTATACTTTACTCCATGCGGACTTACGTCGAGTACAATTAAGCTCATATCACTACGCTGTCCTTTGTCAAAGGGTAGTGCCCATGTTCGGCGACATGCTGTACAACAATATATTCTAGTATTTCATCTTGTTCTTATCGAAAGAATCTTAGGAAGAATATGGAGGCGTTACCTTCCCCTGTATTCTTTTGTAGGGTGTAACTTCATCCCTCCCCTTGACTTTCTTAAAACAAAAAGTCAAGGGGGGGTGAAGTTACACCCTACAAAAGAATACCGGGGAGGATAACGCCTCCCCGTTCTTCCTGTGAATGTACCTTTGTCTTCCTTATTTATCTTAATTTTTTCTCATTTTTTAATGATTTGGTTGTTGGTATCATGTTTGCAAAGCAAGGTGCAAAGGTATTATCCCATCTCTTTGATTAAAAAGATTCATATGGGTGATTGCAAGAAACACTTGTACTATTTGTTGTGTTTTTTAATTTTAGTCTATTTATACTTGTTGTGCTACAAGTCACCTTCAAAATTATTGGGGGCATAGCACATAAAATTTGACCAATCGATTGGATTTCAAATCTACTATTCTTATAACGTGTGATGTTCATCATTGGATGGTAGGAAGGATGGAAATATATAATATGCCATAAAATTAAACAATCCATATTGTCAGATTGAGGTGCTGAGTTTAAATGAGGTATTAGGAGCCAACTTGGACGTAACCGTTGCATTTTTTGGACCATTATTTATTGTGTAGTTTGAATTTGTTTAGATTTTCATAAAATAAAAATGCCTCATGTTTCATAAATGTTATAGTGTCATATTTGACTATTACATAGTCTATGATGTCATCATTTCATCTTAATTAAACACAAAATAGAGTTGTAACCAGTGCTTTTTATTCCTTTAATGTAATTAAAATTAGACTAATATATGGGTGATTGCAAGAAACACTTGTACTATTTGTTGCGTTTCTAATTTTTGGCCTTTTAGTACTTTTGTACTACAAGCCACCTTCAATACTATTGGGGGCATGGAATATAAAATTTGAATAATCAATTGGATTTCAAATTTACGATTCTGACAACATGTGATGTTCATCATTGGATGACAAAAATGAATGGAAATATTTAATTTTCTATAAAAAAATAATTTCCACTAGCAGATAGGAGATACTGCACACTCCTACCAGTACTATCGAGTCTTTTTTTGTACCCTGAAGTACTATTTTGAGCCACAGGCTACAATTTACTCTAGAAAATGAGAATTCTATGTTTTTATTTTTTTAAATTAGAAAATGAACTTGAAAAACTTATTTTAAAAGTGGCCATTGTTGTCAACTAAGAGCAAAGTAGGAAGATCAAAGCTAGAATTAAAAAATCATTTTTAATTCAACATAAATTCAACTTGAATATAATACACTTTAGGCCAATATAAAACACACTTGGAACATGTTTTTGGAAATCCCTCTCCTAGAAAGGTGTATTTCTATTAGAAGAGCTAGCCTACCAAATTTGATGACATAATTCTTCAAAAAAGGTACTTGATAGTACTAAAAAACACCCAAACCGCATGTGGGGTCATTGCAAGAAACACCAGTACTGGGTATGTGTCACAAATGGAGTTTTGAATCTTTCTTTTGCAATAACTTTTTAAGCTTGACTTGCATGAATTTGAGATTTTTACTAGAGATGTATATCTTGGGTGTATTTATATCTCGTATTTTTTAGAAATTAAAAAAAATCATCTTATATTTAAAAATCAATTAAACTAATATGTCACATTTTGCATTTTAGGGGTTTTGAGTACTATGGAGTCCCCAAATTTAATGGTTTAGAGCTGAAATTTCTATGGTCTATTTGTGTAGTAGAAACTCATCTTTCTACCGAGGGGCATTAAAAAATAATTTATTTTATGTCCTCCACGTCCTTGCAAAGAGGGCTCCCTTGCGCCCGCAGTTCTGAACAATAAAGATGGTTTCAAGATAATTTTTTTTATTCAAATCTCTTCATCATGAAGTCTTCCCAAGTGGTCTATTTTTAGTTTCTTTGAAAATGTTTTTTCCTATTTTTTACAAATTTAAACGTCAGAGTATGTATTTTCTTCAAATTTTCAGCTTTTTTCTTTTGTGAATAACTTTTGACTTAGATTTTTTTTTGGTCTGAAATTTTGGTGATATGCTATTCATAGTATTATACTAATTATCCTTATTTTATTTTATTTTAAAAAATTAATATGCAAAAAGCTCATAGTACTGGGAGTACTAGCCAAAAACGCCAAAGTGGAACAAAAACTGACGGTGTTTCTTACAACGACCCTGTGTGATATATATTCAAAATTCAATTTCACCTATTGAATTAATTTTGAAATAATTGAAATAATTCAAGTGCATTTTCTATTGTTATAAAAATCTTTCTTTTAAATTTCATATTCATTTAGTCATTTCTGCAGTACTTATGGCACAAAATAACTTCTGCACTAAGCATGTGACGAAAAATAATACAGGTGTTTTTTGCAATCACCCATATAAAAACTTTTCCATTGAAAGTAATGATGTTTTGAATAGAATATGTCATTGTTGACAACTTTGAATAATTCTTAGTAATGGGCAATTTCATTAAAATGGCAATATTATTTTAATATGGCATGAAAACAGTTCAGGACAGCCGTTCAAAGTCTATACATGTCCTAGATGGTTCAGAACAACTGTTTTGAAATCTATACCTATCTTAGATGGTGAAAATGGCACACTATCAAAGTGACACTTAGAATACCACCATTTTAATGAAATTGTCTATAGTATTAGTTTTCATGAAATTGATGAAATTTTTTAGTAGAACATTCTATTGAAATTTCAAAAGGAATACTAAAAGGACCCTTTGCATGGTTGCCGTTGGCTTCTAATACCTTACTTTGACCCTACTACAAACCTCTACCAGTACTATAGAATCTTTGTGTATACCTTGATCTACTATTTTCAACCATAGGCTATAATTTACACTAGAAAATGGGACTTCCACATTTTTATTTTTTAAAATTAGAAAATGCACTTGAAAATATTATTTTAAAAGTGGTCATTGTTGCCAATTAAAATTAAAGTAGTCCAAAGATCAAAGCCAGAACTAAAAAAATATTTTTACTTCAACATAAATTCAACCTCAATATAGTATACTTTAGGCCAATGCAAAATACACTTGGAACATGTTTTTGGAAATCCCTCTCCCGAAAAGGTGTATTTTTATTAGAAGAACTAGCCTACCAAAGTTGACAACATAATTCTTCAAAAAAGGTACTCAATAGTACTAAAACCCACCAAAACCATATATATGACATATACTTGAAATTCAATTCACCTATTGAATCAACTTTGAAAACCTTGAAATAATTCAAGTATATTTTCTATTGCTATAGGAAGCTTACTTCTAAATTTTATGTTCATTCAATCATTTTTGCAATACTTATGGCACAAAACAACTTCCGCATAGAATGTGTGACGCAAAATAGGACATGTGTTTCTTGCAATCATCCATATAGACATATAGTCCTATTGTTTTGAATAAAAAGCACACCAAATGTCAGGATCCACCTCTCTTAAAATAAAAGCTTAGGGTCCTCTAGCTGGAGAGCTTCTGAGCAGCCCTCCAGAGTCCATTTTTTTTTCTAATGATTCAATTTTTATAATTTGGCACAACTCCGGTGCCAAATTGTGACATGTATGTACATAACTGTATACAATCTAGGACAGGTATGGATTTTCAACCGCCAATTTAACGGGCAATTTAACAAAACTGACGTTTAGTGTAAGTGGGTTCTAACAGAGATTTGAGCCTACTCGGCAGCGTTGTTTTTCTTGTATATATAAATATGATTTCCTCTTTGGTGCACGTACATTGTCTGTTCAAAAAGGATCAATGTATCTAAAGAGTTCCTAAAAAACACGTTCCCAAGGAGTTGCATGAACTGATTTTTAATTAATTTCATACTAAGAAGATAATTGTAATACACAAAACAATATTACTTACCTCGTGACCTACCTAAATATTTCCTTCCGAAAGTGGACAACTGTAGTGAAAAGGAGGATGCAAAAATGGATTCATGACTCCTCGAAGGTTTGATTAGTTGTTCTTCTTCGATCAGCTTTCCTTGACAATCACTTGGTTATTGCCTTCACGTACGTATTTGTCTTTTAAACTATTCCCCGAGTGTTAATTTACTGTTTGGTGAGTTGGTCCAGACATTGACGGTGTTTAGTACTTATTGTTGTGCCTGTTATGTGAACTGTGTCGATATGTTAGGATCAGATCAAGTTTGATATCCAAAGAACTCTAGTTGCAGTGTGATGAGACGACGTACATACTGTATAAGGCTTGTGACTCAGAGAGCTGGCGATTGAAGTGTGATCGAGAGCAGCAGATCAACAGAGGAAACTGTGCACATGTGCGCGTGTGAGAAGTTACGACATGAAGGCATTAATTTCAATTAATTTGAACATCAATTTCGAGAAATTGGCGTATTCCACAACTTTAGCACTTTCAGGACAATCGCAATTCTGTACCTGTCCCGGCTGTCCGAATTTGTAGAGCTTTTGAAGTACTAACTTTGCTAGTTTTAGCGCCCGAGGGAGCCTGAACTTGCTATAACAAGCACTGTTAAGTTGAACGTGTTGCAGGCTAGCTCCCTCTAGCAATATGTCGTCAATCTCAAGTACCGTCCAATCTATTCCAGAGAGTACGTGATCTACTTGCGCGCTACATGCACTGGATGCGTAATTTAAGTTTCTAGTTGAGGACATTTCGATCTAGTATACAATATTACCTTCATAACTTTATTGATGCTGGCCATTTCTTCATTGCAAGTGCATGGTTGCTGATAGTGGCACATTTAGATTCCCAGCGATCACTTGAGGCATGTCTCTCGAAACTACTGACATCTTGTGCTAATAAATAAGTAACCCACCCACTTATTAGAAAATCCTGCGAAGGAGTGAAGTTTGAGCAGATTTATCAAACTACTAACGATTCAACAGCACCAATATTATGCATTTCTAAGCTCACTCTTGGAAGGATATCCATTTCATGCAAAGACTGAGAGTAAAGACCATGTGGAAGCTTTTCGTGCTGAAAGTTAGCACTGGCCTGGGTGTTACTGCAGGAACGGTTCTAATATCCAGAGTCTGCATTAAGACAGTGCATTTAGATCGACACCGGTCGATGTTTGAACTTAAAATTATACAGTATATTCACCATGATATTGCCATTCAAATTAGAAACTGGCCGGTAACTTTTACAGACTGTTAGCAATTGTTGACAGCAATTCACCTTCTCCTCCGCAGTCTACTCATTTAGGCCGTCGGAACAGACCTATAATATTTTTCAGGAAAGCAGTGAGAGTTTCATTGCAACAATGACCGCCTACTGATTGTGGAAAATATGGTACGGTTAATGCGGCACTGCTTCAACTGTTTGTCAATAACTAATTAATACTAACTGCATGGTGGTTGGGTACACTGGTTGAATTGCAAGCTTCTGTCCAATAATTTGACAAATTGGCAATTATGTAACGGTTTGTTGTTCTGTAACGGCCGTCAGTACTGCAATTGACCAGAACTTACGCACCACAGTAAGCACACAAACTTGGCACTCATGAAGGACTATTTGGTTGATGGGCAATTTCATTAAAATGGCAGTATTCCAACTTCCAAGTGCCACTTTGATGGTGTGCCATTTTCACCATCTAGGATAGGTATAGATTTTAGAACAATTGTTCTGAACTGTTTTCATGCCATGTTTTAAAATAATTTTGCCATTTTAATGAAATTGCCCATGTTGCCATTTAGAAACATAGCTTTTTGATGGAACATAGCTTTTGATGGAACATAGCTTTTTTGGGCAGCTCACTACGAGTGGAGTTTTTATTTTTTTTCTTTCAAATTTTTACACAACGTTTTCCCGAGGATTAGCTTTAAGGCCCAACAATTTTCATAACTTTTGACCACATGGTTAAAAAGTTATTGCATGATATGTCATTTTCATTGCTCAGCGGGCAGCCCGGGCAGCAAAAAAAACTTCTTTAAAAATCACTTTTAAGAAAAATAAAAATTTGAAATTGGTTCTTTAGATTTATATGGACGTGGAAAGCTTTGAATCATTCCATTCCGATCAATGAGTCAAAAGTTATGAGGATTCTTAGTTTGAGGGTAGTTTATGGAATCTCAACTCTAAAATAAACTTTGAAGTCCTTTATTTAACTCAATTTTTAATATTTTTGAAAAAAAATAAAAATATTAGGTGTATATTGTTTATTACAACATTACAACCATTGGGATTGGCATTTTTCAATTCCATAAATAAATTCTTAACAATTTAGTGTTTTGAATCACTCTCTACCTCTTCCTACTTACTATTTTTTTCCTATATGTTTTACAATTCTAAATGATTTGAAATTTTTCAAGCATGTAGCCAACTTGCCTTGAAGAATAAATCCAAAGAGTAACTACCATTTTGGACATTTTTTCATACAAATGTGACCTTGTGAAGGGCAGATGCCCGTTTTTTCGTAGGAACAAAAAAAGGATTTTTGTCAATTCAAACGCTATTATCTTGCAATCCACATGGTGGAAAATTCTGAAATTTTTTCTACATCTTTTTAAACAAGTTTAACACAAGATCCTATGGTTACATGTGTCCAAGAATGTTTTTTTCCCTAAAATTTGGCACTAGTTTTAGAAATGGCAGTTTTGGAGCGTTTTTGATGAAAACATAGTCAAAAACCTTTAAGGGTTAAGAAGGCCATTTGACTCTAGCTAGTAGTACAAATACAACAAAAATAAGAAATTAAAATATTTAATTGAAAAAATTTAATTGCAATCTTTTGTGTCACCTTAGGTGACATGGCAGATTGTAAAAAATTTAAAATATTATTTTTTTATTTCCTTGTATTTGTACTGCTAGTCATCAAATGGTTGTCTTGCACGTTTGTGAAAATTGTATATAGATCTCTAAAATTTGACAATCTTTATCTAGTTTGGACCAATATTTTTGTTTGTTTTTGAAACAATCAGCGTTTCATTGTCTACATTTCATTAGAGAATGTTTGAATGGACGTGGCTCCAAAGGCCTAAATCATTCAAAACTTGCAAAATATCTCTACAAGAAGAAATACTCAATTGGGTGGAGGATTATGTCCAATGACCTCTTTGTTGTGACGCAACTCTTTTGATTATCTAGTAATGGATATTCAACATCTTGATTTTTGTAAATTATTTGACACCTAATAGAACTTTATAAACCAATTTTTTACGGTTTTCTTCTAGTGGAGGAGCTTTTAAAATGCCTTTTGAGAACCAACAATGCTAGCGCAAAAACATGAGCTTACAAACAGCTTGAACCTAGTTGTAGGTACATATGCACAATCATTTGAAGGTATTAACCCCTAAAGGCCCAAGGTTTTTTTTCTGCCAAAAACCATCAAAACTGCCATTTCTATAGCGAGTAAATAAAAATGAAAAATGTTTTTTTTTTCACATCTAACCATAGGATCTTACACCTAACTAGTATGAAAATGTGTGGAAAAAATTTCAGAATTTTTGACCGCTCAGATTGCAAGATATCTGCATTTAAAGTGGAAAAAACAAGTATTTCAGCACATTGTGGGACTAGATTTTTTGACTTTAAACATTTTGCACTTAAAATTTTTGCACTACAGAGTTTTGTGCTTCAAATCTTTATAGTGGAGAGTTGAGTTGAGAGTCTAGGGGAAAAAAAAAATATTCAAAAAAACTTAATTATCATTCCTAAAAAATGTATTAAGTAGAAGTAGGTACGAGATAGAAGGAAAATCTAAAACATTAATATATTTTAGATGGAATTAAAATACACTAATCCAAATGGTGAGATTGTTCTAGCAAGTAAACTAAACCATGAGAATTTTTTATTTTTTTTTAATTGAAAAAATAGCATTTAGAAATGCATCCTACAAGTTATTTTTTTCAAGAAGATGCTCTAATTGCCCAAAAAACAAGAATGTCCATAACTTTTTCATAACAAATCCAAATGAAATGAATCAAAGCTTTCTAGGTAGACAAAAATATAATCTACAAGAAAAAAAATATTTTAAAAAAAAAATCAAAATTTTGCCAAATTTTTCTTGCTGCCCAGACTGCCCAGTTACAAAAAAAAGTAACGTATTTGGCCATAACTTTTGACTCCTATTTCCCAATGTGCTGAAATTTAGTGCATATGAAAGATATTCCTTGCGCCCACCTTCTACTAAAATTTCAGCTTAAAATATGGAAACCTCTAGTCACATGGACCTGCCCAAAATTTCTATACAACCAAAAAACACATGCCGGTCCTTTAGGGGTTAATAACATATGTACCTATAACATAGATACACTGTTATATAAAAATAGTCTATAACATAGGTACCTGTAATATAGACATCTATAATCACAGAAGGTGCCTATAATATAGACTCCTAGGCTCATAGACTCATATAGATTCTATACTCACATGCTAGTATTCCCCTTTTGAGAACTCCACTAGCCAATAAAGTGGGCATCCTCCATTTGAACCGCCATTTTCTACTACTATACCTAGTTACTATTACTAGGCTTATCAAATTTTTATATTTCCTTGTTGGCAAGTAAAAGGAGGTTCCAGCACATCAAAGAATGCAACATTTGGATATCATATATATGCAAAAATTACAAAGGGTCAAAGTTTTTTTTTGACCATAGAGGTTCAAAAATTGTTTGTTTCTTCCACACATGTACAAATTGATTTTGGAGATGTATTCAAAGTAATGATGATGGCTTTGGGTCACTGGCGATTTGGGGATGCCCACTTTAGGTTTTCACACAACATTGGAAATTTGGAACCAGTTGACAAGGACTTGGAGCATCCTCCTGAGACACCCGTTAGAGAAAATCTAAGGCCTCTGGATTGGCTACTAGTGGCCACTAATGATTGGCCACTAGTTTAATTAAAATAATACTAGCAACTTCAAATTGCATTGAATTGTCATGCTCATGTTGCATAATAACGCTCACTCGTTGAGCTCTAGGATTTCATTGTGAATGTGGAATGAAATAATTGGATGATATTTGTTCAGGATGAAAATGTAACGGATTTTGTAACAAGAATCGTGACTGGGGGTTATGACACTGCAAACTTCAAAATGTAGACAATGGCTAGTCAAGCTGCTATAGTGTAAAATGAATGGATAAAATGAAAGATTTCCTGATATTGTGTACCTGTGTGTCACACACAAGCAATTCTAGATGCCTATGAAATTGTAATTCTTGACATGGACTGTGCTCTGAAGTGCTCTGAACTCTAGCACCGACAATTTCTTCATTTATTCCAAGAAAATAAGGTTTTAATTTTTCCTTGCAATGGTTCCGTTTAGAGAGAATTTGCAATAACTTAGTATTCAATATTCAACTTAGAAAACTGCACACAATTTCAGTTTTGTCAATGCATGCACACAGTGACAAACAAAACTGAGTACAATTTTGAAACATTTCCATTCAAACAACCATACTATAAGTATCAATAGGCAAAGTCCAAAGGTAGATATATGAAAGCTGTAGTGTGCAACATACTACACATTATAGTAGAGCCCCCCATAGTCGACCACTTAACCCCTAAAGGACTAGCCTGTTATTTTTAGCAACATAGCAATTTTGGGCAGGTACGTGTGACTACTGTAGAGATTTTCATATTTTAACCCCTAAAGGCTCAAGGCCTTTTTTCTGCCAAAAAAAACTGAAAACTGCCATTTCTATAGCAAAGTATAAAAAAATTTAAAAAATGTTTTTTTTTAACATCTAACCGTAGGATCCTACACCTAACTAGTAAGAGAATGTATGGAAAAAATTTCAGAATTTTTGACCGCACAGATTGCAAGATATCGGCGTTTAAAGTGAAAAAAACAAGTTTTTCAGTACATTGCGGGGCTAGATTTTTTGGCTTTAAACATTTTTAACTTAAAATTTTTGCACGACAGCGTTTTGAGCTTTAAATTTTTATTGTAGAGAACTGAGTTGAGAGTCTAGGAAAAAAAAAAATTCAAAAAAACTTAATTATCATTCTTAAAAAAATTGTTAAGTAGAAGTAGATCCAAGATAGAAGAAAAATCTAAAATATTCATATATTTTAGATGGAATTAAAATGCACTAATCCCAATGGTGAGATTGTTCTAGCAAGTAAATTACACCATGCAAAAAAAAAATTGAAAAAATTTGGAAAATTGCATTCAGAAATGAATCCTACAAGTTATTTTTTTCAAGAAGATGCTCTAACTGCCCGAAAAACAAGAATATCCATAACTTTCTCATAACATATCCAAATGAAATGAATCAAAGCTTTCCAGATAGGCAAAAATATAATCTATCAGAAAAAAAATATTAAAAAAAAAATTCAAATTTTTGTCCATTTTTTTTCTGCTGCCCGGGCTGCCCGCCGTCCCTTGTTTTCAGCTTATTTGGTCACAACTATTGTTCCCGGGCACCGATTGTGAAAAAAATTATATTCCCACGAAGCTAATCAGCTGTTCAAGCTCCAGAAAAAGTTTCAAAAAATCAGGAGAAAATTTCAGCCCGTAGGTACCTGCCTGAAAACGCATTTGTCCCCCGAAGGGACAACAGTCCTTTAGGGGTTAAGCTGAAATTTTAATAGAAGGTGGGGACGAGGAATATCTTTCATGTGCACTAAATTTCATGACATTTCAAAATAGGAGTCAAAAGTTATGGCCTAATATGTTACTTTTTTCACCGGGCGGGCAGTCCGGGTAGATCTAAAAAAATCAATTTTTTCAAAAATAAAAATTTGAAATTGGTTTTCTAGAATTATATATACGTTGAAAGCTTTAAATCATTCCATTTCGACCAATGAGTACAAAGTTATGAGGTTTTTTAGTTTGCGGGCAGTTACGGATTCTCTACTCTAAAATAAACTTTGAAGTTGTTTATTTAACTCAATTTTTAATATTTTTTGAAAAAAAAAATCATAGGATTTAGGTTGTTTATTACAACATTACAACCATTGGGATTGACATTTTTCAATTCCATAATTAAATTCTTAACAATTTAGTATTTTGGATCATTCTCTACTTCTTTCTACTTACTATTTTTTTTGTATATGTTGTACAATTCCAAATGATTTGAAAAGCTTTAAGCATGTAGCCAACTTGTTTAGAAAAAAATAATTCAAAGAAGCACCACCATTTTGGACATTTTCCTATACAAATGTGACCTTGTGAAGTACAGCTGCCCTGTTTTTCGCAGGAACAAAAAAAAGATTTTTGCCAATTCAAATGCTAATATCTTCCAATCTACATGGTGGAAAATTCTAAATTTTTTTCCACATCTTCTAAAACTAGTTTACTATAAGATCCTATGGTTACATGTGTCAAAAAAAAAATTCAAAAATTTGGTACTTGTACTAAAAATGACAGTTTTTGAGTGTTTTCGGTGAAAACATAGTCATGGAACTTCAGGGGTTAAGCGATTCGCGCATGTTCTTGAGTAGTAGAAGGTAATGTAAATTTTCTACCCTGTAGAAAGATAAAAATGACATGCATTGCCAATTTTTTGTGATTTTATTCCTTGAATTCAAATTACTATGAGCAAAAATTGGCCTGAATCCATACCCAATATATAGACTCTTCCAATTCCGATCACTCAAGAACTACCTTCCCATTCACTACTTTCTACTTTCTTGCTTACTACTTTGGAACATGTGTCATGACTTTATTTTTTCCCAAACTTGAAAAAGAAAAAAGAAAACATTCCAAGCTTTGGTTGGAAATAACTACACTATACAAGTTGGGTATGACTCCCTGGTCAGGAATGGGTGGTTCTACTATACTATGGAAGTTTGAAGAAAAAATTAGTTGTGATTTGAAAGAAAATTAATTTCAAAGTTAGCCATGTCTAAAATTCAATCTTGTACACCATGATTTGGAATTACTTTATCTTTTGTCAATTTTTTCTTAGAACTCCAAAAAACTTTTTGTGCCGTCTTGGCATGATTGTATACATCGTTTTAGATTGTTGTACATAAAAATTGAAAGAAGTTGACATTATAGAATGTAAAATATCAACAATTTGACAAACATAGAAATGATGTTGGTTCTCACAATATTTGGATTTTTTTTTGAAATTGAGAACATGGGATAGCATTAGCCATTGTAAAGAGAGTATAGATTACAACGTCAACCATTGTTACATCTTAATGGCCTTGCATTTGAAATATTTGTTGAATGGGACAATGCATTTAATTTATATTTTATAGCCATATAATGTGTTTTTTAGGTTCAGTATTTTTGTACAAAGACTAGAGTTTATGATGCACATAATTGATCCAACAAATCCAAATAAACTAAAGTATCATATTCAATAAGCATAAGTCATTTTGAAAATTGAAATCAAGTCATAAGCAACAGGTTAAAGGTGCTCAAATATACTACAAGTACAGTCAAAACTTTAAAACAATATCCTATTTTAATATTAAAATAAAATAAAATAATATGACTTGAATTTAATTCAATTATATGTATGTCATAAACAAAATTGTATTGGATGAAAATCATTTGTTAACTAAATGAATAAGAATTGTCCAAACCATTCATCTACAACTTGTTGGGCCCTCTAGCACATAATTTCTAAAGTCCCAAGGCCTTTTTTCATTTGAAATCATTAAAAATTGCCAGTTCTATTGCAAAGAGTTCAAAATTTAAATTAATTTTTCTTTCATATCTAAACAAAGGATGCAATGCTAGACTAATATAAGAATGTGTGGAAGGAATTTCACAAGCTTTGACCTTGTAAATTGCAAGATATTTGAATTTAAAGTGAAGAAAAAAAAATTTGCACCTTGCTCAACTAGATTTTTGGGCTTTGAATCTCTTCAACTTAAAATATTTGAAATACAAATTTGAAATTTGAAATTTTTATATTCAAGAATTGAATTGAGGGTGGAGGAAATTTTTTAAAAGAAAAAACCATGATTTTTATTCTTAAAAATTTATTATGTAGAAACAAGTACAAAATAGAAGGAAAAAATAAATTATTAATAGTTCTAAGATGGAATTGAAATACTCTAATCCTTATGGTAAGATTGTTCTAAAAAATAAAATAAACTATATGGAACTTTTTTTGAATAAATGAGAAAATTGAATTTAAAAAGGGACCCTAACTACAATTTATTTTTTGAAAAAGATGTTGAGATTGCCCAATAAACAAGACTCTCCACAATTTTTTCATTACTACTTTACACGGAATGAACTAAATCTATCATTACAAACAAAATATTTTCTATGAGAATCAAAATTTGAAAAAATTTATATTGACATTTTGTAATTTATTCTGTAGTACCCAGCAAGCTACATTTGGGGCTTAGGGTGGAAACTTTTGCTTTGGTCACCAATTGAAATAAAAACTATATGATATAAAAACTAATCTATTTTGTATATCTCCAAAAAAAATTACAAAAAAGACTATAAAATTTGAGCCCCATTGTTTTTTTAATGCATAATTTTCACCAATTGGCTATAGTTAAAAGGCATTGGCTATTTTTGTAAAGGAAATTTTCAGTTTGGGAGTCAAAATAGCTAAATTACTGTTATATTTTAAGAAAAGTAGCCAAATTTTACCTAGATATCACCTAGGTTTCATATAAATATCACCAAGTATCATTCAAATATCACATGAGTATTGGAGAAACAACTGGCTCCTTCTCCAAAATGAAAAAAACACATTGTTGAGACCAAAGAGCCTACCTAAAATCCATTTTCTCCATTTTCATATGGACAATGGGGCTTTAGGGATTGAAACATTCATAATCTTCCCAATGAACCCCAAAATTCTAAGAGATTAAAATGCTCCCTAATCTTGATGTATGGGAGGCAACCCATTCCTGACCACTTCAAGAATTCCATGTATCTACAGGGCGATTATTGTGACTAGGTAAATTATTGTAGCAATAGACTATGGAAGGTTTCCATAATTTTTCAGATTTTTTTTCCGCAAAAAATAATTTCTATAAATTTTTCAACGGAAGATTATGTTCCTCCCATATATGTGATATAGGGCTTGCTATTTCTGACCATGGGATGAAAACAAAATCAACCAAGGGATGGTTTCAATATTGAGAGTCTTGAAGCCAATCAAAGTACGCCACAACTACCCCGGAAATCACACCAAAATCAATCACTGTTCATCTCCTCCTTCACCGAAAGAGAATACTCTACATAGCCAGAATGGAGCGCTGATCACGAATGGGTTGCCTCCCATACAAACATTTGAATGACTCTACATGATTTGGATGAATAAGCCCTCTTTTGTCTGTTCCTATCCTCCATGTTTCATCCAGATTCATGGATGTACGCAACTCATGTATCTCTTCTATTAAGTTTGCATGGTATATTCTTCTATATTTGGATGTCATATTTGTTCGTTTGTTACGTTGAGATCTCTTGGACATATCGTACGTTCTCCAATTACCTGCTTAGTACCGATAAAAAGCCCTCGACAAGGAGGGGTGCATGGGCTTGGTTTCGTGGCGTTCCGACTCACGGTGTAAAAGTTATAGATTTTTTAGTCATTTTGGATCTTTAAAATTACTAAATTATGCTATATTATGTATCTTTTGAACCGGATATCAATTTGTAAGTTCTTGGTATTGTTGGAAAGTCCTCGGCAAGGAAAGGTGCATGGACTTTGTTTCGTGGCGTTTGATCGACGGTGAGAAAGTTATTGAATTAAAAAATTAGAAAATTACTTTTTGGCTGTGGCAACGGCACAGGGCACACTAGTGTAACTGAATATCAAAATTGTTACTACCAAACGTAGGATGTTAAATCCGTCTCACAAAGTGGGATCTGCAAGGTAAAAATGCAAAAATTAGGAGGATAAAAGTAAAATCTTGCCCCTATTTTAAGTCGTGTTTAGGGTTATCTGTAAACCTCTTCTAGCTAATTTGGGGCCTCTAATTGCAAATATGAATTCAAAATTTAAGAAAAAAATTATACGTGAAAAAAAAAATTCCTGCGTTTTTCCCAGGGTAAAATTCCTGCGTTTTTAGCCGGCAGGTCCCACTTCATGGGACGGATTTAAAGTCCTGCCTGCCGAACAAGCAAATTGAAATCTAGCAAATGCCAGGGTCATTGCACGTGTGCACGAGCTCCCGGTATTCTTCATGAAAATTTCACCGCATCAGCTTATTTTAATAAAATGTGATTCTTTTCATACCGATCGATAAGGCTGCAAAAGCTACCTGTACTTTCCAGCCACTCTTTCTTGTTGCAAGGTATGATCATCACCTCAACGTAATCTACATCATGTTTTCTTGTAGACCCACAAGGCCACAATTGACCTCGCCCACAATGTGACACCTACGTTTGGACAAAAAAAACGTCAATGATTGTTCCTTAGATATGAAGTAGACCAAATCTACATAATCTAATAAAAAAGAGCCTACAAGAGTCCACTGTTGGTTTTCAGCTCACCTAGAGATAACACTTTGAAAGTGATTTATAACTTATCCATATAGTGTCAAAATAACGCATGCTAGAGTGCATAATGAGAATCTTCTTTCAATTGCCAACAAGGCCTAATAGAGATAATGTATGTTTAGTATGGGAGGCAACCCATTCCTTATCACCTCATCATGCCTATGTAAGTTGTTCTCTTTCCATAAAGGAAGAGATGAATAGTGAATAATTGTGGCAAGGTTCCCAAGACACAGTTGTGGCGCACTATGATTGGCTAGAAGACTCTCAATATTGCAACCAACCCTCGGTAGATTATGGAAACCTTCTGTAGTCTATTTCTGCACATGGAAAAATTTACCCACTGATGAATCCCACCATGCAGATAGTCAGAATTGCTTAACTGGTCAAAAATGGGTTGCTTCCTATAATAGAAATTGTGCTCACTTGTAAGGTAGGAGGTCCATAAAGCGACCAACTAAGCGCTGAAACTGAATTTTTCGGAGGTAAAGCATCTTGAAATATTTTTCAATTAATTTTCCTTGAAAGTCAAGAGGAAATGGCATCTAACCCAAGTTGTTTCATATTTTTTTTGAAGCTTTGTGGAATTAGTTATGAAATTTTGAAGTTGAAATGCCATAGGGCTCTGAAAGTGACCACCTCCTAGAATGTACACTGTTTGTACATTTTGGTAAATTGAAGAAAGCAAAATGTACCACTGTGACATGTTCGGTTCAAAATGCCCTATCAGAGTTCGAGCCTCCTACCTTAATTAGGGTTGATTGTGGGTATACCTTTAGCATAGTACGTAGTACAATCTAAGGCCACTCTTTCTTTGAGTTTTGGAAAGTGAGCACGCATGTGTCTAATAACAGTACGAGGAGAATATCTATAGGGGCTCATTGAAGCAGTGAGAGAGACAGTCAAGAAAAGTGAGGAGTGTGGAGGCGTGTGTCAATTGGCAAAGTGCAAATTGCCAGTATGAAAAACAAATGGCCACTCGGCAGCCATGGCAGCCATGGAAGGGCCGCCTGCAAGTGCACGTGGAGAAAGTGGGCGGCAGGAAAGCCACAATTCATGAGTTTCATGTCTTAAGTTAACTTATCTCTGCATGGGGTGCAACTAAGCACTTGCATTTGTGGAGCACTACTTTGCATGTGCACATGAATCTCTACTAGTCAATTGGTGTCAATGGCAAACCAATGTAAGCCACGTACATTTTTCTTTTCATTCCCAAGAACCCGCATAAGGTAGAGGCACCCAATGGCGTCCCTTTCTAGGGAGGGGAATAATTCTGAAACTCAAATCTAGGTGAACCATCCATGACTTATCATTTCGGTCAACAATCAATAATTTCTTTTCATCCCATGTTTGTTTATGTACATTCCAATTGAAGGCGAATTGTGTGAAACCTTCTTATTAGGAGTTGTGATCTACCTTAAGACACCAATGAAAACAAGGACCAACATAGACTAGAAAAATGACTACAAGGAAAGGCCACCAATAGTCAAGTTTGCCATGAAAGTCTTCCTTGTGGACCATTCCTCTAGCTAGTTTATACAAGGTTCCTTGTTTCTAGTACACTATAGTTGCCTTAACAATAGTTGCCTTATTTAGAGAAATTACCTCATGACCCACTGCTTATCCACATGGAGGTGCATGCGACTCTCTAAACCTGGGTCAAGAACTGGTGCACCAACCCATGCAACACATATGATTCTTGCATTACGTATTGCATCCTTCTATAGCAACAATACATATAATTTATATAGTGTAAAATGTCAAGAAACTAGTGAGGGGCAACCTAATTTCACAGTATTTTGTGTAGTTTAAATAAAGTTCCTTGTTTGTTTCTACTAGCAAGACACCGGCTTGTTGCAGTGCTTGATCATGTGTGAAGCCACCCAAGAATGCCTCCGCGGAGATCAGTAATTGACAAGCTTTCGCTGCATTCAAAGTTGATAGCATTGCGCACTATTTTCAGTTGGAAAATATTCTTCATTCGTTAGCTAATAAATAAGTTTACTTAACTTACTGTTGCCAAAAGCCGAGGGACGGATTGTGCGGAATGTACGCGGAACAGTGAGTCTTCCCTCGTGCAAGACCGACCAGTCCTTCAAGATGCTCTCGTGCTACGACCCTCTTCGCAAGTTTCGAAGCCATCCAGAGAAAATATGCACGTGTGCCGGCACTGCCGGCGAGCTTGTTCGGTGAAGCTCGATCAATCATCTAGCCCTGCGTTAGGGAATCAAGGGAATCATAGATGAACCGACTATGGGAACCGGTGCTTGGAAAAATCGGCGGCTAAGGTAGGTATCCCAAAACTGCCACTAATTGCTACTGTGCCTAATTACTACTATTAGACTGTTCAAATTCTTATATATTCTTATTGGCAAGGGAAAGGAGGTTCCAACGCACCAAAGAACGCAACATTTGGATATTGTATGCAAAAGTTATGAAGGAACAAAGTTTGGTTCTAAAACCGTTTCTTTTACATAGGTACATAACTGATTTTGGAGATGTACACACACTGAAGATGGCGCTTTAAGGTCAGTGGCGCATTTGGGATGCCTACCTTAGTTCAAAGTTAGCCAGTAGAATTGGGAAAAAAAAGTGGCTGTAATTTTAAAACATTGGCAAAAAAAATAGTGAAAAAAAACTATAAAATCTCTATTTAGAATTTAAAAAAATAATAGAGAAAATAACTAGACTGGATACTTGAAAAAACGGTCCAATACGGGAATTGAAGGAAAATAGCTGGTAAAATTCAAAAGATATCTCAAATACTAATGGGAACCTAACCCAGACTCAAACTCGGAGGAAAGGAAGCCAAGCATCATTTTCCATGGTCAAGGGTAGACCATATCTGGTCTTGTAGAATTTTAAATCTGGGATAAAAATTGGGGATTTTTTTTTACTTGGATGATGAAATTTGAAAATTTAGAATCAAGCTTGGAATAAGAAAACCCGAGATTAGTTGAGGGAGATTATGAAATAAAAAAATAAACTTTCTAAAATATAGGGCGATTCTTTAGATTTACTTGCTTGAAGAAAAAAATGGAAGTTTGTCACCTTGGGTACCACAAGACAAGATGTGGCCATTTTCTACTAGGGTCACGGAAAATGGAATCTCTTTATCCTTGCATAAAACTTAGATGTGCTATAAAATATATTTTTATAAATTTTTTGTAAGTTTTAATCCAAATAAAATACTATTTTTTTGCATCATGAATTGAAATGATCAATACTATCATATTTGAAAAAAATTCTCAAATCAATTTTCAAAGCATTTCAGTTTGAAAGTTCACCAAGAATACAATTTTATGTTTTTAGCATGAGATTTGTTTTATAATTATAAAAAAAAGGCAATAACAATTTCAACTGTTGGGTAATATACATATGCAAAAACAATCCATTTTTCTTTAGATAAAATTGAAAAATAAATTGCTACCTTATGATGGTATTAAAAGATAGGCAACAACTATCAAACAGTTGTATTGATCATTGGACTTAATTTGAGCATTCCTCAAAAAGGGGGAGGTCGAGACAAGGAATTTTAGAGTTTTTTTTGCAAAGAATTTTCCATAGGGAGAACACAAGAACTTTATTGTGCATGTCAATGCTACATGCAAACCACAGCATGTGGGATGGAATAAGTCTATATAATTACCATTAAATGATACAGCAGCTTGGTGGGTCATGCACCTTAAAAGAAAAGAGCATGGCCCAAATCCAAGCTTGTCACAAATATATATAAGGAGGTGATCTCTAAACTAATGTGCTAATGTCTTAGCTTGGATGGCTTGCATCAATTCATGACCTACACCACCACAAGGCAGAGCATTCACATACAAAAAAAAGAAAATCATCTATCAAAACAAAAACAATAGATGTAACTCCAAGTAGATGAGATATTTGTAAGGAAATGACCAAGCAAGCCTCCTTTACTAGTGTGGTATAGTAAACCATTCCAAAAAGAAGATACTGGATTTCTAAGTCATTAACCTCTAAATGACCAAGACAACATGATTTGGTTGAGACTGAACTTTGAAATTAAATTTTTTTTTTCCAAATGGTAATTTTTTAATATTTTAAAATTTGAATATCCTTCAAATTCTATTTTAAATGTCAAAAATCCAAAAATATTTATGTTTTTTCTATTCAAGATTTTGTACAAGGGTGCCCATTGCAAGGCTTGATGTTTTAGTATTAGAAGTTCTTAGAGATGTGCATCAAATAAATTGGATCTTGGGAAAAAAATGACATAGAAAATTTATTTAAAAAAATTATAGAATAAATTTTGAAAAGCTGTAATTTAATAATAATTATACTTGATATGTATTCTAACCTCCTATTTTTTTCATAACCTCTATTTTAGATTTGCCATATAAAAAGAAGATTGAAAAGGCTTCAAATCAATTTTATGGTTTTAACAGCCTCATGATCAAACTTTATAATCTTTCAATTCATAAAAAATATTTTTGTGATTTCTTTTCCTATGTAATCCATAATTTGAATTTGTACAATTACAATTTTATTTTTTAAATTTAAAAAAACTTATCAAAGCTTGGTCTTTTTGTTTAGTTTTGAGCATGTTTCAAGAAGCTCAAAGAAGACCTTGGGCATTTAGGGAAACATGTGTCATTCTTAAAATCCACCACTTTGAATGTTCATTTTTTCACCATGCCTTGTACTTGATTCATGAGTGATTCTATTATCAACTATTGGAATCTCTTCATATAAATCTTGGAAGTGAATATACGTCTCTTAGTTATTGGGTCAAAAACCACTTCAAGATGCCTTCTCTTCTATTTCCTAAGAAACACACATTATTCCTTCATCCAAATTCTAGTAGTTCATTTTCTTTTAGTTGCACTAAGTGGTGATTATGGATGTGCATACCATAAGGGATTTCACAACAAAGTTCATTAATTAAATTTGGGTGAGCCATTGTCACATGATATAATATGGGTACACTCTAAATTGAACCTTGCCTAAAATTGCCATCATTACTCCATCTACATTTCCAAAATCAATATGTATGTGTATATGTTAAAGAAACGATTTTAAAACATCTACCAAAAAAAACTTTGACTCTTATAGCATTTGCATGCAATATCCATAATAGTAACTAGGATAAAAAAGTGGTGCATTTGGAGGTATCCACCTTAGCACTTTGATGACAAAGTATTATTCAAACTGAATATACTCCCCTCTAGATTCATCACCTACTCTAACCAGCTTTCAATCTATTTTGAATGTTGAGAAATGTCCCTTGGTGTAACTTGCTTCTGTTTTATTATTTTCAATAGAAACTTCACCATACTAAGGTAGGTGCACCCAAATGTGCCATTGTCCTTAAACTGCCCTCTTCACTCTGTGTACATCTTCAAAATTAGTTCTATATTTACGTGGAAGAAATGCTTTTTGAACCGAACTTTGTTCCTCAATAAATTTTGCATACATTATCCAAATGTCAGGTTCCCTAGTGCGTTGAAACCTCCTTTTACTTGCCAACAAGAACATATGAAAATCTGACCAGTCTAGTAATAGTAACTAGGCTCAGTAGCAAAAAGTGTCGGTTTTGGGTGTACCCACCTTACACCTCATCAGTCATGAGTGCCAGCCTATTTGGTAAGATCACTTTCAATGCGTGAGGAAGGAGGTCAAGCAGTTGCACCAAATAGGAGAACAATCAGAGGCAACTCACACTGAATTGCAATGGCAATAGCTATTGCAATTTCCAGGACTTGTATGCAGAAGCCTCCATCATCACTCACATGCCAACTGTTGAAAATGGGCGTCGAAAAACTTAAAGATTGGGCTTCCAAATTCCATCCTCAGGCCAACGGAGTCAAGCAAAATTTGCTTGGTACGTCAAATGACCATTTGTCTTGCACTCTCGCAGATTTCACGGATCCTAAAACATATCCAGTTCGTGATGCCAGCAAGGCTTGGCATTTCATATTGCATTTTAGTGCCTTGGCTCCGTTCATTGTCATCATGGCAACAATGAAGGAGAAGAAGTCCAAATGACTCACCTTCTAAGGTATGTGCACCTAGAATTGTCTAATTACAACTGAGTGCAATTACTATTATTTTTAATGGATTTAATTGGCAGCTGAAAGAGGATTTCAATGCACTTTTGCAGGCATTATTTGGACAGTGTATGACTGAATTATAAATTTTTAACCCGTGAAGGACCAAGTGATTGTTCAATGTACACAAGAAATCTTAAGTAGGTTCCTACGTAGTCAATTTTGGTGGGATGTTCACAATTTTTTTGATAAAAGGAGTGAACATGTCTCGGAACATGTACCCCCTTGGAGAGAATGTAATTTTTTTTCCCGATTGGGTGTCAGGATCAAAAGTTATTTTGCCTTGACCTTTTTCGGTTCATAGGGCAAACTCGGGCAGCATATGCAAAATTCCTCCTATAATTATGAAATTTGGAAGGGTGACCTGTTTGTAACTTACATGATACAAGATGAAAATGTCAAAACAAACAAACCATGTGTAGTGTAAAACCTCAGTCTAGGAGGGATTAAAGTCTATTGGCCCTCTAGTGAGGGTTGCTATTATGTGAGCATAGTAGTGTAAGTCTATGAACTTAGAATACTACATACCTATGTTATAGGTGTATATGCTATAGAAACTGTCTATGATTAAGGGTATATATGTTACAAATACCCATATTATAGGTGTTTATGATATATACACCTTCTATAGTGTGTGGTATCTATATTATAGGTACCTATATTGTAGGTTCAATACTCATAAGCTCGCATTCTTGGACTCACATACTAGCACCGTTGGCCCTGTAGTGCAAGGTTGAATTAAAACAATTTTTCTCCTAACTTCACACATTATAATCTTTTAATCTGTGTGGTCAAAGTTTTTGAAATTTTTTCCACGCGTTTCTATAATAATCTAGTACAAATTTGTATAGATGAATTTTACAATAAAGTTTTTTGTTTTTTGTTTTGTTTTGTTTTTGTTTTTGTTTTTTTCATTTTTTTCTCACTACCCTTAAAGTGGCATTTTTTCCACAATTTTTGCCCGAAATGTGCCTTGGTTCTTTAGAGGTTAAAGTATTGCCTCTAGGTGTATTAAAAAACAACTCTAAGCGCTCATAGACTCTCATGTTTTGATTGTGTACATCTTATATAATCAATATGATCTAGATTTTTGTGATGCCTTTTCGTTCAAATATGGGTGTTGCATTTTGGATAGTATTGATTATATATGTATATACCATAATGTTTTTTCTCAAGTGTTTTTTCCAATTGCATTTGAAGAAATTTCAATGTTGGACAATGCATTTATAGTTTTATCTAATGATAGATTTGATGAATTTTTTTTGTTGTTGCTAATGTATACTATAAATCTTTGTTAAGTATATGTTTTTTTAATAGATTGATGATCAAGTACTTGGAAATTGTATGAAACTCATCTAAGACTATTTCTAATTATGTATATTCTTTTCTATGTTTGTTTTGTATTTTGAAATTATTGTAATTTATTGCAAAATCATCTTGATTTACAACTTCATACCATAATATGTAATGTGTATGAATACAAAGTCATATTATAGTACTTAATGGAGATTTAAGAAGATTTTATATGACAAAGTGACAATTTCCAAGGGATCTTTAACCCCTTATGTTCTTTAAGCTCACATAGAACTTTTTGAAAGCTCAGGTAGGTTCCTATGAAGTCAATTTTGAGTGGATGAAAGTTTAATACTAATTTGTACAAATGTTTTTATTGATACATACAAGGTATATTCAAACCTCTTTAATTTGACCTTGTCTTCAATGACATTGTAGAATATTTTGGGCACTTGTCACATTGCCATTGACCATGGTACACTTGTGCCACATTCAAACTATTTCGCCTTTAATATGATTGTCTTCCTACCAATAAAATTAAGAATTTAGAGAGTAAGAGAAAAATATCTAAAATTGTTAAGTTAAGATAATGTGCATAGATAGAATCAAAACTACAATTTTGTGTTATTTCTTACTTGTAATAAAAATCATCAATTTTCAAAAAATAATAATATATTTTTTTGGAATTTTTTTGTAAATTTTTTATTAATTTATTAATTTATATTTTCAAAGTCAATACTTTTTGCTAATTTTTCATCAAGTCTGGAATTGGTAGAAATTAAGGAAGTGTAAATTATAGTCCAACTTATACTTGATGTACAGGCAAACATATTTTTAAGAAGCACAAAACTACCGTAGGTGAAGGGCAGCTTCGCCAAAAAATAATTCAAAAAAATGATGGCGAATTATTTTGGAAATTATGCTAAATGTTTGGCAAAAAAGAAAAAAAGAAAATGAAAGGAATAACAAAATGTTTATAAATTACAACACATGAGCAAAAATCAAATAAACTTTGAGAACAAGGTGAGCCCAAAGTCCTTGTGCCATCTTCCATCAAGAAAATTGTTGATGACAAAGTGAAGGAGTTACTTCTTTGACCCCCTATGTGAGTGGTGGGTGAAGAGTTCATTTTTATAATGATTCATTGTCCATTATGAGGCCTCAAAGGCTATGGGATAGTTTGAAGTTGAGAACTTGACCACTCATTGTCAAAACGCAGGAATTATGTTCAATGTAGAATTTTAGACCTCATTTAGGCGTAGTAGAAATTTAAAAAAAAAAAAAATTTAGAACTATAAAACCTTGCTAAATCAAACTAACTTTCATTTTCAAGAATCAGTTTGTAATTTTGATCCTCCAATAAAAAGTTATGGAAAAAATTCAGAGAAGATGTTTGAAAATGTCAAAGAAATGTCCCTTCCAACCCCTCCATGAATTTTGTCCATAACTTTTGATTGGAGGTTTAAAATCTCAATCGGATTTTTGTAGACAAAAGTTAGCTTGATTTTCCACATTAGTTTAGTTCAAATATTTTTGAAAATAGTTATTCTACTATGCCTAAATGAAGTCTAAAATTCTACTTTGAACACAAATCCTACTTTTGACTTGACTATGAGTGGTTGAGTTCTTACAAATTCTAATTTACATATACCACATGGGCTGTTTTACCTCCTACTACCCCATGTGTATAAAGAGCTTATGTTCTCATCTTTGCAATCACATTGATTGACTTTTGAAGTTGCTTGAAAGATTCATGCATGAGGATAGAAAACCTAGGGTAAGATTGGATGAATGGCAAAACTACAATGATTGATTTATCCAAAAAATTAAATTTCAAAAAATTCCTTTTTTAGGTGGCAAACATTAAATTTCAAATTAATTAATTATTCCCCGGGACAATGGCGAAGCGACTCCCAAAAGTAGTTGGCCACCATATAAAGCGCTCTCATAAATTGATAAATTGGAATTATGAAGTGAAATTTGGACATGTTGTTGAACAAAAGGGACTGTACTTTAATGTGAAATTTTACTTAGACTGAACGGACTATATTTAGACCTATTATTATTTGAATGAAATTTCTATGCAAAAAAAACTTGTTGTGAGAAGTCAAAATGTCTCATTTCTTTTTATAGGAAGAATGTACATCTTGACTAGAATCACATGTAACAAGTTTCATGAATTTTGGATTTTTATTGATTGAAATCTTATTGATTGAAATTTGACCTCAAAATTTTGACTTTTTTATTTTTCAATCCATAAATTATTGCGCTTTATATGGTGGCCAACTACTTTTGGGAGTCATTGTACAATAGAAACTAGTCTTAGCAACTTCATTAGGTGTAAATGTGTTATTTGTCACACAATATTGAAGGCCCTGGTCAACATCATATTCCCCTCATTTATGAAAATAGGCCACCTTATCTTGAGCAAATGAGGTGTTGTGTCGGAAATAGGTCGTCTGACTTGTGAAGAATGTTGTGTTAGGGACCGGACATAATCAAGTTATGTTACCTCATTACCATCTCCATGTGACATACCGTACAAGAAGTCAAGACAAACATGACCTAGATAATAGAACTATCCCCAACAAACTCTCAGTCATTCATATTGGTCACACAACTAGAATTCTTCTTCAAAGAATTAAAAATTCTATTCCCTCATCATAGTTACTCTTTCATTCAGATGGGTTTGAAACCCCCCTACTCTTTTCACATTGATGGGCCCTCACGTGTTTCTTTCACATGGGTTTCCAAACCGACCACCATTACGTTACTCTCAGTCTCAGATGGATGGGGCCCTACCTTTGCCCTTATTACAGTACATGTTTTGCATCCCTTACCTCACCTAATTTAAGACCTAATTTAAGACAGTTGATGTGCATGTGAGGAAAAAATAGGACTCTTTTCTATGATTTGACCCTTCCCCAATACTGAAACATATTTGTATGAGTCAAATGCAATCCACAGTCCGGGGAGAAATTTTAGCTTAACTGGCTAAGATCCTACATTTTCGTGGATCAGCTGGTTGTTTGGAGTATACTCTTGGCTAGGCCTTAAGAAAATAGAGAATATTCTCTTATTTTCATCTTAAATGATCGATTTTTTTCCAAAGATTTTGAACTCAATTAGGCAATTTTTGATTTCAACTGGCTAACTTGTAACTAAATGCTGGTACTCCCCATTCATTGATGCAATCGTGAGGTACATGAACAAGGGTCAAAATTTAGTACTCCCTTGATGTTCCTGATGGGCAAAATGTTCAGAGCCTTGGGCTGAAAATAATGTAGGGTCAAAATTTAGTACTCCATTGATCATCGTGTTGGACAAAATGTTCGGAACCTCAGGCTGAAAATAATGTTATTTCAACTTGTTTCGAGCTGTAAGTAGAGTTTTTGCAATAAAATGAAGAGGAACCGGAAGTTCATTTTGGGATGATTGGAGGGAGTACTAAATTTAGGAAGTGGTCACTATAGTCAAGAAACTGCCAGTGGCAACAGCACCAACAACACCAGCAACTTGAATGTTCTCGTGTTGGATCCCTGTTCCGGAAGCTCCCACAATTGTATTGTAAGATAGTGATTGAGCCTCTGCATTTCATTATTGCATCCCTAGTTCAGTCCCCAGCCAAATCTGGAAACAAATTTTAGGGTTTCAAGCTCCTCCCTGAGGGTGGGTGGTGTTTGTTAAGCTTGAATGCAAGTGGGTTTTGCATTTCCTGAAGTTTCCGCAGTTGTCAGTACAGTAAGGTAGTCTGCGGTCGACAGGGATTAGCTGGAATGTTAGAAAATGAGGGAGTATTGGTACCATATTTCCACCTACTGTACCGATTCGTTGTTCAGTCGGGTAGGCAGAGCAATCTTAATGGAAGGCTTTGACATTCGTGTATTTGAACCGTTGGACAATCTTATGTAGGGGAAAACCGGTACCTTTGGTCTGTCTTGGGAATGGATCCTAGCTGAGAAGCTGGCGATAGAGTAATTGGTGGTGGGGATGATGGACGTAGCTGGAGCCGTCGTTGTTGCACTTTGAGCGTCTCTTTCTTTTTATTTTTGTGTGTGTGAGTGAGAGAGAGAGGGAGAGAGGATTTGGTAGCGGAATGGTATTCTTAAGGTCATGCTGCTTCGTGCTCAGCGCAAGGTATGTCTTGTTGATCGCCATCCCCAATGGATCTGTTTCTACGGAGATGGTGCAGTCGAATATGTGAGTGTTTTAGACAAGCAGTAATTTAGCTAGTTTTGAAAGATATGGCGAGTGTCTTGCGCAACCAGAGCCTCGACAGCCTCTTGCGTTGGAGACCATGAATGCGATCTTGAATTGTCTACTTTGGGAAACGCCCAGAGAGCTCGCCATGGCCAGATGGTGAGAGTTCGGAGTTGGAATTTGGACTCTGATTTGAAATACAGTTTGCATTAGTTCTCTACACTACTATTTTCAGAGACAATTTAGTGAACTATTTAGTGTTATTGCAGAGAATTTTGTTCGTTGAATTCGTGCTGTTTACCGACAAGAGATCGTTTTCAATCATCTGTGTTGAATTGAATCCGTCAAAGCTGTTGAGCAGCACGAGAGTACACTGATTTGTCCCAACAGTGCTTGCGTCACAAACTTACCAAAGTGACACGATTTTGGAATTAGTGCAGGTTGAAATATGACTGTGTTGTACAAATCTCGCCCCCCCCCCCCAAACATAATTTTGTGCTGACACTAATTTTCTAGTTAACGCTAATTCTCCTCCCTCGATTGAATCAGTCCCTTGAAGCTGTTACCAGCAAGAGAGTAGAAAGTTAATTCTCTGGTCTACCACGGTCTTTGGTCTACCACGGTAGGCGATTTGTCAAGTGTTTCACTTTGACAAGTTCACTGTGGATGCCTTTATGACGTGTACCAACATGACGTTGCAGTCTATTGTTCTTGAAGCAGTCCATTTAGAGTCTTGAGTATTGTTAGAGTAGTGTAGGGACGTTTAGAAATACAGAAACTATGGCCCTTAGACTTTGGGAGTAGGCAGTGTATGCTGAACTTGATGTCTCCTATATGATTCTGTGACTTGGACAAGTGACTAATAGCAAGAAACAAGTAGCATGATTTAGATGTTTGGTTTGAATCTGTGATTTTAGACGAGTGTTGCGGTATGTTGGGAGAGGTTAAGAGAGTTTGTAAGTGAATTGGCTTGGATTTAAATCCTGAGTGGCATGGATGTCATTATTATGCCACATCATAATGTATGCATCATAGGGAGAACTGACCAGTAGCAAATAACTAGTAACAAGACACAAGGAGCAAAAGATCATTGTTTGGAGGTGTGGTTTGTATTTCTCATTTTAGATGAATGGATTGAGCATTCTATCAATTTGGTGTGTGTTGCAATAGTTTAAGAGCTTCAGTATGTGTGTTGGCACAGGTTCGAACCCAGAGTACGTTGCATATCATGTTACATCTTAAATGTATGTATCATAGGGAGAATTCCTTATGGTCTCTGTAAACGTGGGGAAGATTTTCTTATGATCCATTCCCAAAAGTTCGAGGAGTACTCTAATTTTACTGAAAACTTGTGATAGTTATTGTGATTTAAAGGAAGTGTTACCCTGCAGACAGAGATGAGTAAGAGTCTGAATTTTCTAGTGATGCTCTCGTTTGCTATGTCCCAAGGATTGAACTTCAGTGCCCTTGCAAATTAGATGCAGGTCAATGACCCCTTTTCATCTAAGCAGCATGTTGTGCTCTCTCAATCAACATTGCTTGAAGTGCTTTCGCAAGCGTTACTTGAGGAGATTTTCAACAAGCTTGAGAACGCCAGGTTCATTGCCAGAGCCAGTTGTGTCTGCAAGAGTTTCAAGGAAGCTGGCAGGCGAGTCCGGTCAGCTCGGTTGATCTGTTTGAACGAGTATCATGTAACGGCCAGAGAGGGTGGTGAGCTCCATGACACGAAAGGTGCATCCAGCAGCACGTCCACTGCTGCAGTTCCTTATGGCAGCTCTAGTGACGAGGAGGGGTCCTCGTCTGGGGATGAGAGCAGCGTGGTTGTGTTCAGGGACGTGGTTGTGGATTTTCTGAAGAACAAGCCGTATTTGCTTCAGCTGAGAATCGAAATTGAATCCAAGCTGCAGTCGAAGTCTGTTCCGGTTCCTGAGAGGAGGAGGACGGATTTTTGGTTGACGGATCCGTTCCATTTGACGAGATGGGTGCCTTCTGTTCAAGCGACATTGCTGCACTTGTGCATTGTGGATTACGGACAGCAGGCGATCGTGCGCAGAACCAACATCCTCAAACTATTATCCCAGAACTGTGAGTTTGGACATGAGAGCTCTTGACCTGTGTTCTATGGATTCATTGTCACAATGTCTTATGCCTTTCTGCCTCAGTCTGGGCTCCATGTCTGTACATACACATCACGAGTCCTTGTCCCGTTGTCCGAGTCTTTGCCAGTGTATGATACAGGGTTTCCTGTCAAATTAGACTGTTTTAGAAACTTGTGGACTTCGTGAAGGGAATCTTCTTGTGGTCCCAATGATTACACAGAGACCTTTCTATGTATCATCAGGAGGCCTATGTATGATCATTGGAATCCATGGGGAGGATTGTCATGATGATGTTCTCTAAAAGTTCCCGAACGTGCTACTTTTACTAAAAACCTTGTCTGAACTATCAATCTTCTCACGAAAATGCATCACGGCCTTCGTAAGAACTAGTAAGAGTTTCATGTTGGGGTAGCTGCTTAGAGAATGGAATTTCACACTAACTCTTCATGATAATTCTCGTCAGATCGATTTTAGGGTGTGTACAATTAGCGAGTACCAGAATTATATGGGGAAGTTCATGATAATGAGCCCCGTCTTCTGAACCTAATTAAGATATATTTTGATGTGGCCTATTTCATTATGGCGTATTTGCAGGCAAAGTGCTGCAGACCTTGGATTTGCGGAACATGTTCATCGACTCCAGTGAGTTGGAAGACATGCCCAAGTTGACCAACTTCACATTGCGGTGTGTGAAGGTGATCGACGATACGTTGAATCACATCAACGCTCGCATGCGGAACTTATCCACATTGGCTCTTCTGGGCGTCTTTGGGGTCACCCATGCCCACCTGGACTTTCCAGCGATGAAGGTTTTATGCCTTGGTCTGTCGACGATAGCCAAGGACGTAAACATGGAGCTGCCGAGCCTTGTGAAACTGCAGCTGAAGATCATGTGTCCCGAGAAGCTGGCCATCACTGCGAGGAGTCTGAAATACCTGGCCTTCAATCTGGAGGTGAGAGATACATGCAAGGTGGAGTTGCGGAACCTCCACAATTTGGAGGAGGTTCTTTACGGGGCCTCCAGTTTCGCCACCTTCTGGAGCCTGGTGGCCAGCAATGCCAATTTGAAGAAATTGTTTTTGGACATCCCCTGCATGGCGCTGGGCGAAGATGGGAATTGGCTGGGTGTTTTGAATGGCATCCCATTGAGCCTTCCAATCTTCAGCAACCTGCTTCTGTGTGAGAGACTTGGGGTTGTGAATATTGGGCCTGGGCTTTGGTACGTCATGGAAGTGAACCTGGAGCAGTTGTCGGCAGCGAAGAGCTGGCCTCCTTTCCATCGGCTCATCCTTCACATGATTCCTCAAAGCCTCGACACTTGTCTCGCCATCCTGGAGATCCTGCTGAAGCCAACTCTAGTTTCTCTTGAGGTGCATGTTCACGCCAATAGTCCGGTCAGCTACGAGACTATTGTGCCGGAAGTGAGGACAGTCGTATCAAACTGTGGCTGGGGCATTGTCTTCAAACCATTCTGCTGGACAAAGAGCCTGAATTTCTCCTGTTTCAGCTTTTAGTGGGCTGGGGTGGCTTGTCAAAGCATACTTACCGATACGACGGCAGAGGACCGTCCTGTCCTACATTGAATAGTTGCTTTGAGGAACTAATGAAAATTCAGAAATATTTTAGCTCACAGATGAAATAGCTGTAAATCTAACTCTAAACCAAACTCTAAGCCTAGTTGGTCCCACATTAGTGAGTTTCCTACAATTTTGAATAACTACCCATGCAATTGGATCCCCAATCTTCACTTTTTATGGAAATAGTGAAGATCAATTTAGAATCAAATAAAAACAATGGCAAATGGAACCTTAAAATGTAATTAAAATTTTGTTTTATGGTTGAAGGACAAATAGGATGGGATTGATGAGTAAACCCAAGTTAATTACCTTTTCCCTTTGTGGGAACATGAAACTCAATATTCATTTGGAAGACATGTCTAGGAGGCTTCCAAAAGAGTTCATCCGACTAGGTGAATTCCATTCTTGCAAAATTCTTCATGTATTCAATAGATCGAGGTAGCTTTTGCTAGCAAGAATATAGGTTGATCATAAGATTTTATGATTGATTGGTTTTGCCTTTTCTAAATCTTTAATTCTAATTCATTCTAAGCATTTTGGAATGAGTATTGTTGGCTATGGATGGGAACTTTCCAATCCCTTCAAAATGTTGAGTGATCTTCGTCAATTGGAAAGAAAGGTTTTATGGCCTACATTATCCATCTATTATGTGCTTAAATTTTTTTTTGAGGGCATTGTAATTTCTTGATAAAGATGTGGAAGAGGTGCAAGTTTTTTAAGTGGAGCACATCAAGGAAACAAGTTGAACTTATAGCTATTTTGTTGTTTTCAAGAGTTTAATGGAAGAAGAGGCTACAATGCTAATGTAGGTTTCATATTACTTTATTCTTACTAGCATGATTTATTCAAATTACGTGAAGAATTCATCACTTGTGGTAAAGGCCTATAAATTGGGCCTAGCAATAGTACCGTCAATGGATCATGTTTCAAGTGCCACAATAAAAAAATTCACATGTAGGTTTCAGGATATTGCTTTAAAGGGACACTATAACAACAATTATAATGATTTTTTACAAATAAAAACTTTAGTGATATTACCAATCGAGATTAGAACTCCGTAAAATTTAGTATGTGTTTGTCTTTGAAAATGCCCTTGAGCTTCTAATGTCATATTCAAGAATTAATTGCATACAAAGAATTTGGTTGCAAATGAGGTCTCTTCTATGTTGGAATTATTTATCAATTTCTTTATATTGGTGTAGTTCATAAAGCTCCAAAAAAGACTGTTATGAATTTGCATTTCAATTTGCACACCTTCAAAAGTCGTGAAATTTCAATAATTTAACGAAATTGATGTTTGTAAGCTTTGGAACAAAGAGTAAAGGCTTTGCATTGAAAGCAAAGTTAACCTAAAAAAGTTTGAGCTACCTTGCTCGGAAAGCAAGCTAGTGCAATAGTGACATTGTGACACAGCTTCTCATAATGTACTTGCTTGGTTTATTTAAACATTTCAAAATGTCCGCCTTCAAAAATGCCAATGTCATAAATATCCACCAATTAATATAACGAAACCAATTGCAAAATGGACTTGTCATGCCCATTTCGCAGCCAGGGTATCAAGCGGACATATTGTATGCCTTTGATGTCGCTTGCTACCAGTCCAACACTAATCTCGTCAGTATGCTCGAGAAGAAACTCCAATCTGCTTGATCTCGCAGGTAGGGTTCTCGTAACTATCTCGAGAGGAGGGATGAATGCACCCTATTTAACCCGCAGGGATCCGAGGGGATAGGCACACTTGTTTCTTTGCAACTTTCATAGCTTCAATCTCCAAGCGTCTCCTCCCGGTCTCTCTATTGCACTGAAGTTGAGGAATCCACACGTTCTGCTCCATTACCATGACGACTCTTCCGTAAACTTGCATAACCTTCTCCTCCAGATGTACTTTCGGTTGACATGAATTGGGCTAGCTAGCGAGAAGATTAAATATATCCTTGCTTTTGTTTTTTCTTCTGTCAGGAAGAGAATTAGTTTTCTTTCTCATGAGTTCCTTGTGTGTACGTGCGTTCGGTGTTCGATCGGAGGATATGAATATATTCTTGGAATTGAAGACATCTTTTTCCTTGTCAGTTGAAACATATATTCCTCTTTTGGGCACAGCTAGCTAGAGCAATCTGCATGGGTTGCTTGCTTAACCTAAGTCATGGTTTATTTCAATGTTAGCGATTTGTAACTGCAGCTGAAAATCAACTCTTTTTACGTTTACTTTTGGATAACGATAAGAATTGTGTAAAGTATTGCATGGGCGCTAGCTGTAACTTCCTTTAACCTGTGGTGAGGAAGGAAGTTTCTCATGACGGTTGATCGATTAAGTTTCCTGACTTCGGCGAAGAAGCTAGATGGCTGCTGACCAATTTATACGAAATGCTGATCGATCTGCAAGCTAATTCTGATCGAACCTAGCTTTTGCTGTAGGTTTGTGGAAGGCAACGCCTCAGAGCGCAACCCTGTGGAAGACTACGCCTCTGAAGACTACGATTCGGAAGCATCCCCTTATTCCTTCGAGTCGGTGTACTACGACGTACTCCTGGACGTGTTGATCGACGAGTACGTGCCAGCGCATGCTGCCCCTACTGCCCTACAATTGAAGCAGAAAATGAAATCGCTACGTCTTTTTCCTTGCCAGTTGAAACATATATTTCCTCTCTAGCTATATTTCCTTCTCCTCTTTATATTTTCCTGCTAGCTAGAGCAATCTGCTTGCTTAACCTAAGTCATGGTTTATTTCAAACAACGAATATTTCGTTAAAATGGCAATATTCCACAAACTTGGCACTCTTAGGTTTAGACCATGTGGTCGAAATGTAAACCGGTCCTAGATTTTAGAACAAATCTATAACAATCCTAGAAAATGAAATGAAAAATGGCAGAAGAATATTGCCATTTTAACTAAATATCCGTTAAAGCTGCTAGCGATTTGTAGTTGCAGCTAAAAATCAATTCCTTTTTACGTACACTTTTGGAGAATGATAAGAATTGTGTAAAGTATTGCATGGGTGCTAACTGTTTCCTTTAATTTGTGATGAGGAAGGAAATTTCTCATGATGTTGATCGATTAAGTTTCCTGACTTCGGCGAAGAAAAATTCAAGGGTGATTAGGGTTTGTTTTTTCCTTTCCTTGAGTCGATTTATTCTAGCTAGATGGCTGCTGACCAATTCTAAAATACTGATCGGCCTGCTGATCGAACCTTTTGCTGTAGGTTTATGGAAGACATGCACGCCTCAGAATACAACCTTGAGGAAGACTACGCCTCGGAAGACTACGATTCGGAAGACTACTCCAATTGGACTGATGTAGCGCCTGATTCCAACCTCGTCGACTCGGTTTATTACGACGTACTCCCGGACGTGTTGATCGACGAGTACGTGCCACCACATACTGCCCCTACAATTGAAGCAGAAAATGCGATCGAACAGTCTGTTGTTGTAGAAGCCGCGGAAGCAGATGCTACCTTGGAATCAGAAATTGCGGTCGAAGAAGAAGAGGACACGATGAGCGAATGGTATGAAGAAGAAGATGAGGATATGACTAGCGAAGGATCTGAAGAAGCCCCTGAAGACGAAACTTGGATTTCAGACGAAGAAGGATTGACGATCCAAGACTTTGCAGAATCAAACGCTCCTTTTGAAGAAGAAACTTGGATTCCAGACGAAGAAGGATTGACGATCCAAGACTTTGCAGAATCAAACGCTCCGTTTGAAGAAGAAACTTGGATTGCAGGCGAAGAAGGATTGACGATCCAAGACTTTGCAGAATCAAACGCTCCGTTTGAAGAAGAAACTTGGATTGCAGGCGAAGAAGGATTGACGATCCAAGACTTTGCAGAATCAAACGCTCCTTTTGAAGAAGAAACTTGGATTGCAGGCGAAGAAGGATTGACGATCCAAGCCTTTGCAGAATCAAATGCTCCGTTTGAAGAAGAAACTTGGATTCCAGACGAAGAAGGATTGACGATCCAAGCCTTTGCAGAATCAAACGCTCCGTTTGAAGAAGAAACTTGGATTGCAGGCGAAGAAGGATTGACGATCCAAGACTTTGCAGAATCAAACGCTCCGTTTGAAGAAGAAACTTGGATTGCAGACGAAGAAGGATCGACGATCCAAGCCTTTGCAGAATCAAACGCTCCTTTTGAAGAAGAAACTTGGATTCCAGACGAAGAAGGATTGACGATCCAAGACTTTGCAGAATCCAACGCTCCGTTTGAAGAAGAAACTTGGATTGCAGGCGAAGAAGGATTGACGATCCAAGACTTTGCAGAATCCAACGCTCCATTTGAAGAAGAAACTTGGATTGCAGACGAAGAAGGATTGACGATCCAAGACTTTGCAGAATCGAACGCTCCTTTTGAAGAAGAAACTTGGATTCCAGACGAAGAAGGATTGACAATTCAAGACTTTGCAGAATCAAACGCTCCTTTTGAAGAAGAAACTTGGATTGCAGGCGAAGATGCGACGATCGAAGACTCTGCAGAACTACACTCCTTAATAATTCACACCTAATTCTACAAATGTCCAGAAGATAGAAATCAAGTATGCTCCAATTTTTCTTCGAAAGATTTATCCAAGAAAGGATTTAGAGAATCTCGTAGATTTCTGAGGATACTGCCATTTTAATGAAATTGCCCATAAGTGTGATGGACATGAGAAAAATTTGTTGTTTGTTTTTACAATGACTCTAACTTGCACATGGTTGGTGGAGTACAAGTTGTTTATTTTTACAATGAATCTTGCACAAGTGTGGTGGACATGAGAAAAACATAAGGTAGAACCACCCAATCCAGATCAAAGAACCATGGGCAACCTTTAGGATGCACTATTTTGAACCAAGGAGGGTGCCCAAACTTGGAATGTGTGTTTTTCTCCTTTTCAAGGTTGGGACAATTAAGGTCATGATACATGTCCCAAAGTGCACAAAAAACAATGAGCAAGATAGTAGGAAGTAGTGAGTGGGAAAGTAATTTGGCTATGATCGGAGTTAGAAGACTCTAGACATTGACAATGGGTTCCGAGCACTTTTTGCCTCCCAAAATTCATAGTAATTTCAATTTTGACAATAAAATTACGTAAAATTCAGAGTCCTAATATGTCTTATTTGTCTACATGAAAAAAATTTCCATTGCCTCACTCTGCTGCTCATCTGTTCTGTAATCGCTTATTTGATCAGGTATAGGTGGTCCTCCCTTTCCAAAAGAGCTCCTCGGTCCTCAAGGGGTTATTAGTTCAGGATAAGGCACCACGGAAAAGGGCAAATTCATGACCCCTCTATAGGTACTGTGGCTATACTCTTAAAAGTGCTCTGCATATCAAAGGCTTCAAACTCATCATTCAATCATGATATGCTTAGATCTTTATCTTTGTCAATCCGTGACAGAGATTTGGATTATTTTGCAACACACACAAGGCATCTCAAAATACCATAAGCTTGCGCCATAATGTATTATACTACTGGAGAATTCCCAGATGACTTTCAGTTACACAGTGATATTTCACACCTTTCCAACTTCTTTTCACCCAACTTTGCCTACTGATTGCAACCAAATGACTTTAAGAGTCCAAGAAAACTCAAAAATGAGAAGTCAATCTCCTTTAATTAATCTCAGAGTTCCTTCATATTCATTCAACTGCAGGATTTAAGTTAGATCACAAGATCCTACAGGAGAACTGGTTACGTAATCTGACACGTTTGCCATCAAGAGAATTGGTTACGTAACCTGCTATTGCGGAAGGACACTCATAGCCACATTAATCTACAGTGAAGATGGACCGCAGGCCAAGCGTCCGGAGAGCAACATTGGGCCCATCCAAACCTGGACTGAAACCCTCCACTTACAGTAGAAGACCCCCACAATCCTCCCACGTTAGGTATCCTACATAATTTACTTTCCTCCTCTGCACCAAATCTGTAGACCCTCTATATAGTTTTCTTCGGAATCATCCCTTCTAAGTTAACCAAAATTGCGCCGCAGCATGAGCGCACCAAAGTACAACAAATAAATGAGACCGTATGTCACCTCTTCAACCGCTTTGCCTCGGGCTGCCACTCAAGAAGCCTGCAGATAAATTTATAGGATCCATAAGAAACCTTAAACTACCGTGGAGCAGATTTAGAAAGTGATCGTGCGCTGGCTATCGAAATCAGTCAAAGATTATTATCATATGTGTTACAAGACTAAATTTTCTGTGATCGCAAATTGGAGTAATGTAGCGAAAGCAATCTTCAATAGACGTGTGTTAAAACCGCCAAATCATGAAATACTTAGCTAACTTCAAGGATTAACCTCCAATTTTACTACAAGCTGATAAGTATACGTCGCCCTCACCTGACCATTGCCATTAACTGAAAAATACCTTCATCCTAGCTTCATATTTTAGTGAAATGATGATCAGGAGGTGGTGAAGAACCAGGAGAAGAACGGCGCATCTTCCTGTCCCCAGCAGGCAAGAAACAATCTGGACAGACAAATTTTTCCATCCTCTTCACCTGATCTGGCGTGAAGCTCATGCAAGAAGGGTGAAACCTGTACCCAAAAATGAAAGCAAAACTTAGACTAGCATATTTTCTAATAAATTACGGATATTTTCTTCAAGTTAGTCTGAAAGACACTTCATCTTCGCGACAAGCAGTAGTAGCCAAGAACTCGACTCTGGTTCAAGAATTTCATAAAGCATAAAGAGGGTGATGAGGGGAAATTGATTAAGAAAATATATGGTTTAAGAACGTAAACCACTGTGGACTTCTGCATTTCTAACTTCGTAAAATTCACCAAAATACAAATCTGGTTGAACCTTCCAACAATGCTTCCAAAAGGCATTGAGGATCCAGAGTCTATCAATTGATTCTTAAAGTAAACAGCTAGTTGTTATCTAGGAACTTGGAAGAAACTACCCAGAACTTAGAGTTAAGGATGGGAAGTCATGATCTTACCAATCCTTGCAATTCTCACATTGAACCATCAAATCATCAGGATTGTAAGGCATCTCGCATTTACAATACCTACACAAAACCGTCAAAGAACATCATATATGTCAGTTTTAACTTTACGAGGAAGTACTCAAAATGCAGGACCACACTCGACAAAATGAATGTTACACTAGACAGTGGAACCCTTCTAGTCAGATGCACAACAAAATTCACGTTGGGTGCAAACGCATGCACTTAATACAGACACCGTGCAAAGATCTCTAATTGACAGTCTTAACTGGTATCACTAATGCTGATGAGTCTGATGCATGGTCAGTTCCAAATCTCGTCCAACAGTCGTGCTGCCAGAAATACAAATTAATAGTTAGAGAGAAAGATCACGTACACAGCCACTCGATCAGGAGTGAATCCACCAGTGGAAGCCTTATATTCAAAGCGACAGAAGTAGTCTTCAGAACCAACAGTCTCCAGCTTGGTGTAATTTTTGAAGGTGTGCACAGTGCATTTTCCCTCTATTGTGTTCGCGCTTTGAATATCGTAGTGATCGGACAAGAAAAGCTCTTTAGAACCATGAAATTGCTTTCTCCCTCCCATGGATTCTTCAGGCCGATAATACCATCGAACTCGTACTTTAGTATTGTTTCTACTGTCAGCTTCGATCTTCTCTATCTTGGCAACGTAGGGTGGCTTACCAGAATCTTGCCCCCGCATCAAGACACAATCTCCAACTGTAAATACCACAGCAAATATGGTCAAATAACATTACGTAAACTACATCGGATATTGTCACAAGAACGGTAGGGTCACTCACATAATATACAACACTCAGTTAAGTTCCCTCCCCGTATTGAGTAGATGCCTAAACTACTCGACTCGGAAAAGCGACTCGGAAAAGCGACTCGGAAAAGCGACTCGGTTCAAGTAGAAATCGTTGAAATTTCAAACCAAAATATTGTTACTATTTAAGATCAGGTATCAATCCCAGAGCTTTGCAGGAACTGTCACGTACGCTATCAGCTGCATTGGTCGCTCATTGGTTCTACATCGTAGATGTCACAGGTCTAAAAATTGTACGACTTTGTATCCAAATTCTAACAACTCTTGATATGACATCCTTGTTGCATGTAAACACATGGGTAATGCAAATTTCAATAAAAGAACAAAGAAAACCCTTGTCACTGAGATCTGAAGCCTGCTGTTAACTAGACGCTTTCACAGAATTCGAAACAAATTAGCGTTGAACACTGATGGCAGAGTAGTATATATTCTGCGTGATGAAAATTAGGGCATGCAGGAAAATAAACTTCAGAGGCCGACCTAAACGACCTAAAATTCAAATTTACGACGCTTAATATTCGAAAGCTTCAAGATTTAAACAGAAATTGAAAAATGCTGTTTCTTAAAAGGCAGCTGGCGTTTCTTGGCATGAGTTTAATGTGGTCAGAGTGAAGCCATCGAAGTAGCTCCTCGAAATTATCAACTTCCATTCCAATGCGTCAGGCTCCAAGAATGCAGAAGAATTCTTGTGAGATGTTTTTATAGAAATGTAACCTCGCGAAGTTCTAATTAAATACGTCTGCGTAATCTTGAAGCTCGCCTCATCAATGCAAATATACTAGATGCGAATCTCACTCTTTCAGACCGCATCACCAGATTCTATGACGCTCCTCGATCAGCATACACAAACTCTCAATTATAATTACTCCTCAGTTGTCCCAGGGCATTTTCTCCTACTTCTTGTATTCCAGTCCGGCATTATTGCCATCTAAAGATGCATCCGACGACAAAAATGCAGAGATTAAGCTGTACGAAAAAAGAAGGCTTTGAAGTTTCTTGTCAATCAGAGATCTTGCGAATTCGCCAAAACGCGAAGCCTTTCATCAAGATCACGTACAATACTTCAATTGCAATGTAATTCATTACGTATCAAACTAAAAACTTCAAAAAACCGACGTCAAGAAGATTACGCTTTTGTTTCCCCAAACTCACCTTTCACGACAAAGTACAATATACGACCTTCCCCAAACTCGCCTTTCAAAGTATACGAGTCCAGAGTTTTCTTGGCACCTTTCGACTTCGCCATCGCCAACGACCAAAGCCTCGTATGAATATAAAATTTAGACTCCTTCTCTCTCAGTCTGCCTTCACGAAACCAAAGCCTCGATCTTCTTCAACCCATCAACCAATTATCCATCAATCCGAATCACAACCTCAAAATCTTCCACCGCCAAACAAGCGCTCACCACATCTCGACCAAACCCGGCGGAAAGACGTCACGGCCAACACAATTCACGACAATAGAAAGTAAGAGACCATTCTGACCATGGCGACCGCGCGCAACAATCCACGATTTTGCGAAAAGAAGAGACCGGCGATGAAGCGCTCGCAAAATTTCTGCGCACAATCTGTCTACGCTGGAAAATTAGAGGCCTTCCTCACTCGTCCAAGTGGAGAACAGCTCCTCTTGACTTCCGAAGGCTCCTCGTGAAGTTCCACACCTGGGCCTCGAAGTCCCGCTCGAAGTGTCGGGCTTTGCTCTTCGAAGACTCCGACCGCAACTGCGGCTTCGATCTTCACAGTCGCGTGTTTCGTACTCTGTCGGCACTAAAGTCCCACTTCGACTCAGGTTTCCGCTGTCTGCCCGACTGGGCAAATTTTTGCCCGCCTGCCCGAATTTTATGATATTTTAATTACTTTATATTTTACATTTTTTAATACAAGCAAAAGATCTTAGACTAATAATAGAAATTACCCCTTTATATTTACCCTAGTTATTGTAGCTATGCGCCTAAAGACACTCTAGTTGCTACAAGCTTGAACGCTACTTGCTCCATTACGTAGGTTTTAGGTACTACAATATTAATATAAAATACTCCCTTTCACTTTAAGGCAAGCAAGCTGAGTTTGGGTGTAAGACAAAAATTTGTCTAGTCACACAAACATGGGAAACCCTGAATCCAAATAGGACTTAGGACCTATTTACATGCTCACCCGGTGGGCAAAGGATAACATAGGGTACTACAAGTGCAATTAGCAATTGCAATTTCATGTGGACCCAATGGATGGAGAGGGATACATTAAGAACTCCATATATATTAAGTGCTCTCAAAATTGACTAGCCTTTACCAATGGGATTGTCCACCAATATTGGTTGAAAATTAAGCTCTTCCCTTTCCATTGTCCACCCCGGCAAGACAATCGGTTGAGCCAATTTTGTCTTCTTGCTTGGATTAGGCACAGAGTTGCCTACCAAGACAGCATGTAAATGTCGACACAAGCCCAACATAAACTTTCTTCTTTTAGCTTAGACACTTAGAGTTTAATATTATATATTTCAATGAATGGAGACATTAGAGTCCTTGAGGAATACTTTTTGTCCAAATCAGTTGTGGGTCTTTCTAATGAGCTAGAGTGATAAGCTTGTATTGAAATGCTGGTGGTTGTTTTATATAAAATCCTTATTAATGAATATGCACTCTTAGAGAATCTCCACCCACTCACGGGAAAGCTCCTCAGCCTGGGCTTGAGTGTAGCCTCTGAGAAAAAAGTGGTCCACCGCGGACCCGACCAAGGTGAAAAAGAGCCCGGTTACAACACAAATGACTCTGGAAACTATAGGACCCCGTCCCCATCACGATTGTGGACTCGAGAAAGATCTTATCAGTTTGTTGGATTGTGGGCTACAACCTCATTTCATGAATTTTTTTTAATGAGTTGGCATGTTGATTTGCTTGTCCATTTTCATGGTCATTAAAGTCCAAGAATAACTTTTGAATGGGGTGTCAACCTAGCCAGAAGAAACCTCGATTCCAAATAGCCAACCACCCCATTCCCCAAACCATGTTTGTGTTCAAAAAATTGTATTGAAAAATTGTATTCAAAATTTAAAAAAAATCAAAGTGTGCTTGAGGTGTGCTTGAGGTAGACCTCAAGTACAATTTGATTTTTTTGAAGATTTTGAATAGAATTTTCAACACAATTTTTTCTTGGAATTTTGATTCAAATGCAATGAGAATAGTGAAAGCGTGCTTGAGGTGTGCTTGAGATAGACCTCAAACACACCTCAAGCACACTTTGATTTTTTTGAAGATTTTGAATAGAGTTTTTTAACACAATTTTTTTGGACTTTTAATTTAAAGGAAATGAGAAAAGTTAAAGTGTGCTTGAAATATGCTTGAGGTCTACCTCAAGAACACCTTAGGCACACTTTTAATTTTTTTAGAATTTTTTTTAGAATTTTCTTAAACAATTATTTTTTGGATTTTTGATTCAAATGGAATGAGAAAAGTGAAAGTGTTATTGAGGTTTGCTTGAGGTAGGTCTCAAGCATTTTTAAAAAAAAATTTGAATAGAATTATTCATCCCATTTTTTTATTTTATTTTAATTCTTCCGGAATTCCACTAAGTTGACAACCTACACTTGAAGTCTACCAACTTGCAATTAAGCATGAGTTTGACTTTTGCCCGTGTTATCCGGCCGGGGATGACTGGGGTGTCTCTTTGTTAACATAGAGCCCAAGAGGAGCAAGGCTTGTGCCACCCCATTACCCCAATTCTCTTTGGAGATGCTCTTACATGGTATACCGTTCACTTTTAGGTCATTATGTACAACTATTTTTTTGGTTCTTAAATTTTATTTTATTTTATTTTTGCAGGTGGCAAATCAAGAGACCTACGGTATCCTTGGAGCCCTAGTTCAGAGTCAAATTGGTCTAAGGTAGGTGCATCCATTCCCAACCATTTATTGCGTTCCGTCAATATATAGTAAAGGTGGACATTTTCTTTTTAGAATGTATTGTATTTGTACATGATGACGGAATGGGTGCGTCTACCTTACGTGAACTTGGCTTCATTACTAACCGCCATTTTGCTGTAGATTTCAACTTCCCTTATCAGAAGATGTTTCATCCCTTGCCACCAAATTTGGGTGTAGGAGTGGCCTTGGATTTTGTAAACAGAGACATGTCTTTTGTGAAAGCTGATTGATCTATGGTATAGTATTTTTGCTGGCGTGGATCTAGGTCCAATATCTCCCTTTTTCTCTTTCCTAAATTCTTATTTTTTATTTTTGTTACCTAGAATTGCATATTTCAAGACCAACAATGAGGATTCCAATTCATACACTCAATATGTGTAGTTCAAAATGATTTTTCAGTCCTAGATTTTTCAATTTGTTTGATCCTCAGTGACTTTTTAGGCTTTTTTTTTGCACATAGAAACCTTTGTGAGAGCAAACGGAGCCTTCATTCTCTTTTTTTGAAACTTTTGACATCTCAAAAGTGGCGACCTCCATCAAAGAAATTGGATCTATGGAAAGCCTTTGAATTGCAAGCTCCCAAATAGGAAGCATAGTGGGCAGACAAGTGGTGAAAGTGGGGCGGAGCTTGGGATGTACCAAGGGATATGTTATAGAGTATATTGATGAGAGTTATGGTTTCTGTTTCTTAATAAACTTTTTTATTGTTGGTGAAAATTTTAAAAAATTTGACATAAAAGGGGACAACAACAGCTTGATTTTGCTAACTGACGAGAATGACAATGATGCTAGAGTGTAATTGGGGAGCGACAAGCAATGAACGTTGAGCAACAAGCATTTAGACTTGAGTGCTCACTAAGACTTTGTTTTATTAGAAATAGAAATATTAGAATCATAAATAGTAATGTCAAACCCAAAAATAATAATGTTAAAATTATTGAAATAGAAATTATTAAAAATAGAATTTCAAAATGTCAATTTAATTTTTTTTAAAAGCTTTATTTAAGGTAGTCAATTTAGCATTCAAATGTTGCAAGTAGGGCCAAGAATAATTGCCTAGCTTTTCTTGCAACAAGAAAGGTACTACCATAGAGATGATGTGCAAATGAATTTCATCTATGTCATCCAATCATCATCCATCTAGGGAAAACCTTATTTATACATTGCCCGGGTACGCAACTCCCATATTATATGACCCTCATTATAATCACTTATAATGCATTTTAGTCCAATTTCAAGGGATACAATTTGTTTTAATGTAGAAAATTCTTGTAGCCCTTTTAACAAGGAATCCAAAAACGTAATTATATATATGAAATGATATTTCTTTGGGGACAATAATAGCATTAAAAAACTAATTATATGAATTTTTTTAATACATGTATCATAGGACAAGCTACCCAGCTTTCTGGACTTTTTAATAAAAATTTAATTTTAATTGGCGGGAACTTCTTGTAAAGAATTTTTAAAACTATGCACAAGTGTTTCAAATCTTCATATATATTGTGAGTTTTTTTCTTATATGTATACAATTCAACATTTTCTACATTTAATTCTCTTTTAATTTGGTCTTCATCCAACTTTTTGGTCTTTTTAATTTTATATAATTTTTACAAAAGCCGTCCTCTGAGCCGTTTTAATGCCGATGACCCGTGCGTATAATACATGAGTTGCGTACCCGGGATACATTGCAATACATGTCCTATGGTTCTCTCTATTTATTTTTTTATGACTCTTTTGGAAGTGGAATGCACAAACCTTGCTATTGAGTGTCCATTTATTGAAAATTAGATACTTCAATTGATGCTTAGTAGTAGTAGTTTTGAGTGGTTTTTGACAAAAAAATGGTCTTGGGACTTTAGAGATTAAAAATAATTATGTATTTTTTATTTTAAGTAATACTATACCAACTAAAGAAAATCATGTCAACAAAATTCTTATTAAAAGCCCCCCCAAAATTAGAAAACAATTCCAAACACTTTGTGAATCAATGAATAGAAAAAAATAGGAATTTGTTCTTAGGCTAGATAATATGGAATTTTGAATTCTTCTAAATAGTAGCTGAGATTTTGGCAGAACTCTTTTAGATTTCCTAAGACGCTTTAGGGTTCCTAAGAATTCCATATCACCTTTTAAGTAATTATGGGAAAATAATCTATAACATCTTCTTTTAGAACTTCCGTTGAATTAGGCCCTACTATTTTCAATTTTTGTTATCATGGAGATTGCAAATATTTGAGTAATAAAAAAAAATCTAGTAGAAAATAGGTTTAATTTAATTCCAAAAGGTCGGAGGGTGTTTTGGAAGAGGCTCGGGGGGTGCACTCCCATTTATTTAGCTGGAGATGTGCAATCAAATGAAGGGTGATCTTAATTAGAGTGGTCCTAAATTTTAGACATGACTTCAAATAAAGTAGCATCATCATAATGCATTGAGTGTCTTTATAAATAACAAAGGGTAGGAGAAAATAGTGATTTTTAGATTTTTTTTAGTTCTACAATAGCCTTGCCAAAAAAAAAAAAAAATCTAAAGTTCAGTACAATACTATGGAGTATAACTTTATATGGAGTGTAACTAATCCAGGCCAAGTATCCAATGTCTAGTGTATTGTTTTGCTAATGACAATGTAGATTTGGTAGTTGAAGGTTCCTAGGATGAGAAACGTCTGCACTAAAAATTACTTTTGCTTTGAATGTTTGGATCATTAAAACCAGTTTGTGCTTTTCAAAGTAGTTTTGTTAAAATTATTTGAAGTTTTACAATTTCAATCTTATATTCTATTCAAGCATGCAGAAGACATGTGACATGTGCAGGTTAAATGTTGATTATTAATGCATCCAACTTTAAACATTACATGAGAAATATTTAATTAAAAAAGTTGCATCTAAGTAATAAGTGTCAATCTTGAAAATTGTAAGGATTAGCCAATCAATTTTAATCTCCTATTGTAATTTACTTCATGGTGGAAAGACGATGATGGATTGAACATATCAGAGCATCAATAGTTTGGAACTTTCAGTTTCGTATGACTACGGGAAAGCTTTTAAATTGAGCTTACATAGCATTGGTGCAATCAAAGGTGTTTTCATAGCTGAAAGTTGCAATGGAAATCAAGATTGAGCAAATGCCACACATTGTTAGTATGTTACAAGTCCAATCTTCAAAGAGTAAACATTTTGCAATTGAGGTTGTTAATTTCCTAAAAATATGGTACTTTCTCAGACAAACCCAACGCAATGGACATTTTTCCTGAGTAACTTATTTTAACATTCACTCCTTAGAAAGATCGCGTTTGTCAAGATCCATCACAAATCTAAGTTAAAATATTTTGGTGGGAGATCTATCAGCATACTCCCTATAGACTTCCCATGCATAAAAAATCCGTTTTGTTTGAATCTAGCATCTATACTTAGCTACCCTTCCTTTTAACCCTAGAAGGACACCACCTCAATGATAGATACTCACTCAAATGTGATTCAATTTTTAGACCAATACCATATGTGCATTTTTTGTTTCTATACTAACAAAGAAAGTCTTCCATTGGACACTCTGTGTTCTCAATATCATCTCAAGTTTAATATTTGATTGACATTGCAAACATTTATTGTCCGATGGATGACAAAGAACCCTTCTATTATAAGACAAAAGTGCACATGATTATCCTTGGAATTTTGCATGAAAAGGGGGGGGATCTTGCACAATAGTTTGACCTCTAATGAGTGCTCTTGGATTTGTTTATGCAAATGATTTACACTGTACTAAAAAAGATGATTTCCACAATGACCAGCTTGTCCTTTAACCCCTAAAGGACCAAGGCCTTTTTTCTGCCAAAAAACACTCAAAACTGCCATTTCCATAGCAAAAAGTTAAAAAAAATTAAAATTGTTTTTTTTTCACATCTAACCGTAGGATCTTACACATAATTGGTATAAGAATGTGTGGGAAAAATTTCAGAATTTTTGACCGCACAGATTGCAAGATATCTGCGTTTAAAGTGGAAAAAATAAGTTTTTCAGCACATTGCGGGACCAGATTTTTTGACTTTAAACATTTTTAACTTAAAAATTTTGCACTACAGCGTTTTGAGCTTTAAATCTTTGTAGTGGAGAATTGAGTTGAGAGTCTAGGGAAAAAAAAAAATTCAAAAAAATTCAATTATCATTCTTAAAAAAATTGTTAAGTAGAAGTAGATACAAGATCGAAGGAAAATCTAAAATATTCATATATTTTAGATGGAATTAAAATGCACTAATTCCAATGGTGAGATTGTTCTAGCAAGTAAACTAAACCATTACAAAAAAAAAAAATTGAAAAATCACAAAAATTGCATTCCGAAATGAATCCTACAAGTTATTTTTTTCAAGAAGATGCTCTAACTGCCCGAAAAACAAGAATGTCCATAACTTCCTCATAACAAATCCAAATGAAATGAATCAAAGCTTTCCAGATAGACAAAAATATAATCTATGAGAAAAAAAATATTTAAAAAAAAAATTCAAAATTTTGCAAATTTTTTTTGCTGCCCCGCGTCCCCACGCATTCCAAGAAATGGCATAACTTCTCGCTCGAAGGTCCGATTTCAAATTTTTTTTCCGCCACGTACGTCTTTCAATTCTTCATGTTCACAAAAAGTTTCAAAAAATCAGGCAAAGTAAAACACCGAAAAGGTACATGCCCGAATTCCCATTTGTCCCCCGAGGGGACAATGGTCCTTTAGGGGTTAAGTTTTAAGAATGTGAAGATGATGTCTCAAATAATCAAGTACTCTATTTGAGACACCCATTAGCAGAAGTTTCAGGCCTCAATGAGGCCGTTAACAGATGATTTTTGGCACCCCTGCGGTGCAATTACAGAATAATTAAAAAAATATTTTTTTATTTTTTAATATTTTTTTAAAATAAAAATATTTAAAATATTTAAAAAATAAAAAAGTCTGACGTGGCACTAGTAGTGCCACATCAACACCCGAAATCAAATAATTTTTTATTTGAATTTTTTTTGCAATTGCACCCGGGGGGTCAAAACTTGCGGGCCCTTCGGGGGCTAAAATTTCTTGTAATGATTTATGGGCGACTAGAAACTATGATGCAAGCTATGATGATAACAAAACTTGTTCTAGAATTATACTTGAACACTGCAAACGTAGATGTTGGTGGATTCATTGCAATTTTCAAGAAATCTTCCATTCATCTAGTTTGAGTTCAGAAGGGCTTCTCCATTCAATCTATTTTGGCCCTAGAACAAACTAGGTCCACTTTGGAAAGAATTTGTCATTTAATCTATTTGTACTTGATCTGATTTTAGTGTGGAAGGATCTTTGACTAATAGTAGTTTGGGTTTTAGTGTACTATAGGATTGAAAGTATTTCCAAAATGACAAATTCTTGTTTTGCATATCATTTTGTACATGTGAAGTTTGAGTGATGAATGTCAATTTGAATCTAGTGTGGGTTTCAATGTACTGAATGTTTGAAAGTAGTTTTAGGATACAGACCCTTGTTTTGTGTATATTTTTTTATATGTGAAGTTTTCAGTGGCAAATATCAATTTGAACCGATCGAAATTTTGCAGAATTTTTGCCAATGTTGTAATGAACAATTTTTTGTCAAGGGTCTAATGTTATAATGAACTTAGTATTTATAATGAATATAGGGTACAAAAAAATAGTGACAAAAAAAAATTGTAATGAAATATAGGGTATATAAAATGTGCCAAATTTAGAAATTTAGGTAAATATAGCCCTATAAAAATTTAAAAAATTTACCTACATAGCCCCCATATAATAGGGGCTTGAACACACGGTACCAACAAACATTCTATATAGTGCACCCCCCGAGGGAAGAGGAAAGGTTCAAAAGTACCAATTTTTGATGCATTGTCCAAAATCAAAAACTAAAACATTTTTTTTTGAATTCCAACCATTCAAAAGTGTATTAAACAAGTAAGACAATGTGTGGAAATTTTTTTTAGACCATTTGACCACGTGGATTGAAAGATTATAATGTTCAAAGTGAGAAATAAAGCCTTTTTTTTCATACCTACACAATGGGGCTACAAACTTTGAGCCCTCTTGGAGTAAACATTTTTTTCTACACAAAAATGAAAATTTTCACCATTTATAAGTATATGATATTAGGTTCACTTAAGAAAAATTTCAAAAGCAAATATAGAATCTAACTACTCTACATTACCTTGCATTGCAATGAAGTTAAGTGAATTGACAATACACTAGTCATTTCTTGATGATTTCTTGTGCAATTAGGAAATTTTTATTTGAAATACAAACAATGAAAAGTTAGAAAAAAAATGTTTGAAATATGTAGGAAAAATTTCTAGAACTCTGACTTTACAAATTGCAAGATAATAGGGCTTGAAGTTATAAAAATGTTTTTTTTATTGAAACCGCTCCAACATAGCTAATAAAGTTTGACTCCTTTTAGAATGTGATTTGAAAACTAAAATTTTTTTTTTTAGACAATTGTATGCCATATTTCAAAAGTTGATGAGGATTTTAGCAAAAGATGTCCAAATCGCCCAAGCTACAAAAAAAATTTAGAGCACCAAAACTTTTGAACCGGGTATCCAATTGTAAAAAAAATGATATTTTCACTAAGGAGGTATATATACACACCTTGTGTCTAGACTTTCAATTATCCGTTGAATCAAATTTTTACTAATTTTTCCATTTAGTAGAAATTTCATGAATATGTTGTAAATAGTTGAAAGAAACTTTTTGTTTTTTTGAAAATGGAATTTTTTTAATATTATTAAAAATTTGCATTTTCACCCACAAGACTTTGTTCACTCCTCCAAGGATGGTTTAAGGTCCCTTGAAACCTAAGAACGCCTTTAAGGTAACTTTGTAGAAATTAGAGATTTGATCTTACAATGTTATTTAGCTGAATTGGCATTTTCTAATGTATTTTTTTTATGTTTATAATTTTACAAATGATTTGAGTCATCCTTGAGGTGCCAAATACTACTCCCATGTTAAACTTACTAGTCCAATAAGGCATCTATCATCTACTTTAACCCCTAAAGGACCAACATGCTTTTTTTGGCAACATAGAAATTTTGGGCAGGTACGTGTGACTGGAGATTTGAATATTTTGGGCTGAAATTTTTATAGAAGGTGGGGACAAGGAATATCTTTTATATGCACAAAATTTCATGACATTTGGAAATACGAGTCAAAAGTTATGGCCGAATATGTTGTTTGTTTCTCAACTCGGGCAGTCCGGGCAGATAAAAAAAAATTACTTTTTTCTAAAAAAAAAATTTGAAATTAGTTTATTAGATTTATATATACATGGAAAGCTTTGAATCATTCAATTTTGATCAATGAGTCAAACGTTATGAGGATTTTTAGTTTGCGGGCGGTTATGGACTGTCTACTCTAAAATAAACTTTGAAGTCGTTTATTTCATTCAATTTTCAATATTTTTCAAAAAAAATAAAATTTTAGGATGTAGATTGTTTATTACAACATTGAAACCATTAGGATTGGCATTTTTCAATTCCACAATTAACTTCTTAACAATTTAGTGTTTTGAACCATTCTCTACTTCTTTCTACTTACTATTTTTTTCCTATATGTTGTACAATTCCAAATGACCTGAAAATTTTCAAGCATGTAGCCAACTTGCTCTAAAGAATGAATCTAAAGAAGCAAAATCATTTTGGAAATTTCTTCATAATAATCTGACCTTGTCACCTTGTGAAGTGCAGCTACCCGGTTTTTCGCAGGGCCAAAAAAAGGACTTTTGCCACTTATAACGCTTATATCTTGCAATCTACACGATGGAAATTTCAGAAATTTTTTCCACATATTCTTAAACCAAAGTAGCACAAGATCCTATGGTTACATTTGTCCAAAAATGATATTTTTCAAAAATTTGGTACTTATACTAAAAATGGTAGTTTTGGAGCATTTTTGGTGAGAACATAGTTAGGGAACTTTAGGGGTTAATTGACCATTATTTACTCTACCTTCAAACACATGTGTCTTGACTATCAATTGCCAAATGGATATTATTAAGGAAAGAATGGAGTCTCAATAGGGCCACCAAATCTAGACCACCACTAAATGATAAATTGTTGAATAAGAAATTAATATTTTTTTCCAAAAAAAATTAAAAAATTAAAAAAGATAATTGCAATCCAAAATGATAGCGTATTTGCCAAGTTGAAGTACAATTTTTTTTTAAATTTCTAAAGTTTTTAGATTTTTTTTCAAATTCTACAAATGGCTCCTCAAATGTGAGGAGTCATTTCTCGGTGCCAAAGAACCCTCCCTCTATTAATTTGGAGATTAATAGAATTGCAATTATAATTTATTTTTTAAAAATTTTGCAGACGGCTCCGCAGATGTAAAAAGCCATTTCTTGGTGCCAAAGAATCCTCCTTCTATTAATTTGGGGGTTAATACAACTATGATTATTTTTTAAATTCAATTTTTTTGTTAATTCAACAAATGGCTCTTCAAATCCAAAGAGCCATTTTGGAGGGTTCAAAGGACCCTCTTTCTATCAATTTGGGGTTATTTGAATTGTGATTTAATTTTTTTTCAATTTTTTTTCAAAAAAAATATTGATTTTTTTCAAATTATTATTATTATTATTATTATTTAATTTAGCACATGGCTCCTCAAGTTTCAAGGAGCCATGTGTTAGTGCCAAAGGATCTTTTCTCTATTTATTGATAGATATTATTTAAAGGTCTTTGATTTTTTGTAAGGGTCCTTCCAAGCCAAGGGAAGGCTTCTTCAAACCCGAGGAAGGTTATTTGGTATAAAGGGTTCTTTCTTGCTTCCTTGGTGCCAAGGGATTCTCCCTCAGTATTTTTGGTATATCATTCGATAGATTCTTTGTAGTGCTATAGAATACTCCTCAAATCCGAGGAGCTATTTCTTGATGCCAAAGAACCCTGCCTCTATTTTGAAGGGGTTGTTTGAAGGTCTATAGTTCTTTATAAAGGTCCTTTGAGCCCCTCCAAAGCTCCTATGAGCTCAAGGAAGCTCCTCGACGCCGGAAAGTCCTTTGGTACCAAAGGGTTTTCCTTTAATTTTTTTGGTATGTCATTAATAGATAGACTTGTGGTGCCATAGAACATAACATTCAATAGCCTTCAGAGAGACTTTTCCTCTTTAGAGTCTTCATCCACCAAACTCATCCTCATATAATTAATGTAAGCTTGGGTATCGAGATAGTGGCAATACATTATAGTAAGTTCCATTTTTTTTTGTTAATTTTAGGACCTGACATACAAATCAACACATATTTGTAGAAAAAGATGTTGGCAAAGAATCCAATGAGTAATGCAATGTAACCATTTGCCGTCAATAACTTATTTTGGGTTTTCAAGCGAAATGAAAATTCTATATATACACATGGGGTGGTAGGAGGTAGAACAACCCATGTGGGATAAATAAATTAGAATAGTTGTAGTTTCTCAAGCACTCATAGTTTAGTCAAAAACAAAGAATTGTGTTAAAAGTAGAATTTCAGACCTCATTTAGGCATAGTATAATAACTTTTATCAAAAAACTTTGAACTAAAAAAATTTAGTAAATGAAGATGAATCTCACCTCCAAAAGTCTGTTTGGAATTTTGAATCTTCAATCAAAAGTTATGGACAAATTTGAGAGAGGATTTCTAAAAATGTTAGAGAAAATGTCCATTCCAACCCTTCTCTCAAATTTGTCTATAACTTTGATTGGAGATTCAAAATGCCAAATGGATTTTTGGAGGTGAAACTTATCTTTATTTACCAAAAAATTTTGTTTAGATTTTTATTATAAAAGTTATTATACTATGCCCAAATGAAGTCTAAAATTCTACTTTTAATATAATTATTATTTTTTGACTAAATTATAAGTGCTTGAGAAACTATAACTATTCTAATTTATTTATCCCACATGGGTTGTTTAACCTCCTACCACTCCATGTGTATATATCTAGCTTTGCTTTTCCCTTGAAAATTCAAAATACAATAGGTTTTGCATGAATGTGAGCTAAATCTTTGGTTCATTAGTTTTTCCTTTTTTTTGTATATGTTCTGTAACATTACAAAACACAAAAAAATAATAATGATAATGAACCAAACTTTTAGCTTGCATTCATACAAAATCAATAATATTTTGATTTCAAAAACACACAATGTATGGGTGTAGAATATTGGTTATTGTGTGTTTGGTTTAATAGGTGTAAACTGTGGTTTTATTTTAGTATTTAATAAACCTTGTACAATTGTGGCCAGCTGACTTACTCTAACAAAATTGACGCGTGTAAATTAGCTACTGATGGTGTGGTATATTTCACACCATCTCATCCGGCGGATGAAATGGTGTGGAATATACCACACCATTCCATCCAAGGGAAGGCAACCCAGCACTCTGCTATTGAATGTTATGAAGGCTTTTCGGATCCAAGAAGCCATTTCTTGGTGCAAGGGACTCTCCTTTAATTTCTTCTTGTTGGTGATATAGAAGGCTACTTGGATCCGAGGAGCCATTTTTAGTATCAAGGGAATCTCCCTCAATTTTTTTATGGTTTGTCACTAAATAGATTATTGATGCCATAGAAGGCTCCTTGGATCCAAGAAGCCATTTCTTGGTGCAAGGGACTGTCCCTTGATTTTTCTTCTTGGTGCCAAAAAGGCTCCTTGGATCAAAGAAGGCATTTCTTGGTGCTAGAGGACTCTCCCTTAATTTTTTTGGTATGTCATTAGATAGACTTTTGGTACACGTAGAAGAAGAATAATGACCAAATTGAAAATTATCCTATTAGTATAATAAGTTCGTTCCAAAGGAGAATTTTAAGTAGTATTCAATAGCTAGTGGATTTTAATCCTAGCCAAGTTGCATAATTCAAAAGGATTTGCATTACATTACTTCCAACTTGGTTTACTTCCAATTTGCACATCACTCTTAAAGTATGGAGGTTAGACGAGAGGTTAGAAACTTTAACTCTTAGATCGGCTATTTCCAACTTGGTAACAATTAGCCTTTAGCTTCACACCACTAGTCAAATTTTCTCAAACTTCACAATCAAGTACATTGCAGGTATATCTTACTTCAATGTAAATTGCTCAACCATTTTTCACCAACTTTGGTTCTAATTCAATACTTCCATTCATAACTTCCACCATAGACAAAAGATTCACAGTTACATGTCATCACACTAACAGCCAACTAATCACTAATTAGACTAATACAATTACACACATAGGCTAACACAATTCCAATTAGGCATTCCAGTCTCAACATGACACAAACTAGTATCTGAATAGGTAATTGTTTCATTCCATTATAATCCGCAAAAATAATACAAAAATACTTTATGCACAATCCAAATAGGAAATCAAGTAACTCATAGTTCCACCAATCCAACTTAGACATAAAATCTCCACACTTATTCAACTTAGTTCTCCACCTACACATAGTCTCATCCAATTAGCAGTGTACTCACACTAAATTCTACAACAACTACAACGACAACAAAATACACACAAAACTCAAGAAAACACAACCAACTCCGGCTGGACTCGTACTTGCAACAACAACAGTGGGTGACAACAATGAACCCAAAAAGAAACTAATTATTGATTGGCACACTGATTCAATTCCAATCGGCAGAAAGACCTGACATCCTTTAGCATCCCACTTATATGATATACACCTAATTGGTAATTATTCAACTCACTATAAATAAAGATCCAATTTGGTAGTCCATTCTACTAAATTAATACACTGATTCACATCCCATAGGCTAAAATTCCAAATTAACATTCCGAAATTGCCGATTAAACCTCAAGGAAAATCTCAACAAAAATTCACACAGTCTACAGTACTATAGAATTGAAGGCTCTTTGGATCAGTTGTCAACATTGATGTTACATTCAACGTTGCTAGTATGCGAGCAGGGAGCGGGGAGCGGCGAGCGGGGAGCAGAAAATGGTGAGCGGGAAGCGTACATCTTGGACGAAAAAGGAAAATGTGAGTTAAAAAAAAATAAAAATAGAGGAAATTCAACCTAAATTTGGGTAGAATCATTTTGAATATAGGATGAAAGTTGATGGTCCAAATATGGAAAGGATTTGCTGAAAATTGGGATGGAAGGGTCTAAAGGATGTACATGGAAGGAGATGGAAAAATTGGATGGAAATAGAAGGATTGGATGAAAGTAGAAGAAAAATTGAATGAAAAAAATGGATGACAGTAGAAAAAGTGGTGGATGAAAGTAGATGGAAATGTTGGATGAACTTCATTAAAAATTTGGATGAACCAAAAGTAAGAATTTTAGTGATAGTAGAGAAAACATTGGCTTAAGATTTAGGAAAAAAATGAACGATATTATTTTCAACTATGACTTTGCATTTGACGATAGGAAAATGAATGACAATCCCATTAAAAATCATCAAGCAAACTCATAGAATTTTGGCTTGCAACTAAAATTACAACTTGGGAGTCCTATGACCGTTTCAAATGTAAATTAGGGATGTTGCTTCCATGTCACGGGTTTAGGGTCCTATACCTATTACCGTGGTTGATATGGGATAGTAGGACTGAATTGTTTTTTTTACCTTGGAAGGGTGACATAGTAGTTTAGGAGCTTGTTAGTATATTCACACATGGTCCTAATGAATCTAGATTGCAAACAGTAATGGGATTCTGTCATGTCTATGGGTGCAAGTAAAATAAAGGTACAATTTAAACAGCCCAGAGAAAAGTTCACATGATTCAGACACTTCAAATTCAGACCATCATGCATTCAGTACAAGGGACACCATTGTCTTGTAGTTTTTAATCAGGTGAATTTAATGTAATGCAAGTAGTGGCCCTTTTAGTCTCACTACATCTTCATTCATAAGTACATAATAGACCTGTAAAAACAAGGGAAAATCATCTCCAGCTGAAAAGAAAACCTAACTAGATCCCAAATGATTTAGGATCCCACTAAGCAAAACTTGCTTCACTTCATTGAAGCTGAAACTAGCAGCATGGATGAAGACATCTATTGTGCACTGTAGATTACAAATTACAGTGAAGATGTAATAAAGATGTTTACAGTTCACCCAACTTCCACGCTTACCCAAACAACTCAACTTCATCTCTTTGAAATTCGGACAGGTGCACTCTGGGAAAGATGAAATTGTTAGCATGTAATTTTCATTTCGAGGTTCTATCCCTGAATTCAAAGAAACAATGCAACCAAATCCCGGATGTGGAACCATTGTAACCCTTTGAATGCGGGCATTCAAAATGAGTGCCGAAGCGCAATTGTTCTGTTGCTTTGTTGTTGGTGCTTTGGGGTTCCTGCAAACAACTTTACTTGCTCGAATCTTGGGATGCTCATCTGGTGACGATGGAATAGGATAGGCACGAACAAGTTCTATGCCTTCTTCTCCGCCAAAGAGTCGTCGAGGTGAAATAACTTGCCGTTGTGGAAGCATAAAACCGGCAGACTCAAGAGCTAAGATTTCGGCCTTTGAAAGTTTTGTGCCTATTTGAACCGGCCAAATGGTGGGCACAGGTGGCACAGATAATACCCACTTGCGCCGTGTTCCCTTTACACAACGTTCAATGTCATCATTGCAGAAGTAAAACTGCGTGCGCTCATGTGAATTCTTCTTGTAATTCACCATTATACCTATATATGTCGGTGCAGCTGTCGCAATGTTGTTTTGGATGATTTTGGCCGTGCACTTCTTCTTTGTAATTGCTTGAAGTGCAAAACATGCTTTTGCTGATGTTTTTGCCAATCGGGCAATGTGCCATTGCGCCTCATCACACACACTCTCTTGAATTGCTGACACATGAGTCCATTCACGAGGATCAGGCTGTCTAAGATTCTCGTCGATTGACATTGAATCATTGACTTCCATCAGGGCTTTTATTTTTGGCTTTACAGTGCCATTTTGCACTCAAAAATCCTTGCTGGCGAAGTCCCCATACAAAAATTTTGCCAAAAAAACAAGAATTTCGCCCCCTGTGCACTCGGGCTCATACCTCGGTAGCCACAGGGGCACCAACTTGGGGGGTATCCGGGGCGAGCTCGCCAGGTATATACCTCAGGGGCGGTTCTCGTCCAGCGGGTATCGCCCAGAATTAGGGTTTGGGGCGCCTGATTTCTTGTTCACGTCGCCCGTACGCGACATTCCTGAGACTCCGCTTCGCCACTCCCGTTGCAATTAAGGGCCGCTGATCGCCACTCCTCCTGCAGTAATTCTTGTTTGTTCGCCACTCCGCGCGTTGTTACTTCGTTTGAGGTCGCCACTCCGTGCGCTAGGTCCCTGAGCCTGTTCGCCATTCATGGTTTGAGGGTAGTGGGTGTACCAGCGGCGGCGCGGTGCTAATTGAGAAGTTGGTGCATTTGTTACCACTACGCTGTGCTTTGTGGTTCTTTGATTGCAGGTTTGTCTTTGCGGTTTAGGATGAAGGAGGAGGCGCCTCCAATTACTGCGGTCCGTAATTCCACACATTGGCACTTCTACTTTGATCTGCGTCGTTTGTTTGAGATTGGCCGCAAGTTCTTCCGATTGTTGTAGTCTCGTTTCGTTTGTCCACTTCGTGCTTTGTCAATTTCACAATTTCTGAGCCATGTCTTTGAGTGACGATTGTTCTCATGAACCCGTGGCAGGATCGGCGGTGCGGGCTGCCGAATTGGAGAAATCCAATGCGGAATTGAGAGAAGCGGCTGCGCGTTGGGAGAAGGAGGTCAAGCGGCTTACACTTGCTGATGCACGACGCAAAGCTTCCAAGAAGGCGACCCTGCAAACATATTTCAACAGTAGTCATGGATCGGCGCCGGGCCAGCCTCTCTCGCTAGTTCTCGACAGTCGCTTCCCCAACGTCCCTGGAGCAGAGTCCGACGGTCTTCCTGAGTACCCATCTTCTGATTTTCAATCTGCCAGTGACAAGACTGTGTCCATTGACACACCACCAGGATCGTCCACTGGCTCTGGAAATACTCGAATTATAAGCTCGAAGTCTCCTCTTATCATTGTGTCTGATTCCTCAGAGGACAATAGTGGCCTGAAAGTGGTACCGGATGGATCAGAGGGGGAAGATGAGGAAGTGGAGTCCCCGCCACGGAAGAAGGGGGCAACTGTACGAGGGAAGGCTGAAACTTCAAAGACCAAGGCTCAACAACATTATGATCGACACAGGAAATTTCAAACGGAGTGGGCCGCGAAACTCCCGTGGGCTGAGGGTATACTTGCGACTGATGGCGTTCTGCACATGGTTAAATGCAAGGTCTGCAGTGAATTTGATCGAAAATCTTGCGTGATGGCCCCGAAATCTGACACCTTGTGGAAACATGATGGAAAACCTACTGCTAAAAAAGACTTGCCTCAGCATGGCGTCAAGAAGGGGGAACAGTACATTGCAGCTCAATGCAAACATCGGAAAAACATGAGACTCTATGCTGCTCGTTCCCCATCGTCAATCTTGGAGCAAGTTAATCACTGCACAACAGTGGAGTCTAGGCGGAAAAGGGTTCAATTCGCCACTTTATTCCAAGTCTTGCAAAGTGGTCGTCCAATGGTCGAATTTGAGGCACGTCAGAGTCTTTATAAGTTGCTTGTTGTTCCAGATTAACCTGCTGCTCACTGGTGTGATAATAGTGGGTGGGTTATGTCTTCTTTCATGTATAAGATTGTGGTTCAGGAGAATCAACGACTTCTTCAGAAGGCTAACTTTCTAGCATTGACGGTAGACGAGGTCACTGCTCTAGATAATGCGTCATACTTATCAGTTCATTGTTACGTGGTGTGCGACTGGGTGAGGGTTCCGTTGCTCGTGGCATTGCAGCGAATTGACTGTGCTTCTAACGCTGAAAACTTGACAAAACTCATAGTTGACTGTGTGACGACTGGTAGTGGCCTGGATACCAAAACAGTAGCCGAGAAGCTTATCAGCTTTGGCTGCGACGGCGCCGCTACGCTCTCTGGTGTACGTACTGGTGTTACGGTGCAGCTGAAAGATCAATTTGCTCCTTTTTGTCATGGTGTTCACTGTGTTGCTCACAGATGTAACCTTGCGTTCAAGACTTTGGAGAGTCTTGGGATTTTCGAATCCATCAGCAAGGTCCTCCAGCTGACACATGCTTACTTTAACAGAAGTCCCAAACGCTTCACCCAGTTCAAATCATTGGCAGAATTAACAGAAACAAAAGGTCTTAAGATGCTGAAAAGAGTGGAAACGCGTTGGGTCTCCTTCATAGAGCCACTTCGTCGCTTGCTGTCTGAGTACCGGACTCTAATTTACTCCATGACCGCAAACTTGGATCAGAACGAGAAAGCAGAGGTGATCACTTTCTTTGCATTTTCATTTTCATATATGAAGTTCATGTGTTCTTCTTGCGCTTGGTTGCTTTGCTCATCATTCTTCATTGCTCATTCTTTCTTTCTTTGATTACTTCTTAGCTTGATTAGTGGTGACTTTGCTCACTTGCTGCTTTGAATACTTGTTACTTTGTTTAGTTACTTCTTTGATTAGGTGCTTAGTGTGACTACTTCTTAGCTTAATTAGATCTGACTTTGCTCACTAGCTTCTTTCATTCCTTACTTACTTTGATTACTTCTTTGTATACTTGCTGGTTACTTTCAAGCTAATTTGTACTATTGGTATTGGTGTGCTCAGGCTTGCTTGGTGCTCTTACTGGACCCCTATACTCTGCTCGGGATGGTAGCATTGTTGCTGCTCCTAGATGCAGTCGACACTCTTGTGAACTTTGCACAGAAGCGCGATGTCTTCATATGCGACTTCATAGCGGCAGTCAAAATCTGCCAGGCATCTCTCCACAGCATGTATCAGGATCCGTCTACTAACTTTTCTACAGATGAATTCTGGTCCTTCCAGAATTTACTTGACTGTAGCCACGAGCAGATTCATCTGAAGTGGAACACGGATCGCAGTGACGGATCAGCGATACTTGTCTTTGTTTGTCACGGTGAACAAATCCATGCGGAACACAAACTTGCCCCAGTTGATCGGATTGTGTGGGCAGCTTTACTGGCAACAGTTAAACAAGAGTGCACAGGTCAGATTTGCTTTTTGCTTGCCTTATACAAACTGATTGCATTTACTGTTTTCATGAAAATCAGTAGAGACTAGGGCTTCCTTGTGAATTCAATATTCAGCTGCTGATTGGGCTTGATTCAGGATTCAGATGGCTTTATATTCTTGTGGCAGGGGCTGGCTTATTCTTAGTGGTGTTCTTGTTGGGGGCAGTTTGATTTTTTGGCAAGGGTTGGCTATAATTAAAACAAACAGAAACTGATTTGTTTGTGGCAAAGGGTGGCTTTGTTTTGTTCATGGGTGTTTCAAGTTTGTTGAAATAAGTCAAGTTTGGCTCTCTTTTTGATTGTTGAATTGCCTTGTTATTGTGGCAGGGGCTGCAACTAAGCTCATCCAGGAGCTTGATTCCCGATTCCCTGCTCAGAATGTGATGAGTGCGCTAGGTATTATGTACCCGCAATTTTGGTGTGACGGCAACGCGGAGGACCAGTTTGATGCACATCTGAGAGTGTTAATGGACACTTACGGACATGGCAAGTCACTCGGGGAAGGCAGTGGCAAGCTAGTGCTACCGCCCCTGATCAATCGTGATTTGCTCATGTCACAACGTGGTCTGTTCAAAATCTGTATGAAGTCCAACGCTAGAGCAGCGATGCTTCCACCTTTCGACTTGAACCCGCTCACAAAAGTTTGGAGGGTGCTTGACGGGAACAACAGCCTCACAAAGAATTTCTCGGAGTTTATCAAACTAGCTGAGATTGCCGTCACACATGTGATAGGGTCTGTGGAGGATGAGAGGACCTTCTCGTCCCTTTCTTTTCTCAAATCAAAGTTGAGAGCGACCCTTGTTGATAACTTGGAGGTCGCAGTTGGAATGTACTCCCAGAAAGTTTTCACATTGGAGAATTTCCCTTATCAGAGGGCTTTTGAGGAGTGGTTCAAAACTGGAGAGAGAGGGCGGTACCTATCCCACGCCTAATTGCAGGTTCTGCAGCTTGACTGAATCCTAGCTTGATTCGTCAGGAATGCAGGTTAGCTTCATTGATGTTACAGTTTCAGGTCTTTAGAATCATACAGGCAGTAGAGTTTGAGGCACTAGTTTTTTTAGAGTTGTCTATGCAGTTTGGCTGTATAGTTGCTTCATTAGTGACCCTTTGTTTGTGTTTATTCCGTCCATTATTTGTAATGGAACTTGATCCTGTGGGATCTTACTGCTTGCAGGATGGGAGCAGCTGCTTGCAGCTTCTTGCATTGAGTGGACTAACTTTAGCTCTCTTCTTGCTCATACATGTGAAGTTGTTGGTTGTTGGCTTGTTGTAATTGTGAACACTTTGTTGCTTTTGAGCTTTTTGAGCCAACTGTTCCTAATTGCAACTGTACTGTGCGACCTTTTTACTTGGGCGTCGGAGTTTCCTTGTTTGTGTGCAGGTATTCAACGTTTTGTGCATGTGCCTAACTACTTCCCCTTAGTAATTTGTTTTTGAATGTTTAGGCACATTCTCATTGAGGCATCGGAGTGTGTGTGTGTGTGTGCAGGTCATGCGTGGTACAGAAATTAGAGAACTTGAACTACTTCTTTTTAGTTTGTGTTTTGCAAATTGATGTACTATTTTGTAATGTTAATCTTGCCCACAGTTTTCGCCAAAAATGCTATGGTTCACTCACTTGAATTCGCCATGTTAGCACTGGACGTGTGTTTGTTGTCGCCTTTTGTGCATTAAGTTCTGGGATAAGGTCGCCATTGGAATGCTGTTATGGAATTGTTTGTCGCCAAAAACTGAAACCATGAAAACGTAAATGTCGCTACTACAATGAACCCACCGAAACCAACAGGTCGCCATCCCGTCTTTAGAATTTCAGAGCATTTCGCCTTAAAGGCGATACCCTAAAAATGAAAATAAAAGCCCTGACTTCCATATACTCAGGTGCAGCAACCTCTTCTAAAATTAGATTGAGTTCATCTGCGCTTGTTGACGCTCGGAAGGCCCTTGTTTGGATACGTGGATGAGAGAAATTCACCTTATCAGGCCTATGTGAATCAAATTCGCAGCCAAGAGGCATGTCAGCCTTCCTCTTCTGCGATCCAAATACTTCTTGACCTTCCAAATGGGGTTCCCTATTGATAAATTCTTCAACTCCCGGAATATTTGAAATAGCTGCAGTGAGAGACTTTGGATTTCCAGTTCTTTGTGCTGAACGTTGTGCAACTCGTAGCAGGAGCTCTTCCTTCCCCGGCCCGGTCCCTGCTTGATTTCCTTTTAGGTATTGGTAATACTTTACCATTTGCATAAACGCTCTTACAAAATCATCGACAGTAGCTACATATAAGTCGTTTCCACGATTTCCAGATTGTTGAAGCCACTTATTGTGAACTGTCTCCGCTAGGTTGCACGATGGCATTTCAGCTTTCTCAGACTCAGTAAGATCCTGCAATCACAGAAATACTACACCTATGTTACATCTTTGTAGGCTCCAAGCTACTCCATACTACAAAGTCATAAAAAAGAAAGACTGTCATTCAAGTGAGTATATTCAGTGTTGCAATACGGCACGTGTTAAAAGGAAAAAAGACAAAATGTTGCACACCCTAACAATGGGGGAAGTACCTCTCAGTCTCAAAAAAGGGCCTTGGTAGGTGCCCTAACCATGAGACAATGTCCAATATTGACAACATTGTATGCCAATGCCAAACAAATTATAAAACTTTTGTGTTGATGCTTAAGAAGGAAAAGGTCAATTCAGTTCACCAATAAAGAGTCTAACATGATTACAAATGATTGTAAATGAGGCAAAAAACTTACAAGTGGATTGAACCCTCCCCATTGTCGATATCGAAAATGCCAAAATGAAAGCCACAGCTCCAAGCGGCGCAGCCCTTCCTCCGTAGTGGCACCTGATGACAACCACCATGCTCTGATGGCTAGGTAACGCTCTTCGGACTGTGCAGTCGATGAGGCGTTCTTATACTGCTTGCATAACAAACAATGTTGATCTTGCAAGTCACCTCGAATGTCTGCCTTTGTGTGTTTCTCCATGGATTGAGTCCAGTGGAAAAGGCAAGTCCTTTCTCGATTGGGCATAGGTTCAGCAATATTCCCTGAACCATACACGATCCTCACAGCATTCCAATTGGCTTGAGCACTATCCGCCATAAAGCCCTTGAATTGAGTCTCTGCTACACCATGTCGTTTTAGAACTGAATTCAAGTTCTTCCAAAAAAGAATTTGTGCTGCGCAATCCTCGGATTGCATGTCGCAACATGCAATTGTCATAACACGACAATAAGCTGAGTCATAGACGTGACATGCCATGGTTGTCCAGTCTTTAACACGCTTCACGTGATCAAACATCAGCCAAGCTTCTTGAAGATCTCCACCCGTTTGCATACGCTTCACCAAATCAATTCCACTTCCTGGACCTATTTCGGACATTTTAAAAACAAATACCTTATCTACATCCGTCCCTTGACCAGGAAATTTACTTTCTTGCACAAATGCCCATGTGCTGGATCCTCTCAATCTGGTTATACTATCAATCACTCCAAATTTTCTCAAGTACTTGAAGGAAGTTACCTCGTTCCGTATACTTGGAGAGCTCAAGTACTTGCATTTTTCCAAGACCGGCATGAGATTGTCAAAGTCCATGGCCTTTGGCTGCTCTCCGTTCGGACACAAAAGTAAGCCTCCTAGAAGTTCCTTTGTAGCCTCCATGACAATTGAGGAATTTGTCGCCGAAGGCGTTCGTTCCAATTGCTCTCCAATTAGAGTTCGGGTTCTCTCTTGCATGTCTCTAAGTTCTCCGTCCTTTACCGGATGTGCATGACTCCCGAGATGAACAAACGCCCTAGTAAGCGTGCAATTTCCTGCCACATAATACACTTGCACAGTACACCGCGCAATACATGCCGGAGGCTCTTTGCAAATCTTGCATACCAACGTCGAACCTAGTGGATGCGGTTGTCCAACATCAAGTGTTGTTGGTAAAAGCCCTTCCCATTCTAACTCATTGACTTCCTTCATTCGATGAACACGATTCATAAACTCGCACTTAGAATTCACACATCGAAGGTGCCCCAAGCAATTAGATTTTCGAAAAGACAAACCCATTCGATTGACTATATTTGTGGTCACTGTCTTTGACCAAACATGGCCATCGTACCGCTTATCCATGTCGGCCATCTGTTTTGCTTGGAATGAGGTACCACTAGTATCAGCTGCAGGCAATTCGAATATGACATCGCCATTGAAAGATGGAGGTAACACTGTCACTTTTTTAATTTGTATACTATCATAGTCTAGTTTGGACAAGACATTCCTACATCCTTTCAAATTACGCAATCCTCTCAAGCAATCAATTACAGATGAACCTGACCCACTAGAGACACCTGGATTAGGGGTCACTACTGATATAAATGAAGGATCGGTAGCCAAAACTGCGTTCGAAGAAGGAGTTTCCAAATTCAAGCTTGGTTCAGGAGAGTTCGCTTCTGAATCTGAACTGAGGACGGTGACAAAGTACGATTGAGGTTCAACTTTGACATGGTTCAGAAGTGGAGTTTGAAAGGAAGCTGAAGACGACCAAGGGACAGTTCCCGCGCCCCTGGAGTTGGACTCAACTATATTAGCGACTCCGTAAGCCCTATACCTTCCAGCCTTGAGGGTCCACATTGTATATTCTCCAACTGAAGACGGTAGTTGTCCGACAGTGTGAGTAAGGTTTCCAGAGTCGGGATCAAAAATGGCTTCATCTAGATGAATAGAATCAGGCTTAAGTTTAAACCTGAGACTTAACCTCAATGCCGACACAGAAGCAAGCCCATCTATTCCTACTGGAAAAATTACAGGTACACCCTCACCGTTTTCTCTCACGACCACCATATCTGTGAATTGTTCCATTAGATGGCACCCCTATATGGTGGAAAAATGTTTAAACTATGAATGGTTGGATATGACCTTGAGATGGGGACCTACGTAAACTCATTTTGGAGGCATACTCAAAGAAACTATACTAATATGGCATATGAAAGGCAATGAGACAAACATCATGGAACAGCATATACAATGCAATTATCTTTGATCTCTTTTGTGCACCATTGTGGTTGCCCTAACTAATTGTAGCTTTTAGGCTGGAGAGACGTTGTAGAACAATAATGAAATGAATAAATATAGCTCTCTAAGAAAACTGCACTCTAAGAAAATGAATTGAAAGGAAGGATATTTTATTGAATCGAAACATGTTAAGGAAATGTAGAGTAACGTTTAACATTTTAAATACTTCCCATTTATTTTGATATTCGGTGACACTAATGAAAAGAGCGCCGAATCGACCTTTATGTATACGTTGTAGTAAAATGGTAGTGGTGTATTTAAGCAGAAAGTGTCAATTATAACAATAAATCCGTTAGATTTCATAATTTTGATTTTCTTGAGAACTGTGTGATTGTCAGAGATTTCAAACACTTTTTGTAACCGCCTTTTATTTATCACCTTCATCAGAACCGGAGGACCTTATAGTCTCACTTTCTATGTCTTCTAGGCAATTAGAGTTTGTTTTACGTTAGTTAGTGTATTGGGTTGTTGTTCCCTATTATGTGAAGGGAGATTGTAAGAGATTATTACATAGGACATGTGTTGTTGTTGAAGACTTTGAATAGCTAAGTATGTTTTCTTTTTGGTAGAGTCAATGTCTTTAGAAATATCATCTTAAGGTAGAATGGTTGAACAGTAAATAGTGCGGAGGCAATAGAGAAGTATTAAGATGCTCATTGTTTAGAGATGTATGTGTAGTAAATCAAATGCTTGAATTCATTACGGTTCCACCGTTGCAGGTTGCAAGTAGGCAAACAAAGAAGAAAAGAAGAAACAAACTATATTACACCACTCCGAAGGAAAGGTTGAGATCTAAGATGAGAGCGGCCGCCAAAGTTTTGAGTCGAGGAAAGGAGGGCTATGGTAAAACGTCTAAAGCACTTGATTTTGGAGGCCTGGAGGTGGACGACATCGCTGGCGATGGTTCCTTGAGCCAAGATAAAGTTATTGAAGAACCAATGTCTATGGTAGCAAGAAAGGAGGGCAACAAAGATGATGCAGAAGAAGATGAGAATGAGGAGGCTAATGAAGGTAGAGAAGATTTGGTAAGTATATCATATTATGAAGTCATTTGCAATGAATTTTTTTAATAAGCATCTTTGAGAATTCAAGAAAGTAGAAATACAATTAATACATAATTATTTACAAGCTCAGTGCATATCAACGTAAGTAGAAGGTTGTAAGTGTAAGAAGAAGGCCACAAAATTTACAAGATAGTGTGTTGAATTTACATCAAATTTTTTATCATAGAGTTGCATTTTATAGAAATGACTAGATCGTGTATCTTGAAAATACGATTCCAACGGTATATAGCACGCCTCAAACGGACACTTATTGAATGTTTTAGAGACTAAAAACCAAAACAGAATATTGGAATCTGGCCTGAAATCTACAGAATCGGAAGTTTTTAAGGCCAAATCTTGCCCGTGGAGTTTTAAGAGGACTTTGAGGATTTTTAGGAAATTGGTCGTGAGTTCAAAAATTCTGAAAAAATTTGAGGTGACTTGTGAGGTTATAATCTATGCGTAAAAAAAATTTGGATTTGAAATCTTCAAAATCACAAAAGCTATTAAGGAGATTCCCTTGACCGAAATCTACCAATTTTGTACTCTTTTTTTTTTTTTTTTTTTTTTCCCCAAAGTCCAACGGACACTTTAGCTACTATATAAACTGTAGTTTGCAGTGGTAGGTTCTTTGAGTGCTCGTCGGCGAGGAGCCTTTTCACTCAAGGCTTTGGAGTTTTGATTCATTTTAGATCATGGAGGAGGATGGGGAGTATGCGGTGCATGGAGAGGAGGAGGAGGAGTATGCGGCGCATGGAGAAGAGGGAGCCATCCAGCCGGACATTGAGGTAAGAAATTGTTACCTTCATGTCCATTTTTTTTACGGTTTAGGGTTTCGGAGCCACTGGTATGCTGATTTTGTAGGGTACCTCGTTGATGAGGACACTTTGTTTAGGCTCTTACGGTGTACGGTTTTGAAGCCAACGGTATGTTGATTTTGTAAGGTTCCTCGTTCACGAGGACACTTTGTTTAGGCTATCACGGTGTAGGGTTTTGAAGCCACCGGTATGCTGATTTTGTAGACTTCCTCGTTGACGAGGACACCTTATTTAAACTATTACGGTGTAGGATTTTGGAGCCAATGGTATGCTGATTTTGTAGGAGACCTCGTTGACGAGGACACCTTATTTAAACTATTACGGTGTAGGATTTTAGAGCCACCGATATGCTGATTTTGTAGGAGACCTCGTTGACGAGAACACTTTGTTTAGGCTCTTACGGTGTAGGATTTTGGAGCCAACGGTATGCTGATTTTGTAGGAGACCTCGTTGACGAGGACACTTTGTTTAGGCTATCACGATGTAAGATTTTGGAGCAAATGGTATGTTGATTTTGTAGACTTCCTCGTTGACGAGGACACCTTATTTAAACTATTACGGTGTAGGATTTTGGAGCCAATGGTATGCTGATTTTGTAGGCTTCTTCGTTGACGAGGACACCTTATTTAAACTATTATGGTGTCGGATTTTGGAGCCAACGGTATGCTGATTTTGTAGGAGACCTCATTGACAAGGACACTTTGTTTAGGCTATTACGGTGTACGATTTTGGAGCCAACGGTATGCTGATTTTGGAAGAGATCTCGTTCACGAGGACACTTTGTTTAGGCTATTACGATGTAAGATTTAGGGGCCACCAATGTGCTGAATTTTTAGGCATCCTTAGTTTAGGTCATGAGGGTCCAACGGTGTGTTGATTTTTTAGGGTTCTTCATTCACAAGGATGTCTGATTTAGGGGACTAGTTTTATTCTTTTTATGCAAATTGAGATTTAGGATTTAGGGTTTTAGGTAAAACATTTTTTTAGGTTATGCTATTTCAAATTAGTTTGCCATTGATGTACGAATCGGAGTTTCAATTGTCTTTATCTGATGGATCCTCGTTCACGAAGGTACTCATGACTTGTAAAAATTTAGAATTTTTTGCCTTTTTATGACTTTCCATTTATACATTATTTACATTTTATTTCGGAATGTGTACATTAATCAGATGGATGAGGAGGATGAAGAGAACCAGGAGGCAATCATTATTGCGTCATATGTCGAGGATGAGGACGAGACAGTCAACATTACCCATGTCACTGAAAAAGACGGCGAGAATAAGAATAATGCCGTCAAGGCTATTACAGGAGAAATGGACACAATTGCAGCATCTCCACCTGTACTTACGGGAGATTTGCCACCACTACCAGTTCAGGTACATGTCAATTTCAAGCATTTGTAAATTCATCTACTTTCCACTTGTACAATGTTATTTACTGTTATTTTGAATATCTGTGCTCATTTTCAAAATGTCCATTGCGGATGTAGGCTATGTAGATTGTGCCTGCAAACCCACCTTACGAGGTGATTGACCTCAGTGATATCGAAAGTGTTGACACGACGTACTGCCACTGCCAGTTTAGTGTTGTAGGGAGTACGTCGTTAGCATATGGAGAGGCTAGGTCCTCTTTTCCGCATACTCCGACGTCATCATTTAGGCGTCTTCGTATGGTGGCCTCACCCATGTCTACGTCGGGGCCATCTGTGGCTTCCACACGTGATAGAGATGTTGTTAGGGTTTTGCCAGTTACCCCTAGCCATTTGCGATCACGAGTTGCAAGGCAAATGGCACTGGAGTTTTATCGTCGTACTCCTCGGCGCTCGGCGCGAATTGCACGTCTCAATTTACTTTCAGATTTTATCAATATCAAGTTCACATCATTTGATGTGAACTCGCTTCTGGTTTATATATTGGAGTCATATCTTTTATTATTTTATACTCATGTTTGTAAATTGTGCATTTGAAGGTTGTATCAATTGATCTTGAAGAAGATGATGAACCCATGTGCGAATGTCCACCTTATGTAACGAGCGTGGTAGAGAGTGAGCAACTCCACCGCAAACAGCTGAAGGTCGACTCCACAGGTCTCATCAACTCACTACGTATACAACCAAGTACGAAGTCTCGTCTCCAAATTCCTCTTTGCAAAATGATTGTAATGGACGAAATTCGACCAGTCGGCGAAGTAGACGTCCAAAAATTGGAGAGTGAGTTTGTGACTGACTACCGTGAAGGTGATCGCATTTTGTACATTTCTTTATACAACAATTTAGAAAAAACTATGGACGTGAGCAAAGAAAAAATGGCAAAGTGGGATCCTCTTTGGCAACTTGTCAATGAGGAATTCGAGAAGGAGTTGATGGAAGATGATGACCTTGTCCAATTGAGAGGTAAGATGTTTTATGTTTGGGACGGGAATCACCGTTTGACGGCATGGATGCGCCATATCACCAATTGTCATCCTGAAGAATTGCATTGGCACTGGCGAGTCCACTGCATTATATTGGATCCAAGGGGTCAAGTGGCAAACTTGCTAAATGCCATGAGCGACGTTAATTGGTACGTTTACTACTTGATTTGAATATATTTGTATGATTTCAATATGAATTTATTGTAATTGCGTTTGTTTTCATTCCCATTTGAATGCATTGTATAGGTCTACTGAGCACGATCATGTCAAGAGCACAATTCCAGCCAGATTGCGCCGAGTTAGGAATTTTGGAGTTCTACCCCTCGCTGATTTCAAAGACCTTATTTCCCCTGAAGAGTACCAATATTGTGAGAAGGTCAAGGCAATGAGACCAAGTTGGTTTTCTTTGACGGTCAATGTCTTCATCTCCTTCTTATATAAGGTACAATTGTCTTTCTAATTGTTTTTTTTCATGTAGTTTGTATGATTTATGTAATTCTCTTGATATTTTATTTCCAATTGTAGCGGGAGATTGCAGTGGCCGCCGATGAAGCAGCTCGAGAGTATACAATGTGAATACCACTCCAAGAAAGGACTGCTCCAGGCATTTGGGAAGCAATGAAGAATGCCTCGGACAAGTTTGTGAAGGCCATTCATGCCAAAGATTTTGATAAGTATCTTGCGGTGACAAATCCAAAGAATGGAAATGATTTTTTGAAAGAGGTATAAATTCATTTTTACTTCATTTATAATTGTAATCTCAAAATATTTCATTATATTTATTTTGCTCTAATATAAATGTTATCATGTGTTTAGATTGATCGCCACTTCAGCGAGAATCCAACTCCCGAAATGACAATCGAAAAGCTACAAAAGATAGCCACTGCTAACATTGAATCAAAACACAAAGCACGATGGTTAAGATGGTGGAATGCATCGTCGACTGTTCGACAGTTTTATCGTTTTTCAGGGTCTAAAGATAAGGACGTCTTTTGGGATTCTTGGATCAACAAGGCATCTTTTTGGGCTGAGGTATTGTTCTAACATCACAAATTAACTCTTCAATTATAATTATTATGGTTTTACTCTTTGTTTTCTTAACATTCTCTATTTCATTTTAACAGTTGGAGGAGGCAGTTGTTAAGATGGTTGCAAACATTTGCAAAGACGAGAAAATCATTGTGGATTGGACCATTCAAGGAGTTCGAAAGCCCTCTGATTATGTTGAGAGTTGGCGCATCCTTCTGTGGGACAAAGCATTCACTTCTTTCTTTGGAAACAAAGATCAAAAACTCTATACGAAGAAGTCTATATTTAAAGAGTTCCCTGGAACTGAAAGTACAGTGAGACGTGTTGTATACAGGTACTACAATGCTATTCAAATTGTTAGCATCTATAATTATTTAGGTTTTTATTGTCTTTTAATTTTGGATCCCTATTTGTTTTGTTACATATGTAATAGATGAAAATGCTTCATTTGTTATTCTTGTAAGATGTTTCATGAAATGATTGCTCATCAATCATGCCATTTGTATCTTCAACTTCAGGTACTTCATGCGAGTTCTACTTCCGAAAAATGCAATCTCGATAGAGGTTGTACCACTCTTTTTTCTGTATTGGCTACAGAAAGACTCTGATCTTTGTATATATACATTTGAGCAATTGAAGAAATTCAAACCTCCACACTTGGAAGCAGGAGGGTGGTACCTTGATTGCCATCGAAACTACACTCCGGACTCAGAGGTTGCAGAGAGAATAACTTTTGACGGTGGTAAGCTTATTCCTGTTGACCCTGAAGATGCGCAAGAAGGGAATTCCACAGAAATTCAGCCACAAGAGAAGGCACCAAAGAAGAAGAGGCTTACAAAGAAGGAGAAACTGGAGATAGAAAAGGCGGCTAAAGAGAAGGAAGAGACGGAAAAGATAGCAAAAGAGAAGGCGGAGAAAGAAAAAGCGGAGAATGAGCTTGTGGCCTTGCTCTCAGAGAGTCATGAAACAACACCTATGTCGGACCAAGGCCCTGATGACGGCTTTGCATCCGCTGCTCCAGACTCTTCTTTATCAAATGTTGTTCATGCCACTACTCACCGAATTCGGAAAAAGAAACAATTATTGTTCCCTTCAGTCAACTCTCCTATGATAGAGCCACACTCTCTTCATGTCTTTGTAGAGTGCACTTCGATTACTACTCTCTTGAATAGTTTACAAGAGTCCACTGGCCCTGATCCTCGATGGATAAAGTTGCATAATACCATCGCCAAGGTATTGTATTCTAAACCTAAATCTAGCATTTTTCTTTTCATGCGATTGCTTTTGAAGATTTCAATTCTAACTTGAGATGTATGAACTGTACAGATTAGTGCTACTCGCAATCGTACTGTCACATCCGACTTCTGTAAAAAGTACAAGCATATGGGGATTGATTTAATTATTGCAGACATTCCTGAGAATCTCCCCGTTCCAGGTATTTCGACTTTAGTTCCAGACTGGAACTCACGCTCAGAAAACTACGTTGAAAGTCTCTTTGAGATGGCGGACATGTATTTGCACGACAATGGTGCCCTCCTACTCATACATTGTGATGACCGTACTTTGCTAAAAGAAGTTGATGAGTTGGCCGACCAATATGACATGAAGTTGGCCAAAGATTGGTGGGGAATCAATGAGCTTCATCTTGCATCTGCACGCGACCCATCAATGACGGTAAATAGAAGATTTGCAATTTACATCTTTACTACTTGTAAGGATTTAGGAGAATAATTGAATTAAATTTTAATATATGCTTGAATTGTAGAGATGGATATGGGGAATACAATTTCTCTTCTAATTTTTAACTTTTGAATGCTCCAGTCTGTTAGGTTCTGGATTCAATTGTTCATTCGGCGGGACATTCCTTCACGGTTTTTGTTCCAAGAGAACCGCGACTCTTCTTATAACGGTGAACCAATAGAAAAAAATGATGCTGTCTTCAATTTGACGGACACCGAAAACCTTACTATGAACAAGGAAGTTCCGTGGAGAGGGCCGCGTGAGAAGAACTTACCCTTCATGCGAGATCTCATTTTACAATTTTGCAAGCCTGGAGATATTGTCCTTGATTGCAAAGCTGCAACAGGTATTTCTTTATTTTCTACAATTTCAAATTCTTTTCACTATTGTAAGTAATTGAATCTTCATAATTCATTCATATGTCTTTTATTTTCCATCAGGATCATCCATCAAGGCTTGTTTGGAGACTGGGCGACACATCTTGGCCTTAGAAGATGATCCTCTCATCTTTAAGGCCAAAATTTCTCCATTCGCCCCTATTGCAATGTCTACTTCTAAAGGCAAGGACAGGGTCATCACACCACCACCTAATCAGCCACCTACAAAGAAACCAAAGAAGAATCGATTCATCTCTTGTGCGTAAGTTGTGGTTCACTTATTTTTTCATAAACACCTATGATATGAATATATTACATTCTTCGTAAATGATTTTTGCATTATATTTTACTTATTGCAACCTCTATTTTTTGTCTTGTAGAAGCACCATGGTAGAACGAGTGCAAGGTACAAATGAACAGAGCCCGCCTTTCAATTTCAATCTCCCGATTTATGCAGAAAGGATTGCTCAGGCATATGTTGAAGCCTCCTCTCCTGTATTGAATCGACGGAAACGTCGATATAATCTGGAGGTTACAGAGTTTTTGGATATAGAAGCAGATGAAGGAGAAGAATTTGAGATTGAAGGTGCTGCCTTGAGTGATTGCAATTCTAGTGATGATTTTTGAATGGTTTTCGTTTTCCAGTGGGATTGACTATTGTGGCTCTAAATGGCCCTACAATTTTGTGGTATATTCTTTATTTTTGTTATAATATGCAGGCATTAAATTGTGCATGCTCTCAATTTTAAATGATATATGCAAGTGGATCAAACAAATTAAATTATTGCATCTTCTTTTTTGCATGAGTATTGGTCTTCTATGCCTATTTTCAAGACTAGATTTGTTTGTAAATGTTTCACACATACCTATAATCTTTATAGTTTCAATATCATGCCATTCCTGTAGGTGTCATTTTTTTGGTGGTACTGTACAATTATAGTTTTTCATTTATTTTATTTTAAACTAATTAATCTTATCATCCTAAGTCTTGATTGACGATCATAGATCTCCTCCCACTTTCACTAAAATGGTAAACCATCACTTTATATGTTAACCTCATTATTTTTTAAACCCACCACTTTACATGATTTTTTACTCCAATAATTAAATTCAAATGAAAAATACACAATAATTGGGTCTCTTATATTTCATAAATGAAACTTCAATACCCAATTCTTTGCTCTTTCATCTTTGCTCTGGGCTCCTGTATAAGACTTCAAATGTCTGAAAATTAAAGGATCATAATGCTTACATCTGGGCATGGCTATAGGTTTGAGCTTCTAAAATTCCACAACTTCAGGTCAAGTTTGGATTAAAAAAATCAATCTAAATTATTTAAAACAAATTGAATCTACGGTTGTAGATTCTTTTCTTCACGGTAATAGGATTTTGAATTTTTTAGAAATAAAATCCCTGTTCCTCACTTGCTTTTCCTGCTCCCTGCATCCAGCTCTCATACCTAAACCCTTACTTTTGTTTACCTTTCCTAATCCTCCACCCATTTTTTCCAACCCTTTTCATTCATTTTTGTCATACATTATAATTAGATTTCATCCAAGTGTTCCATCTAATTTTTTCATTTTTTGATTTCATCCATTTTTCTCATCCACCTTTTTCATCCATTTCATCCAAGTGATCCAACTACTTTCATCCATACCATCCATCTACTTTCATCCATTCCATCCATCTACTTTCATCCATTCCATCCATCTACTTTCATCCATTTTCTCCCACAATTCAACTTCTTTTTAAAAAATTTAATGAACTTTCATCCATTTTTCTCTAACCCTTTCATTGTCTTTTCCAAAAATTTCATCTATTGTTTTATAAAATTTCATCCACTTTTTTATCCTTTTTCTTCCACTTTAAAAAAAAATGTCAATTTTGCAAATTCCCGCTCACCAATCCCTGCTCACCGCTCCTTGCTCACCGCTCACCGCTCACATACCAGCATTCTCCATGTTACATTGGACGTTCTTGTTGACATAAAAACATTGGGTTGTCAACATTGACATCACCTAAAATCCGTTTTAAAAAATTAGGGCTTGTTATCTAAAACGTGGGTTTCTTATAGTGTGTTTAAGTTTAGGCCAATTTTTTATTAAATACTGAATTTATAAAGTATAAGTGCATACTACCACAAACAATTTTACAAATGACTCTCTTCTCTTATGATTACCAAACACGTCATCTTTAGCCATTTTTCTTCCATGGTCAAGTTCTTATACATTTCTATCTTCAATATATCTCATACTTTTGACCTCAAACCCATAACTTTTTGCAATTAGATCCTCCATTATAACAAACATTTAAAACTATTAAATTAAAAATATAGTATGTTTGCCACCCATCAATAGACAATGTTATCTCCTTCACCTACCAAAATGCACTCTAGAGCTCAAGTCTATGTCAATACACTTTTACTTTTACATTGAAATTAGATCAAATTTTGAAAGTAAAAGTTTGCTGAGGTAGGTTTGAGGCTATGTAGAGCTCAAGCCCACTGCAATAATTTTTTATATTAAATTTAGATCAAATTAAAAATTTAATATTTAATTTATTTGAATTTTATTTTCATATATATCCTATATCCTATATCCCATATCCTCTATTTCCTTCGTATCAAAATAAGACTGGTATTTTTTGTATTTTATAAAGGAAACACTGGTTTTATTTTGAAACAAAGGTGTATTTTATATCACATCCTTTGTATTCCATATCCTATACCTTATAGTCTATTATTGATTGAAATTATAAAATAAAAATATTTAAATAAATTATTCAATAATATTATTTAATACATTGATTGAGAAAAACTAGTAATAATTTGAAAGAAGACAAATAAGTTGAAGAGAATTTAGCGACAATATTAAAATAATAATGAAATGAACCAAACTAGAAAATTGAAGCTTATCAAGTCTAATTTCTCTTCTAATTTGATTTTTTTTTAATTCAATTTGAACATTGCATCTTTTAGAACCAAAATGTTAATATTAAAGTCAAATTTTATCCACAAATCTCTCTCTCTCTCTCTCTCTCTCTCTCATAGAATAGGTACCAAAAATTTTGTGCAATATTTTAAGATCAATTTTATATTTTAAAGTGGTGTGAAACCATGGTTATACTACAGAATGTAGACATTTACTTGGAATTTTTGACGGTGTTTAGTTTTTGATTTTGGAATGCAAAGTAAGGAGTCAATATTAGTCTTCTAGATGTAAAGCGGTGTGTTAATTTGGTATTAATGGAAACTAGTTGGAGTAAGAGACTTGGTGATTGGACAAATTATCAATTTGGATTGTCATGTGAATGGGATGTTAAGGGTCGTGATGTTTTTCTGCCAAGTTGGAATTGAAATAGTTTTAATGTTGGCTATTTAGCTTCCTTCCAGATTGTTGTTACGCACCCACTGCAAAAGTTGCAAGTGTGAGTCCCAGCCCAAATTGGTTGCATTTTATTTGTTTGTTTGTGAGTGATGAAGAATGATGAAAAAAACTAAAATTATAAATAGTGAATGATGAATCAAATTAAGTTATGTTATATTAGTTTATGCGTGTGATTGTATTTGAGGAGAATGTAGCTAGAATTTTTTTCGAAATCCCCTACTTTAGTTTTCTAAGGACGGTAAGCTAGAGAGAAACAAAATTGAGTACAAATTTGAAATTTTTTTATTCAAACAAACATACCATAAGCATAAATGGGCAAAGTCCCAAATTAGATATTCAAAAGTCATAATATGAAACATATAATACATTATTATAGAAGTTTGAAGGAAAAATTAGTTGTTATTTAAATTAAAAAATCAAAGTTAGCCATGTCTAGATGTCAATTTTGTTTGCTATTACTTAGAATTATTTTATATTTTGTCAATTCTTTTAAAACTCCTAAAGGACTTTTTGTACCTTAGTATATTAATGTACATCATTTCATATTATTGTACACAAAAATTGAAGAAAGTTTATATTTATAGAATTTTAAAATATTCACAATTTGAGAAACATGCAAATGTGGTTCTCACAATATTTGAATATTTTTGTGGAATTCAGAGCATAGAACTACAATAACCATTGTAGATAGAATATAGGTTGCAACATAAAACATTTATTATATCTTATTGCTCTTGCATTTGAAATATTTGTTGAATTAGACAATGCATTCAGTTTATATATTCAAGTCATTCGATGCATTTTGAGATTCAATTTTTTTGTACAAAAGACAAGAGTTTATAATGCACATAATTGATTCAACCAATTGAATAAATTATTTTTGTTGATTCTAATGACATCAAAGAATTGTCAATTTTGTGAAGGTTAGTAAAATATTTGGCAGTTCTAAATTTTATGATGATATTGATAAAGTTAATTTATTTATTTTGGATTGGTTAAATCAAATAAATGTGTTATAAATTCTAATATTTGTACCAAAAATTTGAACCTAAAAAATGCATCACACGGCTCTAATATATATTCAAATATATAAATTTGAATGCATTGTCTAACTCAACAAATATTGCAAATGCAAGAGCATTAAGGTGTAACAATGGTTCATGTTGCAACCTATACTCTATCTATAATAGCTAATGTATCCAAAAATTATTCAAATATTGTGAGATCCAACACCATTTATATGTTTACCAAATTGTAAATATTTTAAACTCTATAAATGTCAATTTCCTTCAATTTTTGAGTACAACAATTTGATATGATGTATACCAATATGCTATGGCATAAAAAGACAGGAATAGTATTTGGCACCCCAAAGACGATTCAAATCATTTGTAAAATTAAAAAACATCAAAAAAATACTTAAAAATAGGCCATATTCAGCCAACAACATTGAAACATTGAATGTCTAATTTCTACAAAGTTACCGCTTAAAGGTATTCCTTGGTTCTAAGGGTCCTTCAACCGGCCTTGAAGGATTAAATAAAGTCTTATGGAAAAAAATGCAAATATTAATAATATTAAAAAAATTCCATTCTCAAAGAATAAAAAAATTCTATTTTTAAAAAAACAAAAAACTATTTTAAATGAAAGTATCCTTGAAATGAAATCCATCTTGTATTAGATTATCTTTTAATATTAATTAAATATTTACAATCTTTATAATAAAAATTGAAAAAATAACAGGGCCTAATTCAACAAAAGTTCAATTGAAGATATGGATTATTTCCTCATAATTACCAAAAAGGTGTCTCAAGGTTCTTAGGGAACCTAAAGTGTCTTTAGAAACCCCAAAGACTTTTGCCAAAACCTCACCTATTATTCATAATAATTTGAAATTTCATATTATATAGTCTAAGAGCAAGTTCTCATTTTTCTATTTATTGATACATGAGGTGTTGGAATTGTTTTCCAATTCTTTATGGGGCTTTTGATAAGAATTTTTGTTGATGATTTCATTAATGGTGTAGTAGTATTTTAATTATAATGAAGAATATATAATTTTTTTAAAGGACAATACAATGAATGAAGCGTTAATTTTCAATAAGTGTACACTTTGTAGCAATGGATTTTGTTGTATTATGTTGTGCCATAATAATAGAATTTTATTGTAATATATTAGAAAGGAGATCGATAAACGTAAAATTGGATAGACCACTTTGTGTGGTGATACAAGCGCTTTATGAGTCAACTAAAGCTCTAAAAAGGAGATTGATGTGTTTCTCATCAATAAAAATATAGTTGAAAATAACAACTTTTTGAAATGTAGCCTGCCAGTCTTTGAGGAAGGCAACAACATCGTCGTTATCAGACATTGTCATGCAACACAATTGTTTGTGCAAGTGAACTTGAGAAACTTTAGTAGACATCTCATAGAGTTTCTCAATGTGATCCCATACTACTTTGGAAGTTGTTAGAGGTTATAAAAAAATTAATTGTTTTTCCCTACAGTGGAGGAGAATGGCTAAGCAAGCTTTAGATTCCTTCATTTTGCATGTTGCAAGGCTGTCAGTGTTGGTGGAACCAAGTAAAACTTCACTACCATCGACCATACTCTAGAGTTCCAATCAAATGAGAAACATTTCAATTTTAATATTCCATGTGGAGTAATTAGATGCGCTTAAAGGTGCAATGAAATATGCTTGAGATGTTGAGTTTGAAGATGAGGTCATTGCAAGATTCAACAAATCCAAACCTACTTCTTCAAAAAAATTATATTTGTATAAAATGGACCAAATATCTTCATAAATTATGAAGAAAATTCTCTGGGAGTTAAACACTAGGATTGCATGAAGTTGAACTATTAACAAATAAAGACATTATTCTATTTTTAAAGTTCTTGGTGAATGGCCGGAGGCTCAATAAAACTATCTTCATTAGCAAAGAATTGAGGGTTGAGCTCATCAAAGTGTGCTAAAGCATCAAGAAAACTTGCAAAAGCATTTGAGATTCCATATGTAATATTTGCAGATTCCAGTTGTTGTTTGTCTTCTACAAGTTCTACAAAAATTTATTCCAATGGGTCAATTGGGACTTGAAAGAATCCATTAATTACTTGTAACCTAGTTTCTACTTCACTTCTATCTTCTTCTACGATGAATAAATCAAAAACGTCCTCACTAGAGCATTTGAATCTAGATAGGGGTCAAAGGAAAGCACATGGCTTTGATTGATTCAAATCTATATGAGCTTTGATACCATATGTGAATTAATATTGCGAAGGTGAAAAACAATACAAAAGATTTACATTTATAAACATGATAGTAATACAAGGTAAAGGACAACATAATATAACATACAAAAGGTATACTAGTATATAGCTCTCTAGAAGAGGTGTGACATTATGTGTGACTTTATTGTAACTATTAATAGCATACATACATAACGCTTTGATCTAATAATAATCACTCTATATTCAAATATCAATATAGGATAGAAAATTATTGCAATTAAAATTTGGGAATTTAAGACAATTTGAGAGCGGCAATTAAGTGTAAATTAATGCGATTGAATTGTATGGTTTATAGCTACAAACAATGACTGGTACAATGGATTAATATGTATTTGGATCATAAATTTTTATTTTTTGTGTTTTATTTTATTGTGAATGAAATATATATTATTAGAATTAAAGTTAATTATTGATAATTGCTATAATCTATGTAAGACTTTGAGAATGTTTATGAGATTGCTTAAAGATTGTAATTTGACTATAATTCAAGGCTAGAATATTGAATGTATGTGATGTCTATGATTATTTTTTGGTCATGATTTGAAATTTTCATTATGTTATAGTTTAGATTTGGATAATTAAAAGTGAAAAAAGAGTGAATTGTCTTTGGAGATTATTGACATTTATAGATTGACTATTATTCAACATCACAATATGTGAGATAGACTATGATGAAATATTATGGAAATTATTTAAAGATTGGAAGAACAATGAAAAGTTATGAAAATTGCATGTGAAATATAAGACTATTGTCAAGAATAATGTGCATTGAGAGAATCCTACTCGGTATTTTTTGATTATTTATAGCATACGACATTTGCATGAGATTGCATTTATGAGTCTATTAATTGATGAATATACTTATAAACCTTTCTCACGAGATTTTGTATGGATATTTTTATACTAGTATTCCTTTATAACACCATAATAACCTATTTTTTCCTAAAGAACATATCATTTGCATGTATGTGACTTTAGCTTCCAAATAGTCTAGTGATTTTTTTTCCAAAAGAACTCATCTTATTATATTCAATCCCCATTATTTGGGTGTTACTTTTTTATACTACATTTAGACACTGCTACTGGGGAAGATCTTGGCTAGAGGTGGCTAAGATATAAGTATTAAATAATAGAATAAGTAGAAAATAACCAAATTGGCAAGAATATCCAATGATGTGAAAATTTGAGTATCACACCTTGAGGGAATATTTACATAAATGTGGAACTTTAAGTGATATACATTTCATATGATCAAAACATTGGTATCTTTGAAAATCTAAATAAGCAATTATTGAAGGGAGTTTTTGAATTTCAATAAAGGAAAATTAAAAAAAAGGAAAAAGTCATGTAGATTTGTAGTTGTAAAAGAGTGAGACCATGAATGGTAACAATAAGGACAAAATGATGTCTTATAGGGATATTAGTGACAAAATTATAGAAGAGGTTTTATTTAATGCATTTTAGATAAATTTTACACCAAATAAATCAACTAGTCAAATTAAACATAATTGTTATAAATCATTAGAGAAAAAATTTGATCCAATAAATAAACCTTTTTGAAAATCTCTTATAGGGTCATCCTATATAACAAAATTTGAAAATCAAAAAGAAAATATTTTCAACAGAGTTATTAAGATCAAAAGAAGTCATTGTAATTTTTGTGGCAAAATAGGCCATTTTCAAAGGACTTGTTCTACAAAAGAAAGCTTTCTAAATTCTAAACAAAAGCATTTCAACCCCACAAGTGAATTTTGAACCAAGATTTTTAAGAGCTGTATGAATTTTAAATTTATTGCAAGTTCAATTAATAATTATACCATGAGTTAGTTCAACTTAGGAAAATTATTAATCATTTATTTATTTTTATTTATCTAGTGAAAATAAAGATTATAGACCTGATATTATTCAATTTTTCTTAGGAAAATTGCTTGGATAAAAGTATAGAATTCCTTATTTGAAAAAAGAATAAAGTTTTTATTTATTTATAATAAGTAGTTGTAAAATATAAATTATATGTATGTAACTAAAAATCATTTTACCAGTGAATGGAGATGGATTCTCTTTTTTCATAAAGAACCCTAAAAATAATTGGAAATTATTTCTAGACCTTGTCTTTTTACGGCTTTGTATAGATTTTTTTAAAGTGTTTATTTTAAACAAGGGTTTTATTTGAGTGGTAAGAAAAAATTATTTTTTTGGACCTTGTCTATTTATGGCTTTGTATAGATTTTTTAAAAGTGCTTATTTCAGACAAGGATTTCACTTGAATGGTAAATATCCTAGCAATAAAGAATTTTATAAACAAATTGACCAATTGCCCTTAGATGTTAGAAGAATAGTTTTTAGCAAAATTTGGGACAACAGAATTTTTTTTGAAGGTGTAGTAATAAAGAAAGGAAAATTATTTTTAAATTTTATGTTGTATTATTTAATTGCTCAATAGAAAAAAACAATCAATGAATTTTTAACTATTGGATTCCTTGAATATACAAGCTAATTGGAATGGAACCCAAATAGCTAAAAGATTTAGATTTTTACCTATAGTTCCATTAAACTCCTTTAATTTTAAATTTATTTGCAAAGAAAAGAAAAAAATTCTTAGTGTTTCATTTGGATTGATATGCCTATAATTACTTTGAGTCTTTCGATGTTTCCGCTACAAAGACATTTATCCCATAATGGTTGGTCTTTGCAACATAAGCTAATATATGAGGTTTGTAGTATATTTTTTGGAATCTAATCTTATTCAACTAAATCCGAGTTCGAACACCAGGGAATGAACTATGTAAGGTTAGCGTAATGTGTTTAAAGGTCACAATGTATAAACGTGCAAAATTCAAGACTTATTCATTCTTAATCCCACTAAAACCCAAGGTATCACTCAAGCTGTCCATTAGTAGATGCTATTGACGGATGTATGAAGTCTCAGTCCTGTCTAGTGTACTATTGGCTCGTGACAATAGTTCTGGGACAATAGTTCAATGTGGACTGACTTGTAGTGAATGCATGTGCAATGCAAGACTTTTGGACTTTATAAATAATAGTATTAGTATTTAGCAATCAAATTAAAGTTGAGGGTTTTAGAACAACTTACAACAGTCAGCACGCACACAATCAAGGACAATAGGGCCAACCACGTGCAAATTAGTATGCTCTACCTACAACATGTACAATACTCAAACTTACAACATGTAGATATATGAAACTTCTAACACAACATTCTAACATCTATAACCATGACAACTAAACTAATAGTTGCATTTGTGCTTACACCTAAACCATTGGCACGGCCCTTGGGCTGTTCAAAAAATCTGACCCTTTAGTTTAATTTGTTTTATCCGTGACTAATTAGGTCAAAACGTGCAAAATGTTATACCCCCCCTCCAAAACCATGGATATCGACCCTATGACCGTATTCCAGAATCCAAAGCCGTGGTACCCGGGTGATACCCGCACTCGATACCTGCACTCGATACCCGGTACCCGATTGAGTGTGACCAGTAGGATCTCAACCTTCGGGATTTCAGTCGACAGGGCCTGCTCCGACTTCGAGTCGCGATTGCTTCGCGCGACGCACTTGGTGCCGATTTGGTTGAGGAATTTCACAAAATTCTCACACGATTACGATTCTGTTGCACCTGGTGAACTCGTGATCACACAGATTTTCCAAATTCGGTCCAATTCTCAAACATTGGGCTTCACAAAATTCCCAAATTCCTAATCTCACCCCAGTTTTACAAACGACCGAATTGGAAGAAATTTCTCGAACCCGGATGCACTTCAGCAGCGATTACCATTTTTCAATGCTCTTGATCAACCTAATCCAATCAATCATTCACATCGCTCACAAAATTTGATTTCAAATTTTTTTTCTTTTTACCAGACCGGTAAGCACCGCAGCTGGCTCAATGTTTAGCAATTTTGGAATGTCGCATCTTCTCGCGATTCAATCACCGCAATCTCTCACCTGCAGCAATCGGATTCTCCAAAATCTTTCCAATTTCCTCTTTCACCGCAGCCAGTTTCCCCACTGTGACCACCAAACTGGTCACCCTCACAGTCACGCCGACCCCAGCCGAATGCTCTCCAGTCCAAATTCAACTTCAGTGTCTTCGATTCTTTGCCCACACAGATTCAGAAATCATAAAACACTCAGTCTAACACACGATCCCCCAAAATCCAAGTAATTTCACCACAGCATGCACAGACTCAATTTTCACACAACACAGATGCACAATTTACACAAACTCAACCTTTTATTGCAAATATACAGTTCTACGCACAAAGATTACAGCACTAAAAAAAACAACTCTACGATCTGCACTAGTTCTGCATTGTGTGGGGAGAGAGAGAAGAATGAAAGAGAGAGAAGAATAAAAGGCAAGAGGAGGGGGGTGATTGGAAGCGACCAGCAGCTGCAACGTTTCCAACACTACTCTCCAAATCTTCATTTTTCTTTTTCTTTTTTCTTTATCTCTTGTTTTCTTTATCTTTTACTTTTATTTTGCATTTCCAATTAACTACTTACTTCAAGGTTTTTGAATCATTTCCACATTTGGAAGATAAAATAAGTCTATTTTTACACTAGATACTAGAAATAGAGTAGAATATATATATAAAGTTCACAAAAAAAACGAAAAAGTAGCTCTAAAGCTCAAAAAGTTAGACTACAAGGTTTTTGTTAGGAACAAAAGTACATCTTGGTAATTAGTGGAGGTTGATCACGACAATTTATTGTGATAGACAATCCCCAATGTTTAATATAATGTAATGTCCCCAAATGTAATGTTTACTTGATGAACCTTTAAGCTTAGATTTAACCCTTGCCAATTTTTATTGATGGACATATTAGATGTCAAAAAAAACTTTTTGAACAATCTACTTTACAAAGAGCTCCACAAGAAGAATGGGCCTACTTAAGAAAAATCCAAAGGAATGTAGCTACTATGTTTTAGGAAAACTTTCACCTTTATATTTAAAAAAATATAAATAGGGATTTGAAATTCTTTCATATTACCTCATTTTATTGAATAATATTAACTACAATTTTTTTAATACAATTATATATACATTTAATAAATAGATTTTTAATTAATGATATATAAAAAATATTTAAATAACACAAATTCAATTTAAATATATTTATAATGATTTTGAAATTAGATTTATATATTATTATTTGTTTTTCATATTTTAAATTATATCATTTTAATTTATTTATAATATACAAAAAAAAAAATTTAAACATTTTAAATCATTTTAAATTGTCTTTTATTATTTCAAAATAAAATTTTAAAACAAAATAATAAATTATTTTTATTATAATATATAAATTTTAAAATCAATTTTAAATTTTTTAATTATTGCATATGTTTTATTAAATATATTTGATATAAATAATATGGTTTGACTATCAGTGAACTTTATAGATTATCATATGTGCAAAACAATGATAGCGATTGACAGTAAATAGCTAGAATGACCAAATACAACTTCTAGTGGTTTTGAACAAAAATAGGATTATCTTGCCAATAGTTTTAATAAAACTAATTAATTGAGTCAATAAAATATTACCAAAATCTTTCATAGTACTAAAAAATATTATTATTTTAATGGGCTTTATGACTTTATATATTATTTAATTTATACTTTAAAAATGTTTTAAAGATATTTTAAATATTTTTATTCTATTGAAATTTTTACATGTTTCAATAGAATTTTATTTTTACTTGAAATTTGAAGTTTATTTATTTTAATAAAAAAATCTAAATCATAAACAATAAACATACTAATAGATTAAATTAATTAAATTAAAAATAAATAAATGTCAATCAACACAATTTGTAGTTGCAAAATTTTATAAATATTGTATCAAGAATATCGAAATAATATATTCTTCTAAATTCATTTTCAATTTGATAATATTATATTGTCTTATTTTTGCAAATTTTAATAATTCTATTGTCATTTATTAAATATTCATTTCCTAATGGAATAAATTCATTTGACGGTATAGCACTCAAATCATTTGAATTAGATTTTTATAAAAAAAACAATTTGGTATAGGTCATGAACAATTGACCTATACCAAATCACTTTTATTACCAGAACTAACCCTATACAAAATCGCTTTTATTCTATAACTTTTTAAAATGCATCATAAGTTATAGAATAAAAACAATTCAATATAGAATAAATGTTTCATTAGTTTTTCTTTAATCGCTTTGAATCTTTGGTATAGGTCATGAGCTATCAAAAATTAAAAAAAATTGGTGAACAAGGTCAATAATTTTTAATCTAAGAAAAAAATCCACTTAGAATGGTATTGGAGCACAAGATTTTATGTCAAGTCTCATTCAACATTAATAGAAAATCATTTTGAGACTTAAAAGAAACAATATTTACATGATATTGTATTTTTTGTGATGAATTTTCATTTCTGCCCCTATATAAGGCGGCACAAGTGGAGATCTACAACGACCTTGAATTCAATTGAATGCAATTGGCCGCTCACTATTGGACAATTTGCCATGTCTTAACAATGTATTGAGACCTATTCCCTCTTCCATGAAGTGCACATACATCACAGTGATCTAATTTGTTTCAGGGCGGTAATATTCAACAATTTTTTGGCTATAGTATATTGACAGTACAAGATTATTGTAAATATAAATTAATTTGATTGTCCTTGGCCAGAATTTCACTTGATGCTCAAGATCTAGTATCAAGGCACAAAATGGTATCAAATTGTCAAAATTACGGCAATTACGCATTTTTGGGCAAGAGTGCATTTGTGTTTTGTGAATGAATTCTCCTACATACATTATTAGGCATGGTAGTATTGCTATGATTTTCAATGCACTGGAAATCCAAAACTAATTGCCAAAGATAGAAATAAACATAAGACAATTGACAAAGCAATAGCTTAGCGGATAAATTGTGAGGATCAACAACGGAACAAGCGATTTAAGTATTATTGATGAGAAAATCAATAAACTAAGTAAGGGGCTATGCAAGCGTTTCAACATTTCAATTTTTGACATATTTCCTTATGCAATGTAAGGAAAGACCAAGATTTTACATCGGTGGAAAAATGCAAGCTAGTTCTCTTAGTAAAGGATTTAGATGTAGAACATTACAAATAGATTGGATATAAAGAGGGACAATTTCCTTGGCATTGTTTATAAATTAAAAAAATATGGCACAAATTTAGTATATACTCATGAATCCTCAATTTTTAAAATATTTACAACTTGTTCCTTCTTATTTGAATTCTATAACTTTTGTGATTTGAGCTCTTTAAAATAAAGCGCAGTGTTTATTTATAAAAAAAATTCCTTTGTGAATTTGGAAAAAAAAAATAGTGCAAATTTAACCCCTAAGGTGGCCTGCTATTTTTAGCAACATAGCGATTTTGGGCAGGTACTTGTGACTAGAGATTTTCATATTTTAAGCTAAAATTTTAATAGAAGGTGGGGACGAGGAATATCTTTCATGTGCACTAAATTTCATGACATTTCAAAATAGGAGTCAAAAGTTATGGCTTAATATGTTACTTTTTTCACCGGGCGGGCAGTCCGGGCAGATCTGAAAAAATCACTTTTTTCAAAAATAAAAATTTGAAATTGGTTTTCTAGAGTTATATATACGTGGAAAGCTTTAAATCATTCCATTTCAACCAATGAGTACAAAGTTATGAGGTTTTTTAGTTTGCGGGCAATTACGGATTCTCTACTCTGAAATAAACTTTGAAGTTGTTTATTTAACTCAATTTTCAATATTTTTTGAAAAAAAAAACCCTATAGGATTTAGGTTGTTCATTACAAAATTACAACCATTGGGATTGACATTTTTCAATTGCATAATTAAATTCTTAACAATTTAGTATTTTGGATCATTCTCTACTTCTTTCTGCTTATTATTTTTTTTAAATATGTTTTACAATTCCAAATGATTTGAAATTTTTTAAGCATGTAGCCAACTTGTTAAGGAAAAAGAATTCAAAGAAGAACCACCATTTTGGACATTTTTTCATACAAATGTGACCTTGTGAAGTGCAGCTGCCCTGTTTTTTGCAGGAAACAAAAAAAGGATTTTTGTCAATTCAAATGCTAATATCTTCCAATCGGCATGGTGGAAAATTCTGAAATTTTTTCCACATCTTCTAAAACTAGTTTACTATAAGATCCTACGGTTGCATGTGTCAGAAAAAAAATTCAAAAATTTGGTACTTGTATTAAAAATGGCAGTTTTTGAGTGTTTTCGGTGAAAATATAGTCATGGAACTTTAGGGGTTAATGTGCTCATAAATCTTGAGTTTTTAAACATTTAGAGCTTGTACATTTCTTTTTCTCATACCTCTTCATTTGAATTGTAGGAGTTTTATGATTTGAGCCCAAGTTGGCTGCGTTTTGTTTGTTTGTTTGTGAGTGATGAAGAATGATGAAGAAAACTAAAATTATAAATAGTGAATGATGAATTGAATTAAGTTATGCCGCTATGATAGTTTATGCGTTTGAGTGTATTTGAGGAGAATGTAGGTAGAAACTTTTTTAGAAATCACCTATTTTAATTTTTAAAGGACAATAAGGGATATTTAATATTTTAAAATATATACAAATAGAATTTTTTTTAATATAGTTAATTAAAATTTAAACTAAATTAGAAAAATAAAAAATTACCATAAGAGGCTAGGGACACTACTCTAAGGGATAAAAATAAATAAAAATAAAAATATATAGTAAAAATGAACAATTACTTGACCCTTAGAGCTCCCTGTGCACATTTGTTGTCAACTTTTTGATGCCATTTTTGGGGTTTCAAAACTATGGGCTTCGCGGCGCAACCTGTGTTTGTGTGTGCTAGCGTAATCCAGTGTCGAAAATTGTGAAAGTTTAGATGGAATAGTTGCGGTTGGGTGTTGCATGTCTGCCTTGGTCGGCAAATTGGATCAAGATTTGTGAGTGCTACTGCAAATTCAAAGTGTGAGTGATTGAAATTGTTGGAGGTTTAAAAAATAGAGTTTTGTGCAAGAATTGTGAGTTTGTAAATGTGTATTGCTGAAATTTGCTTAGGACTACCGGTGCATGCCTTGAGTATTGTAAGAGACCACGATGGCATTGGACATCTTAATAGGAGAAGTGCATTGCAAGCTTGAAGACTAGTTGAGTGACCAACATTAGGAGCACTAAGAGATTGGAAGATTGTGGAGGAAATTTGCGTCATTTTTGACGTGGATATGGAAAGTAGGCGGATTAGGTTACATAACCTCTCACCTTTGTAATTTGGGTCATGTTATGAAGAATGGATTAAGGGTGTAACATTGCTTAATACAAAACATACTTTCAAGTTACCTTCAAATTGTGATTTCATCAATAATTAGTCAACGATTGCATTTTGGTGAAGAAACAATATTTTTGAGTCATCAGGAAGCAATTTGTAGGAGGCAAGCATCCTAGGATGGACAACTAGGAACATCACACCATTACTTTTTCAGAATCACCACCCTTTGAGTTACCATAAGAATTGGTTGCCAATGGATTTTTATAATATTATAGTTGTAGATATTTCCAACATTATTATAATTGTCATACTAACTATCAATAATTTAACAAACTTTAAAATTTGACTTAGAATAGGACAATTGATGTTGGATTCAAGAAAAATCACACTATTATGCACCATGTCAAGGAAGGCATAAGGAATAGAAATTACATATTTTCATAATGGAAAATTGAATGGGAGTGCAACTAGAAAATAAATACACATTGTAATTGTCCAGTTAGTTGTCCACTGCCTAGAGCAATTAATATGATTTTCCAAAGTTCCTGGACCGTGGAGTTTCCAGGGCACTAGAAGAAAGGAATTAAAACAAATATAATTGATTGATTTTATTATTTTTTTCAATTGGATAATAGCTGGCTTTTGGATCTAACAGACCAAGAAGATCTAAAATCAAAACTTGCACTTCAACTAGAAGCTTTTTCCTTGCAAAGCGTCACGACAAAAAGCCGGAACCCACGAGTTCAAGAGTCCGTAGTGTTCTCTTTCTGACATGGAAGCCTCTTCGAACAGCATAGTAATTCTTTGATCTCGAAGAAGTAGAAATTAAAAATGAGGAAGGCGATAGTGTTTCAACCTCGTCACCAGACAAGGTGCTCTCTTAGACATTGAAATTGATTACCAAAGTTGTACAAAAAAGTATTACAAGATAATTCAATGGGATGCAAAACAAAAACTTGATGAAGCGCTCGATCAGAACTCCAATGATCCATAGGGCTAGAAGTAAGAGCTTTAGCTGCAGCAACAAACATTCTTTGACTAGTTAGTTTTCATGATGATTTAATAATTTATGTGACTAGTTTGTAGCAAATCAAAATAGGCAAATTACCAATGAAAAAGTCCTGAACTGTTCAAGGAACTCCATCGAAGTCAAGATAGCCCTCCAAATAATCATAAGGAGACCCATTGAGAGTATTATAAAATGCAAAGGTGTGAGGTCTTGCATCATGGCACTCCTTCGTAGTGAATTCTCTATCAAAATTGCTTGAGCAACAAACAAATAAGAGATATTGGCTAGCTTGGCTCTGACAACGTTTGCAGGCCTCTCACACTAAAACTTCCACAACCACAAGAGATGCTTTGGATCCAGTTTAGTGGACTCAGAGCCGCGGATCTAGATGATGCGTAGGGCGGGAGCAATTTGAACTCCCTAATCCACAGATCTAGAAGATGCGTAAAAAGTTGCGTGTTCACTCTTCTTGTTTCAAATTCTCGCGCTACAACCGGCAAGCAAGTGGCACTGCTCCTTTTGGTAATCCATGGTCGGAACCAGAGGTATCAGGATGACCTAAGCATTTGGCCTATCTAAAGGAACCAACAATCTAATTCCAACCACTTAAGTAATTCAGCCTATTTGTGGTATGAGAAAAGTTTAAGGAAAAAAAAATCTCAAACAGAGAAATTGATTTAATAAAAAGGATTTATAATTTGTAAATTTTTATCTTCAAAAACAAAATTACTACAAATTGTTTTCGTGAAGATTATGTTTATTCCATTCTCGGTCTATAGGCAAATCCATTTCCAACCATAGACTATTTACAAAGCCGATGTAGTTGTCATTGTCGCTTTCAATGCACATATTGTGATCATTTTGTACTATCAATATACACCTCAAGAACATTTCTACTACTCTTATTGGCCATGAGTTGTCACCTACAGTACTGCTGATCTAAAATGGAAAAGTCTAATTTGTGAAAATGGGTTGACGGTCGGAAATTGGTTGCTTCTTTTAGACTAAAAATATTTCAATTTCTAGTAGTGAGAATTTTTTTGCGATTTTAGTAGATTGTATTTTGGTATAAGGACCCTAAAAATCAATAATGCAAATACTAAAGATTAGAAAAGTATCCATACTTGAACAATGACCTCACAATTTCCTACTTGTAGGAAGTACGCAATAGAAAATTTGACCATATAAAATGAAAATTTGTAATTATAAATTCAATACAAACATCACCTTTTTATTTTATATGATAGCATTTTCTATTATTCAGTACATATAAGTATATAATTAGAGGTTATAATACTTAAATGCCATCTATTGTGTAGTTTAGTATGTGCATCTCTTTCAATAGCAATTATTACATTTGTTCCAAAGATTATTCCTTTTTGGCTTTTATGTCACTTGTTTACTTAATTTGCTTAGTGCATGTGTTTTTTTGGTTACCATTTTTTACATTTGTTTGAAAGGTTATTCCAATACAAAATATTTAATTGTTTAAGGTATGCTTTGTTTTGGTTCCCAAATTTCACATTTATTGCTGGGGTTATTCATCGAGCGGAACATGTCTATTTCACATTTATTGCTGGAGTTTATCATCGAGCGGAACATGTCTAGAAATTGACAAAGAATTGCTCAGTTGTCCAGAACTTGAATAAAGGTCGGTCTAGCTTGAATTGAGAATCTCTAAATTGCTTAGAAATTGCTTGTCCAATTTGAGAATTGTGGATGGCACAATTTGATTTGAGCTAGACTGCATGCTTTAATGGGAGTGGACACCATTGAGATGGTGAAATTGTATGGCAATCTCCTTTGTGAAAAACTAAGTAAATTTATGTTTTGTCAAAGTTTTGTGAATTACTACTGAGCATACTGAGGTTTGGGATTCTGGGTTGCTTGAAATATGGCTGCAGCTACTGAACAAGTCTTGTTGCAGAAAATATTACTTTTGGATTAATTTTTTGCATCATTATGTAGATATATTACTATTTTGTTTCCAAATCTGAATCCTTGATTGATTGCATTGTCGATCACCTAGTCTATATGTTTGAAATATCGCATATGAAATAATTACAATGTTAATTTATATAAAGATGCATATTGTAAGGCTTCTTTCAAACACAATTTGAAGTCAATATTTGTGCAATAGATCATTGAATGCTGATTTCAGAGTTTGTGATTGAATTTAGTGCTATATACATCAGAATTCTTCACATATATTAGTTTGGATTGGTTTATTCTATAGCCATAGGGTTGATTTCATTTGACTGAGATAGATCATAATTTCCATTGATTTGAAATTGTGGGATTGATTTAGATGGCCTTGGAGTTGTAATCCACGGCCATAGGTCTTTTGGTGTATAGTATTAGGTTGGTTGCACAATAATAGATCCACCATACACAGTTATACGTCTTGCTGCGTGGTCTTAGGTCTATTTGCGCAGTAATAAGACTTGTTATTCCACGGTTATAGAAACTTTGCATTGTATGGTTTTAGGTGTTGCTTCTTGCACGGTTTTAGGATTAATTAAAAAGAAATTGAGGTTTTAAAATATGGTTTTAGGATCATTCTTGAGCATAAGTAAAGATTGGTCCATGTTTGTTGCATGTAGATTTTAATTGTGTGTCCTTTAGATAATTTGACCTAAAAGCAAAAAGGAATAAGAAAATTGACCTTGGTATAAATTTTTCCTCATTCTTTACGCATATTGAGAAAATTTGATGTAGACGACTGAATTGCTAGGCATTCTTGCATTAGGTGCAAAATATACATAATTGATTGGATAAATTTGACTCTAATACAATTAGAGGAGGTAATTAAGGAATTATGTATATTGTTGTCAAAGTATTATCTTGGCATTTGATTAGGTGATAGAGCATACATTGCATGAAAAATTTGACCAAACCTAAATCATTGACTAGAATATTTGACCACCTTGTAGAACACTAGGCAAGACTAAAATTGCATTTATTCTGTCAATAGCATTGGTAAAGGATTGAGAACTAAATTACTATCCCTAGAAATAAGAGTGTTAATATTCTATAAAGCCAAAATCAGGTATATTTGAGTTTAAAATATAATAATATTTGAATAGTGACATTAGTCACATAACAATAGCCTGACTACACCTTTTATTTTGGAAGAACCCCTATACTAGTGTTTTCCTAGGTTTTGGAAAAATAAAGCAAAACCTAGATTAAAGAGAATAATTGATTGCGTTTGTTTGTTGTGTGATTATATGTATACTAATTGGGATTGTGATAATTGGAATTGAGAATTGTGTGCGTAGAGTCAAATTGTGCGTGAAAGGCCAAGTTGGTTGATTCAAAGTGTGTATGTTCATACTGACTTGGTGTTTTGTCATAGAAATTAGATGAGCCATAAAGCAAAAATCAAATAAATGATTGTGTGTCCTTGGGTAGTTGGACTGTATTATTGAGTTTGGAATTGAATCTATTAATATAGAATTATCCTACTTGTCTGTCTTCCTTAGAACAAACTTAATTATTATACTAAAGAATAATTTCCGAGTAGGTAATTATTTTTCCTTCTAGATTTGGTACCGTTGCCGAGAAAACAACTAAGGTGGTTGGCTAGAAAATTTAAAAAATAAAATAAAATCAATTGCTAATAGGTCTCTTTGAACTATTGACACCAAAATATTCTTTATCATATCCATTTAATTGGTATTGGTATAGTACACTAGGAGAATTTTAATCTATTGGATATTGCTTCTAAATAGAATGATGGATTATTCAAGAAGAGATCCAATACATATTTTATTCAAATGCCAAAGATATTTTTGGTAGACCATTGAATGTTGATCCGAATATGGAATTTCAAAACACATATGTTCAATTCTATCTACGTGAACCTAAGGATGGAGGGGATGATGTTAAAATTAATCATTTTATTTTGGAGGAATTAGATTTAATGAAAATACATATTAGACAATTGATTGGGTAGTATTATGAACAAGAATTTTTTTTGGAAAACTTCATTTAATTCATTGGTGGCACAACGCGATAAAGCCAAGGAAGATCTTTCAATAATTAGTCATAATGCCAAGCACAATCAAAAGAAATATGAAGCAAAGATTGAATCTTTTAAAGGAAAATTATTTACAAAGTCAATTGACTTGGCAAAGACATTGGATGAAATAAAAAGATGGCAAATAGTGAAGCATCATTGAAGCTTAAAATAAATGAATTGGAATCTATTCATTCCAAAAAAAAGAGCAATGCACAGTTTCATCTTTCATTAATGAAGGCGCTATTTTTTGATGTAAGTACAAAAAATGAAGTTTTGAACCAGGATAAAAAATTTATGCAAAAAATAGTTAAATGAATTATGTATGCAAATTGAAACATCAAATCAAAATATTACAATTATTGCTTATCAAAGAAAGGATCTTATTGTATGCAATAATATTCTTAAAAATGAAAATGCATTGTAATCAAAAATATTCAATGAATGTAAACAAGTAATTGATAAAGGAATAAAAGAAAAGAAAAATATAATAAAATTTCTATTTAATTAGTTAGCTCTTGGTAAACAAATTTTTTTTACTATAAATATAATAGCATGCAATGCTATAATCAATATTGAGGCCCTTAAAGTTCAAGTAGAAATTTATGATTTGCAACAATATAAATTCAATTTTTTGATTATGTTGAGTGTGTTTGTAATTCTTCAAAATACATATAAAAATGCAAAAGAAAAAAGAAAATAAAAATATTGTTAATCTAGTGGAATCAACATTGGATATGCAAATGAATCATGAAAAGAAATTGAAGTATGTACCATGTTCCAATGTGATAAAGAAGATCCATCACCACATGTGAAGAACATCAACAAATTACAAATCTAAATATGAGTTTGTGCATTGGAAATGAAATTATTGATGTGTTAAGAAATAAGCAAAAAAAGAATGATTTTAATTTTGAAAAACACAAACAAAAATTAAAAAAAAACCATGTATTAAGAATGATAGAATGTAAAATCCATTCTATGGATGTCCAAACTACTATTAATAAATGCAACCACATTATTCAAAAGAATTATTTTGATTATGTTGAATATAAAAATGATATTGGAAGAGGATGCAATTGTATTATGTTGAAGAACTTAAGGTTATTATATTTCAAAATGAATTCATAAAAATAAAATATTGTAGAAATATTCCGTTATCTTATAAGTTAAATATAACTTTAAGTATGGTAAGCAATAACTATACCATTCAAAATTGTATGTTTCATCACAGTTATTGCATTTGGGATTTCTAAACAAATCCATATGTATGAAATCTTGGAATTCAAATGTTTACAGTCATTCATTTAAGTGTAAAATTGAAAGAAGATTGAACGTGATTAAGCCAATTTGCTATTCCAATTGAAGATGTAGGAACTCAAGTGTTTCAATCTGTAGCATCCATCTCAACCACTTACAAGCAAGTAACCGGCCAATTCCTACTCGGAGCTCACTAAGTCCTAATTAGTAATGCATTGTGGAATTTCTAGTTGGATTCATTTTTGGATTTTTGACAAGTTGGTTGTTAGATTTGTTGTTCAATTTGGTAATTTTAGGTGTTATTTTACCAATTTGGAGGTAGTTGTAGTCACATTCTTCGAAATTCCCGAGGGATGTGAGGTAACAGTGGTGCCATATGAGATTTTAGCTTGTCCGAGTTGGAAGCCAGTTGGCAAGCTGGAATCACTACAAAAGAAAAGGGTGTTTTAAGTGAGTTTTTAAGTATAGTCCTAGACATAAGATTTTAAGTAATGATCTTTAAGGAGATTTTTAGCAAAATTTTACTTAAAACGCATGCATATAATTACCTTCATGTCCACTGTTGTGGACAAGAAACATGCATTACATTTTTTTCCCATTTCTTTTTCTTTTTTTTAAGATTTACAATTCAAGTGTCTATAAAAAAAATTTGCTTGAAGAGCTTTTTAAAAAACTGACAAGTTATGCTTGATACTAGTTGGGATTAGAATTTAAAAGACCTCTATATGACTAATTGGAATAGTGGATATTTTATTTTGGATTTTATACCTTGATTAAATTCCTAGTTTTTATGACACTATCATCTTTGCTGGCTCTGAGATGGTTGGGGTGAATTGACCCCCTCGCTTGGTCCGCCTAAGTCATTCCAGGCATGTATGTAGAAAAAGACCCCCTATTCTGTGCTTGATTCATTTACCTCATTCATCCCTCCTACCTAATTTGGAGCCTTTAATTGCAAATATGAATTCAAAATTTGCAAATTTTATCATACATGGAAAATAAAAAAATTCAGCGTTTTTCCTTAGGGCCAAGCAAAGGGGTCACTTCACCCCGGCCTTTGAGACAGGGTTCAAGGGAATTTTTTTATGATTAGCACAGATTAGGTGTAAATTTCAATTTTCAAGAAGCACAATTAAACCCACCTTTGATGGTATTTTTAGTTGTCCCTTTATTTCTATAATTAATACTACATATTGTTTTTATTAGCTATACCTTCGTAAACATTGTCTAACTATCTAGTAGGATAATTTATTTAGGGCCCATTCCCACCTGCCGTTAGAGATGCTCCTAGCGGCAGTTCTTACTTCTAAAAGTCTTGCACTGTTCCACTCAAGTTGGTTAACAAATGCCAAACCTAGCTAGAGTTTGACATGTCTGGGCATTAAAAGCGGGATCGTTATGTACTTTTTTTGCAGAAATCATAATCAACTCCTTGGCTTTTATGTAGCATTCAAATCTTTGAAATTTGAAGATTTCCGATTAATTTGTGTGGTGTTAATGTGTTATGTATTGTTGCCTCTTTCAAGCCATTAACTAAAACTAGCATTGCTATCTTTTGCACTGCTTTGCTCAACTTTGCTTGTGCACAAATGGAACTTTGCTTGTGCACAGACTGCTGTCTCTTTAGTGAATGCCTTGAGAAAAGCTCGTGAGAATGGAAGCTTTTTGCGTTGCAAATTCTCTACAAGAACCATCTGAGACAAACCAATTTTCTTCCTGTAAACCCCCAGATGGAAACCACAGACCTCCGCTTGTGCATAGAACCTCTTTAGCAACCACATCTTGTTCAAAAACTCTGCAATGACATGCATGTTATAGTCTTTGTCATTGACAAATTGTTTACAAGGTTTCTTTGTTACCTCAACTAGCTTCTAGATCAGATCAACAATGTCCTTAGCTTCCAACTCTCGCATGATTGCTAGCATTTCAATCCTTGAATCTTGTCTATGCACATAGCCTCAACAAAGAATGGCCATCGACCAACGGCTAAACTTCACAAAAGAAAAAACTAAAACTTGCAAAATCACTCAAACAATCAACAACGCAACATACATGCGACACACAGAAGAACCAACACCTTCCAACTCCCACCTCACAGAGTGGTGGTAAGTACAAGCCATGTGTAAATTGTACACTGCTCAGAAACCAAAGTACAACAGGTAGTTCCGTCTGAACCTGAACTCTCATAAAATAAGATTATTTCTAACTTATATGGAAGTCTTATCTTTCCACATACGGAGTTTACAAACGTCAGGTGGGAACGTATCCTTAGCCTCCAAATAAGCTTGAATTAATTTAATGACATGTGACCCATATCAAGTCTAGGCATGCATCTAAAGCTAGCCTTGGAAACCACTTGATTTGGTAGTTGAGGGCTCTTTTTAATGCACTGATTGGAAATTATAGTAAACTTATCTAATACAAGTACACTTGGCTAGAAAATCATGTCTAAATTTTTTTAAGTTAGTTTGCTTATGAACTGATGGGAATTGATCAGTGCTCATTAAAAGAAATGTCCTAGATAAATGATTTTTTTTCTCGACCTTTGATATCCAGAATGTACCAAATTCTAACCCTCCCTCCTCTAAACGATAGGGATGAACTGGCCCCCTCGCTCAGCCAAACCAAGTCATTCTAGAGGTGCATATGAAAAAAAGTCCCCTATTTTGTGCCATGATAAATCTATGTTCTTCAACTATCCTAGCTAATTTGAGGCTTCTAATTGCAAATATAAATTCAAAATTTGCAAATTTTATTATGTGTAGCAGATAAAAAAATTTAGAGTTTTTCCTCAAAGCTGAGCGAGGGGTTCAGTTCACCCCGACCCTCTAAACTTACAGTACAGCTTGCAATTTCACGCATCAAGCACTTACTGCAAAAAAGTCATCCCACCCTCGGATCCCCCAACAAAAATTATATAGTATTGTATTTACAGTTCCATGGGATACTCGTGGAGATACCTAGGCAGCCTTTATCTCACACCCTATATTCGATTAAAAGAAAAAAAATTGGATATATTATTTTGTACCTTATATTAATTATAATGGCCTGTCACAGATTTAATCCCTCTATCTTATCTCCAAAAACATTTAGAATAAAATACACCATATCTTTGGTCGCACTATTATGAATAAAATATTCTAAGTGAATCTCATGAGATTGGTAGGTGTGAGCCCCTAATTCGTCACTAGGGACTCACAGTTTTCTTTTTTTTAATTTTTACAAATTTAAGTGTAGTTTTATATACAAAAAGCCCCCAAAAGAGTGTAAAACCAAAATAGGTATGTCACGTACCAATATAGCATTTGATTCCTTTTAGGTTGTTTTTCCCCAAATAAATCCCATTTCCACTTGTACATAGGTTAAAACGTGAAAATATCGGTAAAAAGTAGAATTAAGGGCTAACCTGATCCAAGCAGCCCAAACCTACGGTACGTGTGGCATCTTATGGCTAAAATTGGTCTGAGGGAACACCGTTGAGGTCCAAAGTCCATTCCCAGAGATAGGTTTCACTTTCCCCATAGCATCGAAGAAATAGCGGAAACCCCAATTGACGGCCTACAGGAGTTACAAACTCAAGATGGATCCGTAAGAGGAATCTACGGGTGGAGTATGGTTTTCTAGGGTGGAAATCACATTTGGGACTCAATGGCGAAATCGGCTTGCCAAGATTCCCTTGTATGTGAAAGATTCCCTAGTTGCTAGAATTAAAAGGAGAAGACAGAATTTGATTCTCCTCTGACCTTTGTGCAAAGTAAAAATATGAGCTTGCACATCCTTTGTGAAATTCTATGAGAGGTTTCATAAAAAGTTTCGGAATTTTCTGACTTGCAGAAGATGCCCTTCCGGACGGTCAACCGCCAAAACCTATGATGGGAAATTCCTAGAAATTACCCAAGTTGCGATAAAATCTCACTAAAAATTAAATTAGCTTCTTTTATGCTAATAAGATTCCCCACCAAGTTTCAAGACATTCCGATAGCCAGAAGTGCCCGAACCGGCGAAATTCCCCAAAAATTGGCGAAATTGAAGTTTACGATGGAGTTGACTTGCATACCGGGAGCGTAGGAAATCGGAATGAGGTCAAAGCTAGGTCTTTTCTTACTCCCCTATACCTACTAAAGAACCTAAGCTAGTTACTTTTCTCAGAAAAGTCAACCTCCAAGATTTGGATTTTTACCCCGTTTTGGCGTTCAGTTAGCGGTAGGTTATGTTGCGTTTTTTGGAATTTAGTTAAGGGGTGGAGGATTTTCTAAGACTAAAAATGGCCTTTTGAAGCCAACGGTGCAATCGGTTTTCAATTTGGAGTCAATCTCCAAAAGTTAGGGGTTTGGACTAGCGTAGAAAGTCAAAAATTGAAGATTAGAATGAAAATCTTAGTTGATAAGTTTACGGCTTAGGAAAAGAGGGGGGGTGAGCACCCTTAGAAATGTATATAAGGGGGCTCATTTTCCTCTCAAAAACACCCCTTATAGCCATATTTTGGCTCTCTTTGCACATTTGGGTTCATTTAATTGGATTTTGGCCATTTTAGGCCATGTTGCCAAATTTGTGTGTTTTTGAAGCGTTTTAAGCTTCATTGTTGGTGTTTTTGGAGCTCTTTTTGAAGGACATTGGGGTCCCTTCAAAATCTTCTCTTATTGCCTTGTTTGAAGTCTTGTTGCGGAGTTGTTGTTTATTCTTGTTGTGTCTACTAATTCTAGAGCATCCCCCCTCCGTACCTTGGCGATGCCGCTTAGGGGGGCTCTTCAGTGTCATCTTTAAAAGTGTTGTTTTCTAATCCATCTTGATTAACTTGTGTTCGAGTTTTGACATCTATCAACCATCCATATTTCCCTCTTGTTAGTACATGCTTGTTTTAGCCCTTGTAGAATTGTATTAACAATCCTCCTTTATTGGTTTGAACCCTTGATGTTAATAGGTTCTCTAAATACGACGAAGCTTTGACTTTGCTTTGTTCAAATTGTCTAGAAGTTTGGGAGATTTTCTAAAATACGGCGGAGCTTTGACTTTGCTTTGTTCAAATTATCTAGGAGTTTGGGGATTTTCTAAAATACGGCGGAGCTTTGACTTTGTTTTGTTCAAATTATCTAGGAGTTTGGGGATTTTCTAAAATACGGCGGAGCTTTGACTTTGTTTTGTTCAAATTATCTAGGAGTTTGGAGATTTTCTAAAATATGGCAAAACTTTGACTTTGCTTTGTTACAAGAAAGAGTCTAAAACCATTAAGTGCTAGTAAAAATCCCCAATTTTTCCTTGTCACCAAGTTTAGTGTCCAAAACACTATTTTGGACCATCAAGTTTAGCATCCAAAAGGGTAATTTAATTATTGCCGGAAAAGACTAGAAACTTTGAGACCAACCTTAGTGTAAGCAACCTTTCCTTTTTTTGTTTAAATTGTTTTTGTTTTTTTTGTAAAAATCAAAATACCAAAAAAATCAAAGAGTTGAAGGGCCTGGACGGACTAGCAAGCCTGTTCGGGACGGAGGCTGCAAAGACGAACGGGCTGCAAGGACGGACGGCGCTGCAAGGACGGACGGGGGAGCCGGGCCACCACGCCTTGCCACGTGGCATGGCCACGCGACTGAACTGCTGTGACTGACTGCTTGACTGAACTGCTGTGACTGAATGCTGGGTACTGAATGTTGGCTGCGAGCTGGCCATGATTGAACAAAAACTCGGCTGAGAAAAAAAGAACTTGAATTCAAGGCCGGTTGGAGGCATGCCTCGGCCCAAATTTTGAATTTTTATCAAAAATCCATCACACCTTCATCTTGCATTTTAGGAATTAGAAATGTTAGGAGTCTAGAAAAATAGAGAGAAATTGAAAGTAGGATTAGGAAGAGAAAAATTAATAAGGTAGGAGTTCAAAGAATCTCAATTTGCAACGTTTCCATTGCAAAAAGAGGCTCAAAAACCATAGGAAGTAGAACACTTAGAACTTTCAAAACCACTTTGGAAATGGAGAGAGATGAAGTGGCAATTTAGGAGTTTGAAGAAGATTTAGGAAGAGATAGGATTAGGTGGAAATCTAGGAAGAGCAATTAGAACCATCAAAACTTGGATTGAATAATAATTGACCAAGGAGTTGAAGAGTCAACTATTAGTTGGGAGTTGATTCAATTATTTTAGTTCAAGACTAGTCACCCCTTTGAAGTGCAAATAATTGAATTAGAATAGTGTTAGAAGAAAAAGGGAAATTAGAAGAAAAAGAAAAGAAAAAGGAAGTCCAAGAAATTGGCAAACCTTGTACTAAAACTCATACTTTAAGCCGTGGGCAGAATTACCAAACAATTCCGAAACATGGCAAATGATGAGGAGTTTGAAGGGGTATACGATTCCCTAAACAATGACACCAACTCCAAGGTAAGCTCCTAACTTTAAACCATCCATTTCAATTTCTCAAAAATAGGCGTTTACAAGTAGGACCGAACTCTCAAGTCAATTCAGAGTGTCTAGAATAAGAATATTTCAAGAACCAGGGTAGTGGTGTTGTAGAGTATAGTTAGAGGTTTCCAAAACCATCTCACACTTAGGATTTGGAACTAAAACGAGTGAGATATGGAAGGATGAAGTTTATGACCTAATTTGGATGAAAAGTGATTAGAAGATCAACAAGACAAGTTAAATTAGGAAATATCAACTAGAAATAACTTAAGTCTCAAAAGTGAAATTAGACGTTAATTATCAAATTAGGGTTAGGAGTAATCAACGGATGAAGTTTTAAACACCGATTAGCGGTCAAACTTCATCCATCAACAACTTTTGATAGGATAGGTGGATTTCCAAGTAAGATACCATTTTGGAAAGCTTAGGCTAGCCTCTAGAAGGAACAACTCCAAAAATTCTAAAAATAGTAATTGTACAAAACTCAAACAAAACCTCGAAGAACAAGGATAAGAAGAACTAGGATGTTTTAACTTGATCAAAGGAAGAAGTTAGTAATAGTAGGTCATAGTACGACCCTTAAGTAACCTTGAAGAATTTCAAACTTCAAGAAAGACCAAAAACCCTAGGAACTATTCAAGGATGAAGTTTGGGTCAAGGAACGGATGAAGTCAACCTAAAATAGTTCATCCAAGTCAAAACTTAGGATTTAGGCAGGTCCTAACCACCTAAATCTAGGGTTCAATTTTCAAGGGTAATTGAATTAGGAAGCACGTCTTACATCATGGATGAAGTTTAAATAGCCCCGGAAAGGCTAAACTTCATCCGCCCATAACTTTTGCTAGGAGAAGGGGATAGAGTCGAATTTTATGTTTTTAGAAATGGCATGAAATTTTTTATCACTTAAGGTTGTTAAATTTTGACTGTAATTAGTTCGAATTCGAAACCACCGTGACCTCTTTTGATTAAAGAAGTTAGAGTAGAAATTGCCGTGTTGGATTTCTTTGGTTTTTGTGTACATTGTGGAAGTTAGGAACTTAGAAAAAAGATCCATTGCTTGGAAGGCACAATGGATTTATGCTAGGCACCCGTAAGACAAAAATTAAACACCAAAACACTTAGAGCCTGGTTGTGCTCACATCAGGAACTTCAAGGCATGTGAACATGGTGCCACAATGGTGCATTGAAATGCAATTAAGTTAATTTGATGCCAACCTCTGTACCAACCTAATATGGATAAAATGACACTAAAATGACTTGTATGCGGCCTTTGGTGTCAAAATGGCACCAAAACAATCTGGCCCAACTTTTCTGATGCACTTGTTTACCAAGGGTGGGTAAATAAGCGCTCACAGTAGGCAATCTTGAGAAAGATTCAAATGCTAATGTATCTTAGAAGAGACAATAGGCAAACTTGAGAGAGATTCAAATGTTATTGCATGTTTTCTGTCTAAAAAAGCATAGGGCTATTGGCTGCGATAAATGTTTGTATATTTTTAATCAATAATTCAAATATATATTCTTATAAATAAAATCATCCTCCAAATATTCCTAATCCAATATCAAAATATATTTCCTCATTCTTCAATACTTATAAGATACAATAGCATTTGAATGCTTCTCAAGTTTGCCTATTGCCTCTTGTAAGATATAATAGCACTTGAATCTCTTTCAAGTTTGCCTATTTTCTCCTCTAAGATACAATAGCACTTAAATCGTTTTCAAGTTTGCTTACCAGAACTTTGCCTTCTCTCAAACTCTAAGTATAACCCTCATACTTTATTATCCTACTCCTAAAACAATAATAGCAAAAAAATTACACACACACAAAAAAATTTAAAATTTAATTATAATAATTATATATATATATATATATAAATATATATAAATACTATTTTTTAACCAACTAAAATTAAAATAAGAGTAGTTAGAAAACTTAAGAGCTAAAGTAAGAGCTAATTCAAAAACAATTGCCAACCAACCTTTGAGTTACTTATCTACAATTATAGAACTAATATAAAAATATACAAATGCCTATTTGTAACTAGTATACAACCCACATTATGACATTATGCTTCATTATTAATGTCTGCATTAGTCAAAGCCAATTTGGAGGAATTTGGATTGGCTTGTGTGAATATAAACACCATCGCAAAGCATTTGTATACAAAAGTCAATAAAGAAAATGACAAAAGATAAGGGTCAATTGGTCAAGTTTTAGACCAAGAAATTATACCTACGAGAGTTCTAGACAATTTAATTGCATACTTTTCCAAGTGTATACCTATATTTTCTACATTTTCATGCATTAATTTGTGCTTGGTTTGATTTTCTTTGTCTTTTAGTTGTATAGTTGCTAAATTTTTGAAGTGAATTGTTGGCTCATAAAAAATTTGGTGATTGTTGCAAGTTCACTTGGTGATTGTCAAGACAAAGAAGCATAGCTCAAGAGATCTTATTTTTGTCAATTGTAAGCAAAGTGAACAATTCAAATCTGAGATGAATGAGCGAATTCCCTTTGTGCTTAATTTAGGCATCATATTTACCATTTGTAGGCATGGAAAGTAATTTAATTAAGTCAATATTTAAGTTTTTAATTTGTTTATTCACTTCAAGTGCAATGACTAGTTGTGGAGCTAGAGGTTTAAGTTTGCAATCAAGTGGGAAGTTCTATTGTTGTGAATGTTAATTTATTGAAGGTTAACATTGTGCTTATGTATTCTATGAATTATGGATTATATGGAATTGTTCATTAGGAGCAATTTATATTTGTAACACTTGTGTTCTTTGATTTTTTGGTATTATCATGTATATTTCTTTGGCAATGTTTTTGAATTTCTAATTTTAAGATAAGTGTATTGTTTTGTGCATAAGTTTTTTATATGGTTTGGCATGTCTTTTTTATTGTTGATTTTGCTTTTAATTTTTAAATTTGGACTGTAAGTTTTTAGTATAAATCATATTGAAGATTGAGTTTATTATTCATCACTACTGATATTGTGGTTCTTGAATGTTACTATAGTTTTTCTTTGAAGGATAAGATGAAAAAGCAGAGTCAGATTGGAGGGTTCTTCTATTGTAAGGTATGTTTTCATGAAAAATTTGTTGTCAAAAAGATCTTCTCGAAGTAGGTATAGTTGCTTTATGTGATTTAATTTAGTTCTCTATAAGGATCTTATTTAGAAAGTATCATATGAAATTTGGATTATGTATGGTAGGCCTTTGGAAGAGGATGGAATGGAGGTTTTGCAAAAATCAAAGATGACAAGGTATGTCATAGATTTGGAGGCCAATAGTAAGAAGATTATTTCTGAAATTTTTCCAATAGTGGCTCTTGTGGCGTTGAGTAGATTAGCAAAGGCAGTGAGTAGAAGGAAAGATGTGGATGTAGAGCTTCTTAATAAGAGGTTGAATCCAAAGAAGATTTGTACCACTACACATAGTGGAGTTGAAGACAATATTCTAGAATACTAAAGAATTTGAGTGATGAATTTGAAAAGAAATTTGATGATGCTGAAGAAGCTTGGAATTTCCAAGAGTGCTTGCAAACATCTTGGCAAAGGAGAAAGATAAGAAGAAGTATAAAAAGATAGTAAAAATTGCAAAGATGGCACCGGTTTGGACAAAGACAGCACTAGTATTGATAGAAAAAGATATAATAAAAATAAATGTTTTCTAAGTAGGCAATGTGGACGTAGAGCCTATAAGTAACAAGGGTGAATGCAAGAAAGACCGGCCGGAAAACGTACGGCATTTTCCACAGTACTCATTTTTTTTAGAGTAATTTTTAATTATAAAAAAATTATAAAAAATTATAAAAAAATTATAAAACATATGTTTCATATATACACCTCTCAATACACCTTTAAGAAGAAGGTACTCTAGGAAGGAAAAGCATAGAAAAATTCTTTAAGTAGGAGAACTAGAAAATTGCCAAAATCTCATGAAGGTAGGTACTTTCATATTTTAATTTGTAAAAGATAGGAAAAAAAATATTAAAGAAAAAAAAAATTATCCATTTGGAAAAACTTCATGGAAAAGAGATTTCACCAAAAAAATGATCTTGAAACCATCTTAAATGTTCAGAATTGCAAGCGTAAGGGAGCCCTGTTAGCATACATGTAGAAGATATAAAATAATATTTTTTTAAATTCTCTTTGGTAGAAACATGACTTCCTACTATAGGAAGAGACCACAAAAATTTCAGCTCTAGATAATTAATTTTGGGTGCTCCCCACTACTAAAAACCCCTAAACTGCAAAGTGTGACAAATTAGATAAATTTAATTTAAATATAAAATGATTTTTGAATTTTTTTGAAAAGTAAGGGATTTGAATACTATCAATTTATACATCTCCAATAAAAATTTCAGATTAATCGGGTTCATGCTTCAAAAGTTATAGCACATGACAACTCCGTCACTTCAAATGTGACGTAAAATAGTACCGATCTTTCTTGCAATCACCCACAAGTTGAATTCAAAAAAGATGCATGCCACTATACAAAGTGGAATTGAAGATAATATTTTAGAATACAAGAAAATTCAAGTATAGAAGTTGAAAAGAAATTTGATGATCATGCTGAAGAAGCTTGGAATTTCCAAAATTATTTGCCAAAGCAATTTGGCAAAGAAGAAAAATGTGGACAAGTGTACGGAGACAATGAAAGTTGCAAAGATGGTCCTAATTGCAGCTGAGACGGTGCTAGTATTGACAATAATCAAAATCAAAAACACAAATATCTTGCAGGTAGAAAGAGTGGATCTTGTGTCAAAAAAGGCGATTGACACGTCAAAGACTAAATTATTATTAAGTAATGTGGGTGAAGAATTGTGCTGCTAGAGCTGCAAGAAGGCTTTAGTAATACCTTCTTCTTTATTTTGTTGTTATTGCAATGTCAAGTAGGTTGGAACAAATGCCGGTATTGGATTAAAGGATAAAGATCCAGATGATTGCAATAGTCACAAAATAGAAGCTAGGCAAACTACAAATGCTAGTAATGTTGAAAGAAAGGTTGGAAGTTGTTAGTATTGCAAAGTCAATGCTCAGAGAGTATAAAAGAGTATTCCATCCTTGCCCGAGACATCCAATGCTCGAGCATCTTTGGAGTAAAATTTTTTTGAATTTTTTTTATTGGAGGCAACATGAAAAACTCAATTTGAATCATGGAGATGTTCATTGTTGGTTTTCTAACTTCTTGGATCCTTTCATTCAAGAATTCATAAACCACCTTTCTATCAAATAGTCCTCTTTTTTTAGGCATAGGCTAATCTAATTTGTGAAGGCAAGAGAATTGGAGTTGGCAACTTTGATGTTTATCAAGGAAAGTCTAACAATGCTTGGGATGATGGAGGACATTATTAATATATGCAATAGAGATAAAGCACTACAAAAGGAAACTACTTTGAAGTTTGATAATTTTGTAGCATATTTTGATTATTTTTTTATTTTATTTTGATAGGTTTATTGTTTTGAAATACTAATTGTTTATCCTTGGGTTTTTTTTTGAGGTGGGTCAAATAGTTGCAGCGGTTTTGGAGAAGAAAATCCTATTTTCCTATATAAGTAGTAGGTTTTTTTTAAGAATTTAATTTTTGTTTTGAAGTAATCATTTTTTTAAGAATGAAGTTGCATAGAATAATGAAAATTCATATATTTTTTAAAGAATTGCATATAAAATATCAATTGGTTTGTGGTTTATGTATGCTTAGTTGAAGGCTATGGATGGTGATCACAGTTGCTATTGCGAGAGCCTAGGATCATGAACACATGAATATAGGAATCTATACATTTGTATTACAAGTGTCTCTGTTGTAGGATCCTTCCATGATTATAGTATACTCATGTTACAAATACCTATATTATAGATATTTATATTATAAGCACCTTCAATGGTTGTAGGGTATCTACTTATACATATGCTTAAGGCTTGTAGGCTCGCATTTCTAAGCTTATATGCTAGTGTCGTTGGATTGGTGATGGTTATGATTTCAAAGAAATTCAAGATGCTAAATTTTGGTATTTGTAGCAAAATTGAAAATGGATGTAGTTGTAGGTTTAGGTAGTTCGTTAAGATTTTTTTATTTCTTCAACTTCTTTTTTTCTTGAGATCTCTAAATCAAATTTTTTTTGGTAAGTAGAACATTGTACTTGGTGAAAACTAGAGGCCTAAGCGAAGGAGAGCAACATTCATGAGGCCTTGTATACAATTTTGTTGGATGTAATAGCTTAAGAAATATTACTTTTGACATGTATAGAAAATACAAGGTATTTTCCGAGAAGTAGAATAGTTTGGAGATACCCTGTGAGAATTGAAAATTTAATTATACTATAAAAGAACCCCCTATAGAGAATTTTATGTAATTTTAAAAAAAAATTGTAAGTTTTCTTTTGTGAATATATGATTCTATTGCTTTTCTCCTTTTAACTATTTGTTGGATTTTTGTTCAATTTTATTGTTAGATTTCAACATCATTCTCCTATATTTGAGTTTTGTAGAATTCTAAACCAATTTATCGGCAAGAATGTAAGCGTTCTTTTGTATACAATTCAACAAAATGAATTTCTTTGTCTCACCTTTCTGGCCCTGTGATTGCCAAATTCCTTGTGTTTTATTAAAATGGATAGTTGTAGGAGGGGATTTTAAATACAATGCCTATAGGGAGATTTTCCTTGTGCTTTTGAAATAGGAACTTGGGTTGCAGTAAAAAAGTTTGCAAAAAAAGCAAAAGAAGTAGTGGAAGCAATTACAACCATAATCACAATTCCTGCATGAACATCAATGAGCCTAATCTCTATGTGGTCATTGATCTCTAATCTTCACTTTTTATGGAAATAGTCAAGAGTAATTTATAATAAAATAAAAACAATGGTAAATGGAACCTTAAAATGTAATAAAAAAATTATTTTATGGTTGATGGACAAACTAGATGGGATTGATGAGTAAATCTAAGTTAATTACTTTTTCCATTATTTTGTTGGAACATGAAACTGAGTATTCATATAGAAGACATATCTAGGACGCTTGCAAGACTACTAGGTGAACTCCATCTTTGCAAAATTCTTCACTAGTTCAATAGAGGTAGCTTCTATTAGCAAGAATATAGGTCAAGATTTCATGATTGATTGGTGGTCTCTTCTCCAAATCTAAAATTCTAGTTCATTCCAGGCATTCTAGAATGAATATTGTATATTATGGATGGAAGCATTTCCATCCCTCTCAAATATTATGTGGACTTCCTCAACTATAAGGCTAGGTTCAATGGCCTACATTATTCATCTATTATGTGCTTATTTTCATTAAAATTTCTTTTGAGGGAATTGTGATTTTTTGGTGAAGATGTGGGAGGGATGCAAGTTTGTTAAGTACTTAAGTAGAACACATTAAACAAACAAACTGAACTTATAGCTATTTTGTTGTTTTCAAGAGTTTGATGGGGGAAGAGGCTACAATGCAAACATGAGTTGTTTACTGCTTTTTTCTTACTAGTATGATATATTCAAATTATGTGAAGAATTTATCACTTGTGGTAGAGGCTTGTAAATTGGGTTCAACTATAATACCAAAATAGATCATGTTTCAAGTGCCATGACAAAAAAATTCACATGTTGTGTGTTTTGAGATGTTGCTTTAAAGGGACATTATAATGATTAATTAAAAAATGAATCATTTTTATAAAATTACAAATCAAATCAAGATTAGAACTCCATTTGTGAAATTTAATATGTGTTTGTTTCTAAAAATGCCCTTGAGGTTCTAATGTCATAGTCAAGAATCACTATTGGAAAATAATGTGGTTATCAACAACTGGGTTGCAAATGACGTCATGCCCAATTGCTTGTTTAGACATGCGTTTGGGTGCAATCTCTTTATTCTATATTTCTAGATAGTAAGTATGTTTCACCTCAAAAGTAATTTCTTCAATTCAAAAATTGTCCTTCAAACTATGATTTTAATATATTTTAAAAATATAAATTATAATCCTAAACTTATAGTAGAAAAATCCCTTGTAAAAGACATTAATAATCAATTTTTAATTAATTTTAGAAAGTAAATAATACATAGAAATCTATAATTATACAACTATGAGTACAATGTGGTATTTCAAAGCTTAATACTATTATTTTTCAATAAATGTGTCAATGAAGTTATTATAGATCTCTATATCTCCCATTTTTCATATCTAAACTACTTGTAAGTGGTTGTTACAAATGTCATCTTTTGCACATCATCTTATGTTCTAAACAAGCATGACTTCAAAAATTCATTGAAAATTTGGAAGTACAATTGAGCACATGTATATATAATATTTCATTATACAATTGTCAAGTGCATCCAAAGAGACCCAATTTGTAATTCCTTTTGAAAAAAGAATCCTCACACATATTATTTAGTAAATTGTAGCACTTCAAACAATCTTTTTTTTTTCTCATTTGATATACAATTCATACAAACATTATGATTTTTAAGATGCACCGTTTGATGATTGTGAAAATGTTGTACTACCTCCGCCCCAAAATGATCTTGTTGGACAAAATGTTACGGATTGAAGTTAAAAATAACATTTTAAGAACCAATTTTGCGCTATAAGTAAAATTTGGTGCACTCCTAGAATCCTAGAAACTTTGAGTTTTGGAGCCCTTTTTATAGTGTAGTTTTGGAATATTGAAAAGTAGAATATTTTGGACATTTTCAAGGAACACCATTGGTTAACCCCTAAAGTTCCTTGACTATGTTCTCACCAAAAATGCTCCAAAACTGCCATTTCTAGTACAAGTACCAAATTTTTTAAAAATATCATTTTTGGACACATGTAATCGTAGGATCTTGTAGTACTCTAGTTTGAGAATATGTGGAAACAATTTCAGAAATTTCCACCGTGTAGATTGCAAGATATTAGCATTTGAAGTGGCAAAAGTCCTTTTTTTGGCCCTGCGAAAAACTGGGCAGCTGCACTTCACAAGGTCAGATTATTATGAAAAAATTTCCAAAATGGTTGTGCTTCTTTGGATTCATTCTTCAGGGCAAGTTGGCTACATGCTTGAAAATTTTCAGATTATTTGGAATTGTACAACATATAGGAAAAAAATAGTAAGTAGAAAGAAGTAGAGAATGGTTCAAAACACTAAATTGTTAAGAAGTTAATTATGGAATTGAAAAATGCCAATCCCAATGGTTGCAATGTTGTAATAAACAATCTACATCCTAAAACTTTATTTTTTTTGAAAAATATTGAAAATTGAGTGAAATAAACAACTTCCAAGTTTATTTTAGAGTAGACAATCCATAATTGCCTGCAAACTAAAAATCCTCATAACGTTTGACTCATTGATCAAAATGGAATGTTTCAAAGCTTTCCACGTATATATAAATCTAATAAACTAATTTCAAATTTTTATTTTTGAAAAAAGTGATTTTTTTTTATCTGCCCGAACTGCCCGAGTTGAGAAACAAACAACATATTTGGCCATAACTTTTGACTTGTATTTCCAAATGTCATGAAATTTTGTGCATATGAAAGATATTCCTCGTCTCCACCAGGAAGATCATTTTGGGACAAAGGGTAGTTGCAAGAAACACTTCACGTTTTTCCATCAAAACTGCATTTTGGGGCCATAGGACTGACAATATTATGCAAAACTACTAATATTCTATATTAGCAGCGCCTTGTCAAATTTAAACTGTCAATTCAGTACTATACTATACTATGCTATACTACAGACTACTACAGAGTACTACAGAAGCCATTGGGAGTAGAAAATAACGGAAAGGGATCTGTGAAGTTTTTTTATTTTTAATAATTAAAAAAAAATTTGAAAAAATTCCATAAAAAAAGTCATTTTGCTAGAGAAGATTGCGCTTGCATTGCACCAAAAAATTCATGAAGGAAATTTTTTCCCTCTTCGTAGCCTTTGTGCAAAGGAAGGTCGCTTTGACCCCATGTGTGCAACCAACATGTTGCTATTTTTATAAAAACTCATCGTCAACCCTTGTAATGTTAGTAGACCTCCAACATGTCCAATTTGTGGCTTCAAATTTTCATTTTTGGGTCAAAAATAGGACTAAAACCCCCCAAAATGGCCAAGGTAGACACCCAATTGGGGGCAATTAAAAAATAGTAAACTAATTTTTTTAAATTTTTTTAAATTACTCAATGTTTGCAACTACCGCATCTACCTTCATTCCAAATTTCATGCCAAACAGACAAACAATGCAAAAGTTATGAGCAAAAAAACACTTGTCCAAGGGCAAGGGGACAAGAAATAGGACCAATATTTCTTGTAATCACCCCGGAGGGAGTAGTTACTACAAGAGAAAGGGGTGTTTTAAGTGAGTTTTTAAGTATAGTCCTAGACATAAGATTATAAATAATGACCTTTAAGGAGATTTTTAGCAAAATTTTACTAGAGACACATGTATTTTTAGTAAAATTTTGTTGAGAATCTCCTTAAAGGTCATTATTTATAATCTTATGTCTAGGACTATACTTAAAAACTCACTTAAAACACCCCTTTCTCTTGTAGTAAGTGTATGCATCTCCGGAATATGTGTACTCCTATATAGTTATATTATTAAAATATTTCATATACAAACAATAGTATATGCATTACCAACAAAAGGTCAAGAATCTGGCAACTTTATATTATCAATAGTTAAGGAGTCAAGGACATCCAATTGTTCATTATTCAATAATGTTATGTGGTAGTTTATACTTTGTGGCGTTGCAATTTGATATGCAGTTACCTCACTTGAAGCAATACTATTCTAACCCTCAAAGGACATGCTCTATTACCAATGTAGTCTACCTAAAATTATCATATTCTTGGATGAGTACATATAGTGAGGTGAAAACATCCAAAATCGTTCGTATATCCAATCTCGACAAGTAAACTTCTATTGAAAGTGTCCCCCAAAGTGCAATTTAACCATTCCTATGTTTAATTGCAATTGGTTGATTGTTGATCTTTAGATTTTCGTATTAAGACTAAGCTATGTGATGGTTTGAGTAGCCTTGGGAGTTCCACTTTGAAAACGTAAAGTAGTTACATGTCTCATCCAAAAAAATTAATTTAAAAAAAAAACATGTATTTAAAAATAAAAAAAGGTGCCTTCAACTATGCTGAACTACTTATTTAGAGTTTAGACAATTTTGGATGTTTTTACCTTGAGTGCATTTTTAGTACTATAGAAGTTTCAAGGTAGTACTAATTCAGCAGTAAGGTGAGGTCGCTAGTGAGCCTGTAGAGCGAGCCAATTGGCTAAACCATTCTGCCAAATTGGCACTACTTTGCAACTTCTCTGGCATTTAAGTATTGTATGTTCGATTCTAAATACAATATACGGTCACTGAATTGACAAGCTTGATTGATTATGGCCCACAAAATTGACAATCTACCTTAGTAGCTTAGCTAGAGATTCTGACCCCTCAAAATGGCTTAATCCTTGAACGCCAAGATGGTGATTGTTGAAATCATCCCTTTTGGCCTCGGATGACATCATCTTCTTTGAAAAAAACAAAAGTGCTCACTCGAGGTCAAACTATTATTTATGATCTTTCCTTTCCACACGAAATTTGGAGGATGAATAGTTGCACTTCTATCCTACACAGGAGACTCTCTTGTCATTCATTGGCTGCAAAACGTCCACTTCGGCGTTTAAGGGTTAAAAATGAGTAGAATTGAATATATGGTTCTTTTGATTATCGTTCCTGTAGTTTCCTTAGAAGTCAATCATAAGACACTTGTAGTCATCCTTCTTCCGTTGCCAAGGAAGTCAATTCAGGATGCGAGGGTCAAGAATTCCTGCTGCAGCTAAGGTAGGCATCCCAAATGCGCCACTAACCTTAAAGCGCCATCTTCAGCGTGTGTACATCTCCAAAATCAATTATGTACCTCTGTGAAAGAAACGCTTTTAGAACCAAACTTTGTTCCTTCATAACTTTTGCATACAATATCCAAATGTCACGTTCTTTGGTGCGTTGGAACCTCCTTTCCCTTGCCAATAAGAATATATAAGAAGTTGAACAGTCTAATAGTAGTAATTAGGCACAGTAGCAATTAGTGGCGGTTTTGGGATACCTACCTTAGAGCCATTCCAGCTTGGGGCAGCGACAGCCAAGCACCTAATTCATGGGTCCAGAATTCACGAAAGAGTTGGCAGGGATGCTGCTCCAGTTCATTCCTTCATTCCTTCCGCAGCCTAAGTTATTCATATTTTAGGTTTTCTGGAAGTTCGGAAATGGCCCGATCCAGAGCAGGCTCCATGACTGACCCATAACTTACTACCACGGCATCATTCTTCTCCACCAGGAGTTCCATTTGGGGTTCAGCACAACGGTCCAGAGCCGTGCCGTAGCACAGCAGGAGCCGTGTAGCGGACTTATTTTTTAATTTCTTAGTAAGGAATTCAAATGTATTCTATTCTTTCGCTCAAGTCTCGCCACACGTACCATTCTGGAATAACTTAAGTGAGGGTTGGAGGTCTTTCTCCAGTGTCCATGCAACGACAAGAATAATTCATGTTAAGGTGGGTACATCCCAAACCGCCACTTTTTGTTGCTACTGTGCCTAGTTATTGTTGTTAGAGTGGTCAAATTTTCATATTTTCTTGTTTGCAAGTGAAAGAAGGTTCCAACGCATTAAAGAATGCAAAATTTGGATACTATATGCAAAAGTTATGAAGAATCAAAGTTTTTTTTGGTAGAGGTTCTTCGACATATGTACATATTGATTTTGGAAATGTACATAGAGTGATGATGATGGTTTTAGGCAAGGTGCAATTTTGGGTGTACCCACCTTGTAGTGGCCCATAATTCATGAATAAATTTGCATTCAAGTTTTTTTAAACTACAAGGAGCTTTGATTTGGGGGAAGCAAAGGGCCCAATGCCTTGAAGTTTCAAGAATGTTAAGTAGTTCTTTCAATATTATTTTTATTTTTATTTTTTCCCTTGACATGAGATGGATTTGATCATGGTGCATTTAATGAAATGTTTTTGGTTTTAATTCGACTTTAGATGCACAAGTCCAATGAATAAATTGGAACAAATGGAAAGGTCATGATTACTAGTTTCAATCCTAGCTAAAGGTTGCAATTCATGAAGTTTTTTTTTCTAAATCACACAAAAGTACTTGTGCTAGAAAGATTATCTCATCACAATTCCATGTTGTTAACTTTTGCATGTAGATTACTTGCACTACCACACTCGGGTAGCAACATTAGTTGAAAATATTTCTGAAAGTAGGTAACAAATTTTTTAGGGAAATTGTTTTTTCAAAAAGATTGCATAGGAAAAGAATCTAGTAGAATATTTCTATTTATTTTATCAATTACCAAAATCTATTTTTTGAAAAAAATAAATATTTGACAAAGTAAAGTAGATGCACCCATAGTTGATCATGACCCATAGCCAACTTATAGGGGGCACTATTTCCAACCAAGGCTAAAAAGCTTGGAATGTGTTTTTTCAAGGTTGGGACTAATAAGGTTATGACACATGTCCAAAGTAGTGAGGAAGAAGGTAGAAAATAGTGAGCGGAAAAGCAGTTTTTAGATGATCGGAATTGGATGACTCTAGACATTGGTTATTAGTCCGGACAACTTTTTGACTCCCAAAATTCATGGTAATTTCAATTTAGCGAAGAAAATTACGAAAATTTGGGAGTTTCCATATTTCTTATCTTTCTACATGGGGAAAAATTCTTGCACCTTAAATTGCTCATCATTTGTTGGGAAATCCCTTAAGTGATCGGGTATGGGTACATTCACCTTAGTACCAAAGCTATTGCCCAGGTACAATATCATGACCAAGAAAAAACACTAAATTCTATATATTTTGAATTTCAAGGAATAGTAAAGTGTTCTCTCAACATTAATGGCCCTTAGAGTTTATGCAACAAGCCATCTAAGACATGTTGTTAGACTCAAGACGTGCTCCGCTGCTGAAGGCTCAGATTGGCGCTAGACAACGACCACATGACTTTGGGGGTATTTGGGCTAAATTTGACTTGATTTGGACTAGTTCTCCCATCCTCACCCGTAGAGACAGCTCTAGTATTATTTGGAACAAGAAGGGCCTTCCTTCTTGTACTTTTATATAGTTGTGTTTTTCTCTTTGGTTTCTTGTTCCCCCTTTTTTTGCTCTTATCTCTTCATTGTCTAGCCTGCTTGGCTTGGCTGCTATGTATCATGGTGTTTTTTTTTTAATGCAATGGTTCTTTCCATTTGTTCAAAAAAAAAAGTGGTGATATAAAATGATAAAATGGTGCTCCAAATTTTAGCATTCATCCACATATTGGATAGAAATTATCACATTAGTGTATATCACATGTCTATCATTCTATTTTCATCCACAATCTGGCAATTTCATTCAAGATTTTTTTTTAATTCCTAGTTTTTTGGCGGAAAACTTCACGATTTTTTGCCATTTTTTAGCCAATTAATTTTTTTCTAGTGCAATCTCGCACCAAAAAGCCAAAAAAAAAAACCCTTGATGCATGCAATCTAAATTTAGTAAACCTTATATTTCTTAGAGACATTTTTGACAATTGATCTCCATATTTTTCCCTAATGTAAATGTAACAAGCACTAAAATCAAATACTAAATTAAGTACCTCCATTTGGAAATAGTGTATCTATTCTCAGTGTTATTGCTTTGTGAAATGGATACACTATTTCCAAACAGAGTTAGCAAAATTTTGATGAAAATCTGCCAACAGAAAAGCCAATGTTCGCAAGCTAAGGCACCAACTCAGATCGCGGAATTCACTGCAAGTATCCGGACAATCCTCAACATGTCCTCTCATAGTAACAGTCAAACTACACCTGAGTGCTCCTCGTGAAATCTGCGCAGAGATGATTCTATTGTAGACCTGTCTCTGCTTCCAAGATTTCATTGCAACATTAGGTAGATCTGTTTATCAAGCCACTGTAACAGTTGTCTCCGATAGCACGCTTTTATGGATCCAACTCGTTCCAATGCTGCCTGTGCCTGTGAGCTTCGCACGCTCGGCACCCGCATTTGTATTTTCTTCAAATTCTCAGAGTGCCCGATCAACAGGTTGATGTCCTTGGTGATTTTAGTGGAGTTTGGTGTGGAGTACATCTAAGCATTTGGAGTAAACTTCTTACAATTGGAGCACAATTGAGGGAAAGGTTTGGATTGTGGAACCAATAGTTCGCAAAGTGGCTAGAACTGCAAAGTTTGCGTTCAGGTACATGGTGGTGCTTGTGATCTTCTCCCTCAGTCTTTGTTGTTTGTTTTTCTGGTTGTGTATGTGACGTTGAAAGACCTAAGTTTGAGTTTGCAATTGCCCTTGAGATTTTTTACAAATTTTTTCACTCTTTTCAAGTTTTCTGCCTTCTCAAAATTTGAGCTCTGTCGTTCTAAAACTGTCCAAAACATTCATTTTGTCGCATCGATTAGGGGTACAACGTAGAGTAGAGTCACCTTCCTTGCCTGGAAGCAGGTCCCTTCTCTCTTCCTTGTGACCAATTAGTTTTGAAGCACTTTTCTGCTCTTTTATAGTATTCTATGGCCAGGTGAAACTTTTGTGTGTTACAATACTTGGAGATTCTAAGGTAGAGAACACTCTTTCCATCGCTTTTATTCATTTAAATCAATCAATGGAGGAGTGTGCTTTTAGTTAGAGATTAATTTGGAGAGACCACTTTGGGTTCTTCAGAGACGAAATTCTCTTGAGATCAATTTTTTCTCTCCCAACGTAAGAATTTTCTTATGCGATCATTCAAATGGGGAGTTCTAGGTCGCTCAATAAGTCTACAACCCCATTTTCCAGGATCGATCAACTATGTTAATTGAAGCCCAACAGTGTAGGTGTGTTCTTGTCGGTAACAGGCCGGGGTGAGGTCCCTAATACCGGTTTAGTATTCTCTACCTTAAAAGCCTGGGTATCGAACGCCATGAGCCTTCCGCTAACTGCTTGTCTGGCAAGCTTTTATTGTAAATGCAGGTAGCACTAGTAGTACAAGGGTGTGATGTTTGACTATTTTTTTGGTTTTATCCAATTCTAATAGTAATGTATTTTCGTCTCTTGCAGGCACTAATCTTCGGAAGTGGCCATGGCCAGCTCCATTGCAGCCCTAGCCCAGGGGCTACGAGAGTGCACCCTGACATCAAATCTAGCCCATACCAAGATCCCCAAGCGGCATGTGTACATGACGCCTCGCCTCTCCTCCACTTTCTACTCCTCAAAATCTTTCCACACTCTCTATTGTGCCTCCCGACCACGCAGACTGTCACCTTGCAAATCCGCGCTGGAGGCTCCCAAAGCTACCAAGGAACCAGGGACACAAGTCTTGAAGGAGAAGGTGGGCCAAGCCTCTGAAGCTGAGAAGCAAGCAGTGGACACTGTGAAGGAGGAAGATGTCCCTGAAACTGTGAAGGAGGATGGCGTCCCTGAAGCTGTGAAGGAGGAGGCCGTCCCTGAAGCTATGAAGGAGAATGTGCAAGATGTTGTGGAAGTTATGAAGGAGGCTCTTGAGGAAACAGTAGAGGATGTTGTGGAAGGTGTGAAGGACACTCCTGAAGCCGTTAAGAAGACAGTGAAAGCTGTGAAGGAGAGTGTGCAGAAAGCTACTGAAGGTGTGAAGGAAACTGTGGGAGCCGTGACTGGGACTGTGAAAGAGTCGGTGGAAGTACCAGCTGAGGCTGTGAAGGAAGTTGTGCAACCAGAACTGAAGAGTCAATTGACCCGGACTCGGAGCTTCCATCATCCCCGAGGTGGTAACATCAAGGCAGATCCACTCCGAGTTATTATGTTTCAGGTACGTACATTCAAATTACTGAATCTGATTGCTTGGAAGACAGGTCTGAACTTCATATTCAAGGTCACATAGTCTGAATGTACGAGACAAATTTGTGCTACAGTCAAGGATAGGGTGGCAAGTGAGTAATGTATTCTAGAATGCCACTGAAGAAGAGGATCTAATTTATGAGGTTTTTAAAGGGTTCTAGCTACTACGTCTATCACTTGGAGAAGATTTTGTAAGAATGAACGCAATTTTCAAATAACTTCTTGTTCATCCAAGAGAATGCTTAAATCGTGAAAGAGGAATCTTGCCACTTTTCTTTATGACCAAGTTTATGAAATTGAAACCTGTGAGCTCTAGTTTTGTACAAAGGTGTAAGCAAAAATGTACATTTGAAAGTTCAAAAATGATTTGTGCACCTGAGGGTACAAGGTCAAGGGTGCCTAGAGAATCCTTCGTTTAAGCTTTGATTTGGCTTTCTGGAGGGGGGTGCACACCTTGAATCATTTTTAGCCAATTGTTTTTAGAAGACAAAATGGTAGATTTATTTAACTAATTTGTATTTGTATATTTTCTGGAATCTTGTAGAATTAGTTATGAAGTTTTGAAGTTGGTGCTCTAAAATACCGGTTGTCCCCACACCCTGAATTTCTGAAAAATCCAACATCTATCTCAGTTGGGAGGCTTCTTTTAGAGCAAGTTGATTTTACTACACCTCGTCAAGGAATGTGGCACCAATTGGATCCAAAAAGCTGGTTCTAAAAGCTTCATATTTAGTGTACAGTACTAGAGTTTCTTGAGCACCCTTACTTCCTGTACTGTACATTCAACTTCTTCAAATTGCAATGGAATGAAACGGTAATTCCACAAACTGAATTGAAAGATTGTGTTGATTTGTTTGGGCAGGGATTTAACTGGGAGTCATGGAAGAATCAATGCTGGTATGACGTCATGGCGAAGGGAGCCGAAGAATTAGTGGCAGCCGGCGTCACTGATGTTTAGTTTCCTCCATCGAGCCATTCTGTTGCTCCTCAAGGTAAAATCACAGTTTCACGAAATCCTATCACGTTCTCATCCCAGTGGATGGTCATGTTCAGTATTCATCCATCTTTGCACATTTTCATTCAAAGTTGGAAGCACTCTTGAGTTTTACATCCACAAATGACAAATGAAAGAAAATACTACCTCCGTCTGACTAAAAACCTTCGAATCAGAAATAGTGCGTGTACCACTAAAACCACTCCATTTATTGATTTGATTGTTGATCGTTGAGGAAGCAATGTGGAATTTTGGAATTGATTGAGTAGGAATTGATTTGAATTCCACATTGCTTGCTCAACTATCAAAATCAATAAATGGAGTGGTTTAGTGGTACATGCACTATTGCCCAATTTGAAGGTTTTTAGTAGGATGGTGGGAGTATTCAATAAGAATGTTGTTGCAATGGTTGCAATGGTTGTACTACTAGTTTTACTTATGCATATAGCATTTCAATCTCTTGGTGTTGGAATTTAAAAGATGAAGTTCATGAAGTAAATAATCATTTATTGGAATTTCCAAAACATATACTCAGCCCATAAATGTTAATAATATAATTAACATTTTGTTAGTTGAAATTACAAACTGCATCGTGTTAGCAAATTTAGTTGACTATTGCAACTTCAAAAACTTGTTTCAACAACTCAGGGCTTGATTTCTTCAACTTACATATTTGGGGTTTAATGAATGTATTAAAGCACCTAATTGTGATGCTAACCTAATTGCAATGCAAAATATGATAGCGCCAAGATTTCAAAATCTATATGAATTAAGGTCCTACATATGTCGCAATTTGTGCAATAAACCTTAAAGTATCCATTGTTAAGTGATGAGAATTGTTACAATGCAAAATATGATAGCACCAAGATTTCAAAATCTATATGAATTAAGGTCCTACATATGTCACAGTTTGTGCTATAAACCTTAAAGTATCCATTGTTAAGTGACGAGAATTGTTGCAATCAACATTTCTTTTGAGCAACATTTTGCTCAAAAGCGACCCCATTTTTTCGGAGGAAATATTAGGTGATAAATTTTCCCTTGTTGAGTGGACGAAATTTTGCTTTCTTCCACATTCCAACGGACATTATTGCTCCTTTTTGGATGAATGTACATTCTTTTGGATGAATGAATATGTGAAGTTTCATCTATGTCTCATCCGTTTCTGTTGACGTTGACAAATACATCTATCTCTCCAATGAAGATTGCTTTCTACACCGCTCAAAATAAATAACAAAAAAAAAATCCATGGTTGCAATGGTGGGTTCAGCTTTCACAGTATTTTTTGAATTTTACCAACTATTTTCCTCCAATTCCTACATAGTGATCCTATTTTTCAAGTACTAAGTCTTTTTTTTTTCTCTATTTTTTACTCCAAATAGAATTTTTTCACCCATGCTAGGATTTAGGGTTTAGGGTTTAGGATTTTAGGATTTTAGGATTTAGGATTTTAGGGTTTTAGGGTCACCGGGTTTCACCAGTTTCTCAGTTTTTCAATGTTTTCAAATTGCAACCGTTTTTTTCCCCCAATTCCACCGGCTAACAATGAACTCCCCGACTGACCGAACATTGGTTGATGTTGCCCCAGGGTACATGCCGGGGCGCTTGTACGATTTGAATGCCTGCAAATACGGCGATGAGGAGAAGCTGAGGGCCACCGTAGACAAGTTCCACCAACTAGGCTTGCGTTGCATTGCGGACATCGTCGTGAACTACCGGTGTGGAGAAGCCCAGGACGAGCGAGGCGAGTGGGTGATTTTCGAAGGAGGCACCCCGGACGACGCCCTGGATTGGGGGCCCTGGGCGGTGGTAGGGGATGATTATCCCTACAGGGATGGGACCGGGGCTCCGGACACCGGGGACGACTTTGGGTCCGCCCCCGACATTGACCACACCAATGACCGTGTGCAAGCGGATCTCATTGTGTGGATGAATTGGATGAAAATAATACAAGATTGGGTTCGACGGATGGCGCTTCGACTTTGCCAAAGGCTATGCAGGTGAGGGAGTGTGCTTGCACGTACGGTACTACCAGGAGTTTTAGGAAATTCCCCTCACAAATTGACATGTTGTTTGATTTTTTGATTTTTTTTAACCCCTAAAGGACCATTGTCCCTACGGGGGACAAATGCGTTTTCGGGCAGGTACCTACGGGCTGAAATTTTCTCCTGTTTTTTTGAAACTTTTTTTGGAGGTAGAAAAACTGATTAGCTTCAAGGGAATATAATTTTTTTCACAATCGGTGCTCGGGAAAAAAAGTTATGACCATATAAGCTCAAAACAGGCTACGAGGGGCAGCTCGGGCAGCAAAAAAAAAAGGGACAAAAATTTGAATTTTTTTATTTAATATTTTTTTTCTCATAGATTATATTTTTGGCTTTCCGGAAAGCTTTGATTCATTTCATTTGGATATGTTATGAGAAAGTTATGGACATTCTTGTTTTTCGGGCAGTTAAAGCGTCTTCTTGAAAAAAATAACTTTGGGATTCATTTCTGAATGCAATTTTTCAAATTTTTCAAATTTTTTTTTTGGGATGGTCTGATTTACTTGTTAGAACAATCTCACCATTGGGATTAGTGCATTTTAATTCCATCTAAAATATATGAATGTTTTAGATTTTCCTTCTATCTTGTACCTACATCTACTTAACAATTTTTTTAAGAATGATAATTAAGTTTTTTTTTAATATTATTTTTTTTCTAGACTCTCAACTCAATTCTCCACTATATAAAATAAAAGCTCAAAACTCTGTAGTGCAAAAATTTTAAGTTAAAAATGTTTAAAGTCAAAAAATCTAGTCCCGCAATGTGCTGAAAAACTTGTTTTTTTCACTTTAAATGCAAATATCTTGCAATCTGTGCGGTCAAAAATTCTAAAAAAAATTCTACACATTCTTGTACTAGTTAGGTGTAAGATCCTACGGTTGGATGTGAAAAAAAAAACATTTTTCAATTTTTTTTACTCTTTGCTATAGAAATGGCAGTTTTTAGTGTTTTTTGGCAGAAAAAAGGCCTCGGTCCTTTAGGGGTTAATTTCCAAATTTTTTGAGTGACTACCTTGGTCATAGGTCAGCATCCTTCCAGTTAATCCTTTAAGGAAGTTGTGGACCAGTGGTGCAATGCCTGAAGAGAATCCTTCAACGGTGCATACGTTCGTCCTTGGAATTTTGTGCAAAAAAAGAGGTCTTGCATAGTAGTGTGACCTCTAATTAGTGCTTTTGGTATTTTTAAGTACAATAGATGATTCACACTATACCAAAAAGGATGATTTCCATGGTGACCAGCCTGGCCTTTCAAGGTTGATGTAAGTTTGATTTTTGTTGACTGTTTGCGGCTCTTTTTGACGTGCAACTTCACTGGGCTTGATGCAGGCTACTTTGTGGGCCGCTACGTCGAAAAGACGGAGCCGCAGTTTGCTGTGGGGGAGTACTGGACCAGCCTGCGGTACGGGGACCAGGGGGTGGAGTATAACCAGGACGGTCATCGGCAGCAGTTGGTGAATTGGGTGGATGCTACCAAACAGAGATCCTCGGCGTTTGATTTTACTACCAAGGGCGTATTACAGGAGGCGGTGAATGGACAGTTGTGGCGTCTCCGGGACTCTCAAAGTAAACCCCCGGGAATGATCGGCTACTGGCCGGAAAAGGCGGTGACGTTCTTAGATAACCATGACACTGGGTCGACTCAGAAGCATTGGCCGTTCCCTGGGAAGCATATCATGCAAGGCTATGCGTATATTTTGACACATCCTGGAAACCCCTGCATTGTAAGCCTTTAATTTCTTCTCTTATGCACCTACGTTCAAAAAGAATCATTCAATTTTAAATCATTGTAAAACTGTTTTCCATCTGTTGTAAAACCTTAAATTTGGGAGATAAAATAAGGGCTCGCAACTGATGAGCACCTCTGAAAATTAGGGTCATAACATACTGTACGTTGCTCCTGCCCACATAAACGAATATGGTATGCCGATCTTACAGTACTCCAGGGACTGTTTCATTTGAACTTCCTGTACATAATAAGCTCCTTCATGAAGAGAATCTGCTTTGAAGAGAAGCTCTCGGTAGTTATATGTTGTTTTGATTTCATTTATTTTGGGGGTTCCATTTTGGTTGGTAATCTTGCATTGATTGTGAGAAACCATACTAGTAACTCTGGTTCAAAGACCGTCGTGAATGAAGAGTGTCTGATTGTGGAATAATACTGATCGATGTGGTGGTTCTGGTTCTTGTGTGGGTGTGCTAGTTCTGGGACCATTGGTTTGACTGGGGGTTGAAGGAGGAGATCGGAGGACTGATTGCTGTTCGCAAACGGAACGATATCAATGCAGCGAGTAAGGTTCACATTATGACAGCGGAGAGTGATTTATATGTTGCCTCTATCGATGAGCGTGTGATTCTCAAGATTGGACCACGGTATGATATGGGCCATTTGACTCCCAATGCGGAGGAGTGGCAAATTGCGGCTCTGGGGAAAAACTACTGCGTATGGGAGAGGAAGAAGTGATCGTCGATCTCACCATGCATGCATATGATTTTATATAGCCTTTAAAATGTCGAGTAACTATATCAGTAGTTTCGGCCTTTCGGGGCTCTCTGTCATGGTTCTGTGAGCTTGAATCGGCGAGGGCTTGATGTGAGACCTTGAACAAACAACCTCTTGATCTTCCGTTGCACAGAAGATCTCACTGGAGCTAGTTGTTTCTCTTTGGAGCTCTGACTGCAACTGGTGCTGCTAATTAATTCTAGGTCTAGAGAGTATTTTAGCCATTTTCCTACCAGCAAAATGAGTCGATCATGAGTATTTGTAATAGCCAGGGTTTAAGAGTCTGGATGACAAATCGGTCACGTCAAGAAAGTATTATGAGAAGAAGCCGTGTTCAGTAACTTACATGATACTCATGTAAGGAAACAGGTTCAGAAATCACCCACCTAAGAGCTAAAACTGAATTTTGGGGAGGTGAAACGTCTCAAAATATTTTTCAGTAAATTTACCTTGAAAGAGAAGAGGAATTGGCATCTAACCCAAGTCGTTTCATATTTTTTGGAGCATTTTGGAATTAGTTATGAAATTTTGGAGTTGAAGTGGCATAGGGCTCTAAAATCGCCCACCCCCTAAAATGTACACTATTTGTACATCACTGAAGGCTATGAAATAGTTACATGTACAAGCAATGTACATTTGAGTAGGGTGGGCAATTTTAGAGCTTGTGCGATTTCAAAGCTTGTTACCTTATTGTACAAAAATAAGCATGTGAGCATTGACTAGGTTATTTTGATATGGAGTTCTTGGGTACACAATTCTTGTATTGATTATATGGCCTTGATTATAATCACTTATAATGCATTTAAGTCCAGGATTTAATTTGTTTTAATGTAGAAAACTCTTGTAGCCCTTTTAACAAGGAATCCAAAAATGTAAATATATACATGAATTGAATATTTTTTGAGGACAATAATAGCAATAAAAACCTAATTATGATTTTTTTATTATAAATAAAACACTATCAATGAATGAATTTTAATTTTAATTGAAGGGAACTTCTTATATGGATTTTTGAAAATCATACATTTTGAAAGTGTTTCAATTCTTTATATATATTGTAAATTAAAAAAAAAAAAAATATGCCATCCAACATTTTTTACATCTCATTTTATTTAATTTGGACTTTACCAAATTTCTTGGCCCTTTTAATTTGATATAATTTTTACAAAAGCCGTCTTTTAAAAAATTTTAATGCCAATAATCCTTGCGTATAATACAAGAGTTGCGTACCTAGGATGGAGTTTTGTAATAATGTGGCAATAATATGTTGTATATAATAGTGGTACGAAACCATAAAGTCCCAAAGTCTTTTTTCATCAAATTCCATTCAAAATTGCTATTTCTATTGCAAAGTGCAAAAACTCTTAGAATTTATTTTTTTGCAAATCTAATCATAAGATCCTACACTAGACTAGTATAAGAATGAGTGAAAGAAATTTTAGAAATTTACTTTGACCACTTAGATTGCAAGATATTTGTATTTGAAATGAAAAGTATATATAATTTTGTACCTTCCTTGGTTAGATTTTCAGACTTTGAATCTTCTTATCTTAAGCTTTTTGTTCTATCAATATTTAATTAAGAAAGAATTATACTGAAGAATTGAGTTGAAAATTTAAGAAGAAAATTCAAAAAACACATACTTAATTTTCATTCTTTAAAACAATATAAAGTAGAAATAGGTATGAAATTGAAGGAAAATTTAAATTGTTAATAGGTCTACGATGGAATCAAAACACAATAATCCTAATAGTAAGATTGTTCTAGCAAACAAACTAAACCCCTTCAAACTCTTTTTAAAAAAAAATTGCGTTCAAAAATGAATCCTATTAGTTGTTTTTCCATGAAAATGCTTAGATTGCCTAAAAAATGAATGGCCATAACTTTCTCATCACTAGTCCAAATAGAATGAATCTAATCTTTGTGTAAACAAAAATACTGTCTATATAAAACAAAATCTTAAAAAGTTATTCTAACTGTATTGGGTCTGGCTAATGAGGGTCTATCTCTATTTTCCTATATAGTTTCTTTTTATTAGTTTTATTTTTGAAAATTTTGTTTTATCTTTTTATAAATTTTTTTTTTTTCTTTGAAGCTCTAATTTGGACTTATTGTAGCATAAATTTTGCTCCTAGGCACTGATTCAAATAAAAATATATTTCCAAAAAAGCTAATGTGTTTTCCTATCTTCAAAATTAAGTTTCAAAAAATTATGACATAAATTGAGATTGTAGGAACCTATTAATACAAAATTCATTTTGTTTGTTGAAAGGACAATGCCTACTAACAACTTTAGGGGTTAAAAAAGAACAATCATTGAATCAAGAAGGTCAAGTAAATTTTTGTTTAATCCCTAAATTGTTATTATCACATATTTTGTTTGATCTTTTGTTTTGGTTAATAGAAAGATTTTAATGCAGCAATGCCTTAACCCTAGATGGATGATAAGACCAAAAAGTGGTGGATGGAAAATTTTCAAGACCACTGTACAATAGAAATAATGAAGATTGCACCTATTGGTCCAAAAATTGAATTATTTTTAGTAAAGATCCTTGATGATAGGTTTTGTCTTTTTAGGATAAAAAGGACTTTAAAATTAATTGATTTGACATTTGAAATATTTCAAATTGCAACTAGTTTATTGGGATGTAATTCATTTTGTTTATCATATACCTTTCAAAGTTGAATGAATTCATCCTTTCAATCCCAAAGTCTTCTCTATCATTGGGAATTGTATAGGGTTTATCTTGGAGGCAAAGAAGGAGATAAAATACATTATCCCAGGACAAAATACTTGTTATTCTCCTAGTGTAATTAACCTGAAGTTCTTACAATGTGAATTTTCAAACATTGGTTGTAAAATCCTATAAGGCTTGCAAAATTCAAATTATTCTCATACTTTGCCTCTGTTTGTAAATAATATTGATGTTTTTATCGTGTTTTACAAAAGAAAGATCAATATTATTTAGAAACAAAGGGAGTGTATCTCAATTAAAACATGAATATTTATGTATACAATTGTTAATTAATAGAATGTCTTAGAGATTAGCATTAGGATTGTGGTACTTGAAATTGACAAATTGCTAGAAGGAGCCTGCTAGTCCTCAATGCTTGATTATGTGACCTACTAATTGAACAATAAATGTCAATTTTGTTAAATTGGTGATATTCACACAACAAAAATTGTGATATATATATATATATATATTCACAAAGGTCTAATATGAAGGCCCAAAACTAGGAAAGCAATAGATTTTGGGTTCACACTGCATAAGTGGGTGAACGCAAGAAAAAACTGCTGATTTTGTTGCGTTTTGACAGTACTCATCATTTTTTTTCCAGTACTTTAAAATTAGAAAAAGATTTTTTTTTAAATAAAAAAATATGGTTAATGTATATACCTTTAAAATGAAGGTAACCACCAAAGGAAATTCATTTAAAAAAATTCTAAGCAGGACAAATAGAAAGTGCCAAATCACAAGAAAATGGATATTTTGATGTTTTAATTAGTTAAAAATAGAAAAAAGGTAAATACATATAATGAAAATTGGCCATTTGTAAGAACTCTATGGAAATGGTCATCCACCCAAAAAAACTCCAAAATAATATTTTATATGTTACAAAATGCAAGCAAAAAGAAGCGCACTTTGTGGACTTTCCCAAACCACATACAATTAATTATTTTTAGAATTCCTTTGAGCAATAGCTACAAGTCTTCTAGAAGACCAAGCCCTCCAAATTTCAGCTCATAATTCATTTTTCTGGGTACTAAATAGTACTAAAAACCTCCAAATTAGCAAATGTGACATAAAATTGGGGGCTATTTTTGGATAGTAAACTACTTTTGAAAATTACAAAAAATTAGGCAAGGTGTATAATAGTCATGAGTACCTTACCTATAAATCTTGAGTCATTTGGAGCCAAAACTCAAAAGTTTTGGCCAAAAAAATAATCAAAACGCAAAATGTGACACAAAATAGTACAGGTGTTTCTTGCATTTATCCAAGTACCATAATGGAATATTGCCAATTTAACGAAATTGACACTGACACTAAGGTAGAAGGTTCTAAAATTGCATAGGCTCTAAAATTGCCCACCCTACTCAAATGTACACTGCTTGAACATATTGCTTTTTCATAGCCTTCAGCAATGTACAAACAATGTACATTTTAGGGGGTGGGCAATTTTAGAGACCTATGCCACTTCAACTTCAAAATTTCATAACTAATTCCACAAAGCTCCAAAAAAATATGAAACGACTTGGGTTAGATGCCAATTCCTCGTCTTTGAAGGAAAATTTACTGAAAAATATTTCGAGATGTTTCACCTCCCCAAATTTCAGTTTCAGCTCTTAAATGAGCGATTTATTGACCACCTACCTTAGTATAATTGAATTTTCATTCATGTGACAGTTATTGCCTACAATATTACTAATCATAAATCTACACCTCTCATAGTTATGAAAGGAAAAAACTATATGCTCTCATTTTCGGCAACAGGAAATTAGCGCGATTCCGGTGCCAAAATTTTTGACCCAAATCCATACAAAGCTCTACAAATTCGGACAGGTATAGAATTGCGATTGCCCTGTAATTGCCGAAATTGTGGAAGACGCCAATTGACGTCGAAATTGACGTTCAACTTAATTGAAATTACTGCCTTCAATTCACGTGGCAACTTGTCACGCACATTTGCACAGTTTCCGGCCTCTGTTGAACTGCTGCTCTCACACGTACTTCGATCGCCGGCTCTGAGAGCTAGTCACAAGCCTTATGTATCGTCTCACACTCTGCAGCTAGAGTTCTTTGGATATCAAACTTGATCTGATACTAACATTTCGACACAGTTCACATAACAGGCACAGCAATTAAGTAAACACCGTCGATCAATGTCTGGACCAACTCACCAAACAGTAAATTAACACTCGGGGAATATTTTAAAAGACAAATACGTACGTGAAGGCAATAACCAAGTGACTGTCAAAAAGAGCTAATCGGAGAAGAACAACTAATCAAATCTTCGAGGAGTCATCCATTTTTGCTTCCTCCTTTTCATTACATTTGTCCACTTTGGAAAGGAACTATTTAGGAAGGTCACGAGGTTGCCTTGCTCTGTCGGTATTACAACTATCTTCTTAGTATGAAATTAATTGAAGATCAGTTCATGCAACTCCTTGGGAACGTGTTTATTTTTCTTGGAACTCTTTTGATGCATTGATCGTTCTTTAGCCCCTCAACGCGCGCCTGAAGTCGGTTAGCATGCGGGAGGAGCGGGTTGAAATTGCTCATTTTTCCTGTAACTTTGAATCTATTGTGAACTACAATATTGATATCTCCTATTGCAGGATGCCCAGAAGCACCTGCCGTCCAATTGACGTCATGTTTTCAGCACTCACTCTTTGGTAATCCATCTGATACCACAAGTCATTTTCTGAGGTAGAGCAGACGGATTTCGTCCCTTCAGGCGCTGAGGGGTTAACAGACAATTTTACGTGCGCCAAAGAGGAGATCAAATCTGTACAAGGAAATCAACGCTGCCGAGGAGGCTCAAATCTGTGTCACAACCCACCTGCACTAAACGTCAAGTTCGTTCAATTGGCGGTATTCCAATTACTTTGACACCTTTCACAACGTGCATTTTGAAAAATCCATGCCTGTCCTAGATTGTATACAGTTATGTACATATATGACACAATTTGGCAACGGAATCGTGCCAATTGAACGATATAGAATATACGTCCTGCACCAGCTAGCGGAGGTCAACGCTGCAAGATACTTCAAAAATTAATGTTGTGTCCGAACATGGGCACTACCCTTTGACAAATACATCTTGCTAACCAAGTTAAACCCTCCCAAAGTCAAGCCTTTTGTTTTGCCAAAACATGATCTCAAACCTTACTCAAATAAAAAAATACTGCGTGGGGTGCACGAGCCAAAGGATAGGGTGATGACGTGAGCTTAATTTTCGGTCCAAGTCCACATGGAGTAAAGTATAAATAGTGGCACTCACAGAATGCCATCTCACAATCAGTTGTAAGTTTCAAGCGCATGGTGGATCAGTAGCCTCCTTCAGAGATATAACCTCCTACAGAGATATACTGAGTTGAAACTCAAATGCTCTCGACCTCAGCATATTCATCCTCAGGCCACTTGCTTGAGCTTTGCGAAACCATCAGGCACTTTCATCAGTTCCTTTCTTACCTGCATTTTGAATGTCTTCATTTTGTCCGAGTGAAAGTGAATGGCAACTGTTGAAGACTGTATGCATGACAAATGTTGAGTCCATGGATTTTTAGTTTGACCTCGTTGATCTGTCCAGAATTCCATGACAGAGGATGATATTTGCCTAGAATTTTTTCACATTCACATGGTATGGTACCATATATGATGTTTCAGTACAGAGTGAATAGTTAGTATGCACATTATATCCTCATTTGCTTTCTGAATTCACGACTTCGGCACTTTGAATGGCCTGAAACGTAAATCAAAACCAGTTCCTAGTTTTAGAGCTTTTTGCAGTTGAATGTCACAATGTTGGATTGCACCAATGTAACGAAATTGACGTAAGTTACATTAGTTCTATCATCAATTATATGGCTTTTCTTCATTTTGTCCGAGAGGGGATTGTAAACCTTTGGAGCTAGTATGCTTGAAATTGTAAATTTGAACCAATGCTTCTGACCCTTTGGATCTGCCTAGATTCCTTGACAAAAGGTGAACCGCGTTTGCGACCCTAAAACGCACATTGCAACATGTATTTTGTTGGAGTTAGTGTACTGTAACTATTAGAACTGCGGTACCAAAGTGCTTTGAATGACTTGGTATTTATTTTGCAGGCTTCAGTTCTTTGAAAAGGTTCAAACCTGCTAGCTCGCCACGAGATAGCTAGTCCACGACTCACATCTCCAGTTAGGAAGACTGCAATGGATAAGATGTTGCCAACAGCTTTCGTACAGCAGCTTCACCGCCGTGCGCGTAAGATGCAGCAATTAATGCCGACAGGGAAACTCGTGAACATGGCAATGGCCTTTCTCATGCTGTCAACAGGGCTGGGGCTGGTGAAGGGCTCCACGCCAGGCAGTAGTCTCAGCCTATTTTACTACAACGGGCTGTGCCCCGGCTTTGGCTTTTTTGCGACTTCGAAGTTTCAAGATCTTACGGATGCTGTTGTGAAACCCAGAGTTACTGCTGATCCTAGCCTTGCTCCTGCCTTGATGAGGTGTGCACACAACAGGCCTCGTTTTTACTGTCAATCTCTACATTCTGTTTTCCAATCTAGTCTTTACTTGAGGTAGGAGAGTTCTTGAAGTTTACGTATAGGTATTGTTTTGTCCGTTTGTTAGATTTGGAGCTTGTCTAGATAAACCTACATAGACGGAAATTTATGATTGAACCATTTGAACTCAGTCCTTGAATTCCATTTAGTTTCTAGGCAGTTGACCATCCATATACGTGTTTTCAAAGTCATATACATATCTGAAGCAAGTTCACCGCAATTTATGTACAGGATGGCGTTTCACGACTGCTTTGTTGAAGTAAGTCTTTCCACAAGCCTGAGGAAGTATTATATTTATTGCTGAACAGTTTAACTGTTTCTCAGTGGCAGAATTAGAGGCCGCTATAGGTGGAAATTCATAAGCAGAAGGAACTTGAACTGCAATTTATTGATGAATTGATAATTGCATTTGACCTAAGACAGTTTTATTATTTCATTTTGGATGCAGGGGTGTGATGCCTCTGTTCTGCTAAACTCTACACCAGGTAATTTAACCGAGAAGAATGCACTTCCGAACCTTACCCTGAGAGGGTTTGAAGTCATTGATGCAGTCAAAACCGCGTTGGAGATTGTCTGCCCAGGAGTATTTTCGTGTGCCGACATTCTCCAAGAGGTTGCCCTGGCGGCACAGAGATATGTGGTAAGCACGTTTCTCTAGTCAAGCTAGGCGTGCAAACAATATTCTGTCTTCTTTGTAATTTGCGACTGTTGGGATCTCCACTTCTTCAAATACAGAGGCTGGCTGAGTAGAAACTGGAGGAAAGATGTCCACATGATTTTTGGATTGAGCATTGTATTGAATAGAATTCTATAGTTCAATTCAGTGTCTCTTTGACTCCAGACCTGTTTTCTTGCATTTTTTCTGTATTCTTGATGCGGAAGGAGCCTTCCCATGACTAGTTAGTAATGCTACGATGGAGGTCACTCATAGTTTGGCCACATTTGAAATGTTTTGAGCCTCCATGAGAGAGCTTTACAAGGAGAGCTTTACCCAAGGAATTGTGCGTGCAAATTCAGTGTTCTCCCAAAACTTCCGTCTAAGGTTCTATAAGCCCGTGGACTCCAGGAACTAAACCAATTCTTATTGAATCCCTTCTGTGAAAAATATGCTCAAGAAGAACATGGTCCCAATTAAGTATGACTAATTAGAGAATTTGTGTTGGGTGTTCATGGATGCAGGTCCAACCTTTTTTTAAAAGTACATGGCCACTGTGGTATGGGAGGCGTGATGGACGAGTTTCAAATGCAACGACGGCCACTCTATCCCTTCCTGGTCCTGACATGAATTATACCCAGCTAGTGGCAAATTTTGCTGCACAAGGCCTGAACAAGTTTGACCTTGTTACCCTTTCAGGTACCAAGCACTAAAATGTTCAAATATTTCACCAAACTAATATGAATGAAATGTAAATAATATGAGCTTGCATCAATTAATAGTGATACAAAAATATGAAGTGCCCTATGTCCACTGCCGTATTGGGATTGTTTCATGAACGTTTCGAAGAAATTATAAAGAAAATCTCTCGCACTATTCATAGACTGAGGTCTCTTCTAGTATGCAGTTTAAATGGTTATATATGACCTCTTTTTGTATCTCTATGCAAAGCGCAAATGTCAATTTGTTAATAATGTTGGACATTCATTTAGTGAGCACTTGGAATCTGAAATTTCAATTAGTGGTAGTTTTGAGAGCTTTGTGTAATTCAATATCATAAATAGTGCCATTATAAAAAAAAATTAAGTTCCTTGTTTCCAAATGATATTTGACTGTGTGGTACACTCATACAAAGTTCTTCTCCTCCCGAAATAAAATAATTGACACGGGTTAACTTTTCTTCAGTTACAACCACAGTAATGTTCATTGTTTAAACTATTTTTCAGGAGCCCATACTTTTGGAATTGCTCACTGTATTACTATCACCAAACGACTGTACAACTTTACCGGCAACGGATCCGGCACTGATCCAGCTCTAGACCCTACCTTCGCTGCCAGCCTGAAAGTCCAGTGCCCCCCGGGGAGCCCTCTCAATGTTGTAAACTTGGATGTGTCCACTCCAACTACATTTGACAACAATTACTTCAGCAATATCTTTGCTAACAAGGTTCTCTTTACTTCTGATGCTGCATTAAAGAGCGGTGACCCTATCAATGTCGCTGCTAATGCACTTTCTAACCCTATATTTGTTACGGTCGACTTTGCCCTTGCCTTTAAGAAGATGAGCGAGATTCAAGTGAAGCTGTTTCCAAGTGGAGAGATTCGTTCCAAGTGCACTCTTCGAAACTAATCCAAAAATTATAAAACCTACTGACTTGGAGAATTTATATTTCCGTACTACCTAACTGCAGCTACCTGATAGAGTAATGTGTGATGTTGAATCTAGCTACTGACTATGCAAGCTAGTCTTGAGTTGTTTTTTGAGTAAGTACTTGCATAGGCTCGCAATGTGAAAGTTAAATAATTCGTTGACAGTGTCCATGAGCTTGGGCCTGCATGCCATTGCTAGCATGGCACAACGATGAGGAAAACTACCCTGTGTAGACCTCCTGCAAAATACAGAGATCATGAACATGACTTTGTTAAGAATGAAATTCTATTTGCTATTAATAAATGATCAGGAGCATATGATTTCAAAATTGTTTGTCATTTCAATTTCTGGGTTTGTATGGCGTGTTATTTTGTAAAAAAATTATGGTTCACTCGTGTCCTGGCTGTTAGATAGTAATAATGCATTATCTTTTCAAGGAAGGTTAGGTTACATAACATTACAGTAGAACCTCTCTAAGTTGATCCTCTCTAAGTTGATAAACATCTGTAAACTAATCATGTCAGACCAGTCCCAGACTGGGCCACATAACAAAGGCTGTGACTAAAAATGACCGTCTCTAAGTCTATAAACCTCTATAAACCAATCTGTCAGACCGGTCCAGGACCGATCAACTTAGAGAGGTTCTACTGTATTAACCAACCTAAATCATTTCCCCCCATGGAGATTGGGATAATTCCTCCTTAGATCATAGGGAGTGAAATTAGGTTAATCTACAAAGAGCCATAGGTTGGCTGGGAAGTTGGAGTGTTGGTTGCTCATGCTTTTGGGGGAAGTAGAAGGGCCCCAGTGTTGGTTAATAATGTTATGTATCCAAGGGGCTTCAATCGTTTGACATCTTCTTTCTGTGGCACACATTCTCTTTGACATTGATGACTTCATTGATAGCTCCTCGCATATACACTCTCCTGGATTGACACTTGTGAAGTAGAATCTGGTGTTGCACATCATTTTCAAGCTAGAAATTTGCTTGAATCCAAAATCATGCTGTGCATGTTTACATTATCAGATCAAGACTAAGATGAGGGCTCTCACAAGTAGTTACACCTTAACGAAGTTATGCATACCTTGAATTCTATCAATTTGGGGTATATTGGTGCCATCATTCAAAGCATTGGAGACTAGTGGAAGGTGAGGAAAGATAACAACTTAATGAAGGCACCAAAGCTTTGAATGACACATAATTGTGGTGTTGTTCTTTTGAGCAAGTGACATCCCAAATATTATATGTAATCCATTCAGTGTCATTTTGAGCCCACGTTTCTCTACTTGTGTGAAAGTTGTGACATTGAATTGCTCCAGTTCTAAGATTAGGGCTAGTTCTGATTTATGTTTCAAGGCGCTGGGGACTTCATATCCATCTGCCAATATAATGAAATATATGGATGCTTGAACTAACATTTAATTTGCCAAGCATAGATCACGGTTGCTGGATTATTTAGGAGATGATTGAAAGCCCTTTCTTTCACAAACATACCCATCCGCATTTTTTAATTTGATTCTTAGGACATCATATGCAAGTGTACTTCACATGCAAGCTGACCAGGGGACAAGCTCACAAAGAGAATCCTTGCGTGATACTACAACAGCGTAGAATATGGAAAATTTCAACGTATTTTCTACCACCTGAATCACTCAACATGCTATAACTTCCATCATCCCAAACGAAAATAATATTTAAGAGGGGCAATGAAATGCAAGCCAGTCAAGTTTGAGATTCCCTATACACAGTACCTCTGGCTAAGGTCAAGTCACACTGTAAAGAGTCCATTGAAAACTGCAGCAATGTTTTGACTTATGACGTCACTTAATATGAGCTTAAGTTCAAGGAAGTTCAACATGGACATGATTGTGCATGTATTGCCTTGTCTACATGAAGCATGATTCTCTACTATTTTAAAACAACACCTGATTTCAGCACATACTATAATTGTCACGTTTTTAGCAAAATATTACTTTCACAATCACAAACACTAGAGGTATTCAAAATGTCCTTTGATGCCCATTTCAAGTGCAACTGTGGCCCCAGAATCCTAAGTTTATGATGCATTGATGCATACTAAGGTAGGTACCCCCAAATGTGACACTGACTTTAAACTGCCATCTTTACTCTATGTACATCTCCAAAATCAATTTTGTACCTATATGCCAGGCAATTTTCTTAAAATGGCAATATTCTTTCAAAATGGCTTGAAAATAGTTCAAAACGACTATTTTAGATCTATACCTGTCCTAGATGGTTCAGAACGCCCGTTTTGAAATCTATACTTGTTCTAGATGGTGAAAATGGCACACCGTCAAAGTAGCACACGGAATACCGCCATTTTAATGAAATTGCCATCTATGTGGAAGAAACCATTTTAGAACCAAATTTTGATCCTTAGTAACTTCTGCGCACAATATCTAAATGTCACATTCTCTAGTGCGTTGGAACCTCCTTTCACTTGCTGACAAGAACATGCCAACAAGAACATATATGGGCAATTTCATTAAAATGGCGATATTTTTTTAAAATGGCATGAAAACAGTTCAGGAAGTTCGTTCTGAAATCTATACTTGTCCTAGATGGTACAGAACGGCCGTCCTGAAATCTATACCTGTCCTAGATGGTGAAAATGGCACACCGTCAAAGTGGCACTTGGAATACCGCCATTTTAACGAAATTGCCCATATATGAAAATTTGACCACAATCTAATAATAGTAACTAGGCTCAATAGCAAAGAGTGGTGGTTTGGGGGTACCCACCTTAGCAAGTGGTTAGAACTAAGGGTAATTTCAAAGTTCATGATACATAGTAGCCAATGGTTAGAACTAACGTAACTTCAACCGATTGACCCTTACTCAAAAGCAATTCCTGTAGAATGTGAACATACTGAATTCGGATGCCCGGCCCCTACATAATCAACAATTTAAAACTTCACACTTTATTTAGATGATGTCTATTTATATGATGTCCGAAAGTCACAATGAAAATGCCTTGCAATCGTCTTTCAATTGCCGACAAGAGACTGACAACCAAATTAAATTAAGACAATTATCTATCTAACACAATCTGTCTAACCGTGCTCAAATACTTATTTGCAACTTCTCGGTACGTCCACATAACTTGTGTACAGACAACAAAACCGAAGAAGAGCCGAAGTCCGCCTGGCGAGTCAATCGATACAACTCTCTATATATGACTTAACTAAACAAAACCAAAAACCAAAAAGTTACAAAAGCAATATAATCCGCTGATTCGAAGGTCCACCTCGCAGACTTGAACTCCTGAACTCTTGCACTCACTCACTCAGTCATGCCCCTTAATTCTCACGACATGGTGAATACAGCACAATTCAACAAGGAATTTCAATCTACTTTAGTAGCCTCCCACTTGCCCAGCACAGAGTTGATAAATCTGCGGAGACGGATCCGAAATCGCTCCACTTCAATGAAGAAGTTCTCGACAGCAGTCAAGAGAACAGTGCGGCATTCTTGCAGCATGATCATCGGACAGCAACCAAGCAAGGCCTCCCAGTCGTGAGCCGGGACTGTCGAATCTCCGGTCGCCTTGACGACAGTCGACGACCACATTGGGATCAGACTCAAAGTCGATGACGTTGCTGCAGGAATGGTGATCATGGTTGTAATTGCTTCCACTGCTTCTTCTGCAGACTCTTCGATTGCACCCCAAGTTCCTTCCTCGGAAGGAGTGTATAATTCTGCACAGTCTTCAATCATGACACCTTCGCCTGCGACCCAGGTTTCTTCTTCAAAAGGAGTATTTGATTCTGCAAACTCTTGGATTGTCAATCCTTCTTCGCCTGCAATCCAAGTTTCTTCTTCAAAGGGAGCATTTAATTCTGCAAACTCTTGGATTGTCAATCCTTCTTCGCCTGCGATCCAAGTTTCTTCTTCAAAGGGAACATTTGATTCTGCAAACTCTTGGATTGTCAATCCTTCTTCGCCTGCCACCCAAACTTCGTCTTCAGACCATTCGCTCATTGTGTCCTCTTCTTCTTCGACCGCAATTTCTGATTCCAAGGTAGCATCTGCTTCCGCGGCTTCTACAACAGCAGACTCTTCGATGGCATTTTCTGCTTCAATTGTAGGGGCAGCATGTGCAGGCGCCGGCACGTACTTGTCGATCAATTCCGGGGCACACCGTACGTCGTAGTACACCGACTCGACGAGGTTGGAATCAGGCGCTACTTCAGTCCAATTGGAGTAGTCTTCCGAATCGTAGTCTTCCGAGGCGTAGTCTTCTTCAAGGTTGTATTCTGAGGCGTTGCCTTCCACAAACCTACAGCAAGAGGTTCGATCAGAATTAGCTTGCAGGTCGATCAATATTTTCATACGGAGTATTAATTAATTAGTCAGCAGCCAGCTAGCTAGAATAAATCGACTCAAGGAAAGGAAAAAATGTTCAGCCCTAATCACCCTTGAATTTTCTTCTCCAAAGTCAGGAAACTTAATCGATCAACATGATCATGAGAAATTCCTTTCTCACCACAAGTTAAAAGAAACAGCTAGCACCCATGCAATTATTTTACACAACACTTATCGTTTTCCAAAAGTGTACATAAAAAGAGTTAATTTTCAACTGCATTTGCAAATCGCTAGCTTTGAAATAGACCATGACTTAGGTTAAGCAAGCAATCCATGCATGCAGATTGCTTGAGCTAGCTGGCTATCCCCAGAAGAGGAAATATATATTTCAACTGACAAGAAAAAAGACGTCTTCAATTCCAAGAACATAATCATATCCTCCAAAAGCACCGAGCACACGCACACACAAGGAATTCATTAGAAAACTAATTCTCTTCCTGACAGAAGAAATGAAAAAAGCAAGGATATATATACTCTACTAGCTAGCCCACCCAATTGTTGTCACCCGAAAGCACAGAGAAGAAGGTCAAGCAAGCTTACGGAAGAGTCGTCATGGTGATGGAGCAGAACGTGTGGATTCCTCAACCAGAGTGCAATAGAGAGACTGAGAGGAGACACTAAGGAGATTGAAGCTATGAAAGTTGAGGAGAAACAAGTGGAAGTGTGCCTATCCCCTTGGGCTCCTGAGGGTTATATAGGGTGCATTCATCCCTCCTCTCGAGATAGGTATGAGAACCCTATCCGCGAGATCAAATAGATTGGAGTTTCTTCTTGAGCAGACTGACGAGATTAGTGTTGGACTAGTAGCAAGCGACATCAAAGGCTTACAATACAGTATGTCCGCTTGATACCCTGACTGTGAAATGGGCATCACAAGTCCAATTTGCAATTGGTTTCATGGCCAATTTCATTAAAATGGCGATATTCCTTTAAAATGGTTTGTTTACAGTTCAGATGGCCGCTCTAAAATCTACATAGGCTTGTTCTAGATAGTTCAAAACGCCTGTTCTGAAATCTATACTAGTCCTAGATGGTGAAAATGGCACACCATCAAAATGGCACAAGGAATACCTCCATTTTAATGAAATTGCCCATTTTCGCTCTATTTATTGGTAGATATTTATGATAGTGGCATTTTTGAAGGCAAGCATCTTGAAATGTAGATGTATAACAAGCAAGTACACGATGAGAGGCTTTGTCCCTATAACACTGGCTTGCTTTCCAAGCAAGTAGCTACGCACTCAAACTTCATTTGTTATTTTTGCTCTTGATGCAAAGCCTCTATGCTTTAGCCGGTAGCTAACAAACCGATCAATTTTGTTAAGTGAACAGAATTCCATGATTTTTGGAGTTGTGCAAATTGAAATGCAAATTCATAACAGTCCTTTTTTTTTTTGCTTTATAAATTGCATTATAAGGAAATTATAAGGAAATTGATGATTCTAACCTCATTTGCAACCAAGTTGTTGATAACCACATTATTTGTTAGCAATTAATTCTTGAATATAACATTACAAGTTCAACAACGTTTTCAAAGTCAAATATGTACTAAATTTCACATAGTTTTGATCTTGATTTGATTTGTAATTTTATTAAAAGTTCCATTTGTAAAAAATCGTAAAAATTGTTGTTAATGTATCCCTTGGAAAGCAACATCTCCAAAATACACATGTGAACTTTTTCTTCTTGACACTTGAAACATGGTCCATTACAACATTGTAGATGGGCCTGATTTACAAGCCCCTGCCACAAGTAATGAATTCTTCATATGATTTGAATATATCATGCTGATAAGAATCGAGCAATATACAACTCATGTTTACATTGTAGCCTCTTCTTCCATTGAAATCTTGAAAACAATGAAATAGCTATAAGTTCAACTTGTTTCCTTATGGCCAATTTCATTAAAATGGCGATATTCCTTTAATTTGGCACTTTTAGCAGTTCAAACCCCACAGTTTGAACCATTTTTTCTATACAAGAATCTATATTAGTACTAGATTTTGAAATCTACAATTGTCCTAGATATGTGAAATCTATACTAGTCCTAGATTTTTCAGACTACACGGTCTGATATCTATGCCAGTCCTAGATTTCTGAAATCTAAAGCTAACCTACTCGCTAACCTAGATGTTAGCAATGTATACTAGTCTTAGTTGTCATGGTGTGAAAATGGCACATGGAATACTGCCATTTTAATGAAATTTGCCATCTTTAATGTGTGCTACTTCAAAAACTTACATCTTTCCTACATCTTCATCAAGAAATCACACAATTCTCAAAAGAAATTTTATGAAAACAAGCACATAATAGATGACTAATGTAGGCCACTAACACCACACAATATTTTGGAGGGATTAGAAAGCTCCCATCCATAGCTAACAATACTCATTCTAGCCAATACTTGGAATGAACTCGAATTGAAAATATGGAGAAGGGAAAACCAAGTAATTATGAAATGGATGATTGCATGAAACATTTCTACTATTTTCTATCACAAGTCGCGTGCTGATTAGTTTTTTGGCCAAATTTTTTGGGTTTTGAATCCAAATGACTCAAAATTCATAGACAAGGTACTTATGACTATTATACACCTTGTCTATTTTGGGAGAATTTTTTAACTATTTAGTGCCCATAAAAACGAATTTGGAGCTGAAATTTGGTAGAAATGGTCTTCGAATAGACTTGTAGCTATTGTCCAAAGGAATTTTAAAAATACTTAATTTTTGTGGTGTAAAAGTCCACAAAGCGAGCTTCTTTCTACTTGCATTTTGAAACATGTAAAAAATTATTTTGGCATTTTTTTGGTGAATGACCATCTCCATAAAATTGCCACAAATGGCCTATTTATTTTTATTTTTATTTATTTTTTCCTATTTTCTACTAATTAAAACATCAAAATATGTATTTTCTTGAGATTTGACATTTTTCTAGTTCTCCTATTTAGAGAATTTTTTTATGAATTTTCTTTGGTGGTTACCTTCATCTTAAAGGTGCATACATTGGCTATATTTTTTAATTGATTTAAAAATTGATTTAAAATTTTTTAAGTACTCCAAAAAAAATCATGAGTACTCTTGCAAAACACAACAAATAGTATAGGTGTTTCATGCAATCATCCAAATCTCAACCTATATTCTTACTAGCAAAAGCTACCTCTATTAAACTCATGAAGAATTTTGCAAGAATGGTGTTTACCAAGTAGGATGAACTCTTTCGCAAGCCTCCCACGATAGACATGTCCTCCGAATTAATATTGAGTTTCATATTCCCATAAATGGGAAAGGTTACATGTTCCCATAATGAACTTGGGTTTAGTCATCAAACCCCATCCTATTGGTCCATCAACTATAAACCAAATTTTTCATTACTATCTAAGGTTCCATTCACCGTTGTTATTATTTAATTATAAATTGATCTTCATTACTTCCATAAAAAGTGAAGATTGGGGATCCAATTGCATGGGTTACTATTCAACAGTATAGGAACTTCACTAATGTGGAACCATCTAGGTTTGGAGTTTGGTTTAGAGTTAGATTTACAGCTATTTCACCTATGAACTATTGAATTTTCATTAGTTCCTAAAAGCAACTATTCCATGTAGGGCAGGACCATCCTCTGCCGTAGTATCAGTAAGTATACTTTGACAAGCCACCCCAGCCCACTAAAATCCGAAACAGGAGAAATTCAGGCTCTTTGTCCAGCGGAATGGTTTGAAGACAATGCCCCAGCCACAGTTTGATACGACTTTCATCACTTCCGGCACAATTGTCTCATAGCTGACCGGACTATTGGCGTGAACATGCACCTCAAGAGAAACTAGAGTTGGCTTCAGCAGGATCTCCAGGATGGCGAGACAAGTGTCGAGGCTTTGAGGAATCATGTGAAGGATGAGCCGATGGAAAGGAGGCCAGCTCTTCGCTGCCGACAACTGCTCCAGGTTCACTTCCATGACGTACCAAAGCCCAGGCCCAATATTCACAACCCCAAGTCTCTCACACAGAAGCAGGTTGCTGAAGATTGGAAGGCTCAATGGGATGCCATTCAAAACACCCAGCCAATTCCCATCTTCGCCCAGCGCCATGCAGGGGATGTCCAAAAACAATTTCTTCAAATTGGCATTGCTGGCCACCAGGCTCCAGAAGGTGGCGAAACTGGAGGCCCCGTAAAGAACCTCCTCCAAATTGTGGAGGTTCCGCAACTCCACCTTGCATGTATCTCTCACCTCCAGATTGAAGGCCAGGTACTTCAGACTCCTCGCAGTGATGGCCAGCTTCTCGGGACACATGATCTTCAGCTGCAGTTTCACAAGGCTCGGCAGCTCCATGTTTACGTCCTTGGCTATCGTCGACAGACCAAGGCATAAAACCTTCATCGCTGGAAAGTCCAGGTGGGCATGGGTGACCCCAAAGACGCCCAGAAGAGCCAATGTAGATAAGTTTCGCATGCGAGCGTTGATGTCATTCAACGCATCGCCGGTCACCTTCACACACCGCAATGTGAAGTTGGTCAACTTGGGCATGTCTTCCAACTCACTGGAGTCGATGAACATGTTCCGTAAATCCAAGGTCTGCAGCACTTTGCCTGCAAATACGCCATAACGAAATAGGCTACATCAAAATATATTTTAATTAGGTTCAGAAGACGGGACTCATTATCATGAACTTCCCCATATAATTCTGGTACTCGCTAATTGTACACCCCCTAAAATCGATCTGACGAGAAATGAAACGTCCGATTAGTGTGCCTGCCATTAACTAAGCAGTTACCCAAACATGAAACTATAGTTCTTATAGACTCAAATACAGAATTCATGTACACATGTGGAGCCTTCACCGAGGCAGCAAGATACAATTTCATAAGGACAGGAGTCCATGGACCCAAACGCTCCATAGAATACAGGTCAAGAGCTCATGTCCAAACTCACAGTTCTGGGATAATAGTTTGAGGATGTTGGTTCTGCGCATGATCGCCTGCTGTCCATAATCCACAATGCACAAGTGCAGCAACGTCGCTTGAACAGAAGGCACCCATCTCCTCAAATGGAACGGATCGCTCAACCAAAAATCCGTCCTCCGCCTCTCAGTAACCGGAACAGACTTCGACTGCAGCCTGGATTCAATTTCGATTCTCAGCTGAAGCAAATACGACTTGTTCTTCAGAAAATCCACAACCACTTCCCTGAACACAACCATGCTGCTCTCATCCCCAGACGAGGACCCCTCCTCGTCACTAGAGCAGGCAGAAGGACCTGCAGCAGTGGACGTGCTGCTGGATGCACCTTTCGTGTCATGGAGCTCACCACCCTCTCTGGCCTTCACGTGATACTCGTTCAAACAGATCAACCGAGCTGACCGGACTCGGCTGCCAGCTTCCTTGAAACTCTTGCAGACACAACTGGCTCTGGCGATGAAGCTGGCGTTCTCAAGCCTGTTGAAGATCTCCTCAAGTAACGTTTGCGAAAGCACTTCAAGCAATGTTGATTGAGAGAGCACAGCATGCTGCTTAGATGCAAAGGGGTCAATGACCTGCATCTAATTTGCAAGGGCACTGAATTTCAATCCTTGGGACATAGCAAACGAGAGCATACAAGCCACGCGAGGAAAATTCAGACTCTTACTCAGTCCGTTAACAGGCGTACAGCTTGCTTAAATCACAGAAACAGGATTTTAGTACATTTGATTAGTTTAGGAACAATAAAACAGCTTGATGAAAGAATCATCTCTTTGATCCATAGGAAGGTCTCCTTATGGGTACGGCAATCATATAGAGTTCTCCCTACGATATATTAACAGACCTCTTTGTTATGACTTCGCTAGAATGACATTTAAAAAAATCCTGCACATTTGCGACACTATCATTGACTGAACACAGTTGTGACACATTCAAACATTGTTACGTCATGGTGACATGTTGTGATTAGTGAGGTTGGTGAGTACTAATATGTTGTGACATATAGGATGATTAGCAAGCCAGTTAAGATTCGAGCCCCGTCCAACACACATACAGACTACGTTAGGCTCTCTCAACATACCCCAGCTTAATACGGTGACCAAACACTCATCCAAAACCACAAATACAAACCACACAAATACGAATTCGATCTCTTGCTACTTGTCGCAGTTACAAATTACTCGCTACCCTCTGCACCATCTCCATAGAAACAGATCCATTGAGGATGACGATCAACAAGACATACCTTGCGCTGAGCACGAAGCAGCATGACCTTAAGAGTATCATTCCGCTACCAAATCCTCTCTCCCCCCCAAGAAAAACAGACGTTCAAAGTCCAACAACGACGGCTCCAGCTACGTCCATCCCCACCCCCAATTGCTCCATCGCCAGCGTCTCCTTCCGAAAATCGAATTTCTAGTTTCTTAGGATCCATTCCCAAGAATTTCTACCAATTACTCGCAAATTCTACCAATTTCTACCGATTTCTACCGATTTCTACAGGCCAAGGATTACCATATGGAATAAAAAGCATGAATTGTCAAAACCCTTCATCAAAAGTCGTGATTCTGCTTCAACCGCTGAGTTGCATGCCCGACTGGAAAGCAAATAGTCGGTATACAGTATGGCAATATGGTAGAGGTTTACCCAATTTTTTAGGATTTCTGCACTTGGGTTTGGACCTAATCTTACAGACAACTCTTGAAACAACTGAACGCACTTGGATTTAAGAAACACAGTGGCACAGTCAGGGGGATGATGGAACCCTAATTTCAGAACCCTAATTCCAGTCTTTGCTGCGATGGTCTAACTTGGAGCATCCTGAATGCAGAGCTACAGTGCATTCGCTCTTCAAAGTGTAGTTTCATCCAAATTTTAAATCTGGCAGCCATAATCTTGTGTATTCTTTGTTTTTTTTGGTAACCAGGGCTTTTTTTTTGGACCCGTGTCCCTCCCTATGGCTTCACTGCAGAGGCCAATTTTTGGAGGGACAGAGCCGCAGTGGTCAGAGTTTGGCAGAATCTGGCAAAATTTCGCCAGAAAAAAAAGTCCTGGTGGTAACCCTAGAAGTCATTTATGGGACACTTAAAATTGTGGTATGTTCACACTTGGTGATATAGGTAATGTTTGCAATGAGAATCCGGTCCAAAAGTAGGTCTAAATTTGTTCTTAAGAGCCTCAATAACAACACTCTTAACACCAAGTGTGAACATACCTAAAAGAGAGCCAACCCATTTCCAACCACTTAAGCAATTAAGCAAATCTAGAGTGCAGGTATGTAGAGTGGAAAAATTTTCACCATGTGCTAAAATAGATTTCAGGAGGGTTCTATAATTTTTCACAATTTTATCCCCTAGAAGACCAGCATGCGTTTTTTGGCAACATAGAAATTTGGAGCAAGTACATGTGACTAGAGACCTGCATATTTTAGATTGAAATTTTTATAGAAGGTAAGGGGAGGAGGAATATCTTTCATATGCAATAAATTTCCTCACATTTGGATATATGAGTCAAAAGTTATGGCCAAATATGTTACTTTTTCTTAGCAGGGCAGTTTGGGCAGTTTAGAAAAAATCACTTTTTTCAAAAACAAAAATTTGAAATTGATTTTCTACAATTATATATACTTGGAAAGCTTTTAATCATTTTATTTCAATCAATGAGTCAAAAGTTATAAGGAGTTTTTGTTTGTACGCAATTATGGATTTTCTAATCAAAAATAAACTTTGAAGTCCTTTGTTGTACTCAATTTTCAATATTTTTTGAAAAAAATAAAATCATAGGATGTAGATTGTTTATTACAACATTGTAACCATTGAGATTGGCATTTTTCAATCCATAACTAAATTCTTAACAATTTTGCATTTTGAATCATTCTCTACTTCTTTCTACTTACTATTTTTCCTATATTCCCTTTGTCCCACTAAAAATCTCCAAATCAGTCAAAATTCTTGTCCCACTAAAAAACTCCATTTTATAATTTTGACTGTTGAATAAGCGTTGACCGTGTTGAATGACCTCATGGAGGCAAGTCAAGAGATTAAAGAACACTTCTCTCCTAGAAAGTTTGGCCTAGACCATATGAGGTACCTTGTACTTGCTATGAATGATTTTATGGGGCAAGTCAAGAAAATCAGGGAGCACTCCTCTCCTAGAAAGTTTGGCCTTGACCATATGAGGCACCTTGTATTTGTTGTGCTTCCTCAACCATTAGTATTGCTGATGAATTTGGTGACCACTTTGGGGCTATGAAAGTGGGCTAGGTTTGTTTCTTGCGGATACTTAGATTGGGACAAATGTTATTAGAATTCCATTGTTGCCACCAAACTTTAAATCATCCAAAGTGACGGAGGTGGCCATATTCACAAATTATGTTCAAATATGATACTTTCTGCATGGATTTTGGGTGCCTAAACGATGGCGCCTAAGTTGGAGATTTTGCATAAATCTAAGGAATAGGTTTATAGTTTGCTGATTTTTGAATGCATGTATCATTGACACAAAGACTGAAAATATAGTTAATCCTTTGTAGGGAAGCTTTTTGGAGGTTTTTAGTGGCACAAAGGGAGTATGTTGTACAATTCCAAATGATTTGAAAAATTTCAAGTATGTATCCAACTTGTCTAGGAAAAGAATCTAAAGAAGCATTACCATTTTGGACATTTTTACATAGAAAAGTGAGCTTGTGAAGTATAGCTGCCTTGTTTTTTGTAGGGCCAAAAAAATGATTTCAATGAATTTGAATGCTTATATATCTTGCAATCCACATGGCGGAAATTTTTAAAATTTTTACCATGTGTTTTCAAGTCATCATACTACAAGATCCTATGATTACATGTGTCAAAAAAAGTTTTTTTTCAAAAATTTGGTACTTGTACTAAAAAATGGCAATTTTTGAGCGCTTTTAGTAAAAACATAGTCATGGAACTTTAGGAGTTATTTCCCAAAACAAAGTTACAATGAAATTTATAGATAAAGATTTTGTTCGTTCCATATTGGTCATATAGGTCATCCTCTTTTTGACCAAGGGCTAGTTGCAAAATCAAGAGTGTTGTAGTCCAATCATAATGCACCATTCTTGATCACTTACTCATCTCATAACTGATTGGAAATATTGACCTTCCTATACTTCCCAAATGGAGAGGTGATCAAGAATGGATTGGCTCCCTATTCATGTAAAATGGCCATGGCTATGGAGAAATAAAGATCAAATGTCTTGAATTTTCTACATTTGATAAGGGTCGAAAAAGCACAAAACTTTCAACAATAATATAGTAGTTTGCATGTTTACTCTCCAATTGTAATGGCAACCTCAATGAGACTCCGTAAAACATTCAACAACTAGCTAAATGGATGAAATGTATTTTGAAATAGTCTCTATTGTAATATTATTTATCAACCGTTTATAGTTCTTCATTATATTGAGTTCCTGAAAAAACCTTTTAAGACTACACCTAGGTGGATTCTTGCAATTGATTATTTCTGTGATGAAATCTTGTCCTAAATTTTAATAAGATGATTCATGATTGGTCTATAAACTATTTTTTGGCACTTATAAAGAAAGTAATTTGATCAAAAAGTATCCAATGAATGAGGATGTCATTATAGTTGAAGTGCAAACACATGTGCAATGGCAACCTCCAAGCATGCGTAGAATCTACAATATTAAATTTGTTCATAAATTTTGTGGTTTAACAAGTCCTTCTTTCAACAACATAATGGCAAAGTTGACAAACATAAGCATAGATAGAAAATAGACAAGTAGAAATTAAAAGACCATTTAGTTCTTCAATTCTTCCAATGTTGTTCTTGACTTAAATAGAATTACATGAAATAAATCACCTTTCTATTATTTCATATAGGATTATGGCCTAAGTGCATCATAATAAATTAATAGTGGGTATCTTCAATTTTAAAATGCAACGCGGTCAACATGGTTGTAAATTGATAAAGCCTCTAGCAACTATATTTCAAATGTCAAATCAATTACGGTAGCTCTGAATTGATTGTAGGAGAACTGCATGATTGTGGAGGCTCCAAGTCTATACTTGGTCTCTTCATGTCAACAAGCTCTTGACAAACATAAGCCAATAATGCCTTAGGCAAATCCCTTGAATTCTCTGCCACTCCCACAACCTGCAAGTATTTAGGTTAATCATGATCAAAATATCAGCTTCATAAATTCAAACAACTATTTAAAAACAAGCTTTCATTGATCAAGTATCAAAGAAATTTTGGAAGTTTAAATGATTTAAATTTAATACCTTAGGAGTTACTCCAAGAATGGATGCAGCTTCTATTATATAAAAATTTAAATCTTTATTGTTAACACTTTTACACTGCACAAAGAATAAAATAATTTTAAATAGTTTAAATTTTTTTCAAAGAAATGATATGTAATTTCTAAATGAGTATTGTTTTTTTTAAATTTCAACAAATGAAAAAATGTACTATGGAACAAAATTTGGAAAAATAATTATTTGATGGTATTTAATAAAAAAATTGAACACTATGACATATTATTTATCTATGTGGTTTTAACTACTCCAAGCAATAGAGAATATTTACAAATATATTTTGAAATCAATTTAAAAAAATTAAATTAAATTAAAAATTATTCAATTTTGTACCAATTTCTACTATGAATAGAAAATACAAAGTTCTAATAATGATGCGAATCAAAAAATAATTATATTATTCATTAATAAAATTGTGTCTAATATATCATTTTTTTCAAATGAAACACAAATGCACTTTTTCAATAATGAAACATTTATTTAAATATTAAAATTTGTATTATAAAAATATTAAACAACTACGCTAAGAATTCTAAAAAAACTTCCATAGATGAAATGAATAATCATATGTATTCAATGAACATATTAGAATTTGTCCATCATTCAAAATATGCACAGTGACCTTATAAGTAGTTAAACATTATTTATTAGGATCAATTTACATAAAATTGAGATGTAAATAAAACCTTATTAGTTAGTTGTGCAAGGCGAATAGAAGGAGAAGCAAAACAATCATCAAGATCAAAAAGATCCAAAGCTGGAGGAAGAGGCTCTTGCAATGAAGGTGGAAACACTGCCGGTTGCAAGGGAGGCATAGGCACTTCAAACTACAAATATTCACAAGTGTAGTGCATACAATCAAATTATTTTCACTATCCTATGGATATACCTTGTTTCCCTTAGTTCCATTCTCTAATTCAAAATCAAAGTTGCTTACATCTATCAATATCAATATCAAAAAATAATATTATCAGTATTTAAAAAGATTCCTATCCTAATATTTAAACCAAAAAGATAATTTTTATTTTAAATTTAATAGTTTATTTTTATTTTTTTTATTGATAAATTTTTATTTTTCCTTGATTTTTTCTTTTTGTTGATACATTAGAGGTTTAACAACTTCATTGGATTCATCAATTTATTTTAAAAGGTAAAAAAAGTACCTGAGGAGTGATTAGAGTTAAAGGAGCATGCTTGACTCCAAGTTGTTTGTATAGTAATTCAACACTTGGAATCAACTTTGTGTTATACTCAAAGAGTTTTTCATCAAGAAGCTTCCATACATCTTTTGGCAATTCCTCTGCTTCCTACATGCACCAGAATCACTTTTGAATGTTATTTGATATAATAAATTTAATTATTGGAACAAATAGGTGGTCAAATAGGACTTGCACCTGTAAGCAACACTTTAGTTGGTTTGCCAAAACTTCAATATCGGGAACACATGAAACATCATTGCTTTCAATGTCATCTGTATAAATTACTTCCGTCTGCAATCCATGGATCATAATGCACAAACCAAAAACTTTACAATCAAAATTGATCATTTAAATTTCACAATTTGTCAAAATTAATTATTTTATATAAAATATGATTTTTAGCAAAGTAAAATGTTTCAAGAACTTTTAAATAACTTTTAAGTAACATCATAGAGGAGTTTTCCATAACTCATTGGAAGGTCTCCATGTGGTCACAATAATCATAAAAGACCTCCCTTTGAATCATAAAGAGACTTTTCTATGATCATTGCAAGTAGTGCCAGAGATCTTTCAATGAAATATTTTTCTAATATTTATATTTGACTAAAAAATATTTTTAATATCTGAAATGTTAGTGGAAAAAAAACCTCAAGGTCAGATTGTCTATTCAACCAAGAAAACAAAAAAAACAATAGTTTGGCATTATCTTCTTTATCCAACCATGCATCTTCAAACATGCACGCACTTCCTATCACTACCACCCTCCCTAATTTTCTTGTACCATGTGAAATTGCTCCTGCAATTAAACAATATACAAATTATGCAAGCGGCTAAAGTGTTTGATTATCTACAATGAAGATCTTATTGAGATAATGTAATTATTAGAAGTTTAAAGGAAACATTATAAGAAAGTAGGACTAACCAAGTGGGCAATGCATTGGAAGGGCTAATACACCAGAAGAAATGATGGGGATTGCAGGGCCATGTAATGACAAAGTAGCACCATAAGGATATACAATGTGCATTTCTCTTTTAGAGTAAATTTCTTCACTTTCCTCCTCTACCTTCCACTGCAACATCCTACTTCATTATAAAATATTATGCCTTGCAATACATTTCATCTAAAATATCAATTTTTTTGCATCAAATATACCAATGTGAGATGTAAAGTGTATAAACTAAACATGAACATTAGTTTCAATGCCAATATATAATCAACTAATTAGATGATATAATGAAGAAATAGAATTTAAATTTATGATGATAAATCATCTTGGTAGCATATTCTATTCATTTTTTGTCAAAAAATTCAACTTCTAATTTTGAAATAAATAAAAATAATTTCTTTTCATATTGTCTACTAATAAAAAAAAGTTGACTGTATTTAAACTACCTTTACATATACACTTCTATATTCATAGATTTTTTAAATGTACAATACGCATGTCATTTTGGTAGTTGCATATGACTATATTATTTTCATCAAGTGAAAGGCTACCATATTTCAAAAAAGATAGGATATACCTTATATTATTGTTGTTTTTTAGATTTTTTGTAGAATTTTTTTCTGCAAACTACAAAGTAGATATATGTCATTAAATTCCAACAAAAAGAGTATAAAGTAGAATTTCATCAACTCTATAAATAAAAAAAGTTAAAATATATGGTGTAACTTTGATCTTTTCATTACAATGGAATATATTACATATTAAAGTGTAATGATATTAGACCATTAGTCATTTAAAAAAATATTACATAATTTTGGAACTTCATCACCAACATTTATTATTTCTTTGCTTAGAATTCCATCAGATATTAAAACTTCTTTTGGATGTAAGTACTTTTCTTGGATTGGTCGAACCTATAGTCATCAAAACTTTAGTAGCACTAATTATATCAATATATTTGTTGTAAAAAATTTAATGTTTCTTAAAAATAAAATAAAATTACAAAAAATTTATATTCCATACATACAAGGCAATCTAAATTGATTGTTATTCCAAAGTCTTCTAAAAATTCATTGTAATTAGTATTTTGTTGTTCATCATCACTTTCAGTTCCCAAGAATAACATGGAGCCACCTTCATTTATATAGGATTTTATAATTTCAACCTAGCCATTATGTAGAAAAAGAATGTAAAATCCATACACACATATAAATTTATCACAATTATGAATATATTCTAATAATAATTAAAATGTCATATTTGATATATCCTATAATAATTATCTTCATAAAATATGTACAATCTTTATAAATTTATGTTACAAATAGAATTTAGATAAAATTATTTAGTATCTTTTTAAAACAATGAAAATTTAATGTATATAATTTTTATTGAAAAAAATTGTATATGGTATTATTGTATATTAAACTTAGATTTTTACTACAAGAATATTCGAATATTCTTTCAAATAAAAGAACTAGTAATTTTTAATTAAATAAATAAAAATAATGTATTTCAAATTATGTATTTCAAATTATTGAAAATTTTACATCAAAGTTTTTTTTCAATTGCAATTGGATCTATCTTCTAAATTACAAATGAAATTTCAAGTATTTAATAATATTTTTGTACAAACCCTAAATTTTAACAGGTGCAATAAAAATTCAAACAACACTAGTATTTTTGAAATAATCTTCTATTTCTACATACACATAAATATTTTGCAAATCAAGGCCTAAGACTTTGTGTTTTTGGAAGATGCAAATTTTTACCTCTGTTGTTGTAAAATCCTCTTTTGGACAACCAAATACCACAACATTAGTTTTTTTAAGGAGTTCATATGATAACTCTTGTTTGTTCCTGTGTTGTTTTTTAAATTTATTCACATTTAGATCCTCTTAAAAAATTAAAATATATTTCATATATAACCACCAAAATAAATTTAAAATCATGAATAACAAGTTTATTTATTTGTTTTAAACTTTACACATGTTATTAAGGTGGTTAGTATAAAACATTATTTGTATTTGATTCTCTTTTGGAAATTTTTGTACATTGCTTAATCATAAAGATGTATAAAAAAAAATAGATCTTTCAAAAACTTACGTTGTGACTCGATATGATCTCTTTAGTTTTTTCACCATTCGTTTATAACCTTGATTTGGTGTATATAGTTCTAATCAATGCAAATTTCACAAATATCTTAAATACAATTATCAAATCAATTACAATGAAAATAATACACATGAAAGTATTAAATATACTACAACACAACTTTCAAAAGTTCTAACATATGTTTTATACAATATCAAAATTGTCTTACCATGTTTAGAGCAATCAAAGTGAATTGTTGGAAATTCATTGTTGATGTCCGTATTAAATAAATTGGATTTTGCAATAGGTTCCATATTGTAATGAAACTACACCAACTAGAAAAAAAGACTGAAAAATAAGTCAATCATTTTTACATTGAACTCATAATATATCTATTTTTATTGAAGATTGCAAACATTCATGAAAGACAACTATTAATATTTTAAAAGTCCTACAATTTGAAGAACACACTCAAAATTTCAACAATTTCTTTGTACTTCAAAATCAATGCTTTATGATATAATTTCTTTAAATAGAATAGTTTCCATCATACTATTAGAATTTTAAATCTATACTAGGTTATTCTAAAGATGATCAGTGAACAATATATTGTGCAATTTTCATAAGTATAGGAAAAAAGCTAATATGCTTTTGACAACACACAATATACAATAATTATCCACAAAATCCTATATTTAAGCAAAATATGATCTTTAAATTAAAATTAACAACCGTGGGAGCTTTTTCATGACTTCATTTGTAGAAAAGTATCTTCCACTAGTTGTCATCCTATTTGGCAAAGGTTTTATAACTTTTATTAATTTATTATTAATTTATTATTAATATATTTCTACATCAAACTACTAAATTATGAATTCTTTTCCACCTTTCACAATTAGTATATTGGATCTTTAATTTCTATGATCAAGTGTTGGCATTTCCTTCATTAAAATGAACAAAATTATATTTGTCCATAAACCTTGTAAATAATCAAATACAATTTCTATAAATTATTCAACTTTATACAATTGGTGTAAATGGATGGAAGTGAAGGTTTCATGTATTTAAAATTGTTCAAATATAAACTTTGTTGCAAGAAATACTTTTCTTATTTAAAGCCCCCCCTTCCCAGCCTCCTAAAGGGATGTATTTTTGGCCAAACTTGTTGCAATGTACCTCCAAAAGATTCAAGATTTATTATTTAAAATACATAGGTCTATTTTCACTCCTTGCATAATCATTTTGAGTTCGTTGAAAAATAGTGAAAATTTTATAAGGATTTTAAAAATTAGTAAGAAAATAAAATTGATAGAACACTTAGCATAAATACTAGTAGCCCTCATTTTTTTAATGCCAATATTCCTATATAGTTTTTTTTCTTTTTAAATTGTAAAAATTGAAATTAAAAAAAAAAACAATACATTCAATTTACAAGATATTTTTATGCCCACAAAATTAGAAGGTCTATATTTTCACATCAATAATCTAAATGCCAAATGAATAAAGGCTTTCCATATAGAAAAAAATAGAATCTATAAGAAAAAGTATATATTTCATATTTTTTTGGATTTTTTTGTTGCTCGGTGATCTATGATTTAGGCTTAGGATGGCATAACTTTTTCTCTAAGCAATGATTGAAATAAAATTATATTCCTCCAAAGCTAATTTGTTTTTCTATCTTAATAAGAAGTTTCAAAAAATTGCATCAAAAAATGAGATCATAGAAACTTGTCCAAACTTTAATTTCTCCTCCAAAGGAGAAATCAAACTTTAGAGGTTAAGGAAGGCAAGAGCTCATCATTGCTTGGTCATTTGTACACTATCTACCAACAAGTTTACGTTCATAGCAATCAATTTACAAAAATAGAGCAAATACCTCCAATTTCGAATTGCCACCACATGCTCAAAAATGATCCAAATCACAAACCAAAAGTGCATTGGAAAGATAACAAAGTCTACTTCACTGATGTCTTAAGCATTTACAAAAAAACTTGTAAAACATTTTTTGACAAACTATCTATTATCTAATGCTACCACCATTAGCTTTTATTAAAGCCTTCATACAATAAAGCATGCTAGCAAGGGGAACTTCAATCATCTCTAGAAACACCTCTTTGCATGTCTTTTGAATGGTGTTGACTAATTCTTCTTTATTTTGCAATAGCACCTCATTTTGGACGGTGTCTTTTACAATCTTCCAAGAGTTTTCAATGGGGTTTAAGTCAAAAGAGTTTGCGGACCATAAAAGCTTTTTTATGCCATGCACTTGCCTCCAATCACTTGATTCTTTGCTACGGTGCACTAGAGCGCCATCTTCCATAAGTATAAGTGTCTTGGGGTGATAGTAGAGAAAGTAAAAGCCACTCAATCGACTTTCATAGACTACATCAACAAAGTCCTACTTCTTCATCTATCACGTGGCATTAAAACAAGAGAACACTTGTTGAAATTGGTGAACGCACTCCATATCATCACTGTTGAATGAATAGATTGTAAAAATGGTGCTAAATAATCCAAAAAAAATATTCGTGTGACTTTCTCCATACCTTCACTTGTCTTGATCTTTTTTTGTTTTTATAATGAAGATCTGTCACTCCATATTACATTCTTTTAGTCCAATGCCATCCAATGCCAATGTTCATAGTTCTAAAGCACACCTTAAATACACTACCACTAAAGTCACTTGTTACAATCAAGAACACCTACAATCTCACACAATCTATTTTTGTCTCTAAAAGTACACCTACTCACCACCTAAAATGTAGTTAACTCGTTTTTCAACATTTAGGTGGCAATTTTATGAAGCTTGGAGGTTTGAAGTGGGAGATATGATCAATCAAAGTTGCACTTCCTTTTCAATGGCACTTAGAATTCGAAAATTTGAATGTAAACTTGTTGATGGGCACTGTACTATATAAGCTTTACAAGAAACTAATCAAAAACATTCTCACATTCAAGATTGGTTTCCCTTACCAAGACCTAAAATGTCATTGAGTTGCTAAGGGAGCATGGTACGTAGGAGGGAGAATGGAGATTTGGAGCTTATAAGGCAATTTAACAAATTATGGTCAAAGAAGAATTTAGACAAAAGATCTTCATTTTTGCTTTTCTTCCTATTTCTACATAATATATCTTTGAACCCTATTACAAAAATCATAATGAACTGAGTGACCAAGGGCTAGTCACATTGTTGAAGAATAGACAAAAAATGATTTTTCAACATACTTGAATGTATTCATCCATTTTTTGTAGCTCCAATAGTAAGTTCTTCAGAACATTTATAATTGACCTAGTGGATGCCAACTTTCTCAAGGGTTAAGGGTGAATCTAATAAGAGACTTCATTCCTAAGTGCTTGTTTGAATACTTTTAGATGTGACACACACACGAAAAATTGAAAGAATCACAATACTTCCATTCATTAACCCGCCTCAAACGTTTTAGTGGAAACATACACACGGTACCATATTTGACTCCTAAAATACAAATAATGTTCAAATATATGGCAAGACATACACTATTGGATTGACAATTTAACAATTAATATCTTTTAATTTGGACGCCATAATTTTAACATGCTCAAATACGACACCATACACATAGAGTGCAAGTTTCTAAAATATATAAGAGGTGCAATAGTGGTTCCAATTGTGCCATGTATCAATGGACCCATCCTCACACAAATACAAGACTTTCACACTAATACATACCTCAAATCATGCTCCGTTCCACATGTCAAATACATAGAAAATATCATGTTGCCTCCAAAATTGGACTTCCAAGATTCAAAGGGTTAATAAGGTGCAAGTGCTTAGCTGGAATTTGGAAACTAAATTGACCGGAATAACACAGTTTCTACCTCCGTACCACTACACTGGATAAGGAAATTAGGTTGCTCTACACTAATTTTCTAACATTCTACACTATATCAATATGTACAATTACTTCAGAAGGATGCAATAAAGTAAGAACTATGTGTATGGCATGGATTGGTGCACTAGTTCATGGCTCGGGATTAGAGATTGGCATGTGCCTACATCTGGACAAGCATTAGTCATGAGGTAATTTCTTTGGGGTAAAGCAACCTAATTGTTAAGGTAATCCAATTTCACTATTTAAGGTAGGAGGTCCATAAAGCGACCATCTAAGCGTTGAAACTGAATTTTGGGGAGGTAAAACATCTTGAAATATTTTTCAGTTAATTTTCCTTGAAAGATAAGAGGAAATGGCATCTAATCCAAGTTGTTTCATTTTTTTGGAGCTTTGTGGAATTAGTTATGAAATTTTGAAGTTGAAATGCCATAGGGCTCTAAAAGTGACCACCTCCTAGAATGTACACCACTTGTACATTTGATAAATTGAAGAAAGAAAAATGTACCTTTGTGGCATGTTCGGTTCAAAATGCCATGTTGGAGTTCAAGCCTCCTACCTTAGTGTAGTTAGAGCATCTCCTGCAACCCTCCATATATCCCCTCCCCACTAGAATTTTGATGAAAAGCAATTAATTCTAGCGTTTGTTAGGCTCGACCTTCTCTTTCCCCTCCAAAAAAGCCATTTTTACAAGGACTACTACAGGGGTCACTAGTCTTGGGATTAGCAAGTTGTCATAATAAATGCAAATTGTTTGGTTTGTGATTGGTTGGGAGTATATTTTAGGGAGTTGTGTGACTTGTGATTGGTTGGAAGTATGTTTTAAGGAGTTGCACTGTTGGGGATACAAGTGGCCATCTCCTCTTCATTGGACAGATCTTGAATCACGGAGTGGGGATATGTTGAGGGCTGCATGAGATGCTCTTACAAAAGAGGCAATGAGACAGAAACTGAATCCATGACCTGATTGCAGCAAGTGGCAGATCAAGTCCAGTACAATAGTTAATGACGATCCCCCACTCTCTTCAGCGAAGCCATCTTCACTAACGCACGCACAAAGTCCATATGAAAAAAGGTTCAGCAAGAAGGGAAAATGGGTTCCAGACGCTCAACAGAGCTAAGAATAAATTTTATTAAGATACAATTAGAGTCCAATTCGACGTTAGTCCTCATATAAAAAATAATGCGCACCCAACACTATAGTAGATAGATAGGCCACACTCTTGCGGCCTAAGCTTTCCAGCTGATCTAGAACATTATTACTTTCAGACCCAAGCTCCATGTTACAGACGTGTACTCCCTCCAACATGCATTCCTTCAAAATTGTTTAGGACCTTGGAAGCGCCCACTGTGGTTGCTGGAGACCTCATCGTCCCTCATGAAACAGGGGCAACTACTGGAGCCGGGGCAGGAGCCGCAACTAGCGTGGCTACAGGTGTTGTTTCAGCTGGGACTACTTCTGGAGCTGAGGCGGGAGGAGGGACCTCCTTTGCTTCAGGAACAACTGCAGGAGCTTCTTCCACTGGAGCTCCTTCCACGTGACCGTTTGAAGTAGTACCTTCAATCTTCGCAACTTCCACACTCGGGACATCCGAATTGTTTTGAATTGCAGCCTGTTCTGGCTTGGATTCACCAGCTCCCTTCCAGTGCGCGGAAGACTTCAAGTCATCGTCCTTCATCAACTTTGCATAGTCTTCGTGATTGTAATCATTTGGATTCTCAAAGGTGGTTTTGACTACATTTCCTTCGAAAAGATCAGACATGACTTTCATGGACTCGGCGTTCTTAGGATAAGCAAACTTCACCTTCTTGGCAGTGTTGGGGTCCAGGAACGGCTTAATGAGCTGCACAATGTAAAACGGGCATCAGAACTAAAAAACCAGTAGTGGACAGTATTCATGATGTCCATCTTGAAAAGCAGGATCTTCACAACAAATAAGTTGGATTATAGCCCGGCAATTGGGTATTCTTGAAGTGACACCTACCGTTAAAAAAGCCTCGAAAACTCGTGGCGGGTTATACAGAACAATAAACTTCAGACGCTCTGGATAGTGATTTTGAAAGATGCTGACTGCTTCACGAGCAACGCTTAAGGGGGTAGACTTCTTTAGGGACCACCCTTTGAAGTTGATCAACCAGACCATCTGCTCTTGACCTTCGGGGAGACTCAAAACTGCATTCTCCAAGAAATACACCAATTGCTTCATCTGCATTTCTGCATTGTTCGTGTTCTGTGGCGTACAACTTCAAGCCGTAAGTACAGTGACAAGTATCCCACTTTGGAATTTGGTGACAGTCAACCCAACCAATAGTCCTATACCAGATTACCGATACTATACACAGAGCCACAATTTGACAGACTCGGTTCCAACAGCATCCTAAATTGATGCACGAGCGTGCAGAAAATGTCTGACCTGTCGACCAGGATGCATCACAAGGACAGTGTCCCCGTCCTTGTCCTTGAAATTCGCTCGATAGAGTTTTCCCGTTTCTGACTCTCCGGCAATGTCCGTCTGCACATACAAAATTAAGTTTCAGATCGGCAGTAATCTGCTAGCCATTGAAAACGATTCATGCAAATCAAAAAACATATACACCATTGCAGGTCCGTCCAAAATATGAAACAATAAGAGAATCGGCTACTAACCCAGCGTATATCTTCAGGCTTGTAACTTTCCCTCCATGCCAGAGTGTCCCTCAACATCTTCTCAGACTTTTTGAGATTCCAGTTACGCGCCCGAAGGTAACGCTTTAGACAGGCGTCATCAGCGAATAGATCGAGACGACCAGTCAACGGTCCAATAGCAGCTCGTAGTTCATCGACCTGCAGTAGAGAGATCCCGCTCACAATCAGCTACACGTACCCGAGATTCACATTCGAAGCAAGAATCATCTGACGTTGACTCCTGAACACCAAGGTGACGGACTCCAAAACATCTCCTACAAATCCTCTCATGAGAAATCATAATTACCACCTGCCTCGCTATCAAGGCTGTACAAAATAAATCGCGCCAGCTCCGCTCCTTGAATCAATTACGCGCACGTTACATACCTTCGTCTGCTCTTCCTCCGGCGTGGAAGGCTCATCAGCATTCCTGCTGCCAACTTTACTGGTGCTCTTTTTCAAAAAACTCATCTTCGCAGATCTTCACCCTGCTAAACGCAACAGTTACAAGACCTCATTCAATCTCTCTTAAAACCTTACCCAAAGACACGAGAATGCAACAAAACCCTATAAAAAGAAATAAAATTGTAAATTAAATACAAGCAAAAATCACACATTCCCCAGCTGACATTCCTCAATCACAAATTCCTCAACAGAAAAGTAACACTAAACACGACGCAAGCAAGAATTGCCTCCTCATACCTAAAAAAGCACCAGTAGAAACCGAACCAACACCGAAAAAGCGTCACAAGTTGATCGCCCCTCGCTTCAGGCCCCTGCACACCGCCAACACACCAAGACTCAATCCTCGATCTGACATTCAACCCAGACCAGAAAAAGCGGATCTCCATCCCTCGATGGTTAATCACCACAAGAATGGCACGCATGCACCGCATCCTCTTCCCCCCCAAAACTCACACAACACCGAAGTCACAACTCTCCTCCACAACACAAAATCAACGCGAAAATCAATAAACAATAAGCGAAATCCATCGAAAAATCAATTACACCGACGAATCTCCATCCCTCCACGGTTAATCACCACAAGAATGGCACGCACGCACCGCATCCTCTTCCCAAACAAGCTCACACAACAATAAAGTCACAACTTTCCTCGATCATAACGCAAAATCAACGCGACACCAATCAACAATATATGCGGAATCCATCGACATTTCGAACCAAGTGATGTGAGAATGTGGAGAGATCGGGTGCGGGAGAAGAGAATGTGAGCTCGAACTCACTCAGGTACCTGTGAACGAGATCTAATGAAGCTTCTTCAGTTCAGAGCGGTAGAAGACGAGAGGACGACGGGGAAGGAGGGCAGGAAGCGCGGCCTTATGGTGGGCAGGCTATGGTGTGCCGAGGCAGCGGCGATGCCAACGGCGGAGTTCTCGCCCGAGCAGGAAGAGCACAAACACCGCCCGGACACACTCGTCGCCCGAAATGCCGGTGTCAGAGATTTAGGGTTTGGTGCTCGGAGCAGTATTCTCTCGATTCTTGGCTGGCACAGGGTTCTACAGGCTTTGCATGCAGACCAATTTACTTTTTGGCTTTTGGGGGACATGGAGGATTTTTTTTTAACCCCTAAATGCCCAAGGCCTTTTTTAACCCTTGAACGTCGAAGCGGACGTTTTGTGTCCGATGAATGATAGGGAATCAAACTGTACATGACATAAATGCAACTATTCATCCATGAAATTTGTTGTGGAAAGGGAAGATCTTCTACAGTTGTTTGACTTGTAATGAGTACTTTCGCAATTTTGGAGGCTACTGATTCACTCGGAAATTAAAAAAGGATGATTTCAAGGGTCACCCCTCCAGCGTTTAAGGACTAACTTCTAGGAATTTGCTTTAAGGTAGCAACACCCACAACCGTCTATTTCACCCCTAAAGGCCTAAGGCATTTTTTGGCTCCGAAACCATTGAAAATTGCCATTTCTACTGCAATCACTTCCTAAACCAAAAAAAAACTTTTTTTTAGAATCTAACCGTAGAATCTTGTACTTCACTTGTCTCAGATCATGTGATGAAACTTTCATGAAGTTTGCCCGTACGAATTGGAAGATATTAGCATTTGAAGTTGGAAAAAGAATTTTTTTTGAACTGTGGCCTGCAATTTCAAACGACTTTGATGGCCACTTGTGGATTTTTTTTGCACTACATACCATAAAGTTAAAAAAATTTATATTAAACATTTGAGTTGAGAGTTGGAGAAAAAATTCCAGAATGTCAAAACTTGATTTTCACATATAAAAAAATTGTTAAGTAGAAGTAGGTCCAAAATGGAATGAAACACTAAATTGATATTCAAAAATGAATTCTATAAGTTGTTTTTTGATGAAGATGCTTAGATTGCGCGAAAAACAAGATTGTCCATAACTTTCTCATTCCGAGTCCAAATAGAATGGATCAAAGCTTTAAATGTAGACAAAAACATGATCTTTGAGAAAAAAAATTACATTAAAATTAAAGTTTTAAAGTTTTTTTTTCTGCCTAGCAAATTGCTTTTTTGACTTTGGGTGGCATAACTTTTGCTCCCGGGCACCGATTGAAAAAAAAATTATATTTTTAGAAAGCTAATGTGATTTTCTATCTTCATAAAAAGTTTCAAAAAATCAGGTCAAAATTTCAAGTTGCACAAGACTGCCCGAAATCCCAAGTGTCCCCCAAGGGGACTTTGGGCCTTTAGGGGTTAAGCAAATTAGCATAATTTGAGGCACCTTTCTCTAGAAAAAATATTTTTTCAGTATTAGCAATTGAAAATCATGAATCTTCAAAAAAATAATTAGAATTTTTGGATAAGGCATCTAATTTCTATGAATTTTTGAAGTAGAATTCCCCGGGGCACCCTAAACCGCACTCTAGTAAAGTTGCCTTGATTCTAGCACCAAAATCTTAAAAACTCAGAGCCCACCAACCACAATTAACCCTTTAGTGACCGGTTGACCACTTTTTGGTCGAATTTTGGATTCTTTGTCTTTTACTGCCCTCAATACAGGGTATTTGAAAAACTCAAAGAGTATCGCAATTAGAGCTTCACCATGCGCTCCAAACAAATCCAGTTGTAGAGAATTTTGTGTAGTAATAAGGTAGTTGTGCTTGTCCAAAGACAAGAAGGCTGACCTGAGTCATACCTTATAAGTTGCATATATATTCAGCAATTCATGTGATTTTATTTGAAATTGACGCCGAAAAACGATAGAAACGTTGCCCAGCAATCCCATGAATTGTAGAAGCATGTTTCAAAAGTTATGGGCAATAATGTATTATGCTGCTTCAGCTGAAGGCTACTTCAATGCATCGCACTTTGAAGATCACTCACAACAAATTGCACCGTCAGATCATGTTCACTTTTTGTTTTTTTCACAGATAAAGCCTACAACATCAATTTCTACGGTCTAATCTAGGATTACTTCCTTGGGAGTACTTCCTTTTCCAAATTTGTATTCAAAAATTGCTCTCGCCCCCCAAATCAATCGCTTTCACTAAAGGGTTAAGGATGAGAACCGTTTCAAGGTACTTTTGGAGACACTTTAAAGAAACTCTACAATCAAAGTATGGGTAGAGTGATGGTTATGAGTGTTGCTACCTCAAATTGAACAAAAAGCTAACATTTTGATAAGTTGTATCAATTTTTTTTAATTAGAACCGTGTAAATTCAAACTAGGCATGTTAGAGATCACATAGGAAAAGAAAACTTAACAATATCACTTATAAATTGAAAGATTATAATGTTTGAACATGAGGGTGTTAAAATTGCGAAAGTGACTTGAAGTCTTTCAATCCTCTTTTCACATGCCAAATCTAGAAAGGTGGTCAATAAAAAAATATGAGGTTGAAGGACCTAACATACATAACCCCAATCAATTTACGGCTTCTCAAAATCTACTTTACAATTTTTTTTTAAATGAATTTCTAAGGTGATTTTTTCTCCAAGATCTAGTGCATTTGAGGCTCATTTCCAAAAGCCCTCAATACTACAAAAAGTCAAGATTGCAATGGACACCCTTGCACAAAATCTTGAATAAAAAAATCATAATCAATCATTTTCAAAATCGGATTTTTGACGCTAAAACTAGACTTCAAAAAGAATTTTTCAAAAATATAAATTATTAAAAAATAGAAACTTGGTTAGGTTTTATGTAACTTCAAAGTATTGTCGACACCAAAATTTGGTGCCTAATTTTGAAGTAGCCAGCTAGGAGGAGAAATAACTCAATTTTTTTTCTTTTTAATATTTTATGGGGTTGGCATAAATTAAGAGTTTTTTTTTAATCAAGCGTGTTGGAAATACATACAAGGATTTTTTATTATCAGAAAACACATACAAGGTTGATTTCACACTAGGTAAATAACTTGTTGCCGCCAGGTATCAAACCCGAAACCACCTCATTTGGTTTGGATACCTCACCACCATTGCCCAACAGTTTAGGATCATCTCGGACCGAAATTAAGAGTCTCTTGATCTTAAGTCCTATGTCAAACCTCAGGACAAATGGCAAGTGAAACCAAATCTACGTTGTCGCAAGGTATTATATCCACACTCATGCAATATTTGGGTGATTTTGGGTGATTTTTGTATGAAATCTAGATTATATCGAGGTAAATTTTGGCTATTGATTTTAATCCCTAAAGGACCAAGGAACCCACTTTGGGCTTTTTGAGAACTTAGGTAGGCTCTATTGACTTCATAATCTCGAATTTTTGCATGAATTTTTTTGAATGGATGCTACTCATGATAATCTACATGTGAAGCTTTGTTTCATGTCATTCCAATAAGTAATGCAAAAGTTAGAAGGATTTTTTCAATTTCATTGTCAAACCAGGCACCAAAAAATATATTATAAAAAAATAAAAAATATATTTTTTTGGAATTTAGTAGCTTGATACCTACTCCAAAAAAAATGAACCACTCAATTCTAAATAATGAGGAAAAAGTTACGAGGAGTTTTATTTTGCAAGCAATGAAGGTAGAAAAAACATATATAGTCATCTTTTGTTCTCAATTTTGAAAATTTTCAAATAAAAATGAAAATAAAGGATACTAGATAATTTGTAATTAGAACATTTTCACCACTGGGATTAACAATTTTCAAATTCTTCCAAAAATTATTAGCATATTTGTCTTATCTTTCATTCAATAGTACCTTTCACTTTACAATTTTTTTTAAATGAATATAAAAGCTTTTTTGTTGAAATTTTTTACATATGTTTTCAACATACTTTCCAACCTATTGTATAAAATGTAGAAGTTATAGGACATACGTATTTTTTTTCTAAAAACGCTAAAAGACAAAATTTCATCTTTTGGAAGGACTAGAAAAGCCTACATTTTGAAGTTTAGGCACATTGATCTTGCAATCGGCGGAGATATTCATTCTAAAATTTTGGGACGATGTACTTGTGCAAGTTAACCAAAAGATCCTACAATTGAATTTGTTAAAAAATGAAGATTGATGAAGATTTTGACCTTGCTTTGGAGATGAGTATATTTTGAAGCAATTTTGGGCCTCTAAACACGTTGGTCCTTTAGGGATTCCTAAAGTCCAAAGGTCTTTTTTCATTAAAAAAACGAACTCAAAACTGCCATTTCTATTGCAAAGAGCAAGAAAGTTTTAAAATTGTTTTTTTTCCATATCTAATCATATGATCTTGCTCTAGACTATTATAAAAATGTGTTGAAAAAATTCAAAAACTTTGATTATATAAATTATAAGATATTTTCAATTAAAGAGAAGAAAATAATTTTTTTAATACCTTATTTAATTAGTTTTTTGTCTTTGAATCTTTTTCATTTAAAAATTTTCACTATTAATTTTGAATTTTTAAATTTTTATGTTAAAGAATTGATATTATGACCCTTGTGACCTTCTCTGATGCCTGCTAGATGAATGCAGAAGGTTGCTATTATGTGAGCATAGGAGTCTAAGCTTATGAGCTTAGAGTACTAAGGTAACCCCCCCCCATTCCCGACCAATGACCCATTCCCGACCTATAGGTGCACATATTTCTGACCACAATTAGAATGCGTTGTTTTTTTTGTTTTCAAGGTTGGAACTAATAAATACATGACACATGTCCCAAGTTGTGGAAAAAAAAGTAGGAAATAATGATTAGTTAAAAAGTTATTGAGTGATCAGAATTAGAAGAGTCTAGACATTGGCTATGGGTCCGGCGCACTTTTTGCCTTCCAAAATTCATAGTAATTTCAATTCAAGCAATAAAATTACCAAATTTTTTGCAATCCATGTCATTTCTATTTATGTACCTCTGAAAAATATTTGTTTTGCCTTCACTACTCCAGACCATGTCGGAATTCCCTATTCGGTCGGTTAGGGGGGGGTTTACCTTACACACCTATGTTATAGGTGCATATACAATAGAAACTGTCTATGATTATAGGATATATATGCTACAAATATATAGGTGTTTATGATACATACACCTTCTATAGTGTGTGGTGTCTATATTATAGGTACCTATATTGTAGGCTCAATGTTCACAAGCTCGCTCACATACTAGCACGGTTGGATGAATGCATTGATAGTTATGATGATTGTATCATGACCTTTGATGGATGAATGCATTGATAGTTATGATGATTGTGTCATGACCTTTGATGAATGAATGCATTGATGGATGAAATAATTTGTGATGAAATGTGTACTAGTAGACAAGCAGAGATTGACTAGAGATAGATATCTTCATATGGTGGATTTGTACATTGGAGTTAGAGAACTCCAGTTGGATGACAAGGGCACTAGTGTGCTTGGAGATAGATATCTGCAAAGGATGAATTTATGCAGTGGCGTTAAACAACTCCACTTGGATGACTAGTGCATTGGAGTAGACAACTCCTCGATAAAGATAGTCAAATGTGTTGAAACTTGGAGTTAGACAACTCCAAGTAGAAGATTAAGATTTGGATAAGAGATGATTGGAGAAGTATAACTAGGACTTTTACTTTAGTGGATGGTTTGAGATAGAACCAAGGATATAAAGCTAAATGTAGAAAAAATCCTAGTCTATCTTAAAAACTATAAAACTCAAAGACAACCCAATCAAAAAAACATTTAGAAAAATTCTTCCGTAAATGCAATAAAATACTTACAATACAAAATATTTACAAAAAAACAACTAGAAAACAACTACTATCCGAACTAAACTAAAAACATACAAAAAATAATTTTGACCTCAGTTCAAAATAAAGACAACACCCAACCACATAAATAGCAACCTCACATGATTTGAACTTGGGCCATCAACTACAAATTCACTCTCACTTTTGACAAATATACTCCAATTTAAAAGAGTGATATCTAACTGAAACACAAGATAGATATACCATTAACAAAATACAAATGAACATTTACATTCACTTCTCCCTATTGGTCTTAGCTACTTGTTACGATAATTATTGGTTGGGTTACTGATTGACATAGAATTGACTATTAAAAGGAGGTACCAAGGGTAGACTCATCTACTCACACCCTAGAGCCATGGCTAGTCCTATTTAGTACACAAAGAAACGAATTTGGAGCTGAAATTTGAAGCAAATGGTCTTATCTAGTGTATTTTTAGCTACTATTCAAAGGATTTCTAAAAATAATTAATTATATGTCGCTAAGAAATCCACAAAGGAGCCTCTTTCTACTTAAATTTTGAAACATGTAAAAAATTATTTTGGTGGTTTTTTTGGTGAATGACCATCTCCATAGAGTTGCTACAAATGGCCAATTTTTATTTTTTTATTTAAGTTTTTTCGTATTTTTTATTAATTAAAACATTGAAGTATCTATTTTCTTGAGATTTGGCACTTTTCTAGTTCTCCTACCTAGATAATTTTTCATTGAATTTCCTTTGGTGGTTATCTTCATTTTAAAGGTGCATACATTGACCATATTTTTTATTTAAAAAAAAATTAATTTCCTAATTTTAATTTAACCCCAAAAAATTGGGAGTATTGTTGCAAAACGCAACAAATAGTACAGGTGTTTTGTGCAATCACCCAATACGTGTAATTGAGCAAGTAAAAATATATATATGTTTTAATAAGGTGGTAAAAGATGCATCTCTTTGTAAAAAGAATTTTGTACCTCAACTTGTCTAAGTTTGAAATAAAAATTATATTCTCATAGATCTAATCAATTTTCCTTCTTGAAAAAAAAATTCAAAATTTTTTGCCAAAAGTTGAGATCATAAGTACTTGCTAGAAGTCCCAAAGGACTCTTGAGACTTTAGGGATTAAACCATCTATAAATAAAATTGATCGTGACATCATTAGCACCCAATTGCTTGCCTAAAGAAAATCAGTTATGCATTCTAGGAATATAGGTCAGTGACTGACGCAAATGAGAGGATCCAATAGACTTTGGAATTCGGTGACTAATAGCATTGGGTTGTTCTACTTTTAGAGCATCTCCACCAAGGCGTATAATATTATTTCCAAAAGACTGAGCCCGATTATATTTTGTATTCTATAAGCTGGAGACTTGTGAGTTTGTCAATGCAAGCCACAACAAAATTGCAATGTCTGGGTCATTTAACTTGCACCACAATATTGTGGAAAAGTTAATGGTTGGGTCTTGTTTTTGATGCTACCGTTGGTTGGTTGGAAACGCTAGAGCACGGCATTGGTCTTGCTATGCAAGTCAGGGTCCAAGTGTTGTTGTAGTTATAGTGACCCCCCTAAAACTTCCAAATTTAAGGAAGAAACCCCCCAAACCAACAGTGTATCCAATTGCTATAATTTCTAGACATAATAGTCATTTTAGAATATATATCTAGGTAGACAATAGATAGCTTATCATTTTGGTCAACAAACAATAAACTATCTATGGTCTACGTAGAATTAAGTTCTAGAATGACTATTGTTCCTAGAAATTATTGCAATTGGGTACACTGCTGATTTTGGATGCTTTTTCCTTAAACTTATGAAGCTCCCAAATTTAACTCCTAAAGGACCAAAGTTTTGGACACTTGGGATTTTGGGCAGGCTCATGTGACCTGAAATTTTGACTTGATTTTTTGAATTTTATTTGAAGATAGGAAATCACATTAGTTTTCTAAAAATATAATTTTTTTTCACTTGGTGCCCGAGAGCAAAAGTTATGCCACCCTAAGTCAAAAATCACTTAAAAATTTAATTTTTTTAATTTTTAATTTTTTCCTTGAAGATCATGTTTTTGTTTAGATCTAAAGCTTTGATTCATTATACTTGAACTAATAATGAAAAAGTTATGAACAATCTTGTTTTTTGGGCAAATGAATCTAAACATCTTTAAAAAAAAACCCTTATAGAATTCATTTTTGAATGCAATTTTCAAAAAAATTCAATTTTTTTTTGACAAGGTTAAGTTTGTTTGCAAGAACAATCTCACCGTTGGGATTACAGTTTTCAATTCCATCTTAGAGCTATTAACAGTTTAGTATTTTGTTCAATTTTGGACCTACTTCTACTTCAAAAATTTTTAATCACTGAAAATCAAGTGTGTTTTTTTCCCTAAAATTTTTTATTCTGACTTTCAACTCAAATGTTCAATATAAAAAAAAAATTTATGGTCCATAGTGCAAAAAGTTTCTACAAATGGCAATCAAAGTCATTTGAAGTTGCAGACCAGCACTCAATTTTTTATTTTTTTCAACTTTGATTGCTAATATCTTCCAATCCGTACGGTTAAACTTCATGAAATTTTTACCACATGATCTGAGACAAGTGAAGTACAAGACCCTATAGTTAGGTTCTAAAAAAATGTTTTTTTGGATTTCTTGAGTGATTGCAATAGAAATAGCAATTTATAATGGTTTTGGAGTAAGAAAATGCCTCGGTCCTTTAGAAGTTAAGCTCTCAAAGCTCCCAAATTCAGCCTTGTAGTCAATATGTTAGCCTTGGGATACAAGTGGACCCTCCATTGGCTTTTTCACACGCCAATTAGTGAAAACTAGCACCATTCCACCATGTGGTGTTGGAGATGCTTTTAATACTTAAAGGACTAAGGGGTGACCTTGGAAATCATCCATTTTCATTACTGTATGAATCATTGGCTTAAGAAATAGCAAAAGCATTCATTGGAAGTCAAACTACTGTAGAAGACCTCCCTTTTGCACAACAAAATTCCAAGGATGAATAGTTGCACTTCTGTCCTACATAGGAGATTCTTTGTCATTCATTGGACGCAAAATGTCCTCTTTGACGTTCAAGGGTTAAACTTATACAGTGAACGTTCAACCCTGTCATTTCATCAATGAAAGTACAACTGCTTTTCCCCTTGCAATGGAAATTGTCCATGTGTTTCAAGAAGAAAAGAAAAAGAAGGTACAACTGCATAGATCTGGCGTTATAAATTCCCCCAAATGGCAATACCCCAATATGGCAATATTCACAGGTGATGGGCAGGCGGCAGGCCATTGATAACACCCAGGCTACTAAATTGGGATCGGGATTCAAAACAATCAGCAAATGTCGGTGACAATGTGAGACATGATGTGAAGCCCTTGCCACATTTTCTTTTGAAACAAATGGACGATACCCTTGCCATATTTTCGTTTTCTTCATTGCGTCTCCCTCACTGGGTTCCCTTGGCACAGGCTGCAGTGGCTGTTGCACTGAAGAGCGAAGCGTTTATTGTCGTGTATTGTCCTGTGCATTAAAGTTATGTAGGCATGCCAATTCTCTTGGTCAGTCAACATTTTGCAGCATCACCAGCAAGAAAACAACATCCCTTGGTAAAGTTGGCATTGTTGAATACGATTTTCTGTTTCGAAGTCAGAACTTGAAACTATTGAAAAAGAAACCCCACAACCATACACTGTCAGCAGTCAGGATTGGCACTTCATGGCAAATAATTGTAAAGTTGACCATAATGGGTGCTCATACCTTTGTGCAATTGTAACAAAACTCTCCCATGGAACTACTAAGTTATACGAATGTACTAACAGCTATCGACTGTTGAATTCAAGCAATTATGCGCTTGTTACCATGTCTAAACCAAAAATCGAGAATCCAGATAGATAGAAGGCCAATGCAGTCACCAGAATTCTTGCAGTCGATCTAGAGGCAAAGGGCACTATCAAAGGGAACGACATAGAAAACACCTTGACAACAACAAAGGATGTCGGCCTAAGTATTTGAAAGTTCAAGGTGACATCTTTTTCAACAATCGAAAATGGTTGGAACTGGCTATTTTGTAGAAAACAAGCTACCATTCACATGATTCGGTATTGAATATTTGGTCAAGCATTTTGGCACCTTCAAAAGACAGACAAACCACACAAATAAGGACCACCAGAGATTTTAAGATCTTGACAGAGCACTTGTAATCGAGCAAGTAAGAGTACACACATGTATTAAGAAGATAGGAAAAGATACATCTTATCGTGAAAAGAATTTCGTACCTCAACTTGATTGAGTCTGAAAATCCTCCAAATGCTAGAGTGTTGCTATAGCTTAGTCTCTGTCCATCTCCACAGCAGCATTCAAACCCTAAGCCCTAAACCCTGAACATTGATGTTGAACTGAGCCTTTGGTCGATCTACACCGTCTCTATCTCTTTCTCTTTATGTAAGCAATCAACAACTGTGCAATCCTGTACTTTCCGTAACGTATATTGGTAGAAACTGGAATGGAAACTCTCGATTCTTGCAGGAGCACAAAACTTAACACAACCGCTAATACAAAAGTCTTCTTAATTTGGGCATCAGACTCCAGTCTGGGAGCTGGAGAAGCTCCATCCAACCCGTCAGATTGAGCACCACCAATTTCGACAACACCACGCCATGGATCGGAAATTCTGTGTTGCCAAAACCAGGAATGCTCAAGGATACATGATTTTGTGAGATTGTTGAACTGAGAAAAATCGACTTCAAAGGTGAAAGGTAAGCAATATCCGTCCAAATTGAGATCCGTGAGGTTCGTCATTGAGGCTATGTCAGACACCATAAGTTCAATGCGATTCTCCAAAGCACTTGCTTAGGAAGTTAGTGCTTCTTCACTTAAGTTGTCGACGTTGGCAGAACTGAAGCGAAAGGTCGAGGCTCCTGAGGGTAGATGAACACCCAGTAAGGTTTGGAAACGCTATGTTGCAATAAATAATGGAAAAAGATTGCAGGTCCCAACGCTGGCTTAGAAATGGAATGCGCTTCAAGGATCTCAAAGTATCCAAAATCACAACTTGAAGTCCTGTCATGCACCCTGAAGTTGAAGTTGATGCTTCGTGAGAATCCTCGGTGCCTTGTGTAGAACTACACGAGAACACAATCTCCTTCAAGTCCTGGCTACAAAATAGCTTTAGACTCGAGCCTTGTAAATTCAAACTTGACAAGCCGTCAGGTCGAGTATGACCAGATTGTGCCACTGCAGGTTCTCAACTGGACAACCAAGGGATGAGACAGCCAACGGACTCTCTGCACCTTGGACCATGATCCGAAAGCTTGTAAAGGAGACATGAGCCAATCTTCCCTGTAAACACACAACTTTCGAAATTCATCATTTTCCTTGATCAGTCATCTTGCAAATTCTTTGTAGAGCTCATGCATGGAGATTAAATTATTGGTGACATGAATCAAACAGCTTCTCTCCAACTCCTTCGTCTGCACATAACACACAACACTCCTTACCTACTTTGTAGTCGCTTTGTATGTCTAAATATGAACTAAAATAACTATCAAGAGTGACAAGTATTGCCTAACACGTTTATTGGTACGCATCCTACATATGCAACTACATTCATTTGAGGAGTTTCTTGGACATCAAACATTCAACAACACCAAGCAAAAAATTTGTATGAACGCGAACTCCCGCAAAATCTGCATTTAGTCGAAACATGTTCATGTAAATTAAAGCAACACAAGTATCTGGTCATTTAAAACTTTATCAAAAGTGTAGACTATGAAAGGAAGCTTTGGTGTTGACACACACAAATCGCCGCCCTCCACATCGTTGTTGAGGTCTCTATTTTGACTTTTGCTTACTCCAGCACACAAATTATTAGAAGGTTACATGAAACGTTTTGATCATGTCAAATAACTCCAACAACCACTTTGCTTGGGAGAATGGAAGGCTGTGCACTTTTGCAATATCTATCACCCTCCTCTCAAACTCCGAGCTTATCCAATTCATCTCGCACTCCAGATTATGCACTGAATGGCTAACAAACAACGCTAAGTCCAAGAATATGAGCTTTGACACGGTAGACAAGGTGTTGTACCTCAGACCCAGAATATAAAACATGCTACTCGATTCTCGAGAACTCTGGAGTTTGCCACAATCGTTCATCCACTCTTCCCATGCCATAAGATCTTCACTGTCCACATCATGAAAGTAGCCCCCAAAGCCTGCAGTGCCAACGGATGGTACTGTTTGAGAGATTGGGTCTCAATGGAGAAAAAGCAATCCTCAAGGGCACCTGTCTGCTCCTCAGTTTCTAATGATAGAAGGAGTCGAGAAGGGGCAGCCTTCGACAGCAACAACATGAAAGCTTCTTCTTTAGTCAAGCTGGGAATTGGCTTACAGTACTTCGAATGGCTGAGAATCGATTTCAGAATAATCTCACTCCTGGATGAGATTAAGAGTTTGCTGCCAGTTGCAAATCCTGCGTTTAAATATGCGCGGGCTTCTTCTCGACGAGAGTTTTCCGCATCGCCAATATTGTCCACAGCCAGGAAGACGGGCTGATTCGTCAGGCGACTTTTCAAGAGTTGGTGGCCCTACATTAACATTCATCAAACTATTACACTGGGAAATTGATCTTCAGACAGATATCGAATGGTAGTAACATAAACCTGGAATTTTCCTAAGAAATTTGTCAAGGCTGTCATCAATGATTCATCATCCATATTTACACGAACGATATGTTTGTGCTGCGATTTTCAGAAAAACTTAGAAGTTCCCCTGCATTATAAGATTTCTTACTTCTGACGATGTTGTACAAAACAAAACTTGACATGAAGAACACCGGTATGATGATTAGGATCTAGAGTGTAAACATCGAAAAAAGAATCAATATTCGAAGTCACTGGAGCCTGCCCAGAAATGGGGAAAAAACTTTCTGGTCAAGGAAATGCTTTAGGGGTTAACAAAAACTGGTCAATTGACTGAAATACGTATCAATTGGTAGCATGGAATCGGTAATATGCATGAATTACGATGCTTATATCCTCAAAAATGATCCTGAAACTCTCATGAAGTACTCGACTTGCATGAAAGTTGATACTCTATATACGAAATTACCTCTGCAGAAGCTATCCCACACTTCACGTCCAACAAATAATGACATACACCAAATTTGATGCAAATACTTAAAGTTTGAAAAAAATACAAACCTGTGACTTTGAATGAATATTGTTCACAATTTCCTCCCGTAAATCGGTTCATTTTCTCAACGCCAACTTCACCAATGCAGGATCGTCTTTTGGTCTATCACTTCCCAACTCGACATGGCAAACCTTTCCCCGAAAATTTGAATGATAGTGATTGCATAAGGCCTGGCACAAAGTTGTTTTTCCCAAGCCACCCGCGCCATATATTCCAAAAACTTCACATCCAAATTCATTGCTGTCAACTTTCTCTTTCTCAAACATCAATGATACAATCTGCACAACTCAACAATCACAATATTTTTGGTTACAGTTTTTGCACAATATACTTTTCTATCTGAAGTTCTTGCAAATAGGAGGTACTACAATTTCATCAACTGGAGTTCAGAACCCTAAAACCCTAAAACCCCTAACCCTAAACCCATTGAAACCCATTGATTCAAGAGACCTAAAACCCTAAACCCTAACCCTAAACCCATTGATTCAAGAGACGAGATGCCATGCATATAGATACCTTGCACAAGCGATCACTGCCTTGTGTACTCGATGTATCGAACTCCAAAACTGGGGGTAAAATTTGGCAAATTTTAATCACCACAATCTCTCTAAACCTCACTTCTGACTTTCCATACTGCACAAATCTCAAACCGTTAGTTGAGCGCAACTCCGTGACACAGCTTCCCGGCCTCCACAATTCAACTCCAGCAAGCTCTTTCCAATATTTCATTCATTCACTTTTCACTTCCTCTTCGGTAAGGTCACTTGGCAAGAGCTCAGAAACAAGAGGAAGGAGAACCAAATCGGGGTTCCCTGACTTTCTTGGATTGCACAAAGTGCGCATGGGCGACTTAGAAGTTATGATCTCCTTGGACAATACAATTCACGGCCAATGAGCATTGTTTTGCTGCTTTGAGTATTAGAGACGCAAACTTCTCTCCTCTTAGTAAGCTATCAGAGTTCTGGTCAAAAAACGGGAACTGGCTCGCATTTTCCAAGTCCACACAAAGCTGCTCCACGAAGGGCTTCTGGCATGGAATCCACGGTGACTCAAAAATATCTTGTACTTCGCCAGAAGCTCTGGCATGCAACTGCACAGATTGCAAACTCTAACAAGATGAGTGGTTTTCAATGCACTTTCAAATCAAAACTTTGCAGCAGTTTCATCAATCAAAGCTCCTCACATCAAACATCCTCGTCCAGGGATTTTTTTTTTCATTTGTGGAGTGCAGCACAGAAAACGATTTTGATGAATAAGTCTTCCATGATTTTGCGAATTCCGTTTACATTCAGTAATTTTTTCCCGAGACGCATTAAAAACATTCAGCAGAAAAGCGATTTCCGCCTCCAAGAAAATGGCAGTTCAGGAAAAGCTTCCTTTAGAGCAGCAGGTGAAGTTCATAATGGGTCCAAAAATTTGCATGTGCTTCAGCGATTTTCCTCCTTGAAAAATTCGCAACATAAAATTTCCCTTAATAATAAAATCGCTAGTAGGCGATACCATCCGCCCAATTGAAGCTTAGGCAGTGCAAACGTGACTAGCAGCAACGACAGTTTGAAGAACAAGGCATAAACAAAGTGGCAATCAACTGGGCAAGCGCACCAATGTTGCACACGCATGACTCTTGAATGAAAATAATAGCATTAGCATTAAAATTAGGGCCAGTTCTGCAAAGAGAAAAAGTATTGCACAGTTTGATCCACTGCCCAAGAATCCAACTCTGCACTACTACACACTAACTCTGCTCCTAACTGGGAGGGACAGAACCGGCCCACGTAATTTTAGAAATGGAAGCCGGCTGCAAGCTATTTCCATGAGAGTTGCAGTGCTTTGTGGCCTTGATTTGCATTCAAACCCGCCAAAATTCGGAGTCGCAAAATGGCCACTCCGACCTTCTGTGGCAACAAGTGTTTGGCAACACCTTCAAAAACAGTGAGGAGCTTTTCCAATGCATAAATCAAGCTTCCACAACGTCATGAATAAACCCTGCCGGCTCCAAAACGCCACTCTAGGGCCTGTTCACTAGCCCGCGTTAGCTTCATACCCGCCCCTGGCGATTTTAGGTTCGGGTCCGATCTAATATGCCCACTGGCCTGGCCCTTTTTACACCACATCTAGTTGACGGAATCGCTTTCGCGGCGGTTTAAGGTCCCCCACCGTACGTGACCCACAGTCCTTCAGGGAAGTCCCGTGAATAAATGACTTACAGCATTGGAGTACATTAAATGCATCGCCGTCAATCAGAACCATTGTCGCGATTTCATCCATTAGATGGTCAAGTTATCATGTATTCTTCCAATATTAAGCAACTCTTCGTTCCTATTGAGAAATTCATCTGCCTTGGACATAGGGATTCAGTCATGAATCCCTGAAGTTGTCTGTTCATACCTTGCCTGTGCTTACGGAGATGATGGAGAACTACGAAGAAGAAATTCAGTGATCTCTGTTGAGATTGTTGATGAGAGTTACTGCTTCACTAGAAGCATCAACATTCCCTTCTCTCTTCCTTACATGTCTTTAAATTTGCATATAGCAACTGACATTTATTATTACAAGGAATTAGGATAACATCTTTATTGTAAAGGTTTAGACTATGTTTATATGGAATTTCATTAGACCTGCTTTAGAAAATGATGCTGAACAAGGTGTGAATAATGATCCTAGAGAGTGAAGCAGTAAATTTGCATCAAAATAGAGGCATTGTATCTTTGTACAAAAATATTATTTACCTAAATTTCATGAATTTGGTCATCTAGGAAGGTTGTCTGTTCTAGATACAAGTATTACATTTGATGAATGAGAAGTTAGTTGGACTAAACAGTGCCTTGAAGCCCTCTGTTCATTGTCCAGAATATGGACATTGGAGCGCTTCAGGGTTAAGTTTTTTGCATTTCTTAACAGGACTAAACAGAACTTCCTCAGCTTCATTTTACTGTTAAAATCAAGTACCGAAATTTCGTGTTCTGAAACTGGGTATACAATTCAGTTTTCACAAAGGTCCATCTTATTTTGGGATACGGGATCATTACGGGTTAACGCTCCACTAGAAATAGCACTTTCCAAGTGTTTTATGTACGCGACACTGTTCTCACTACAAAACTACTCCCGCGAGGGCCATTCAATTCAAACTTGTGTCACTTGGATCCAGGCCAGCACTCTCGGAAAACACAACTTCAGCACAAACGCATGCAAACATAGGAACATTCTGAAGTTTCGAAAAAATGCAGATAGACTTCGCATTCGATTCCGGCATTATCACTTATTCATACCAGGCCAGCCCTTGAGTTTAAAAAATTTCACGACGGTTGTTGAGTAGAAAGGATCTGATGCAGATTGGGTGAGGATCACGTAGAGACTCCATTAAATGCGCGTCATGAATCATTCCAGGCAGGACTCAGGAGTAAGGACTACAGAGTTCCTTGACTAGCAGGAGTCTCGGAAAACGTTTTCAGAAAAGATTTGAGGAAGCAATTACCGAATTCGGCCAGTTTGATGTAGAAAATGCTGTTTCCACGATCAGAGGTCTACGCCGACAAACTGCGGATTCCGATTGAATCGTTCAGGATGCAGGAATCAACAGAACTTCATTAATTGCATCTCGGATATGTGACTGATTTCTAGAGCCGGTGATCACAAATCAAAACTATGCCAAAACGAATCAAGAAATAAGAAGTTCAAGTTCTAATTGACGACCTGTCGGGGACATTGAAAAATTAGTTAAGAAGCTACCTAAATCTATCTATACTTTTGCGCAATCGGCGCTTCCGAAGCCGATTCGGGAATTTGCTAAGTCATACTCGATGCGAAAATTTTGCTGCTGCACGTTTCCGATGATGGAGATGTTCACGTAGCTCGGCGCGAACGCCAAGCAGTAAGTCCCTTTGGAATCAACTGGCAGCAGGACGTTGTTCGCCGGAAGCACCAAAGTCGCCTGCACAACATCAAATCGTCCAACATAGCAAATCTTAGAAAGGAAAAGAAAGGAAGGAATACAATCTTAGCAAACAGACTCGCAAAAAATTGCAAATCATAGAAAGAGAACGAAACAATAAATTTCAATTTTAGAAACCAGAAACGAGATTGCAAATCGTGGAACATTTTCAACTAGAAACGGTCACGACATTGCAAATCTCGGAAGGAAACGAATCAATAAAATTCAGTTTGAAGCTCGGAAGGTCGAGGAGTAAGTACCTTGTTCTGGAACAAAAGATTAACAGCCGGGATGTTCGTAATGCCGTCCGTGATTGTATAACACGTATCAAACAACGAATCACCTTCAACGCTCTTCAAATAACCCGTCGCCGCTCGAAACGAGTCACGGAAAATACTGTAGGACGGCTCCGCAAGACGCGTAATACTTGTCCCGGAGTCAAGAATCACACCGCCATTACCAATAGAATCAAGCGTATACAAACTTGCAGGGAAATTGACGAGCGTCTTGCCTACCATAATGCCCGTCAAGCCGACATAGTAAAACGCCGGCAAATGAGGATTTTGCGTCAAGGGAGTGTACTGCAAACCGCCGCTCGTCGCCCCGCCAAAGAAAATGTGGCTATTCGCTTCGGGGTTGACAAAGCGGTCGGTGAGGCAATAGCTGAAGCGGTTGCCAACTGTGGATCCGACTTGCGTAGGAAATGAGAGCTTGCCGCGGCCGAGACCGAGAACGCCACCAGAACCGACGAAGAGACCAGAGTTGACGTGTCCGCACCCGAAAGCGAAGTTCGGGATGCTGTAAGGCTGGCCGGAGGTCGAGGTAAGCGTCAGCGTGTCTTGGGAGAAGTCGCCGACGCTGACGGAGCCATCACCGTAGGCTACGACGTAAAGACAGTTTTGGGATTGCTTGCCGCATTTGAAGAGTTGGAGCTGCGTGCAAACAGGGGAAGCACATTTGAGCGTAGTGAAGGAAGAGGAGCCGCTCGGGTTGAAGATGGGACCGATTTGCTGGTAGCATTGTTGGCACGGCTCGCATTGGAGCCAGAAAACGTCGCTGCCCGTGTCGATTGTCGCTATCACGTCCTTTGGCGGGGTTCCTATCTGCAAAAGCGCGGGCGCTTAGTTCAAAATTGTTAGGGCAATGCATGTCACCATACCCAATGCATTAGCTATGTCCTCCAAGTGGCGATGAGTTGGCTATGACGATACATTCGCTAAAGAATTTGCGGCATTGCGTGCGCATACCCGGAGCGTGACGAAGTATTCGCCAGTGCCGGAGCTGAGGCCTGATTTCACCGGGTCTTTGAGAGAGGCTCCGTTTCCGGGAGACGCAGCTTTGCTGGAATGATGTCGCGGTTTCTTCCGTTCGCGGACGTGTTTGCCAATAGCGTCTACTCGTGCGAAGTCTCGCTCCACCAGTCTACCATGAAGCTCAGTTCTCGATGCCTGCCGCTTGCTGAAGGGCGAGCTCGGTGCGTCCATGTGCGTCACCTTCATTCGAAAGCCAACTTCGTTCTCAGACTGCAGTTGGTTTGGTACAAAGTGGTATGGATCCACGACAGTGTGAGCATTGGTAGACGTCGGCAGCACAACTGCAATAAGCGAAATTATCATGGACGCAACAACAGCAAGTACTGCTGCCGGTTCCAAGTGCAACCATGCCCCGCGCTTCTGCGCCATAGCTAGCTAGCAAGTAATGGCACGACGCGCTCTTCTTCGTTTGAACGTTGATTGCACCAGCTCGGTTGAATGTTCCTGCAAATTACTGTAGTACCTCAGCTTTAACTCTCAAATTTCAGCATTTCCATGATACGGCATTCTTCAGCTCCCCGCTCGGACAGTAATTCCTAACACACGCATCGCAAGCGCAAGTACTTCAAGTAACCTGATCATGAAGTGAGTCGACACTAGTCATCACTTTCAGCCTCACCTCAGTTCATCTTCTACAACACAACTGCTTCAAGCATGTCCCTTACCTCTTCAGCAGACTTCAATTAAGAGAACTGGACGGCACCTTCTAATGCAGCAGCACTATGATAGACTTTCTAAGCTCCACGTCCAAAACCAGAATTTCAACAGTAAAAGGCGAGGAAAGAGCATGAGTCTTACGCCTCAACCACTACTTCATTCGAAATGTTCACAACTCCCATGCAGCAATTAAAAGGTTAGATACTTTAACTATTTCCACTACTAACTGCAGCTTGTGATTCAACAACATGAAATGATGCAGTTACCATACCTGCACGTACGACGTCCACACGCAAGTTCGGTCCGGTGTTGTGCACAGCATAAAATGACACAGTGACACAAATTGAAGCTGAGTTTAACGAGCAACTTACAGTCATGAGCTGCAACAAATAAGAATCGACAGGTTAATTAATCTGAGAACTGTGTGTCACCCTTTCTTTCTTTCTCCGAAGCTTCACCAATTGCTGTGAGGCTAATCTGCATGTTAGTAAGCGCTCTCCAACTGGCACGGTGGGCCGAGAAAACTAACAGCCGCCGCCTGCAGAGGTGAGAGACGATGGATAGACACAAGCTCCTCGAAAGTTTAGTTTGCTTCATTCAACTCGTGCGAGTCCAGTGTTCCCCATCATTTCGCGGATGCCCCTCCAACGGCTTTTCTCCAGCTCTGTGTACAGCCTCTGCTTCCGTTCTGACGGCCTGGATTCTGAGGTAACAGTCATAAAATCTGCCTCTAGTGAGAGTCTAGAGCTTATTCTAATCTAAGCTTAGTATACGCCTATACGGTAGTTATTAAGGTACCTCCGCCTTTGCATGTGAGTTAAGTGCGTACACACCGTTCTCCAGGAATTTTACGGTCAGTTGCCAGAGAATGTTTTTGTTAGAGCAGCCCCACTGCAACGCAGGGCGTTAAATCCATCCTACGAAGTGGAACCCGCAGGATGAAAACGCAGAAATCGGGGTGGGGGTAAAAGTAAAATCTTGCCCCTATTTTGAGCCGTGTTTAGGGTTAGATGTAGACCACTCCCAGCTAATTTGGGGCCTCTGATTGCAAATATGAATTCAAAATTTAAAAAAAAATTAATATGTGAAAAATAAAAAATTTGTGCGTTTTTCCCGGGGATAAAATTCCTGCGTTTTCACCCTGGAGGGCCTACTTCATGGGACAAGTTTAACATCCTGCCATTGCACTCACCGAACTGGCTCGGCCAAACAAATTGGGACACATGTATTTGGGGAAGTGGTGGAGTTTTAGAACAACGCCACCCATTCACAGGGAACGAGACATGAAATGAGCTGGCATGGGCTCTTTTCCATCCCGTTCACTTCGCTAGCACTAGAAGAAAACTATGTTAAATTCCCTAGAAGTGCGTCACCTTGTTTTCATTGAGTTCCCGTTTCAAAACGCAGGAAAATGCAGAAAACTGCGTTTTTTGGCTTTTCTACTTCGTTTTGAAACAGGAACTCCACGAAAACAAGGTGACTCGTTTTCAAGGAATGTAATGCAGTTTTCTTCTAGTGTAGGCACTCACTCCCCAGTCATCCCCGTGAACAAGTCTTGCTAAGAAAAGTCACCGCGCATTCAATGACTTGGCAAGCTTGCCAGTCAATGGATGAAGATCAAACAATACAAAATAGTTACAAGCTCATACTTTAAAGCTATTCAATCAGCGCTTGGTGGGAATGGTGTCTTGTGATTTTTAGTGCCAACTCTAGGGTGACCAGGTTGTTTCTCTCACTGGCCAAATTTGCAATGGGGGATCATTTCTTGGCCAGCCACACCCAAGTTGGGCCGGTTAACTTTATCGAGAATGGTTGGCGATGCTTTTATGAACTTTAGAATGCAATTGACACCATTGATAGGCAAGTACATCTAATTTTATAATAAGAAAGTAGGTTTACAATACTACGCATAACCTCAGTCAATGTTTGGATCTTGTTCAAGTAACCTTTAAAGGATGCTGCCCCTATGACCAAGGTAGACACCAAAACTACTCTAATTATTGAACCAATAGGTGCATTCTTTATTTCCACAGTGAATAGTCATTCATCAAACAGTTTAGGTTCTCAACATCCTTTAAGGATTAAGGTGGATACCCCCCAAACCACCACTTTTTACTACTATGCCTCTTTGTTATTATTAGACTAATCAACTTTTCATATTTTCTTATTGGCAAGTGAAAAGAGGTTCTAGTGCACCCAAAAATGAGACATTTGGATATTGTATGCAAAAGTTATATAAGAACAAAGTTTAGTTCTAAAACAATTTCTTCCACATAGCTACATAATTGATTTTGAATATGTACGCATAGTGAAGATAGCAATTTAGGGGCCATGGCACTTTCAAGGGGATCCACTTTATGCTCAATTAAGGAGCATAATCTATAAAAGAAAGATACCATAATAGAAAAGCAAAACCATATTATGGAAATAAAGGAAATAACATACATGTCCTTTTTAATGCATCATTTATTGCCTTGTATATAGAAATGGACTCCATAGATGTGGTGTTGCTTGTTTGGCACAAAATACCTTTTTCTAGTAAAGTAGCAACACCTAATTGCGATCAAGTATACAAAATTAATCCTTGCAAATATACAATGTTTAAACATGAGTACCTATAATCAATTTTAGGTACACCTGTAATTAACACTTTGATAAATTTAATTCTTTCATATTAAATCCCTCCAAAAAAATTAGAAGAATCTAGAATTTATATTCAATTGCCAACAAGACCCCACAAAGACTAAGACAACTTTAGTAATAGAAACAATGCTTAGATGCTTGTAAGGTACCTTGTTAGTATTTCTTCAAATAAGCTTAGTCTTTGAACTAACTTAAGATAAAAACATCCAATATTGTCCCTATATCCACTCCTTCAAAGTAGATTTTCCTTAAAGTGCCCCCCCCCCAAAGTGTCATTAAACTATCCCTATACTTAACTGCAATTGGTTGACTACTGATTTTTCTGTATTTTAGTTTTAGAACCAAAGCAATTTTTCTAAAGTATTGTTCAAAGTGCTCTAGGGAGTTCTATTTTGAAAACTCATAGCAATTAGAAGCCTTATCCAAAAATTCTATTAATTTTTCTTGAAAATTCATTATTTTCAATTGCTAATACTATAAAAATTATTTTTTCTAAAAAAGGAGCCTTCAACTATGCTGAATTGATTGATTATTTGGATGGTTTTAGGTGTTTTCACCTTATCTGTAAGTGAGTCATCCACTCATCCTCCCATCCAAACTTTGAAGCCTAACTAATAAGGTCAATATTAAGGTAGAAACACCCAAAAGTGTCCTTGTTCCCATTCTTGTACCCTAGATTATTACTAAATGTGTCCCTAGACTTTCATCAATGTGTCCTACGAATGCTTAATGCCGCATTAGAAAAAAAACGAGGCCACGAGAGGGCTGTGAGTTTGGGGGGGTTGTAATGATTTTGTGTGGTTGCCCGGGCACACTGTCCAAGATCCGCGTTGGCACTACTGGTGCCACCACGATTGTGGGTGACACGTATCGTTGTCTGAAGGAATGCCAAGTCGCAGGAGGTGTCGACTTTCAAATCTGAAAAACCCTGAATCTTGTGCTCTTCTGAACTTTGCGATGGAATCAAGTGCTTGGCGGCCTGCATTGGTCGTCCTCTGCCAGTTGGATCGATGATTTCATCTGCACCGTCCAGTCCTTAGCCCAATCTAGTACTGCCCGCCTGCCAGTTTGAGCAGGTATAGGAGAATACTGCTCTTGGAAAATATATTGACTACACGAAACAAATGTTCTTAACAGCCCTCTGGAGGGTTCAATTTTCTTGTAATGCCTTCAGTTTCTTGACTATGTTTTCCACCAAAACGCTCGAAAACTGCCATTTTGAGCACAAGTAAATTTTTTTTGGGGGAAAACATTTTTGGACACACATAATCGTAGGATCTTGTAGTAAGCTGGTTTTAGAAGATGTGGAAAAAATTTCAGAATTTTTCACCATGTGGATTGCAAGATATTAGCGTTTGAATTGACAAAAATCCTTTTTTGGGCCTAGCAAAAAACTAGGCAACTGCACTTCGCAAGGTCAGATTTGTATGAAAAAAAATACTCAAAATGGTGGTTACCCTTTGGATTCATTCTTAATGGCAAGTTGGCTACATGCTTGAAAGATTTCAGATCATTTGGAATTGTACAACATATAGGAAAAAAATAGTAAGTAGAAAAAAGTAGAAAATGATTCAAATCATTAAATTGTTAAGAAGTTAATTATGGAATTGAAAAATGTCAATCCCAATGGTTGTAATGTTGTAATAAACAATCTACATCCTATGATTTTAATTTTTTTCAAAAAATATTGAAAATTGAGTGAAATAAACGACTTCAAAGTTTATTTTAGAGTAGATAATCCATAATTGCCCGCAAACTAAAACTCCTCATAACTTTTGACTCACTGATCAAAATGGAATGATTAAAAGCTTTTCACATATATAAAGATCTAGAAAACCAATTTCAAATTTTTGTTTTTGAAAAAACTAATTTTCTTTTATCTGCTTGGACTGCCCGACTAAGAAAAAAAGTGACATATTAGGTCATAACTTGTGACTCATATTTCCAAATGCTATAAAATTTTGTTCACATGAAAGATATTCCTCGTCCACAACTTCTATTAAAGTTTGGGCCTGAAATATGCAAATTTTTAGTCACAAGTACTTGCCCGAAATTGCTAATTTGCTAAAAATAGCAGGCTTGACGCATTTGATGGATGTATACTTAACTTTGATTTGCTAACTATTGATTTTTGCAGATTTCAATTTAAGGTCCACCTACATGACAGTTTCAGTGATTTAGGGAGTTGACACTCTGAAAAATCATAGAAATTACATACCACATCCAAAAAATCTCTTTTTTTTTTTTGAATATTCATGATTTTTACTTGCTAATACTACAAAAATATTATTTTTAGGAAAATGTGCCTCCAACTGTGCTGAATTGCTTAATACGGTCTTGACGATTTTGGGTGTTTCCACTAATACTTACAATGCAACAATGGTATAAATTAAATCTCATAATAGGCAGCCAGAACGTAAAATCAATGAAGTCTGCAGTTAAAACAAATGATGCCGCATGTGTGATACTGAATACACGGATTCACGGATTCACGGTCCTTATCTTACACACATTCACTGACGAAAAGGAACGTTGAAGCAGCCTGCTATAACTTAATTCAAGTTACTGGAAGGTGAAATACACTTAATTGTGCCTATATAAGAAATTGAGTAATGATCCTAAATTGTCTTATTTTTTTGGTTTGGTGGACCTTGTTGGAAGTCAAAAGGATCTCTTAGATTCTTTTTAATGTATTTTTTGAATTTTGTATGAGTAAACTGTGATTATTGAAAGTGCTAAAAGGTAGGGTATCTAGAAGCAACATTAGGCTCTTAGTACGAGTAAGGTAGAAACACCCATTAGTGTCCCTGCTCCCATTCTTAAACTTTAGACTGTCACCAAATATGTCCCTAGACTTCCCATTAATGTGTCCTTGAAATGTTTGGCTGTGATTTGAGGACACATTTGAAGGACACATACCTCATTCTCATTTGCTAACTATTGATTTTTGTAGATTTCAGTTTTGGGTCCTCCTATGTGACAGTTTCAGTGGTCAAGGGAGCCGGTTCTTTGAAAAATTATAGAAATTACATACATTAGGAGGAATTTGAATCCACAAAGAGGCTTTGAGTTTTCTTACTAATTTTAATACTAATTGAATGAATGTGAGGGTGGCCATATCCTCAATACAACCACCAAATGGCATGTGTTCCATCCTTCATAATGTAACCATCATGAGATTTATGAGATCGTGGAGATGGATTGGATAATGATGACTAATTTTTAAGTTCAATATGCAATTCTTGGCCCAAATAGTAAGGTGAAGAGGCTCTTTCAACCCAAGTTTATGAGATCATGAAGATGGATTGGGTACCGGTACACTAAAATTGGTAAATAGTGTTGGGTGATAATTAGTGTTGTTCCCTGTTTTTACCCCCCAACACTATTTTCCAACTTATGTATAAATAGTCTTGGGGCACTTACCTCCCGCCGTCAAAATTTGCCCCTTCCCTAACAAACTGTGTTTTCCGCCTCTTGCTGTCATACTCTGGATCTTCCCTGGGAAACTGTGTTTTCCGCCTCTTGCCGTCAAGCTTTGGCCCTTCCTTGGAAAACTGTGTTTTCCACACCTCTTGCAATCCAATTCATTCTCTAAGAAAACTTTCATTTTCCCTTGTGAAAGAAGAGGCTCCTTCCACGGGGGGGGGTATATACTTTGTGGTTTCCCGCCGATTCCTTTGTCGCTTGATTTCAAATTTCAAACTTTCGTTGCCTATATCTTTTTTTTTATGTATGTGATTGAACATTGGATGACACCATTGGATTTGTCTTTCTCTCCTCTATTTCCTCTGAAAAATAGTTTGTTTGTTTGTTTTGATCGCCACTTTTTTATTTTAGCATTTTTCAGCATTTTTTCAGCATTTTTTCAGCAATTCAGCATTTTCTCACAGCAATTCAGCATTTTTCAGCAATTCAGCATTTCATATATTTATTTCAGCATTTCATTATTTATTTCAGCATTTCAGCATCTCACTGTCTATTTCAGCATTTCATTATTTATTTCAGCATTTCAGCATTTCAGCATCTCATTGTCTATTTCAGCATTTCATTTAGTTCCCATCTAACACTAAATGCACTCTCGTAAAAATTCTGACTCTCTCTGTCATTCATCTGATTTTACTATCGAGCTAAAATAGTGTTAGATTTGGTAAATAATGATCTAACACGAACCTTGCAAATCACAATTAGTGTTAGGTGGGACAACTAGTGTTGCCAACACTATTTACCAATTTTAGTGTAGTGATGACAATTTTTTTGAATTCATCATGCAATTCTTTGCCCAACTAGTGAGTTGAGAAGGCTCTTCCCACCTAACTTTTTGCATTACAAAGTGGACTCTTTTGGAGTTCAATTCTCTCTTAATGCCACATCCATTTTTTATTTTTTTTTATTTTTTGAATATTTGTCATTTTCACTGGCTAATACTACAAAAATATTGATTTTAGGAAAAGTTGCCTCCAACTATGCTGAATTGCTTATTATTGTCGTTTTTGGGTGCTTCTACCTTAGAGGCATTATATTATTCGCAATAATTTGTAGAATTCAACTTTAGAAAGGGATCACAATTGCATGCAATTACTTATTAGGAAATGTTGCACTAATAATTATTTGATATGATTTCTTGAGCATATTGTAGTACCTACTTAGCTTCATGAAGGAAATAAAAATCAATGTAGTCCTCTAAAGTGTGTAAAAATTCAAATTTAACAAGACTGATTACCATATTGGATATCGAGACAAAGTACAAATAGCTAGGTCATGTCAGGATACAAATTGTCCAATTATTAGGTAAAAAAAATATTAAACTTTGGGATGTATTTTATAGACCATTATGTGACAATATATTGGTACTTTAGATTAAACATAATAAAATTCAATATATTGTGTGAGGTTAGAAAGAGGTATATTGAAAGACATGACTGCAATACCATGCACAAGCCACTGGACAGATCTTGTTTGTCTCTCAACAGCCATATAGGTGAGGATCTACAGAAGCAAACACGGCAGATACTACCGACCACTAAAATGTAAAGTACGACTTAAGTCGTCCGCTCCGGCATACGTCAAAAAAATCTATATTTTTGTATTTACCTTTTCTTCTTTTCGCTCTATATTTATGGTTCAGTACTTCCAAAGAATCCTCCAAAGAATAAATGTCTTTCTTCAAAGGATAAAAGCAAGTCAAAGTTCACTTGTATGCACATACTATTTTCCTATTGAGAACAAAATATATGGTGTTTTAAAATTCAATGTTGAATAATCAATTTACTACATTTTCATGCAATGTTTATTACAGAAGCAAATGCATTGCCATACACAATACAAATGCAATCCCAAAATTGGCAAGGGATTTTGACCTTTCTTCTATGGTTCATGTTCTAATGATGTATCAATATGTGTAGAATTGTACCATTTCTTCATATTTTCTGAGTACAATATTTTATAAAAATTACATAGTAAAGACCCAAAAAATTACAAAATTTATGCAACACACACAATCATTGATACTTTATGAATTAAAAAATTAGATGAATTGGATCATTCTTGCACCAAATACATCTTTGTATATTAAAACACACACCATACAAGAAGAAGGCAAATGCTTTCAAGTTCCTTTTAATGTTAAATTAAACCCTAATTATTTAATATTATTTTTTCCAGCTACTCTTTTATATTGCCATAACATTCTGACACCAAAATAGCTTTGGCTATAATTTGAGGGTTTTTTTTTCATGTGTTTGGATATTGTATTGTATTGAAATTGCACCAAATCATGCAATCAAATAATTGAGAGGCAATAATAGATTATGAGTTTTAGCCATTTATTGGATCCTCACAACAATGTCAATCCATTGCATAATTTGGGTCTTTTTTAATTAGAAGAGAGTTCAAGTATCTAAGAAAAATGTTCTTCCAAACATCGAGGTGACCTAATTTCTATAGCCCAAATAAGATATTTTATTTTATTTTTGGATCTTTTATAGCAATTTCGAGAGCCATGTTACGGGTTGTTGCAAGAAAGGGTGTTCAAAAAGCGTTCAGTAGTGTTTTCCACATGACTCATTTTTTCTTTTAGGAGTACTTTAAAATTAGGAAATCAATTTTTAAAAAATATAAAAAATATGTTTAATGTATACTTTTTTAAGGAGAAGGTACCCTAGCCCCTAAATGCCCAAGGCCTGTTTTGAGTGACTTGGAATTTGCTCTAAATTGAACAAAATGCCAAAATTTTGATAAGTTGTATCAATTTTTTTTTAATTGTAACCATACCAATTCAAACTAGACATGTTAGAGATCTCATAGGAAAAGAAAACACAACAATATCACTTATAGAGTGAAAGATTATAATGTTTGACTATGAGGGTGTTAAAATTGCAAAAAACTTTCAACCCTCTTTTCGCAAGTCGAATCTAAAAAAATGGTGACCAAAAAAATATGAGGTTAAAGAGCCTAACACATATAACCCCAATCAACTTATAGCTTCTTAAAATCTACTCTATAGTTTTTTTAAGTGAATTTTGAATGTGATTTTTGATCCAAGATCTAGTGTATTTGAGGCTCATTTCCAAGAGCTCTCAACACTACGGGAAGTCAAGATTGCAATGGGTATCCTTGCACAAAATCTTCAATAGAAAAATCACTATTGATTATTTTCAAGATCAGATTTTTGATGCTAAAACTAGACTTCACAAAGAACTTTCCAAAATATTAAACTACTAAAAATAGCAACTTGGTTGAGTTTTGTTTGACTTCAAAGTTTTGCAAACACCAGATTTTGGTGCCTCGGGCATTTAGGGGCTAGGAAGGAAAAGCATAGGAAAATTCTTTAAGTAGGAGAACTAGAAAATCCTAAATCTCATGAAAATAGGACCGGTTGCTGTAATTTCACATTTTTATTTGTAAAAAATAGGAAAAGAATTTTTTTTTAAAACTAAAAATTGGCCATTTTGAAAGAGTTTATAGTGATGAGATTTCACAAAAAGATTGATCTTAAACCATCTTCATTGTTCTGAAACTGCGTGCAATGGGAGTGTTGTTTGTTCCTGCACTCATGTGGAGGACACAAAATAATATATTTTTAGATTTCCTTTGGTAGGAATATGCTTTCCTACTATGCAAATAGACCATGGAAATTTCAGCTCCAGATCATTAAATTTGGGGACTCCTAACTTAGTAAAAAACCCTAAACCTTACATTGTGACAAATTAACAAAAATAATTTTTAAATATAAAATGTTTTTTTTTTATTTCTAAAAAATAAGGGATCTGATTACCATCAAGTTAGGCATCTCCAATAAAAATTTCATGTTCATTGGACTTGTGCTACAAAAGTTATAGAAGATAACAAAAAAGTCACACTCATTGTGATGGGAAATAGGACTACCCTTTCTTGCAATGACCCTTACATAGTATCCAATGTTATGCTTGAAACTAACTAAGAATAATTGCATCCATGCGGTGTAGTTGGTAAAACTACCTTCAATACCAACAAGAGACATTCACATTGATTTTAGGATGAGAGAAACCTCCTCTAATGTAAAATAATTCTTTAATAATTCTAATAATTCTAATTTAGGATAATTCAATTTTTTTTTACTATTATGTTTGAGTTTGAATTTTTTTTTGTTTATTAGATTATTATATAGACAAATTACTACTAAAATTTAAATTGAAGTCCCCAAGTGGCAATTAAATGAATATGGTATACATATAAAAGTTATAAGAGGTCCAAATTCAAATAGTATATTTTCAAAATCAATGCCCTAATTCAATTATCGTATAAGTTGAACATTGCACAATGAGCACAAATAGAAAGATGGTCTCGGGGCATCAAATTGCACTAATATAACTTCTTATAAACGCCCACATGGGCGCCAAACTTAGTATACAAACTCACATTGGATTTGTAGGTTGGTGCCCTTAGATCACCTTTCTACTAATGGAAAATCTAATTATTTAATACCACAATAATATTGTCTCTCACTTCTCTGTAATCCGTGGTAAGAAGGTAGATGTAGATTTTGAGCTTTTTTGGCAAAATACATTTTATTATGAATAGATTTTTTACCTCATCCCACCCCTAGATGAACTCATTCATAAACCTTGCACAAGAATCATAAAGCACCAAGTGACCACACTAATTGCATTGTAAACGATTAGACAAAATTGTTTTTTCAACATACTTGGATGTACTTCATCCATTTCATACAGCTTCCGTAGTAAGCTCTTAAAAACATTCAAAATCCACTTAGTGGACATAGCTCCCTCACAGAGTTAAGCACTATTTTTTTCATCCCATGAAAACATTCACTGCAGCATCCGGTGCAAGCCGCCAACAGTGTCTGAGAGCTATGTCACATATAGTCATGTGACTTAAAGAGAGGACCCTCGTACTTCCCTCGCAAATACTGACACATTTTGCTACAAAACTTAAGTCACCAACATCACCAAGAACTCGTGATAAGCCTACGGCCTAAATTTATGTACCAAGTGCCGCTGGGACGCATAAATTCCTTTATATGACAAGGTCACTTGCAAATCAAACCCAATGCCCTGTCCTCTGGTTTTTGTACTGTTCCTTATTGCAATGGAAATTGTCCATTTGTTTAAAAAAAAAAAAAAAAAACCCAATGCCTTGTTGCGAATTGTTTTTGCAATTTGATGGATTGCAAATTAACTTAACTTGGTAGAGATCTGCTCCTAAGGTGGGTACTTGCAAACTGCCACTTTTACCTACTGTGCCTTGTTAGATATTGTTATTAGACTGTTCAAGTTTCCATATTTTCTTGCTGGCAAGTCAAAGGAGGTTCTAACGTACCAAAGAACCCGACATTTGGTTATCGCATGCAAAAGTTAGGAAGGGTCGAAGTTTTTTTGGTAGAGGTTCTAAATTCAGTGTTTCTTGAGCACATACAGACATATTGATTTTGAAGATGTACATAGAGAGATGATGGTTGTTTTAGGTAAGGTGTGATTTTTGGATGTATCCACCGTATATAAAATCGTTGAGCCCCTGGCTTGTTCAACTCAATTCTAGGACTCCTTGCCAAGGAAGACAAACTTTGAAACATCAAGTTGATAAAAAATTTATAGTGAGGCAATTTATTATACATGGAATCTTTCTCTTGAAGTTGTTCAATCCTTCACATATTTTCTTAGATATCCCTGCAATAGAAAATGCCATAGTTGATTAGCACATGCCTCAAATCAAGATATGGGGGAAAATTGGCAAATTATAACAAAGAAGGGCATCCTCAATGCACTCCAAAATTGTTCCCTACAATTAAAGTTCTAACTTTTTACCAATATTTGGTTAGAACTTGAAATTTTTATCCTTAGAAAGATATTTTCAGGTACTTTGAATATGTATAAGATAATTCAAATTTAGACATTTGACAATAAAAAAAAACTGCTTCAAAAGCCATAGTCTCTAATATGTGAGTCTAGGATTATGAGGACATGAGCATAGGAATCTATACACCTATATTATAGATGTCTATGTTTTAGAAACTTTCCATGATTGTAGGTTACCTATGTTATAGATACCTATATTATAGGTGTTTATATTATAAGCAGCTTCAATGGGTATAGGATATCTACTTATAGATATATCCAAGGATGATATGCTTGCATTTCTATGCTCACGCACTAGCATCATTACTTCAAAAGCTAGCAAAAAGATAAAATTATTTAGGTGTTGGCAAATCTTGGTTACCAAAGCACATTGCATAGAAAAGTAATTGTGTTACTTTGGTTGGTTTGGCTCAAAATTCTCCCCAAATACTTCTCCAAATACTAAATAATGTAAGAGATAATTGAAGCTATTAGGGACATGATACTATTACTATTATTATTGGAGCTATTGCTAGCCAAATTGACCTTTACTGTCAACATCAATTCATATACTTGGTTGAATTGATTAACAAAATGACAAAAGTATGTGACTAAATGTCAATGAATAAATAGTTTGAACAAAAATGAGATTTCTATTGTTACTTGTAGTGATTTCCAACCTCCCATTGTAAATGATTGCATATGATAAGTGAGATGAATTTGATCTCAAGAAAAATTGACTCTAAGAATTTAAAGCCCTTGTATACACAATAATTTATGAACAACTCAATAATGATCTTTCAATGAAAGCATATTCTTCAGCATTAGATGGAAGCATTGTAAGTATTGAAAAGAACTCTCTATTCTAACAAAAATGATTATTATCCTTGAAATTATGCCATTTATCATTTTTAGATTAGTATAGGCTTGCTTGACTTACAAAATTTAAATTGTATATTGACAACAATAAGGATGAAATACAAAATCCTATATTAAAATATTCTATATTTTAACTTGTTTTTTTCAAGATGCTAAGTTGTGGCGCAACCTGAATAAGTTTATGAATCTTGGGTCGTGCAGAGTTCATATAGGATGCTACTTTCTCTTCATTGTTGGGAACATGATCTAGTTTTATAGTTCCTGTCACCTTATCTACTGTTTTTTTAATAATAGTTTTGAACGCTTCTTTGGTCATTATTCCTTCTTGCCACTTGGGCTTCAATAATTCTTTTACATACCCTCCAATATTTTTTTTAAGAAGTGTCAATCCCCTTACTTTGGGTTGAAACTTTTTCTTCTGTTTATGTTTTGAGGCCCTCATTGTAGCAACTTCAATTGTTTTGTCTCCCTTTGTCTCTATCCAACTCTGACCTCCTTCTCCAATAGGACTCACATTCTCAAAACTTGGTGTCGCAATTGTATGCGGCTGCAATATATCATGTTTGGGATTTTGTAGTTCTTGTGAAGGCAATGCTGTTAAAGTTGTTGGAAGTGAATTTGTATATTCATATTTTTTATTTATAAGGTTTTCTGACCCAATATATGGTTTTTGAAGTGATGAATAAGTTTGATTTGATGGATATGAGTCAAAGGTGTTGTATTTTGTTGAAAGAATAGATTCAAGAGATTGAGGTGGAGGTGGAGCTGGAACAATATAATTTTGTTGTAGTATTGATCCCTGCATTTAATGAATTACCAATCTAGTGAAGTAGATAAAAATGAATACCTTTGAAGTAAAAATAAATAAACAAAAAAATTGCTTATTTTCAATGTATCTATATTTATTTTTTAAATTTCTTGCAAATGTGAATAAATTTTACCTCTCTAGGTCTTATTGAATATGTCATAGTTGATGGAGTCAATAAAGAATTATATTTCAAATTAGGTGTAGATGTAGGTGTAGGAAATCTTTGGTTCATAAATTGCATTACATTTGAAGATGATGGTCCTCTAAATGAAGGTTGCAAATCATTTTGAATTTGTGAAGAATAAGTATTTTGCGGTATAGAATTAATGATGTATTGATTTTGTTGTGGCAACTTATTTGATATTGATGATTGAACGTAATTATAAGGTTGAAGTGGGTGCTTAAGGCTCATAGTATAATCACTTTGCAAAAATGAAGAAGGATACTTTATATTTTGCAAAACATTTTGTGAATTTGAAAGTGATGGCAATAAACATTGATCATTACGTTGTGTTGTTGATGTCATTTGTAGATGTGATGGTTGCATTATATTGTCTTGTTGAATTCTAAAATTTTGAGGTATTGGAGTGCAACTTTTTGAATATTGAATTGGAGGAGGAGCATTCATATTTCTAGAAGAACCAAAGTGAAGGGGATTGTGCAAAAAAGATGGAGAATATAATGTAGTTAAATTATTTGATGGTAGAAGTGAAATATTTGTTTGCATTGATGTTTGTTTTGGAACAAAAGCATTTAATGATGTTGGATTTGGAATATTGCCAAAAATAGTGCCTAATGGTGTATTAGACAATATCTCTCTTTGATTATTACCATAAGGCATTGTTAAATTTGATATTTGAGGACCTTGTGATGGCATTGGAGGTTGCATTGGAGGTTCCATTGGCCTTATATGATTTGATATTTGAGGGACTTGTAGTGGCATTGAAGTTATTATCGGTGTTGTAAAATTTGAGATTTGAGAGGTTTTTGGTATTATTGAAGTTTCTGTTGACAATGCTACAATATTTGGTATTTGGGAAACTTGTGGTTCCACTGGAGTTTGTACAGGAGGGGAGATTATTGAAGACTCTCCTAGAATGTGGTCAAGAGAAGCTGTTGATGATACTGCAGAGTCATGATCACTAGATGTTGTAGTATTTAGTAATAGTGATTTATTTCTTTGCAATTTATGGTCTAAATCTTCTATATCTCTAATATCTTTAGTTGATTTGATTTGAAGTTGATCTTGTTTTGAATAAATTTTGCATTTCTTACAATCATCTCGATTTGAAAGACCTTCTGAATTATCTATACTTTTCTCAAAAGGTTTTTTGTTTTTTTCTTGAAATTCTTTTGAATCCTTGCTTTGTATATTGCTACAACCATTGCAACTATCACTATTTTCTTCAACATCCTCTTGCCAACTTTCTTCTTTATTTTTTCCTTCACTCACATTTATTTTTTTGTCACTATTGACACTATAATTTGGAGAACCACTTTCATGGGATTTATTTACAAACTTGTTATCTTTCAAATAAGTCATAGATTCTTCATAATCTTTATCATCAAACTCCTTTGATTGAACTTTGTTATAGTCTATCTTTTTATCTGATGATATATTATATTTAGTTTTTTCATTTTGTTTCACGTTATAATCTGGAGGACCACTTTCATGCGACTTAATTACAAACTTGTTATCTTCCAAATAAGTCTTTGATTCTTTGTAATTGTAATCATCGAATGTCTTTGATTGAACTTCATTATAGTCTATTTTGTTGTCTAAAGATAAATTTAGAGCACTTCTTTCATTTTGATTCTTTGTGTTACTACTAGATGATATATTGCCACTACAATATTCCCTAGTAATAGCTTGCCGACTTTTATGTTTAAGATTTTTATTATTTATATCTTTGTTGTATTGTTTGTCATATTTTTCATCAATTTTACTTGTAGAATGTTCAAACCAACAATGATGGCCCCGACGACAATGTCCTCGTGCATAAAACTTACACTTGCCAATTTTTTTTTTCTTAACATTGTCACCATCATTAACAACTTGGTATTCATGACCATAATTCTTACATGTGTTCTTTTTGTGATCAACATTTTTTGATGGTAACATATCCCACTTTGTTCCATATCTTTGCAAACGCCTAAATATTCCATATAATATTATCATGTAATTTCCAAATATATTTTCAAATGATTAGTTCATAATAATGAGTAGAAATTGAAATTGAAATGAAAATTAATATATATGTATGTTGATAAAGTCTTAATTTTTGAATATTTATTCATAAAATAGTAGAAAATAGTAGAAAATATTCATTAATAATAGTGATCCTATAATTTAAATGTTTAGATGATGTAATAATATTTTAATAATGTATTATTCATTATTATTGTTACTAGAAATTATGACATTTATTTATTTTATATTTAATAATTTTAATAATTCATATAGTTATTTTAAATATAATATGTTTTCTCATTATTTTTTACTAAGTTTATTAAATAATTGAAAATCTCAAAACTAACCTTTGTTTTTTTCTATCATTAGATGAAGGAGAAAGGCTCAAGTTTGTACTTTGCATTTCATGATTTCGATTCATAAAAGTTTGTTCATCAATTTCTAAACTATCCGTGCCTGTGTTTTTCCTTAGATCAATAAAATGTCTATCTTCATCACAACTATCATTACCTCCATTTTTCATTATTCTTCTATATTCATCAAGAAATACATTATTAGATTTGGAAGTCATTACATTGTTTGATATTGGATTTTTAGATTTTATTGATGATTTAATAGCATCCATATCTTTTTGTGAATTGATGTGGATTGATTTTGATTCCATGTGTTGATTTTCCACAATTTCATTTGAAAATTCAGGCCTAAGTAAGCAATAGTTTTCTTCAATATCAATAGTTGACACAAAATCCTTGGATTTAAAATTTTCCACTGTGTTTATAGATCTTTGTTGAATTGTAATAATTGTTGGTGATACTAAAGGTATATTTACTACAACTTCATTTAATTCATGTGGATTAAGGCAACAATGATCTTCATCTTCGTTGATAGATGGTGAAGAATCTTTAGATTTCAAATTTTGTATTTCTAAAAAGTTTTCTTCATCAAAGAAGTCCATTGTTTCAATAGAATCCGTTTCAAGTGCATCATTATTTTTCAACTTGAAAATAGAAGTTTGTTCAACATCTTTTTCAATAAAATTGATCTCTTCATAAGATTCTATATGTTTGTCTTTTAGTTCAAATGATTTTTCAAGTGGAGTGTCAATTAATGCATTATTTATTTCAATATGTACATATTGTTGCAATGTTTCATTACAACCATTAGATGTAACTTCTAGCATATCTTCAACTTTATTGTCATCTATTAATTGATAAGGACCATTAATATTTTGGAAATTAGTTGAATGAGGATTATTTTCTTCATTCAATTCTGTAATATCTTCTTTTGCAATTAGAGTGTCATCTACTGCAAAAACGATATTTGCAATCAACGGTGTCATTCTTAATAGATGTGGTCATTTATTTCCTAAAAAAACAAATGTCGTATTCATAAATGATAATTTTTTGTAATATTTTGAATTAATATTTTTAAATATTATTATTAAATAATAATACATTAATACACATATATATAATTATATTTTTTTAACAATTAATATTAGATGTATTCTAATCTATTAAAATAATATCCTAATTTTTATAATTTATTATCATATTTTTAGATTCAACATTTTTGTAAACATTTGTGAATGTTTAATGAATCAAAATTTTAATTTTTAATATATATTAAAAAAAGCATAATTTTTATAGAAAATTTTAATATATAATATTATACCTTTTTCAATTGCAAATAATTCTTTAGATGTTTCATTATTTGTGTTATGATTTAACATTGAATTCAATTTATTGAAAATATTATTGCTTGGTTCATTTTCTAATTTTCCAATTTTCTTTGATTCTTCCACATAAGTTGTAATTGTTTCTCCATTATCATCTGCGCCCAAACAATTTTTTTTTAATATTGATGAACAAAATAAAATGACTTATTCTAAAACAAAAATGAAAAAAAATGAAAAATGAAGAAAATCCTCTCACCTTGTATTTTCTAAATAATTAATCAAAAAAATTCTCACATATTGAGGCTTATAAAAACAAGTGTATTTGATAATTATGCAAGATCTTGTATAGGATATATTGTCAAATAATTGTGATCATGGTTTTAAAAACCCGTATGTCAATATTAATGATTATCATATTTTGTCTAAATGGAACATGATTATTTTCATATAATGGAACATGATTTGTTTCATTTGTAGGAAGAATTCATTTGTGTAACTTTTTAGTTTTTGAATTTAATAAAAATTCAATATTAATAATGTTAAAAATTCAACGTTTAAAGATTAATGATTTTGTAATTTTCATAAGACAATTCTAATCGATTGTATTGTGAAAGTTTAATATAAATGGAGAGATCTTCTATATCATTAGATTGACTGAAGACGGTTGCATATGTTGCTTCAAAAGAGTTACTAAAAAAATTCCTATGTAAATCCTTCAAAATTGCTAATAAATATGAGGCTTAATATAAGCATCTTCATCCTTGAAGGATTAATCAAATCATTCTTTTATAAAAATTTGGGATGCTGAAAATCATGAAAAATTTATTGAAAAATTAAATAAAAAAGTTTGCAAATTTGTAAGTTTTGTTTAGCAATTTTGTAATTAGACACACAAATTTGAAGCATGTACAAATATATTGTAATTATGATTTCAATGTTTATAGTAGACCTTGCTTTGGAAGTAAAATTTGAAAAAATATTAATACACTATAAAATTAGTCATCTTTAATAAAATCTCTTTATTGATAATTTATGAATTTATAATTTTAATTGATTTTAAATTATCTTATTTTATAATTTAGTTAAAATAATTCTATCTAAAAAAGTTGAACACAATGATAAAGTTACAAACTTTGAATGAAATAATGCAAGCTTAAGATTGTTGTTTTATTCATCTAGGAATTTAAGAAGCAATACTTAACTAGAATTTTGCAAGTTTTTTATTATCATTTAAGAGTCAACTCCTGCTAGTCTTAACAATGTCGAATGCTTTCACGTTTTGAAATGAACCCATGTGACGGTCAAACTTTCTGCTCATTACGCCACCTGTGTTTGAAAAAATGTGTCATTTGTAAAATATTGACACAAAAGCTATGGCAAGTGCCTTGGTTTAAATTTTGAGTGCTCAATTTGGATTGTATAAATCAACAATCCATCATGCTTCAAATTTTGAGTGTGTAAGGTATATATATTGACTTAAAATTGTTAAGTTATTTCAATAAGAAGATTATTAAGAATATACCTTCAATTTCCATGTCAATTTCTTTAGATGAAAGAGAATCTTGATCATATGCATTGAATGTTTCTTTTTGAGCAACTTGTATTTGTGAACTACAACAATGATTTGATGAAAATGGTGGTGCTTGAGATTGATGTTGAGGATGGAATGTAGCTTGTAAAGCATTTTTCTTCCATTCATAATACACTTTTCCAATCGCAGCTTCTGTACCAGGTTCACTTTCAAATAGAAATCCAAACTTTAAATTGTTCACTTCTTTTTCTTGAGTCATCTTTTCAATACTTAAGCCTTCTTTTACAACAGAACTTGACAGTAAATCAATGTTTTTTAACATTTCTGGATCTCTTGGCATGATTGGTACTTCTGATATAAAAGTATTTGGTATTTTTACACTCTGATGCCCATGTTGTAAAGAAAAATTAATAGGGCAACTAATTTGTGGATTATTAGGTTGAAATATAGGACTTGTAGGAAGTCCATTGTTATTTGGATATGTCTTTTGAAAAAATTGTGACTGAAGATGAAGTTGATTATCAACATTTAATGAATTATGGCAAGATTGGAATCCATGCACATCAAACCTAGGTCTAAAATGGGTTGAATTTGACATCATACTCAAATTTGGTCAAAACAAAAAAATTATCTTAAAATACTAAAACACTAATATTTTGCCATATTTTTGTAATACAATATATTATTTTTTTGATTTTAAATTAAACAAAAACAACATATGTGATGTCAAGCTCTACAAAATGATAAAATTATGTAAAAATATCACCAATCCTTAAAAAATAAAATTAATCTTCCATCGTACATCTATCATTTTGTATTAATAACATTTTGAAAAGAAATATCACTAATTCAATAAGTTTCAATGCAAAAAGAAGGATGAGATCCAAACATTAATTTTCCAATGAATTGAAAAATAAAAACTAATAGTTATATACAATGTGTAATCAAGATTTAAAATCAATGATTCTTTATTAAATTGTATTCAATATTTGGAAAATTTTATTTTCTTAACATAAATATTGTGAATTATTCTTTTACATGTTGTTTACATGTTATAAGATTAGGTATCATATTAATTATTCTTACAACACATCTATTAATTGACAATTCATTCAAAAATACTTTAAATTAATACATCCAACATGCAATAGTAATCTAATAATATCAATGTTCATTTATTAATACTATAGCTATGATGGAAAATTTTACAATTTGAAAATGTTGAAATTCCAAAATTATTGTTATTTTATAAAAGTTTGGGTTCAAATGACTAGAGACCTAATGTACCTTCATTTGGATGAAAGGACATACAAAAGACAACATGACATGGTTATGAATGGATAGACAACACATAAAATAGTTATGAGCTTGTGACTCATCTTACATACAAAATGTTGTGCACTTCAATGACAAAAAAGGATCCCATGAAAGCTCATAAATTTACAAAAAGATTGTATATACTAAGGGCCGCTTCACACTATGCCCAACTAAGTCGAGAGTCCGTGGAAGTGAGAGTTCAAACTTTGATGAGAGTCCAAAGAAATGGGCAATAAATAGGCCCTGAAATTTAGGAATTGGAGCCTTTGGCAAGCCATAGTGTGAAGCCTCCAAAGGCCAAGCCCAAAGTCCAAACCTCACCCATGTGTCAATTTTTTCAAGTGAAAGAACAAAACATGAGAAAAGAGTCCAAAATGGCCTTGGAAAAAAATCACACCACATGTTCTTCTCATCAAACAAGGAATATGAAGGGTATAAATGGAATAAAAGAGTGTGATTGGTCATTGAAGGGAAGTAGGTGAAGGAAAGTAGGTGAAGGGAAGTAGGTTCATTGAATGCAAATAACAAATAACAAAAGGGATGTACTACTACCAAAACTACAAATCCAGTCTAACCTAACAGCTACGATCTTGTCATTTCTGACATTTTTCTGAAAAAAATTTGACAGACTCTCGACCATAGTTTGGGTCAGCCAAAAACGGTGACCCAAACTATGGTTGAGAGTCTGTTGCGAGGCCATTGCCATGTAGGCATTTGCTACCATGTGGGCAGTTTTGAGGGCGATGGATTTTGGATCTTCGGGCATAGTGTGAAGGGTCGAGAGTCCAAAGTCTTGGTTTTCTGAATTCTGATTGGTGGAAACCGACAGACTCTCAACCTTCGAACATAGTGTGAAGCGGCCCTAATATACATCATAAAATAAATCAAGTCTTATATAAATGTTGGCATTGGAAAAACTATGTGAATTTTATTTGACCACTAGTGGATATCTTTAACATACGCTAAAATTAATTCTTTCTAATACATGAAAATCTAATTAATAATATATATTATATTGTATTATTTTATATCAATAAAAATCAAAAGATTCTAGAGCTCAATTCAAATCTCTCTGTTGAATATATATATATATATATATATATATATATATATATATATATATATATATATATATATATATATATATATGATCCAAAAAATTAGCTTTTCAAATCTCTATTAAAAAATATTTTTAATGAAATAAAAATCTTGTAATTGAAGTTTTAACTAAAAATTCTTTTAATTTTACAATGGTTTGGCATTGGATGATGAGCATTGTATGTACGTAAAAAATGTATAACTAAGTGTGTAACTATGAGGTGATCTAAGTTTTGCAATATCATAATAAAATATTTCTATATGTTTATTTACATAGTAATTATGTAAAATAGCATTCTTAAATTGTACCAAATAAAGTTCATATGGAATTTTCAACTATTTGTTGTTGTTAACCCCTAAAGTTCTGAGGCCTATTTTCTGCCAAAAAACACTCAAAACTGCCATTTCTATAGCAAAGAGTTAAAAAAAGATTTAATTGTTTTTTTTTCCACATCTAACCGTAGGATCTTACACCTAACTAGTATTAAAAAGTGTGGAAAAAATTTCAGAATTTTTGACCGCACAAATTGCAAGATATTAGCATTTAAAGTGGAAAAAACAAAATTTTCAGCACATTGCAGGACTGGATTTTTTGACTTTGAACATTTTTAACTTAAAATTTTTGCAATACAAAGTTTTGAGCTTTAAATTTTTATAGTGGAGAATTGAGTTGAGGGTCTAGGGAAAAAAAAGAAATTAAAAAAAACTTAATTATCATTCTTCAAAAAATTGTTAAGTAGAAGTAGGTACGAGATAGAAGGAAAATCTAAAATATTTATATATTTTAGATGGAATTAAAATACACTAATCCCAATGGCGAGATTGTTCTAGCAAGTAAATTAAACCATGAGAATTTATTTTTTTTGAAAAATTTGAAAAATTGCATTCAGAAATGAATCCTACAAGTTATTTTTTTCAAGAAGATGCTCTAACTGCCCGAAAAACAAGAATGTCCATAACTTCCTCATAACAAAGTCAAATGAAATGAATCAAAGCTTTCCAGATAGACAAAAATATAATCTATGAGAAAAAAAATATTTAAAAAAAAAATTCAAAATTTTGCAAAATGTTTTTGCTGCCCCCTGTCCCCACGCATTCCAAGAAATGGCATAACTTCTCGCTCGAAGGTCCGATTTCAATTTTTTTTTCTCCCACGTACCTCTCTCAATTCTTCACATTCACAAAAAGTTTCAAAAAATTAGGAGAAAACTTCAGCCCGTAGGTACCTACCCCAAGTCCCATTTGTCCCCCGAACGGACAATGGTCCTTTAGGGGTTAAGGTGAATAAAGTCAATTTTGCAGTCTCAATCAACCCATAGAAGCCCAAACAACTATCCTAATCAATATTAGTCTTCTTTGAAGGGCTTATTCTCAAATTTGACTGTTTTTTAAATTAAAAAAAATCATAGAAGGAATCAATAACACCATTTAATTTCATTCAATTCCAAGTTATAATAATTCCAAATTAGCTAACATCTTGTAGAATTTTAGTGTAATGAAGTTCAAGGTTTATGGTTTCTTGATCAATGATGGACTAAAAATTTTAGCCAAATGATGGAATTGTTGCTACCTCAAAAATGGATACATTTAAGGAGATCAAAGAAAGGATAGATATTGCCCTTTTCTTGTCTTCACCACCTTGAATTTCAAGCTCTAAGCCAAAAAATATTTAAAAATGTGTAAAATTTTAGATAAACATTCTCAGTCATCTTACTTTTCAAAAAGTGCAAAATGGTCATCATCTTAAAATGTTCCCAGGGATTGTTATGACCATAGTGTTACAAGTAGTTACTGCCTTTTTTGAGTGGATAGTGATAAACATGTCACATTTCATGAAAACCACACATAAATTATAGAAGGGGTATATGTGTCACTTTCGCATTGTTCGTCAAACTCTTACACAAATTTTGGAAGGGTTACACATGTCATTTTTTGATGAATGCTAAACTTCTAAAAAATCATAAGTACTACAAAAATAAGAACAAACATGCGTCCCATTATCCACAGCACTCTCCAAGAGAAATTTGGTTGTGTATCTGCACATCAAATGCAAAAGATTTACATACTTGAATTCTCCTTGAACTCATACAACTCTCAACCCTATTTCCAAACTCTATATCAATTAAAAAAAATCAACTGTGTATGTGCACATCAAACTCAAAAGAATCACAAGTATGAATTCTCCTTGAATTCACAATCCTATTTTCCAAACCCTAATTCAATCAGGGCACATTCCTATTCAATAATCAATGATATATTTGTTGTAACAAAACAATGCCACGTTTAGCTACACATCAAATTACTAATTGTTTCTAATCATAATTATACCATATACATACACAACAATTAATAATCATCAATTTCAAGGTATGTCAATATCAATTAGGGTTTGAATCCACTTCTCCTCTCTTGAAGAAACCATATGGAAGAAGAAGAAAAAGTAGGTTCATAGGGAGACAATTTCAAACCAGAAGCACGTCATTAGGCTTGAGGTGGTAGTAGGTCGATATGAAAGCGGTGGCTATAACGCCAACCAAAAAAGATTTCCATCCAATCACTTTGCCCTTCAAACTGGGTCACTAGTACAATTAATATCAATATTCTAAACAACATGAAAATTGACCAAAATACAATAAGAATTTGAGATATACATTAGGAGAATATTGAGGCCAAGAAAAGGCCGTATCCCTTTGAGAATAATGAGAGGCAAGTAGCTTCAATGCTCACGCTGGGCTTGCCCGAGCGGTGGAGATCTTGCGCATCTGATGGACGTGAATTCCCCAACTAGAAATCGCTGCCCGAGTTCAATGATTGTAGTTCAATGATGGAAGTTGTTTTGTCACCTGCCAGGTTGTTACTCCCGCCTGCCAAGCTGTTCTCCCGCCTCTGCCAGGTTGTTCAATTCCGCCCACTCCCGCCAGGTTATTCCCGCTTGTTCGTCTCTGAAAACCCACGTCTTCCTTCATGTAGCATCCTGTTTTGTCTTGTCAAAGCATGCTATTGTCTTGTAGCGTTTTTATTTTGTCATGCTTGATTGTGTGATTGTGTCGTATTTTAAGTTTGTTAATTTTAGAGATGGCGTACAAAATTTCAGCATCAATTGCTGCAAAGTATGCACCGTTGATTAATCGGGGTCGCCCGATTCATGAACAAACTCCAAAGTCCCAGTTTCCTGCTTTACGTGAAGTTGGAGCCATGGATATCGATTTGTGGATCACTGGCTCTGTTTATCCTGTAAATCCAATTGATGGTAGAAGACCCCGATTTCAGAGTGTCAGCGAGTTATTAGAATTTGTTGGTGACGGAAAACTAGGTTTACTTGGTTACGTTAGCAGTCTAAGCTCTGCTGATCAAATCCTACAATTTCATCTCAGTGAAGCTCGACGAGATAACCAATCCTTAAGAGATCGTTTAGATCATTTAATCAATGCATATGTAGAAAGAGATCAGTTACTGCAGTTCACAAGAGAAGAAGCATCTGCAAGAGAAAGAGTAGAAGAAGAATTCAGAGCTATGATTTCTACCTCTAACTTGCTAAAAACTGAGATTTGTCAACTGAGAGAAGAATCTGAGAGAATGAGAAGTAGCTACGAATCACGATTACAAATTTACAATTCCAACGAGGCAAAAAGTGCCGAGGATTGCTTGCAACTGCAGATAGACTTGTGGGTCGAAATGGAGTCTCAAAGAATCACATGCAAAAAGATTAACGTCCGTAACTTCCGAGCTAAGAAGAACTAAAGCCATGTTGCGACGCCGTGAGTTGCGACTTCAAAAATTGGTGAAAACACCGTATGGCTATAGAAGCACAGTTAGAAAGAGAAAGGATGTTCATACATTAGCACAGAATGGTGGGCAGGCAAAACAAACAATTCGCTTAGCTAGATGTATCCTCACGCCTGCTACCACAAAGGATGTTCAAACCTGAAATTCACAATACGGCACAAAAGAGCGGCTTTGCGGTAGTGAAGAAACTCAAAATAAAACTGCTCAGGTGCTCTCATCACTATTGACAATGAGAGAGGTTAATGCCATGTGCAAATCCAACAAATTGACTCCTGTAGGGGTTAGGATGGCTAACCATTATCTTGACAAGATTGGTCAAAATATAGGAGCTCATGACATTTGTGAAACAATGGATAGAAACGGAATTACTCAAGCAGCGTACTCTGTATTGTATAAGAAATTTAAGGGTGCCGCACAATTAGCTGGCAAGGGACTTTGAATTGGTTGCTTGCCAAACCCTAATAGTGTCACCAAAGTTCGACAAATGCTAAATCTCAAACTACGTGATTACATTGGAGACTACAAGTTTATCACCGATACTTTGCAGGTTCCAGCACCGAAGGGTTCAAAGACAAAGGACCCGGTTATAGTCAAACTAGATGACTTTAATTCTCTGTTTGCCGAGGTGGAGCAAGTTCAACGCACTATGGTACAGCTATACAGCATCACAACTACAGGTAATTACCATACTTATCACTAATCATGTCATAATTGTGAAGGTCAGTCCGACGAGTGCATGAAGCATTACTTAAATCAATACCAGATTGAATATCCTTGACGCCAGGGTGTTAAAATAATTTATCCTTCGTTCGTTCGTTTATGTTTATAGTTGTTAGACATGAATTGTTGGGATGGGTGAGTAACTTTGGACAAAGTTATGTTGCGATACAACCTTGCTCAATCCTGAATCCTCATTGTACCGATCGTGTCGCAATAGCATCGTCACAGGACCCAGAGTTGCAAGTAGGCAATTGAATTGTCCACTCAAAATCACAAAATAGAACCGCAAGCAAGCCATGCCATGTCAACCAGCCAGCCAAGGATTGATAATCAACAAATCCCAATTGCTAGGCAAGAGCTCATTCCTGACAAATTCGCTATATAAGCTCGGAGCTCCAAGTTGCCAACTGAAGGGCCGGGATGCATGTTGAGCAGCCATACACATATTCAAGAGGATTGAATTGAATCAATCCACTGGATCCCCAACTGCCTTGATTGCTCAGACCACCTCATCTTTTGGTAGAAACCGATCATGAATGGAGTTTAAGTTCATATACAATATAAACCAGGAAAGTACATGAAACAACAGTTGTTATAGGCAATAAGTCATTGAATACAATGGAAACAACAGCTGCTTTGAAATGCAATCCTTAATGGTTATATTTATTAGTTAAATTGGCTTCTTTTAGGGTGCTGAAATTTCAAGTGCGGAGAGTTATCAAAACTAGGACCGGTATAGACGATGTTTGTATTGTGCTAAGGATATGTTTGCACTTGATGTTAGGGATGATGTTTGCAATGATCATCCAGTCCAAAAGTAGGTCTAAAATTGTTCTTGAGACCCTTAGTAACAACACTCTCTAACACCAAGTACGAATATACCTTAATTCCATGAGATAATGGTTGATCACCTGGGCAAAGTTGAACATCTGATCATTGATCGCAATATCCAGATATAAATTCATGAATATGACTCAGTATTTTATTTTATGAAATATTCTTGGACTGCAAAGTGTGAATGAATCAAAGTCAGGCTCATGAAATCGAAGTCAGGCTCATGAAATCGAAGTCAAGCTCAAGAAATCGACTGCCCAAGAATGATAATACAACTAAATACATACCTTAAGCTACATAATAGTGCAATTTGAGAATAAAAATAGAACGATTTTAATCAAGTAAGCTCACCGCAGCATTAGCATCTTTAGCTTTACATTTCATTGAAAAGTGCCTTGCAAGAACCCTAGTGTCTACAAGGTGAATAATATCATCAACTGCTTCAATTACTAATGATGCAAAGTAGTCAAGGTTACCAATCTTACCAACTGCGTTCAGATCTAGGTTTCCCACGGTCTGAAGGACCTGTAGTCAAATAATTAATGGGTATTTGCCATCACAATAACGTCTCAAACAAAAGGTAAGCTTCATAGAAACAAATTAAGTCAGTTAGTGAAGTTGAAGTTGGAAAGTCAGAGACGGTCAATATGCTCGCATGTGCTTATGTAACACTCCTAATGAAGCTTTTTGATATCTCCCTGTTTCCTTTGGATACTCTCAAGTTTCTCAAGTTAACACATCTTTCGCTTGGTATTCCATAGTTAAGCTTTTTGATATCTCCCTGTTTCCTTTGGATAACCTCATGTTAACACATCTTTCGCTTGGTATTCCGGAATTGCATGTATAGATGATGTTCGTACTGTGCTAATTCCATGATAACACGTTTTCCGTTTGTTATTTCAGAATTGGAAGGTCAACCGCTCATTTTTGTTCTAAAAATTGATGAGGCTGAAATAGTGCACGCCCAGAAGATGGAGCGTGTATCGATTACATTGATGAATCGAGCGTTGAATTCTTTAGTTCACCCCAGTAGTGAAGAATTTTTCTCTGTCCAAGCAGAACGGGAAATATGGCCTATCGCCTCATTCCAAGTTCCACGAGAAAATAATGCAATTTTGCGATGGGTGTTCTCACAAACTGTTGGAATACTCTGCAATCTTACAGGAGTATGAGCAAAAACGTAGTTTGCATTAACAGATGATGATTAGCATAACAGGGCAGCGTATATATACACAATGACTTAACCTAACTAGATGATAACACGAGGATGAAAGTCCTCATTCATAAGAGGGATGGAACCCTAATCTAACACCCCCCTTCACTCCAAGGAGTGGTAAATCATGTCTGTACAGATTAGTTCTGATTTTGTTTGGTACAGCGAGACCCTAATTGCTCGCGCAGGAGAGTGTAATTCAGATGGCACATGAATTCCAAGCCGGGATGCAAATGGTGCGGGAGTTTGTGAACAGCATCACTCTGATGCGTTTGATCGGACTGGGAGTGTGGGTATTCTTCTCGTTGGTTGCCCGTGTTACAGCTTGGGGTTTGGACACAATAGAAGCGCTCCTGGGTGAGCCAAGCATGGAAGACGAGCAGTGTCCCGGATGCGCTCCTGAAGAACTTGCTGCTGGAGCTAGGAGCAAGGTTGCTGCGATTGGTACGGAGTATCTGCGGAGAGATCAGCAACGACGACTTGGACGGAGGACCTCGGCAGCAAAATGTAGGTTTTACACCGTTAGGAGAGGTCGCACTCCAGGTCTGTATTTCTCTTGGGGTGATTGCTCCAGAGAGGTCACTGGCTTTCGTGGTGCGCAACATAAGAGCTTCGGATCTTTAGTGGAAGCTGAAGAATACCTATTCGGTGCAGATGTATTGTAGGACCTAGAGGGAAGAGTAGTGTAAATTTGGGTGTTGGCCTGCAGAGTGGCTCTGCTGTGTAACCCCAAGGAAGTCCGATGTTGTTGAAACTTGCCTTTGCCCAGCGGTTTTGTAAGGCAATCAGCAGGTTGTAAATCCGTATGAATATACTTCAATTGGATTTCCCCTCCAAGTACTCTTTCTCTAACAAAGTGATAATGGATCTCAATGTGTTTAGATCGAGCATGGAATACAGGATTTTGTGCTAACTTAAGGGCGCCTTGGTTATCACAGTGAAGTAGGATGCTAGAGTTTGATCTTGCAGGTATAGACGAAGAATGTAAGGAATTCCGAGTAGGAGCCGGAGGGTACTGGAATTCGTGGAGGAGTCGATGCAGCCAAACAGCCTCCTGGGCGCCATCGCTTAGCGCACGATACTCTGATTCAGTGGACGAGCGAGAGACGGTGAGCTGTTTCTTGCTCTGCCAAGTAATTGGTCCTTCGGCTAGGGTAAACAGGTACGCGCCCATTGACCTCCTTGTCTCAGCACAAGATCCCCAATCATCGTCCGTGTAGCCGGCTATGGTGATAGGGGAGTCAAATTTGTATAAGATACCAAATTCTAAAGTTCCCTGTAGGTATCTGAGGACATGTTTTGCAGCGTCAAGGTGACCCAGTTGTGGATTGCCCATATAGCTACTAAGGCGGTTCACGGCATAAGCTAGATCTGGTCTAGTAACAATAAGGAAAATGAGTTTTTTGATAAGTCTACAATAGTAATGAGTGTCCATTGGTTCAGTTTTCATATCGCTGACAAGGATCTGGCCTTCGGGTAACGGGGTGGATGCTGTCTTACAGCCACTCATGCCAAATTCTTGGAGTATGGATTGAGAATACTCACGTTGGTTAATAAAGATGCCTAGGAGAATAGTTTCAAAGGATATACCAAGGTATCGTTTGATAGGCCCCAGGTCTGTCATTTCAAACTCGGTTTTGAGAAAAGTTTTGAGCCATGAAATAAGTTTATCAGAACTGCCTGTGATAAACAGGTCATCAACATAAAGCAGGAGAATCAGAGTTTCTCCGTCCTGATGAAGGTAATACATGTTGCCGTCAGCTTTGCTACGTTTCATACCAATCCGTCGGAGAGAGCTGTCGATCTTGTCGTACCATGTACGAGGGCTCTGTTTGAGCCCGTAGAGAGATTTCAGTAATCGACACACAAGTTGCTCTTTTCCTTTAATCCTGAAACCTGGCGGTTGACCCATATAGACTTTCTCTTTTAGAAGTCCATTTAAGAAGGCTGTGCGGACATCCATATGATGGATGTCCCAGCGCTTGGCTGCCGCGAGTGCAATCGCAGTGCGCAAAGTGGCCCATTTTATTACAGGGGCGAAAGTTTCCATAAAATCAATCCCGTGTTTCTGTTCAAATCCACGAGCTACAAGACGGGCCTTTTTGACAGGTGGGTGACCATCAATGGACGGTTTCAGTTTGAACACCCATTTGCAGGTGATTTCCTGTTTGCCTGGAGGTAATGGTTCTAGTGTCCAAGTCTGATTTTTCCAAATGGAATCCATTTCCTCCTGCATAGCTTGGCGCCAACCAGGATCGGTTTTAGCTTGACGAAAGGTAATGTTGTCATGATCTATCACGATATCTTCTTTGGTTGTTGGAGTTTTGGAAATCATACAAATGTCAAAGTCCGTTGTAGAGAGGCAGAGTTCGTATCCGTCTAACCGAATACTTTGTTTCCGGGGTCTCTCAGATCGGCGAGGAGCAGGTTTAGACGGTGGTAAAGCCTCGGGAGGAGGGGTAGGATCGGGAGATGGGGAGAGTGGGATTGGTGTACTGATGGTTGGATTGTGAGAGGGGGAATCTGGAGGAGAAGCAGGGGGAGTGAGATCGACAGTAGGAGCGGAGTCAGATAGATTTGGTGAAGAACAAGGTAAAGTAGAAGAGGTAGGTGGTGAGAGGGATGACTGGGGGAGAGACGGGAGAAGGAGCTTGTCTAGGTAGTTAGAATCCAGTAAAGGTTCAGTGATTTCTGGGGAAGGGATACTAAAGTTTTGTTTGTCAAACTTGACGTCTCGGCTAATGAGTATTTTTCGGGTTGTAGGATTATAGCATCTGTATGCTTTACTGTGCTCATCGTATCCTAGTAGAATAGTAGGTATGGCCTTAGCATCAAGCTTTTGGCGTTTACTATCTGGGATGTGACAATAAGCGGTGCACCCAATGACCCGCAAATGTCCAATGTGAGGTTTTGTACCTGTAAAGGCTTCTTCGGGTGTGAGTAGTTTCAGGGCTTTTGTGGGGCATCTATTCTGGAGATAATTCACTGTGCGGGCTATTTCTTCCCACAAGGCTTTGGGAATCTTTGTGCCAGTAACTACGCTCCGGATTCCTTCTAATAAAGTGCGATTTTTTTTTCCACAATTCTGTTTTGATGCGGAGAGTATCCCGCAGTAAGCTGTCTGGTGATGCCGCTGGCAGTACAGTAAGCTTTAAAGTCTGCCGATATATATTCTCCTCCCCGATCACTACGAAGGGTACCGATCTTTTGGGTAGGGTTTTCTACCATGGCTCTGAATTGTTTAAAGCAATCAAGAGTCTGAGATTTGTGGGAGATAAAGTAAAGCCAGGTTTTGCGAGAGAAATCGTCAATAAATGTCAAGATATATCTATTCCCAGCGATAGATGTAATTGGTAAAGGGCCACAAATATCGGAATGTACTAACTGAAGGGGTTTAGTGGTGAAGGTAGTTCTCATTTTTGGTTTTCTGTCTCTAGCCAGTTTTCCTAGTTGGCAGGAGGAACAGACATGACGTAATAATGGAATGCGAGGGGCGCCAGCCACTAAGTTTCTAGAAGTCATATGATACAGCGATTGGTAATTTACATGACCTAATCTTTGGTGCCAAAGATGTACCTCTGATGTTGTTGGTGTTGTGGTGTTGTGCAGGTTCTGCAGGGACTGGTCGGAAAGCACTGTTGATGCAGTAGAATACGATTGAGGCGGAAGCGCAGAGTTGGTACTGATGCTGCTACGGTCGATAATATCAGGTCGAAAGAAAGGATTTGTGATGCGATAAAGATTATTCCTTGGATCTCGTATTGCTTGTAAAAATATTGTGCTGTGTTGATCTTTGTCATATATGCGGCAAGTTTGAGATTCAAATAGTACTCGATAGCCAATATTGGTTAACTTGCCAACTGATAATAAGTTGGTTGTAACACCAGGAACATAAAGATTGCTGTTGATAGTCTTTATTGCTCCTGAAAGGTCTGTTGTCGTTACAGTGCCTTGTCCTGAGACTGGATGATGGACACCACCAGCTGTTCTAATGCTAGAAATCCTAGAAGGAACAATATCACTTAGTAAGTTGGGGTCTCCTGTCACGTGGGAAGAAGCCCCAGAATCCAGAAACCAGTCTTGTTCGATGTTGGAGTTGATACAGGCGTTGAGGACCTCGCAAGAGAGGATTTCACGACTTTCTTCTGGCGCTGGATCAGGTTCATCGGTGAAGGCTTCGATGCACGCCGCGATGTGAGGTGGTGCAGTGTCAGAGTCGTAATCTTCTTCATAGTCAGATGTTGCTTTGGTGAGATGGACCTGCTGTTGCGGCTGGTTACGTTCAATATTGCTTAGCTGCAGTTGCATAGCCTTGATTCGCTCTTCTAACATGAGTTTTACGCAATCTCTTGCCATATGTCCAGGGTGGCCGCATTTGTGGCAGAAGATGTCGGAACCAGGATTGTCAGTGCGGGACTGACGAGCTTGATGTAGGGCTCGATTGTAAGATGTGGTCCCGGCAACGGAACCAGAACTCCGACCTGCCGATGAGCGCCCGCGAGACCCATATCCTCCACGAGAGGATCCTTTCTGAGTGCGGATAAAGTTAACTTGCTTAGTTTCTTCACGTTGGGTGTCCAAATGACGCCCATGTTCTTCTTGAAGAAGAAGTCCCTCCAGTTCAGGGAAGGTAGGTAGGTGGTCTTGTCCTTTTTGAACTTGTTTGAATGTCGCCCAACTTCGTGGAAGACTGTTCAAGGTGAGATCTACTAAATCCTCATCAGCCGTAATGATTCCTAGGTTGGCTAACTGAGTAACAATCAAGTTGATTTGCTGCAAATGTTCTGCTATATTCTTTCCTTCAGCTAACTTGAGGGAATAAAACTGTTCTTTCAACGATAGTCTCCTTGCTGAGTGTGAGCTCCCAACTTGTCACTCGGGACTCGTAGAATTATTTTTTTGGAAATTTGAAATTAAAAGTTGATAAAAGTATAGAAAAACCCATAAAAAGAGTGTAGAACCGAAATAGGGTTGTGTCATACCCATTATAGTATTTGGTCTAGATTTGTGTTTTTTACTTAGAATCCCCCAAACCTTGCCTAAAATAGTATAGAAATAACAAAAAGGTTAGATTTGGAGGATTCGAGTCACACAGCCCCAAAAGGGCTAAATCCCACCATGAATGTGGCGATTCATGACTAGGTCGGTCCGAGGGATCCACAGCGAGGCCACTAGGTCGGGTCCTAGAGTTAGATTTAGAATTCCCCATTAGATCGACGAATTCCCAAAATCCCGATTGTTAGCATGCAGGAGCCACTCACGCAAGACCGGGCCCGTGGAGGAATCTACAGCCCAAGGATGGTGTTCTAGGGTGAATCCCATGCCAGGAGTCCAGCGGCGAAATCGGTTCGCCAAAATTCCTCCACCTGTAGAAGATTCCCGCACCGTCGCTAATTCAAGGAGATGTCCAGTTTAAATCTCCATTGACCAATTGTGCTAGGTACGGAAACACACCCGCACGTCTTTCATGCGACTCCCTGAGAGGTCACGTGAAAAATCCCGGCATCTTCCGACTTGCAGAAGAACCTTTTTCCGGGTGGTCAACCCTCCTAACCTCCAACGGGAATTTCATGGAAATTACCCAGGTTACAATAAAATCTCACTAAAAATTAGACTAGCTTGTTTTATGTTAATAATGCGCTCCGTGAAGTTTCACGACATTCCGATAGCGGCAAGTACCCGAACCGGCGAGATTCCTCGGGAATTAACTACGTGGCGGGGTCCCCGCCACGTTGACCGGCATTTCGGGACCATACGATGGCGAAACGAAGTCAACCAAAAGTCCTTCCCGACTCTCTCGCACCTACCGGAGACCCTAGGCTATTTACATTTCTCAAAATAGGAGACCCCCAAGATCTAAGATTTTACCACGATTTGGTTTTTAAAACTAAATTAGCCTACGATGGCTTTTTGGCCTCGGTACGGGGGATAGAGGGATCTAGGACTAAACACGGCGATCTGGATCCAACGCCGCAATCCGTTCGGCGATTGGAGCTAATCTCCAAAAGTTAGGATGTTGGTCCAGCATAGATGGTAGAAGTAGAAATTTAGGATGTAGGATGAAAATCTTTGAGGATGAGGATGAAAATCCCCGTTGATAAGGTTACCTTAGAGCTTTAGAGAGAGGGGTGAGCCCTTGGGAAACCTATATAAGGGCCCCATTTCTCTCTCTAAAACACCCCCTCACTTTTGTTTGGGTCCGTGGGTCCAATTTGCTTTGGATATTTTGGCGTTTGAAGCCAAAAACCTCTACGGTGTTTTTGGAGCACTTTTTGCTCCGTTGTTGCTAGATTTCAAGCTTTGAAGGTCCTTAGGGGGTCCTTCTATCTTGCCTTGTGTACTTCTCGTGCGTTTGTTATACCTTTGTTACGAGTTAAGAGTCCTCGTTTCTCTCTTGTAGTTCCTTTGTGATCTAACTTGTGAGTTTAGGAGTCTTTTGGTGTCTTGTCCTAATCCTAAAGTCACCCCCCACCGTACCTTGGCGATGCCGCTTTGGGGGGCCTTTAGCTTGTGAAGTTGTGTGTCTTTACGTGTCCTAACTGTGTTATTTTCCTCACTTGTGTATTCTCATCCTCTTCTAATCTTCCCTTTGTTGCGTGGACCCCCCCTCGGGACGGCGAAGTTTTGGCTTTGTCACGTGTGTTCCTTAACTTTGTCTTTTCTACCTTCTTCTAATACTCCCCTTATTGCGTGGACCCCCCCCTCGGGACGGCAAAGCTTTGGCTTCGTCACGTGTATTCCTTAACTTTGTCTTTTCTACCTTCTTCTAATACTCCCCTTGTTGTGTGAAACCCCCCCACGGCGGCGAAGCTTTGAACTAGTGACCACGTCAAGTCCTATAGTGTGTGTTAAAATAGGCTTAGACGGCGGAGCTTTGAACCCGTGGAGTGTTACAAGTCCTAAAGTTGGTGTTAAAACCAATTTTACGGCGGAGCCTTGAACCTCCATAGCCTTAGATTCCAAAGTCTAGTTTCCAAGACCTTCTTGGAAAAGTCCAGAGTTTAGCTTCCAAGATTGGTCACGAGTTTCTAGGAAGAGAGTGACCATCCCGTAGCACTTAGCTTAGGTGACCGTTCTAAAAATTTGGGGCCTAACTCCCCGGACGGCGAAGCTTCGACCCTAGCCCTAACCCCTTACAAAAATCCATTTTAAGTTTGTATTAGTGGGTTCCCCTAAGGGAACCCGGTTGTGTGGATTTTTGGGAAGGCAACTAGTAACCCGGACCAGCATACAGCCATCATACAGCCAACATATCGGGCCAGCATACCGGCCAGCATACAGCCAGCATATAGCAGCATACCGGACCGGCAGCCAGCCATACAGCCAGCATGCAGCATCGGGCAGTCAGCTTGACTGAACTAACATCAGCATCGGGCTAAGTCAGCTTGACTGAACTAAACATTAGCATCGAGCTAGTCAACTTGGCTGGACTGAGATACTAATTTCTGGATTTCCAGAACTAAACGGGACGATGCCCTGCGGGGCCCCAACCACCCTTTTTTTTTAATTTTTTGATCTTTTAAAGTCTGAGATTTTGGAATCCAGTTGGGGAGAGGAAAAAACTCAACTTGGAACTTCAAAAACACAATAGAAAGGGGGGGGAAGAAATAGAAGCTGCCACTCCACACGCCACCTGCACAAAAACATCCGATCCCACTTGCATCACCACTCACACCTACACACAATGGAAGGAAATTAGGGAGGAGGATGTGTTATAGGAGTGGAAAGGAGAGAGACGATAAATAGTGCCTAGCTAGGAGATTAGGTAGGAAATCTAGAAGAACTCCTTGCAACCGTTGGGAGGAGGATTAGGATGACACAAAGCAAAGTTGCGTAAGAGGGTAGGAGGCTCATTAAAACTTCACGAAGTTTGAGACTAGAAGCGTAAGACCACCATCACCACGGTTGGTGGAATAGTTCAAGAGTAGAAGGAAGAGGAGGAGAGAAAGAAAAGGAGAAGGAAATGGGGGGAAAGGGTTAGAACATCATACGTGTAACGTTTTCTTTTCTACAAATTAAGCCGTGGGCCTTGAAAAAAATAAAATAAATAAAAACCGTAACACAAAAACAAAAGAAGACAATCGCAAGTGGCTACCATGGAGCACGAGGACGCGCATGTGGACGGGGATGACGTCATTTCCGACACTAGCAGTAACGAGGTGGGTCATTAAACTAATCCTAGTCGTTTCTCCCTAATTAGCATTTGTTTTCCTAATCAGCCCTTAGAACGTGATTAGCATCCGAGATTAGTGTAAATTAGAAGTTTAGATTCAAAAGTTGATAGATTAGGAATAGAGGTTTCCGAAAACATCTTATAATTAAGATTTGACCGTAAACTGACCGCGCTAGGCTAAGTTAAGCGGTAGGGGGTAGAACGGAGGAATTTTAATTAAAATTGAACCACAAGAAACAATGGACGGAAATTAGGATTAGATTAGAGGGAGAATTTAGGATAAAAATTAAAGATCAATTAACAATTAAAAACCTAGAGTTAAATTAAGATTTTAATTAGGGGAGTTAAAATTCAAAAGTCAAAATTTGGAGTTAACTTTAGGAAGTAAAAAGTAGAATAGGAAATAGAGGTCAAAAGTAGAATCCACTTAGGAAGTAGATTGTTGAGTTAAAAATAGAGTTAAAATTAGAAGTCAAAACCCTAGAGTTAAAAGTTGGAATTAAATTTAGGAGGATAACATTTAGAGCTAATCTAGGATTAAAACGATAGGATTAAAATTGGAAGTAGAAGTCAAAAGTCAAAAGTCAAAAGTTTAGATTAAATTAAAAGGTTAAATTTTAGTCAATTGGGGAGTAAAAAGTGGGAGTGAAAAGCTAAAAGTAGAAGTTAAAAGTTAGAAGTAGAAGTAAAATTTTAGAGTTAGTTGGAAGTAGAAACATCTAGAGTCAAAGTGAAAACGTAGAGTCAAACCTAGAGGTTAAAATTGGGGATTAATTTTAGAAGTAAAAATTTAGAGTTAAAAGTCAAAAACCTAGAGTTAAGTTAGGAGTAAAAATCTACAGTGAAAAGTGAAAATTTAGAGTTAACTTTAAAGGGTAAATCCTAGAGTAGTTTAGAAATAAGAACATAGAATTAGAGGTGAGACTTAGAATTACCTTAGAAGGTTAAAACTTGGAAGTTAGGAGTTGAAGTTGATTTAGAAGTAAAAACCTAGAGTTAAAAGTCAAAACCGTAGAGTTAAATTTAGAAGGGTAAATTTAGAATAGAATAGAGAGTAAAAATCTAGAGTTTCATTTAGAGGTTGAAGATTAGAGTAAGAGTTAAACTTTAGAGTTAGTCTTTAGAAGTAGAACTTCTAGATAGAGTCTTAAAACCCCACGATAGTCTTAGAGGTTCATGGAAGGAACATAGAGGTTCCCCTTTTTACGTAGTTAGAGAAGTTAGAAATGATGCCAACTACCCAGTCTACCCTCGACATAGGATAGATAGTTAGGGAGTTAGAATTTCACCATTACCCCTGAGCATTGCAGTTACCTTGTGGGTTACTACATGCATTCTAATTATTCGCTACCATCCACGACACTTAGGAAACGTTAGCAAAAAAGATCCATTGCTTGGAAGGCACAGTGGACCGTGCTCACATCACCCCCATATATTAAAAAATGTGGATAAAGGCATAGAACCTGGTCGGTGTTCGCTCTATTACCAAGGGTGGGTAATCTTGTGCCCACAGTTTTGGTGCGTCTGCCGGGAGCTGAAAACATTAGATTACATTTGCATGTTGGATTAACAAGTGTTGCATGTGAAGGGCTCCGAAGGGAACTCTAGCTCGGAATCATCCGAGACCTCCTCCTCTGAGGGGGGAGGCGATTCCGCGCAAGAAGCTTGGGACGCCAATTTCCGAGGGGTCCCCCTTAAAACCTACTCTCACGCTGAGCTCATTGCGGGTAACGGTCGGAACGGTCAGCCGCTTGCATTGAGCGAACTACTGACTGGCCCAAGAGCATTAAGGATCTCGTTTGAATTTTGGTATTACCTCGCCCAGCTCTATCTTCGCAATCCGAACCGGTACAGCCCGGCAATTGCCCATGTGGGAGTACGTATCATCCGGAAAGTCCCAATTAGCAATTTAGTGGAGATAAAAGTAGCAGAACTTTTTCAATTTTTGCATTTAAATACAAAGTTAGGACTTAGATATTAGAAATAGAAATTAGTTTCTACGTAGAAAAGATAAAATTCTAAATAGGTTACGCAGTCTACCGGAAACCGTAGCCGGAAAGCCGGAAAGTTCCGGAAAGTTCCGGATCTTAGGGACCTACCGCCTAGGTTCCGGCTAGGGAACTTACGGGAACGTTTTTGGCGGCGGGAACTTAGGGTTCCGATAGGTACTTAAACCCCACCGCCAGCCTCATTCAGTCTCTTTTACCCGTGCTCTTCCACGGTGCGTTAGAAGAGAGAAAGAGTGGTGAGTTAGGGCGTGTTAGGGAGAGAAAGGGAGGAAGGTGCCGATTGCACCGGATTGTCCTAGCAGTCGGTGAGATGGCGGAAGCGAGTCGATCCCGGAGGTCGGTAGTGACAGCCCGGGGCGTACGTCCGGTTGTCCCATCGGATCCGGAGCACCTGAAGGAGTTAGAAGAGGACCTAGAAATCATGGGGTGTTTAGGATTGGTAAAACGTCCATGGAACGTCCGGAGTGAAGAGATGATTGATGAGCTGGTTTCCGGAGTGGGTAATCAGTTCGATTTGACAATTAGGGGTCGATCTAGGGCCTGGACTCCGGAGTTGTGGGCGAAGGCATACTTTACGCCGAGCAGGGGTTCCGGAATGGCGTCCCGGACGGACACTTACGCCGTGGAGGTATTCCGGAGTCATGCGGATTCCAAGGAAGGGAACACCGCGAGTGATTGTAAGAGTCCCCGGGATGGGCAGTTGTTAGCATTTCTCATCCCTATCTTGTATCCGGAAAAGCCCACCCGGATTACAATGACCGTGGCAAACACTATTTTCGGAGCACTGGGAGATAGAGAGAATCCGGCTCCCAGGCCGGTCAGCTGGGGAGTGATCATTCACTCCGTAGTGGAAAAGTTAGCGGTCAATATCGCGAATAAGAAGTCAAGTCCGATTAGCCCCTATCTTTTCCATCTATATCACTCCGAGGATGCACTGGCCGGACCGGAAATGACCATATACCGGAAGGGCAAGAATTTGTTGAGGTATGGACTTCCCGCAGAAGATGAACCGGATGAGCTCGAGCCGGAAGAAGAGGAACCAAAACCGGAGCAGGCATCACCAAATGTTGGAGGGACGCGCCGGAAATCAACTGATTGGGGTGCGCGGGGGAAGCAAGAAGCCGAGGAGGTAGAGAAGCCCCGAGAACCACTTCCGGAAACGGATCAGCTAGAGGCCACCATCAAATGGCTGTTAGCTACCCGGGCACAGAATGAGCGGATGTCGGCGCTGATCCGGCAAATGTGCGAGAAATTGGGTGTGAAGGAAGAAACCCAAATCCTGGTGGCGTTGGCGGAAAGGCCAGATCCGGATGCGGTGAAGCAGCTGGAGGACCGGATTCTGACCTTGGAGCAAGAACGGGACCGGTTTCGAGAACAAGCTGCGTGGTCAGAGAAAGAGAGGATGGCCGCTGAAACAAAGGAGGGAGAAGCCCTCGATCTGGTCCGGAATGTCAGAAGTCTGTTTGACACTCCGACGGATATTCTTGCCAGAGCTACACTCTGGAATAATCACATGGTGAAGGATGGTCACGTGGCGGGATCGAAGGTGGTGAGCATCCTTGTGGATTTTGAAGTCCGGATTGAGGGAATGCTCAAGGAAGTCCGGCAACTGTTGGGAAACTTGGATCCGCTTGAGGGGTTAGACCAAGGCCTTTTTGACCTGGGTCAGGATCTCCAAGAAGGAGGGGCACAGAACCAGCCTTCTCCGGCAAAGAGCAAGACAATCGCCGGAACGTCGCAAGCCGGAACAGCATCGGCCCAGAAGAGGAGGTCGCTGGTAAAGCAGTTTGCGGCCTCCACTCCAGTAAAAGATGTTGTCTTAGGCGTCCCAGCCGGAAGAACTGTGTCCGTAGCAAATCTGTTCCCCGACAGACCGGTGGGTTCTACTTTCCGGGAACCACCTTTACCCGGAACGGTGTTGAATCCAGCCCGGACGGATCCGGTGAGTTTCACTCACATGCTCCAGCCCTTTCTCCAGACACCGCCACCGTCCCAGCTCATCGATCTTACTGTTCCGAAACCAAGGGGACGACGGCTACTGAGCGAGACGGACCCGGAATCGGAAGAGGGGGAGACGACTCAATCGGAGGAGGAAGAGTTGCAGCCTCCCCGGACCAGGTCGAAGACGAAGAACACCCCACCCCAGAAGACAGGTGGATCGCCAGCTCAGGGTGGCACGTCTGTAAAGAAGGCTAAGAGGAATAAATGACTATCTAGGGTAGCAGTAATTATAGTTAGGATTCTTACCAGGATGGTAGTTCCGGAACCGGATTTTCCGGATGTGGGTCCAGTAGTTCCGGACTTTTAGGAGTTTAACGGTTTTGCAGTTTTACCGGAACGGTCTTCAGGGCCGTTGCCTTTTTGCTTTTTTGTTTGGCCGTTGGCCGGTTTTTCTGGTGGCCGTTTGGGCTGCCTTTTTGTGGGTTTTTAAGGGCAGGCCGGTTTGTTGGCCTGTCATTCCTTTTTCCTTGTTCATTTAATCTGAAGCATTCAAGAAAGCACTCGTTGGATTATTCTCTTGCGTATCGCGTCTATAGTCACTTGTGTGGATGTGTAAGTGAAAGTGTGCAAGGGGGAGGAGTCCGGATTCGTGGACTGCCGGATTAGGCTAAGTGTGTCTTGCAGATGAGTTTTTAGACTTGCGCAGTGAGAAAGTGGCGCCTTTAAAACGCTGGTACGGTAATCCGGTGGAGACCAAGGAGTGGTCCGGAAGCTAGTCCGGAATTCGCAGGGGCGGTTCCGTGCGGAGATAGGCAACCGCCAGAGGAATATTTCCACCCGTCCGGAAGGCTAGTCAACCTCATGAGCGGTCGAGAGCTAGGAAGTCATTCCCTTAGTTCCGGAAGTCCGGTATCCGTCGTTGTAGTAAGGAGGACCTAACGCTACCCTGTGTGACCAGCTTTCCAGATAGGCCATCCGGGATGTTGTGAGGATGCCACCCTGTTTATTCAACTAGATCTATTCTTGGGTTGTGTTTTGTTTTATGTTTATGTCAGATACGGAGTGGTGTAGTTCCCTACCCCTCGGAAAGAGCAAGTGAGGAACCCTCTGAGGGTAAAACAGAGGTATCGAAAACCAACTTGTTAGAAAGACGGAACCGGAATATTGGATAGGGCCGGATCCGGAAGAGAATCCGGAAAGGAAGTAGTTCCGGAAAAGAGTTTGTAAGTTGAAAGGACCCCTCTCGAGGTGGTCAAAGTCCGGAAACTTAGAGGTCTCGAGAAACTAATTTTGAAGCAACGTCTGGAATCTCTTGGGACGATAACTTGTATCATCTTAGCACATTTTTGTGGTTAAAGATACTTACACCTAGATTACGCGTACGACAGCCCACACCATTGCAGCGGGTTCATTTGGAGTTTCTATTCACCGATTTACCCGACATTTGAAAGAATATTGGACAGTCGCGGTGGCCTTGTGGAGTTACGAGAACCACTTCATTTAAGATTGCTTCGAAGCCCGAGTTCCGTCACCCTTGACCAACGGTCCCCTGTCACAACTACCTCGGATCGACATATGGTACGAATTTCCTATCGTCTCCTGTGATGGCCAGCTGTGCCGGTTCAACACTTCAAATACAGAGAAGATTCCTGCCCCGGAAAACCCCTACACGCTTCCCCAATACTTCCGAGCAGGGCACGAGGACGTGGACCGCTTGACAATAGAGTGTTGCCGGGGTATTCCAACCCAGTACTTGCCATTGTCCGCCCCCGCTATCTTCCAAGTTCAATACCTCGCCAGTTAGTTTGCCGCGTGCGAACCGTGCCAGGACGCCGAGGACGTCCAAGTGGCATTCCATACCAGGCCAGGGTTGGAGCATCTCCATCACCTTGAGTTTCACCTTCTCTTCTATTGATACCCAAGTCGGCAACGGAGGACGAGGGGAGCACGGATCCTCAACGCCACCTTCTTCACCAACAAAGACTCATGGTCCTGACATAGCGAGGCCATCGAGTGCATCGAGGAGGAGCAAGCCCCGTATTTCTTCGAGTATCGACCCAGTATAGAAGAAGTCCAAGGCATTGTACAACGACGCCGTAACCATTGCCCAAGGGACCACGTGGTGGTGGAACTCTAGCATGCAACAGGCTCCCGACCACCGTCTCCAATGAGGAAACGTTGGAGCTCTATAGGTGCCTGTGCGGTGGGGCTATATGGACTATACGTCCAAACCTTTGGAGCAGGGGGCGACCTTGTTAACCCCCTAGAACTAGAAGAGGTTGAGACCCTGGAAGAAGAAGAAGGAACCGATTTAGTCTCCATCACGGGAGATATCTCCGTAGAAGATGCATATCGTCTTGAGATCGACGGCACCCAGGATCCTCGCTATGATCCCATCTTCTACAAAGAAGAAATACTACCATCACTCCATTTTCGCAAGACTACGGAGGGACTGCAGGTGGGAGCTGATCTTTCCACCTATCCCCCTGTGCCAAACAATTGGTATCATGGACCTAGCGATCCCGTCCATGTACAAGATTCTGATTGGAAGGAGATTGACGTCTCCTATCCAGGAGAGGAACGCAAACTCATCAAGGTTGGAGCACACCTGGAGGGAGAAGACCTTGACAAATATCGGTCTTTAATGTTGGAGTACCGCGACGTATTTGCCTGGTCCTATCTGGACCTAAAAGGAGTGCCCACCCATATCGCATTACACACCATTCCGGTCAAGCCGGAGGTGGTGCCTATCCGACAACGCCAGCGGAGGATGAATCCAAACTTACAGTTAATCGTTAAAGCGGAGATAGAACGTCTGCTCCAAGCTGGATTTATACGGCCCATAGAGATCACCGACTGGGTCTCCCCTATGGTTCTAGTAAAGAAGAAAAATGGCAAGCTCCGAGTATGTGTGGACTATCGCTAGCTGAACAAGAACACCCAAAAAGATCATTTCCCTCTCCCATTCATCAACACCATCGTAGATGAAGTGGCTGGAAACGAATTGTTCACCTTCATGGACGGGTATTCGGGATACAATCAAATCTCGATAGCTGAGGAGGACTGGTCAAAAACCGCATTTATCACCCCTTGGGGCACTTTTATCTATGTGGTAATGCCTTTTGGACTCTGCAACGCACCCTCGGCTTTCCAGCGAGTGATGACATTTGCCTTCTCAGACTTATTACACAAGTCAATGACTGTGTACATCGACGATTTCAGTACTCAGTCCACGGCAAAGGAACATCTTCCCTTGGTTAAGGAATGCCTCATCCGGTGTAGGAAAACCGGAATCGCCCTAAACCCGGACAAGTTATACCTCGGAGTCAAAAGAGGCACGTTACTCGGGTACGTGGTGTCTTAGGAAGGGAAAAAAGCGGATCCGGAAAAGGTGGAGGTAATCGCCAATCTACCAGCTCCTACGGATGTTAAGGGCGTTCAAAGGACCCTTGGTCACGCTGGATATTATCGGGAGCTCATCAAAGACTTTGCTACACATGCGCAACCATTGACTAACTTGATCAAGAAAGCGGTCAAGTTCGAATGGACACCCCTTTGTCAGCAAGGGTTGGACGAACTGAAGAAACGACTCACGAACGCTCCAGACTTGCGACCCCCAGATTGGAACCTACCCTTCCGTATCTACTGCGATGCTTCGGCCTTAGCAGTAGGCTCCACCCTTTGCCAATTTGCCGAGGATACAAAACACGAGCATCCCATTGCCTTTGCTAGTCGGTAGTTAACGCTGGCTGAGCGCAATTATTCCACGACGGAGCGGGAATGCCTCGCCATGATATTCTCGATAAAGAAATTTTGACATTATCTCCTTGTGAACTCGGTAATATTCTATGTCGATCACATGGCCATCAAGTATATAGTAAACAAGGCGGATCTCAGCGGCAGGCTCGCTCGATGGGTCTTGCTATTGGCAGAGTTCGACTATACCGTGGAATACAAGCCAGGAAAGAAACATGAACGAGCTGACCACCTGTCTCGCATCCACACCAACGTCGAGTCAGAAGAACTTAGTGATGTCTTCCCCGACGACCGACTCTTCCATGTACGCGCTGTACCCACCTGGTATGAACACATCGCGCACTTCCTCACCACCCAGCAATACCCCGAGGGAATGGAAAAAAATGAGCGCCGGAAGATTCGTGTCAACAGCACCCATTTCGCTCTCATTGGACACCGGTTGTATCGACGAGGCGTTGATGGGATGCTTCGGAGGTGTGTTTCCTACGACAAAGTCCCCTCCATTCTAGAGGCATGTCATGACAGTGCCTGCGGTGGTCATTTCTCGGGGTGCGTAACCGCCCAAAAGATAATGCGAGCGGGATATTTTTGGCCCACATTATTTACCGATGCGGAGGCCCACGTCCGAGGATGCGATGCCTGCCAACGCTACGCCCGCAACGATACTCGGCTAGGCCTACCTCTACGACCTTCATTGCCCCTCGCCCCCCTAGAACAATGGGGCATTGACTTTATGGGGCCATTCGCCCCCATGTCCACACAACGAAACCAATACATCATCGTAGCTACCGAATACTTGACTAAGTGGGCGGAGGCAAAGGCAGTAAAGAAGGCCGACGGGAAGCAAGCAACCATCTTCCTTTATGAAAACATCATCTCCCGGTTTGGCTGCCCAAAGATCCTGATCAGCGATCGCGGGTCCCACTTCCTCAACGAGACAATCGAGCTCATGACTAACATGTTTCGCATCAACCATCGGAAAACCACACCTTATCATCCTCAGACCAACGGAAACACAGAACGAGTGAACCAGACACTCGCAAGGATTCTCCGAAAGACGGTGGAGAATAGCAAAAGAGACTGGGACATCAAGCTCATCCCAGCCTTGTGGGCATACCGTACGGCATACAAGGTAACCACTAAGACCACTCCCTTCTCCTTGATGTATGGAGTCGAGGCAATCTTGCCTATTGAGTTCGAAGTGCAGTCACTACGCATAGCCATCGACGAACGACTGGACGATAGCCAGTCCATGAGGGACTGGTTGGAGCAATTGGAGGCCTTAGGGGAGGCAAGACGACTCTCCTCCCAGCACATAGAAGTCATCCAACGGCGGAGGAAGGTCGCTTTTGACAAAAAAGCGAAGGTACGTACCTTCACCGCCGGAATGTGGGTCCTGCTCTAGGATCCAAGGAAGTTGGAATTTCCAGGGAAATTCGATGCCTTATGGACCGGGCCATATATTATACACGAGACTTTTTCTAACAACACTCTCCAGCTAAAGAATCTGGATACCTCACTGTTTCCAACCAAGACTAATGCATCCCGATGCAAAGAATATAGGGTCTAGGCTTGTTGGTTTCTGGGCGCCTAAACCGTGATTGGTTACGATTATTAATAATATAAGGTTAGCCTTATATTATAGATGATTGTGTAAAAGGCCTATTTAGCCCTCCAAACAAAAAAATTTAATAGCTAACATCTTATTAGTCACGACGGATAGTAAGAAAGCTAGAAAAAACCCCAAAAAATACCAAAAAAATGAAAGCTTGAAAAATCTTTGAAAATCCTAAAAAAATTGAAGGTTCTAAAAGTTCACTATTGCATGATCTCCCAAATCCCTATGGGATTTTAGAATTAGGAAAAACACAGAGAGGTGGTTGTTATTTCGGGGCCAAGTCAAGATTTTAACAGTCTCCACTTTCTGGCACAGAGTGGTGGTTGTTATTTCGGGACTAATCCATCTATCCCTTGGGAAGAATCAAGAATATTAAGATTCTTGAGGATGGTTCACATCTAACGTAAAAGTAAAAGCCACGGGGCCAAAAGCCGCAAGGCCAACCAACTTTGTTGACCGTTGTAGCTTGCCTAACTCTCAGTAGGACAGGAAACGTCGAGTGTGTTGGGAATTGCTCACACTTGAGCCCAACACATGAGTGTGTTGGCAACTGCCCAGACCTGAGCCCAACACATCACCAACCTGTCAGAGTTAGCGTCATGTGGAAGACAGATGACCTTTCACTTAGATTAGGTACTTGTCAGACCGTCATAATAGAAGCCACATAGTCGGATGAAAGGGCGGCTGAAAGTTGACACTCGTACCTTGCTAGACCGTCGAACCTGCTGATATGCTAACGAGGCGGCTAGTTTAAGAAGGGGCATTGGCGCTCGTCCCTTGCTAGACCGTCGAACCTGCCGATGTGCTAACGAGGCGGCTAGTTTAAGAAGGGGCATTGGCGCTCGTCCCTTGCTAGACCGTCGAACCTGCCGATGTGCTAACGAGGCGGCTAGTTTAAGAAGGGGCATTGGCGTTCGTCCCTTGCTAGACCGTCGAACCTGCTGATATGCTAACGAGGCGGCTAGTTTAAGAAGGGGCATTAGATACTAGACCGTTGTAATAATGCAGAAGGCTTAAAAAATGGCTAGTTTAGGACTGACACCTTACATCATGTCCCCCACGTTAGGATATAAGAATGGGGGGGGCAGCCCTCGTACTTTTAAGCTACTGGCAGCGTCATGTGCAGTTACCGCTCAAGTAACACATGGACCATGGATGGTTCAACCCGCCAACAGTCTTACCAGTCGCGCTTCAGATCAAAATTCTCTGTGTTGAGAAACGCAGCTTCTCCCACTTCCTCATCTCTCACTTTGGTTTTAATTTCTTCCTTCGTGTGCTTCAACATCCTTGGCCTGTGCAGATTCCCGTTGTTAACTATGGAGAGATCTGGGAAAGCATCATCTACGTCCTAGTCTAGCATTCTCTTGAACAGCGGAGTGATTTCACAGTCTTCGGGCGCCTGCGCCCTTCTATCTCCCCCCTGCCTTGTCTTCGTTATCTTCTCCTTGCTTGATCTCTACCTGTTTTCCTCGTTTACCATTGTTCCTCGCTGTTCAGTCTCTTCAAGACTTCTTCTTTTTCAAAATCTGCTCTGGCAGATAGATACATCAAACCCTCACCTTGCAGGTCCAAACCAACTCCATTTGGGGAGGACAAGGGGGATAGGATAGTGTAGATGTCATGTCGGTCACAGACAACGGGTCCCCGGGGACCTCACCCGCGGCTCCGCCATCCTCGCCCTCTTCTGCATCTTCACCTGCCACCCCCACGGGCGCCAGGTCGTCGTCACTGACCCAACCTCGGTGGACGAGGTGGCGAGAGGCGTCCTCATATTACCAACCACGTTATCTACATCAACAGACGAACCATCCACACCGACTGAGGAGCTTCCACTCCAACTTCCGGAAGAATTCGCATTCGATCCAACAGCTAACCCTGTTGGAGACGGACTTGCAATTCCGGGCAGGTTGCCTAACTCACGACGGCGACTACGTGACGAGGAGGAGCAACCGGGTCGCGAGATTCCACTGGCAAGAAACCCTCTAGCCAGGGACATTAGGCAACCTAGGCCAGACGGGATCCGCTCACTTATGATTCTCGTGGAGGATCACGACATCTTGTTGGGCCACCACCTTATGGTGACGGCCAAATTTTCAAGTGAGCGCCCCGCCATCAGCATCACAAGAAACTCCGTGGCCGGCGGCCACTTGCTGGCAGTCCGCGGACCGGAGCTCCAGCCTATCAGTCAAGGCCAGTATCCTCGCTACATCTTTGAGGTCTTGGACCAACTGCGCGTGTTCTTTGGAATATGAGCTGGTCCAGCCTCTTTGTACATAGCGTTAATTCTGGGCAAGATATAAACCCTACCGCCCTTGTATATACTTATTCAAAAAAAAAAAAAAAAAAAAATCCGTGCCACTGGGCAACAAGGGAGGGACTGGTCCGGCACCGGCACCGGCTTATATACCATCAAAGCAAGCCGACGGATGTCTTCCGCCGCGGCAGCCGGCAGCCTGTAGACCGCAGCCTCATCGCGATAAAGATACCTCAATTTTCCCTTGGCGACGCAAGTTCGAACCTCGAGCCAGGCACCGGGGCGCCCCCTATCTGAGCTAGTGACAAGATGGCAAGAAATGCTGCGGCCTCCACGACGGAAGATACTTTTCCAAGTGAAGCTCCCGAGCATTGAGGTCTCAGACCACTTGCTTTTTCCATTTATGCTTTTCCTTTTTCTTTTTCTTTTTTTCTTTTATTTCATCTCATTAGTCCAAACTCACTCCGTTGAGGGAGGAAGGCGGGTTTGAAATATTTTTTATCTATAGTGTCCCGATTTGCTGTATCAAAGGAGGACAGGGGTTTCTCTCTCTACTGCTATCTCCTCCTTAGATCCAAAATCACTCCGTTGAGGGCGGATGGCGGGTTTTTTATATTTTTTATCTATAGATCCAAGTCGACTCCGTTCGAGGCGGATGGGGAAACAACAAGAAAATTAAAAACTAGAATAAATAGAAAATGAACAAAAATATGAGTGATAAGACTACGGGGGTCAAACTTCCTTTGACCACCCCTAGCCTTTCCACTTGGAAGGTGGACTACTCCCTCTGCTCTCTTCTCCCCTGTCAGTTAATCCATCAAGAGTCTCTTGATAGGAATAACATCCTTTTAGATAGAGTCACATCTTGGTTTCTAGTCTGACATTAGGTTTAATCTCGAAATTGACCGTGTACCCAAATAGTTGTAGCAAGAGATGCTGGGTCCTCATGATTTTGCAAATCATACCGCAGATGGCCGCCATATGTGAGCTCCCAATTTGTCACTCGGGACTCGTAGAATTATTTTTTTGGAAATTTGCAATTTAAAGTTGATAAAAGTATAGAAAAACCCATAAAAAGAGTGTAGAACCGAAATAGGGTTGTGTCATACCCATTATAGTATTTGGTCTAGATTTGTGTTTTTTACTTAGAATCCCCCAAACCTTGCCTAAAATAGTATAGAAATAACAAAAAGGTTAGATTTGGAGGATTCGAGTCACACAGCCCCAAAAGGGCTAAATCCCACCATGAATGTGGCGATTCATGACTAGGTCGGTCCGAGGGATCCACAGCGAGGCCACTAGGTCGGGTCCTAGAGTTAGATTTAGAATTCCCCATTAGATCGACGAATTCCCAAAATCCCGATTGTTAGCATGCAGGAGCCACTCACGCAAGACCGGGCCCGTGGAGGAATCTACAGCCTAAGGATGGTGTTCTAGGATGAATCCCATGCCAGGAGTCCAGCGGCGAAATCGGTTCGCCAAGATTCCTCCACCTGTAGAAGATTCCCGCACCGTCGCTAATTCAAGGAGATGTCCAGTTTAAATCTCCATTGACCAATCGTGCTAGGTACGGAAACACACCCGCACGTCTTTCATGCGACTCCCTGAGAGGTCACGTGAAAAATCCCGGCATCTTCCGACTTGCAGAAGAACCTTTTTCCGGGTGGTCAACCCTCCTAACCTCCAACGGGAATTTCATGGAAATTACCCAGGTTACAATAAAATCTCACTAAAAATTAGACTAGCTTGTTTTATGTTAATAATGCGCTCCGTGAAGTTTCACGACATTCCGATAGCGGCAAGTACCCGAACCGGCGAGATTCCTCGGGAATTAACTACGTGGCGGGGTCCCCGCCACGTTGACCGGCATTTCGGGACCATACGATGGCGAAACGAAGTCAACCAAAAGTCCTTCCCGACTCTCTCGCACCTACCGGAGACCTTAGGCTATTCACATTTCTCAAAATAGGAGACCCCCAAGATCTAAGATTTTACCACGATTTGGTTTTTAAAACTAAATTAGCCTACGATGGGTTTTTGGCCTCGGTACGGGGGGCAGAGGGATCTAGGACTAAACACGGCGTTCTGGATCCAACGGCGCAATCCGTTCGGCGATTGGAGCTAATCTCCAAAAGTTAGGATGTTGGTCCAGCATAGATGGTAGAAGTAGAAATTTAGGATGTAGGATGAAAATCTTTGAGGATGAGGATGAAAATCCCCGTTGATAAGGTTACCTTAGAGCTTTAGAGAGAGGGGTGAGCCCTTGGGAAACCTATATAAGGGCCCCATTTCTCTCTCTAAAACACCCCCTCACTTTTGTTTGGGTCCGTGGGTCCAATTTGCTTTGGATATTTTGGCGTTTGAAGCCAAAAACCTCTACGGTGTTTTTGGAGCACTTTTTGCTCCGTTGTTGCTAGATTTCAAGCTTTGAAGGTCCTTAGGGGGTCCTTCTATCTTGCCTTGTGTACTTCTCGTGCGTTTGTTATACCTTTGTTACGAGTTAAGAGTCCTCGTTTTTCTCTTGTAGTTCCTTTGTGATCTAACTTGTGAGTTTAGGAGTCTTTTGGTGTCTTGTCCTAATCCTAAAGTCACCCCCCACCGTACCTTGGCGATGCCGCTTTGGGGGGCCTTTAGCTTGTGAAGTTGTGTGTCTTTACGTGTCCTAACTGTGTTATTTTCCTCACTTGTGTATTCTCATCCTCTTCTAATCTTCCCTTTGTTGCGTGGACCCCCCCTCGGGACGGCGAAGTTTTGGCTTTGTCACGTGTGTTCCTTAACTTTGTCTTTTCTACCTTCTTCTAATATTCCCCTTGTTGCGTAGACCCCCCCTCGGGACGGCGAAGCTTTGGCTTCGTCACGTGTGTTCCTTACGTTGTCTTTTCTACCTTCTTCTAATACTCCCCTTGTTGCGTGGATCCCCCCTCGGGACGGCGAAGCTTTGGCTTTGTCACGTGTGTTCCTTAACTTTGTCTTTTCTACCTTTTTCTAATATTCCCCTTGTTGTGTGAAACCCCCCCACGGCGGCGAAGCTTTGAACTAGTGACCACGTCAAGTCCTATAGTGTGTGTTAAAATAGGCTTAGACGGCGGAGCTTTGAACCCGTGGAGTGTTACAAGTCCTAAAGTTGGTGTTAAAACCAATTTTACGGCGGAGCCTTGAACCTCCATAGCCTTAGATTCCAAAGTCTAGTTTCCAAGACCTTCTTGGAAAAGTCCAGAGTTTAGCTTCCAAGATTGGTCACGAGTTTCTAGGAAGAGAGTGACCATCCCGTAGCACTTAGCTTAGGTGACCGTTCTAAAAATTTGGGGCCTAACTCCCCGGACGGCGAAGCTTCGACCCTAGCCCTAACCCCTTACAAAAATTCATTTTAAGTTTGTATTAGTGGGTTCCCCTAAGGGAACCCGGTTGTGTGGATTTTTGGGAAGGCAACTAGTAACCCGGACCAGCATACAGCCATCATACCGGACCAGCATACCGGCCAGCATACAGCCAGCACACCGGACCAGCGTACCGGCCAGCATACCGGACCAGCAGCGAGCCATACAACCAGCATGCAGCATCGGGCAGTCAGCTTGACTGAACTAACATCAGCATCGGGCTAAGTCAGCTTGACTGAACTAAACATCAGCATCGAGCTAATCAACTTGGCTGGACTAAGATACTAATTTCTGGATTTCCAGAACTAAACGGGACGATGCCTTGCGGGGCCCCAACCACCCTTTTTTATTTATTTTTTGATCTTTTAAAGTCTGAGATTTTGGAATCCAGTTGGGGAGAGGAAAAAACTCAACTTGGAACTTCAAAAACACAATAGAAAGGGGGGGGAAGAAATAGAAGCTGCCACTCCACACGCCACCTGCACAAAAACATCCGATCCCACTTGCATCACCACTCACACCTACACACAATGGAAGGAAATTAGGGAGGAGGATGTGTTATAGGAGTGGAAAGGAGAGAGACGATAAATAGTGCCTAGCTAGGAGATTAGGTAGGAAATCTAGAAGAACTCCTTGCAACCGTTGGGAGGAGGATTAGGATGACACAAAGCAAAGTTGCGTAAGAGGGTAGGAGGCTCATTAAAACTTCACGAAGTTTGAGACTAGAAGCGTAAGACCACCATCACCACGGTTGGTGGAATAGTTCAAGAGTAGAAGGAAGAGGAGGAGAGAAAGAAAAGGAGAAGGAAATGGGGGGAAAGGGTTAGAACATCATACGTGTAACGTTTTCTTTTCTACAAATTAAGCCGTGGGCCTTGAAAAAAATAAAATAAATAAAAACCGTAACACAAAAACAAAAGAAGACAATCGCAAGTGGCTACCATGGAGCACGAGGACGCGCATGTGGACGGGGATGACGTCATTTCCGACACTAGCAGTAACGAGGTGGGTCATTAAACTAATCCTAGTCGTTTCTCCCTAATTAGCATTTGTTTTCCTAATCAGCCCTTAGAACGTGATTAGCATCCGAGATTAGTGTAAATTAGAAGTTTAGATTCAAAAGTTGATAGATTAGGAATAGAGGTTTCCGAAAACATCTTATAATTAAGATTTGACCGTAAACTGACCGCGCTAGGCTAAGTTAAGCGGTAGGGGGTAGAACGGAGGAATTTTAATTAAAATTGAACCACAAGAAACAATGGACGGAAATTAGGATTAGATTAGAGGGAGAATTTAGGATAAAAATTAAAGATCAATTAACAATTAAAAACCTAGAGTTAAATTAAGATTTTAATTAGGGGAGTTAAAATTCAAAAGTCAAAATTTGGAGTTAACTTTAGGAAGTAAAAAGTAGAATAGGAAATAGAGGTCAAAAGTAGAATCCACTTAGGAAGTAGATTGTTGAGTTAAAAATAGAGTTAAAATTAGAAGTCAAAACCCTAGAGTTAAAAGTTGGAATTAAATTTAGGAGGATAACATTTAGAGCTAATCTAGGATTAAAACGATAGGATTAAAATTGGAAGTAGAAGTCAAAAGTCAAAAGTCAAAAGTTTAGATTAAATTAAAAGGTTAAATTTTAGTCAATTGGGGAGTAAAAAGTGGGAGTGAAAAGCTAAAAGTAGAAGTTAAAAGTTAGAAGTAGAAGTAAAATTTTAGAGTTAGTTGGAAGTAGAAACATCTAGAGTCAAAGTGAAAACGTAGAGTCAAACCTAGAGGTTAAAATTGGGGATTAATTTTAGAAGTAAAAATTTAGAGTTAAAAGTCAAAAACCTAGAGTTAAGTTAGGAGTAAAAATCTACAGTGAAAAGTGAAAATTTAGAGTTAACTTTAAAGGGTAAATCCTAGAGTAGTTTAGAAATAAGAACATAGAAATAGAGGTGAGACTTAGAATTACCTTAGAAGGTTAAAACTTGGAAGTTAGGAGTTGAAGTTGATTTAGAAGTAAAAACCTAGAGTTAAAAGTCAAAACCGTAGAGTTAAATTTAGAAGGGTAAATTTAGAATAGAATAGAGAGTAAAAATCTAGAGTTTCATTTAGAGGTTGAAGATTAGAGTAAGAGTTAAACTTTAGAGTTAGTCTTTAGAAGTAGAACTTCTAGATAGAGTCTTAAAACCCCACGATAGTCTTAGAGGTTCATGGAAGGAACATAGAGGTTCCCCTTTTTACGTAGTTAGAGAAGTTAGAAATGATGCCAACTACCCAGTCTACCCTCGACATAGGATAGATAGTTAGGGAGTTAGAATTTCACCATTACCCCTGAGCATTGCAGTTACCTTGTGGGTTACTACATGCATTCTAATTATTCGCTACCATCCACGACACTTAGGAAACGTTAGCAAAAAAGATCCATTGCTTGGAAGGCACAGTGGACCGTGCTCACATCACCCCCATATATTAAAAAATGTGGATAAAGGCATAGAACCTGGTCGGTGTTCGCTCTATTACCAAGGGTGGATAATCTTGTGCCCACACTGAGCTACGGACATCACACATCGCTCGCAAACGCTCCCAAATGAGTTGTGGATCAGTAAGGTGGATAACACTTAAGATTATAGAATCTCTTACCAGGGCAATAATTATCCGCCCTGCTAAAAAACGAAGCTCGTTTTCCTTCTTATTGTTGATGACAGGTACAATGACTTCAGGTTCAACGACTCCAGCTGGGTTGGTGTCCGCTGGTACGGGTGGAATAGTAACCGTTGGTAATGTGGCCGTGTTGTCTGCTCCAGACGTAGCTGTGCCGCTGAAGAGACTTGACGAAATGCTGCCACCTGATCGATCGCCAGGTTCGACAAAAGGCCACAACCCTTCTTGCATAAGGATCATCTTTACTTTGTAAGACCAAATAACGTAATTTGCTGGTCCTGCTAATTTCATTGTTTCTGGTACATCTCTCACGCTCGGATCCATGACTATGACGGTATCTATCGAGTGTGGTGACTACCTGCAGGGAGGCGCCGCCAAAGCAACGGCTTATAAACAGAAAATTCAAAACTAAGGTCTACGTACTCTCACAGCGTGCTACGACACTAAGGTACGAACCTAACTCTGAGGCACTATGGCTCTCTGAGGATCTACTAACAATGCTCTGATACCATGTTGGAATATTCTGCAATCTTACAGGAGTATGAGCAAAAACGTAGTTTGCATTAACAGATGATGATTAGCATAATAAGGCAACGTATATATACACAGTGACTTAACCTAACTAGATGATAACACGAGGATGAAAGTCCTCATTCATAAGAGGGATGGAACCCTAATCTAACACAAATGTCCCTTCCAAGTTTGATAGCTGCGCAAGGGGCTGGGCAATTGCTACATGTACCAGATGTTGGTGATTTCAGAGTTGAGTGGCACCTAGCTGGAGACATGAAGAGCATCAAATGCATGTATGGCTTATCTATGGGAGCAAATAGCCTTCATTTGTGCATATACTGCATGCAGAAGCAAAAAAAGCCAGTGGTAACTAGTATTGGAGAAGCAGAAGCCTTGTTCAAGAGCAACGCCTTCTCCTGGGATGATGGCTTATTTTCAAGTTCAATTGCAGCTAAGCTTGTAGAAGGAGTTGAAACTGCAGGCTGGTGGAATGGGATCTTACCGATACCGATGGACCGAGTACACATTTGCACGCTTCACGCCTTCAATCGCATTGTTGAGAAGATTGTTCAGCTGCACTTCATCCACGTCTGGACTATTCGAAACCCAACTCTCAGAAAACAAGCCATCGATGAGATGCAGAAAGTGGTTTCCCTTACCGGCGCTCATGGTGGAGACGTGAGAATTTGCAAAGATGCCGAACTATCAGGAAAATCAAACAACGTCCCAAACAAACCAAGTTTCAGCGGAGTTCATGCTCTAAAACTGTTCAACAAGTATCCAACGGCAGATGGCATTGAACGAAAATTGTACATTGATGTTGTGAAAGCAGAGCACAATACTATGAATAACGGCCGAGCCAAAAGAGAAAGGATTGAGATGTGGAAAGCTTTGGACGAATTGCAACCATACTTCAGTGGCTTGCGACTAAAAGCAGATCAGTCTCCATCAGATTTCAAGTTGAAGGTAGAACGCTAGGGAAAGCTATATGTCAAGTGCTTCGGGGAGCACCAAGTCACACACTATATGGTACGTCCTTCACTGCAATCTTACTGCGTTTGAAATGTTAAATTCTTGATATGCATGTTAGTATTGTTGCATGCCATTGATCTAACGACTTTATATTTTCCATGAGTATCGGGAACTTGATCGACTCATGAGTATTAGGAACTCGATCAACTCATGAATATCAGGAATTCAAGCTAACAACTTTATGTTTCTAGTCAATATATCACTTACTCATATAAATGAATCTTACTGTTGCTTTCTTGCTGAGGGTGTCTCTCCACTAAGATAGTGGATAACTTATAGCTAATCGTGCCAAATCCATTGGGCGATTAGCGGATTAGATTTGTCTATCCATAGAAGTCTGATTTTGTAGATCACAGTGATAATTGATGTTATATAAACTACCTCTGTTACGTTTTTTGATTCATTTGACGATTCATGCTGATTGGATTGTGAATTTTGGACCATCTTACTTTCTATTGGAATAGAGGGCTTAAAGTTCTATGTTTTGGCAAAGGGCTTTGGGAAGATTAGTGCAGTTATATTGATAATGAGAATTCAATATATGTATAGGTTTATACAACTGCTATGTACTGATTGAATTATGTAATTGGCAGCATGTTGTAGTTCGCCATGGCCCATATTTTGTGCAGCGGTATGGTTCCCTGGCAGTTTGGTCTTGCCAGGGAATGGAAAATTCCCACCACGTAGCCAAGATTGCTTATCAACACCATACACAACATTCTGGTGGTAAACATAAAAAAAGCCCTCTTGTTCAAACATATCAACATTGGTATCGCATAATTGCTCATGGATTTCGGAACAAGGAAATTGTTTCAAATTTAGCAGTAGTTGATACATCATCTATTGAAGATGCTATAGCCAAGAGACGTGAGGCTAGTTTGAGATCAGCTTCAGCTGCACATGCTGAAATTTGGCGATCAAAATGTAGAAGGGAGGGTAGTCGATGGGTTCCTATCTCTGAAAATGAGACAACAGATTAATAACTTTCTGAGAAGGCCTTCATTATTACAACTACGCTGAAGCTGACAAGGAGGCAATGTAAACTATTATAACCCCACATTTAAAAATTGGAAAACTACTCCACTTTTGCATGATTACTTATCTCTCTATCCTTTCCTGGAAGGAAGCCAATGAATTCAGCAATGCTAAACAAGGTTTGATGACTTTGATCAGTACAATACAGGAAATCTCACTAGTATAGACCATATCACTTGAGTATCCTCAGTAATCTCCACAAATCTTTACTAAACTACAGTAATGTACGTACCTTTGCTAAACACATTCACAGGGCTTGAATTCAAAAATATCCCATACTGAACTCGCCCAGTGAACAAGACATCTAAATGTGTAGCACGGGTGTCTCTCTATCAGCTGCATTCTTGTGCAGCTCAATTGAAGCTCTCCAGAATTTTGGCAACACTCTTTTTCATGGCGATACTGAAGTTAACATCGATGTTAGCACATGCCAGCAAATCACCTAAACACGTTCTACATCAACCAATTTCTTAGGTCCTATTAATGCCAGCTTTATGGAAATCAAAATTCTCTCGCCTCTTCGAGGGACATATAGACAAGTTTTTCCGGTCAAAGAGGTGCAGCAAAAGTGTAGTAGCCGTAGAAATCTCGATACACGTGCGTAAGATACATGAACAAAATTACACCAATCTACATTCCATTCCGTTTGATTCATGAGCTTGGTTCGAATTGTGTTCAAAGAGATAGGCATTCCGTTCAGGTGGGATGATCTTTTGAATGAACTTGTTTCAAGGCAAATGTTAAAAACTGCAAAAAAATCTAAGCTACAATTGCCACATCACAGGAAGAGTCAGTCAACCCCCAGCTTGCCTTTACTTTAACTTACAAAGGAATGGATTTTGTTGGGAATCATTTTCATAAAGTAGTCATATTCTGCTCATGTCAAACCGTATGCAAAAGTTAGGAAGGATCAAAGTTTTTTGGTAGAGGCTAGGTTCTAAAATCGTTTCTTCCAGCAGTTCATGTAAACAAGTTCTACATTCTCTCTGTATAAACAGTAACACTATGAACTGCAACGTAACACTTATAATCACACTCCTCTTAGCCATTTCTTTCTCTGAAAAAATGAGCCTTGCTATTCTACTAATGTTTATGAGTAAAAACTACATGCCTGCATTCCTTGCAAGGAGCATGAATTCTTCTAAAGAAAGGTAGGGTAGTCAATGGGTTTCTATCTCTGAAGAAGTCAACAGCTTTAGAACTTCTTGAAAAAGCGTAGAACCTTCGGTGGCATGACATCTGCAGCTGTGTACTTTTCTTCATTTCGTGCATTAATCTTCACAGCACCTATTCCATCTGCAATCCACATTTGATATACTCCGTTTGTTTCTATCCCCAATTGTACTGCAACCTCTTGCCGAATGTCAACTAGAGACCAAGTCGACCCCACATCCAAATCGTGTTCTCTGTCTTCCATCTGGCAATGCACTGTCACCATAACACTGGGCATGTATTGGTCTAGGTCCACCCTTTTTGAAAGTGACACTCTTCTCTGTCAATTGTATACAAATCTAGCATATAGTGTGGACCTTGCTATGTGGAATCTGAATATTAATGAAGCCCTCGCAACTGTACACTTGATAGCATCTGCTCCAAATGTAACCTTGGAATCCCAACCACCATCCATAAGGGATTGACACAACAAGTCACTTACTCGTTTGAAAATCCACATAGTTGTTGTCTTTTGAATGGTATTTGCTGCTGCAAACAAATCAATGAAAACACAAATAGGCATAAACCATGACAAGTGAGTCTGGCTTGATCCTGTGTTAGGCCTCATAGAATTTTGGAAGTCTAAACAAAGCCTTGCCTGGAAAGCCTCCGATGTACGCATGTCAGGGAGGGGCCACTCTAGTGACTCAAAGCTTGGTAGTGGGATTGGCTCCACTCTACCGAATCGCGTCTCTCCAATTCGTGGAGCATATGAAGCATTATAAAAAAAAATACCGTCATGTAGAAGCTCCTTGTGAAGTCGACTCCCTCTCATGAGTTCACCCACTTCGGCATGCATGACATCAATGACTCCTTCTATGCATTTTGGATCTAGCCATTCTTCATAAATTGAAGGATATAAGTCTACAAGTAGAAGTCAATATCTCAAGTAAGCAAGCACATAAGTTAGGCTGAGAGTCCACATATATTGTGCCACAAATATTTTCCATCACAAATATTTTGGTACAAACAAGTAGGTTTCCCAAGATTATATATCAGTCTAAGATTCAAAAAATCTGAAAAATAATCATTCTGTATAATAATAGCCTAGCCAAATTCTCACAGCAGATTTCACTAGCTTCATGGATTATGCTAGGTGTGTTGTAGTGACACTCCTGTACTTCTAACTCAAAGTACAAACATTTCAGTAAATTAAGGTACAAGCATTTCAGTTGTGTGAGATTACCTGACCTTGAAAACCTCCCAAGCATGGTGCACATTACAATGTAACTTAGAAATTAGTGTCATTTACTACTATCAGTTCACTATAAGAAACCTCTGTTTTAGGTGATGTCAGCAAAGAACAGACCACGTTTTCCAAAACAGATGAACGTCAAATGTGAAAGGGCGTTTCGGAATGATATTTTGGAAGATGTTGACGTTGACGTGCTGACACTAGTTGAAAAATATGTCTATACAGTACATGGCGCTCTTGTTTTGAGAGACACCCATGGTGATTGAGTTGTGTTTTCTTGGAAATGTCCAACATAGAAACTATTATGTCTTTGATGATGTTCTCAAAGAACATTTTTCCTAATGTTTTGCACTAAGTCCTCTAGTACTTGAAGGTCGCATGTGGTCCAACTACCCAGTCTGTTGTGGTGGGGCGACTATGGAAGCGCGAGTACTGTCACTGAAAAATCATGGCACTGTCTACAGAATGATGTTGTACATCATGTTCCATTCAAGCATGCTGTTGTCATGCCATTAAATTTAAAACACCGTTATCTGTAGTACGCATCATTTTCTTCCAAAACTCTGCAGACTACGAGAAGACTACCTTCACGAGGACAGAATTTGATTTCCTCTTCACAGACTCTGTTCGTTCTACTGGCGTGCCGTTCATGTTGGTGCATCTTCAAACTTGTTCTCAACAATGGGATTTCATGTTCATGTTAAATGCGGATTTCAATAGCGTCCATCTAAGACACAACATCGTCTTCATTCACATGAAGACAACAGATACACCAAATGCAAGTTCAGAAGCTCATACACGATTTTTGATTGACAATTAGATCGTACATTACTCTTTATTCACATGAAAGGTCTACGACAAACAGTTCCGCTCAACGTTTGAGCATCGCGTACTCTACTCACTCTCACTGGATTCGTCTCGAGCTGGTACTTGTTCAGATGTTCGTATGTGTTTGCCTCCCACGTTGGATGGAGTACAAAGTGGTTCATTGACCACCAGCACTGGTTGCAAATCCACATATTGAGCATCATTTCCAACCTGTAGAACATTTGAATGGGTACTTGCATATGATGGTTCCGTCCGCCTGCCTCGAACTTTTGTTTTGCATACCACCTTCCACCCCCGTCGATGTGGATCGTCTGAAAAGAAAACTTGTGAACAGTGCAACGGAAATGCAAAGGAATCTGCGTGCACTTTACCATCCATGTGATTGAAATTGGCGACGGTGAAACCATATTTATCTCGCACTATGTTTGGGCTCCTAGCATCCTGTGAAGCTTTCACCCAATCACACACCAAGACTGTTGTACAATGATTTTGGTAGTCCAACTCCAGAATCTCTTCGATGTATCCAACATAATCATCGGTTGTCTCTGTTGGTCGTCCATTCAAAACGCCCCACTGCAGCTCTCGTGTGAAAGTGGCCACCACACAGGAGTCTCTTATGACTAAGGCAAATTCTGAGCTTCGGACCCGGAAATGCACTCCAAAGCAATACATATGTCTGTGGGACGCGGCTTTACGTTCAGGGGGTTGATTGTACTGTACTATATCTGCGTCCAGTTCAACCCCTGCATTCAAAGCGTCGACAACACGAACGCGAAACCAGTCAACGAAGGGTACCAATTCACTCAAATGAAGTGGATAACGCATAGGACCTACTGCATGCTGATGCCGGTGTTCCAACCGGAAAGACTCGCGTGCCTCCCACATCCGTGTTTTTTCTGCAATGTATTCACTGCCACAATGCAAACATGAACATTAAGAAATGCATTTAGTCATTTCCATACAAGGTCTGCAGACACCTAACTTTCAATGTTACACTCTAGTTCCTCAGAGTACTGACGTTGAATCGCTGAACCCTCTTGTTTTCCCTATTCATTCCAAGTTCACTTTGTAGTAACTGCGACATTCTGGGACCCTTTTTGGTTCTCTTGCAACTTTCTGGCATGATCGCTATACAGACCTGGTATTGAACTTATACTACCGAGAACACCTGACTCAACTGCAAACTCTCTTCAATCCATTACAATGATGACGGGGATGTTGCTCACTCTCGCCATGGCTGCAAACATGCGGCATTGTCCAAAACGAATACATGCGCGTAGGTACGCATCTGAGATGACATTTTCCGTTTGCTTGCTTCCGTTCTTGGAAGCACTTCATCATTCATAATCGCATCTTCCATAGCATCCCACACACGATGTGATGTTCCTCTGTACTGCTTCATGTACTCCGTGCAGAAACCGAGTGTGTCTTCCATTCTATAGCCTTCAGCGATACTCCCTTCCGGATGTGCATATGTGCGTACATAATCTTTTAATGTCTTCATGTACCTTTCTATTGGATACATCCATCGACAATGCACTGGACCGCACATGAATAATTGTTGAACCAGATGCACAGGGAGATGTGTCATGACATTAAGAAACGTTGGTGGGAACTCTTTCTCGAGCATGCACGCCGCAATTACCACATCGTTCATCAGCTCCACTTCGTCTGACATTCGGATTTGTTTTTCACAGAGTTTCTGGAAAACCCGACACATCTTGATAATGGCTGAGCGCACATTTTCATCCAACACATTCCGAATAGCCACCGGAAGAACCTGTACAGAACGCCAATTACGTTATTCAATACTGTATCAGAGAATTAAGACATTCTAATGTAACTCACATATACGCTGTGTACACTGTCATTCTAATAACGTGAGCTATAAACTGAAAATAGACCCTGACACTCCTTCAATGGACGTGTCGCTGTCTTTGTCTTTCTCTGTTCTGCTCCATCTGGTCAATCAGACGTACTTATTTAAGCAGTACTGCACTTCAAAATCATATTTTCGCACCTGTTGCATCAACACATGGTAGTCGTGTGTCTTCATGTAATGCAATTTGCCGTCCACTAAACGCTTGTGTATAGCGCCCACATAATTAGTGGGAGTGCGCATACTGCTAACGATGTCCACGAACTCCTTCCGCTCGGCGCTAGTGAAGACATAAGGAGGTTGCGGCATATAGTAATCAGCCTCCTCTAGTTCCGACGGTTGGAGCCATATTTCTTCACGAATACCAACATCTTCAGCGTCCAATCGACTTCCAGGAGTGTCGTTCATGGCCATTAATGTTTTCACTATGTTCTCGCAGATATTCTTTTCACAATGCATAACGTCCAGTAAATGCCGAATCAACAAATACTGTCGTCATATTCAATCAATTGAACAAGTTTTGTTAGTCGTGTGCTAAAAAGGGTTTTCCGACGTCTGCCATACTCAGAATTCTAACTCCAGATACTTGTGCTTTACTTTTGTTCCGTTATAAAAGCTAGGAAAATCCTTGAACCACCTACTTCGTATCCTTTTAATAAATATTGACCCTGATCGTACATACAGTGCTATTGAACCTCAAATTATATTACAAGACTCGCAGCAGTACCTGCCAATATGGAAGTTCGTAGAGGATGCACAGGCGTTTCACACCTGTCCAGTGCACAGGATCATCCTCCCCGTTCTCCTTTCCTCCTAGATCTAAGTACGATTGTCGCCACGCTGCAAAACGTATCACGTCCAACCCTGACACAACTGAGGGACTCGTACCATTTTCCACATTGCCGTCGAACCTCTTGTTCCGACGATACGGATGATGACGTGGCAAATAACGGCGTGCCCCTCCATATATGATCTTCGATCCTCTGGCTCTGCCATTTGGTAGAACATCACCCGTCCTCCCCAAACGCGCGTGCGTGTCAGGTCCACAAGGCGGACATCCTTTGTAACCTTTGCAACAGACCCCTGATATAAGTCCATATGCGGGGAAATCTGAGATGGTCCAAAGGACCAAACCCTGTAGTGTGAAACCTCGAGAACCCTGAGGACGAGAGAAATCCAACGCACGAACACCAGTCCAGAGCTCTTGTAACTCCCTCATGAGAGGTCTTAGAAAGACGTCCATGTTCAATGCCGTTGGTGAATGCTTCCCAGAAATCAACAAACACAAAGATATGAAGAACTTCTTCGTGACTAACCATGGTTCAAAATTGTAACAAAGCATGAGCACAGGCCACGTGGACCAATTAGTATTGCTCAATTTGAAGGGGTTCACTCCATCAAGTGATAATGCAAAACGCATGTTCTTGGCGTCAACTCCAAAATTCCCAAACACAGGATGACTGTTGGTGTGCTTCCAAGCTGGACTGTCCACCACCGACCGCATTATACCGTCAGAACTGATGTGTTTCGTATAGCCAGTCAACATACCCGCTATTTCAGCGGACCTCCACATGCGCTTCAATCGTGGTATCAGTGGAAAGTGACGGAGAACTTTTGCTGGAATTGTAGAACTGCCTTCAATCCACCGGGATTTTTTGCACTTGGGACACTTATTTAATGCTGCATGTCCTTCTTCGAATAGAACACATCCATCCGGACATGCATGCACACTGTTATAGTTCAATCCTAATTTTCTTATAGTACGTCTCGCACCGTAATGCGTGCCGGGCAGTTTGTTGTCCTTTGGAAGCAAATCCGTCGACAAGTATCGCAATAACTCGTCCGTGAATTTGTTGCTCACACGGAATACAGTGCACATATTCATGATGATGATCGTCGCTGACACCACACTACACTTAGACCCGACGTACAATGGAGTGGTTGCTTGTTCATACAATTCTTCTAAACCGTCCACGGTGTCCATACCCTCATCTTCATTATCCACCGTCTCTATAGTGTCTCCTACTTCCACGTGCAATGCATCACCTCTATCGAACGCTTCCATAACTTGCCGATGTACTTCATGAAATTCATCTAGTTCCGGACACGTTTCGGCATTCGCGTCAGCATCCATGGCGCCACCAACATTCGCGTCACGGTTGACAGTGCCATCCTCCTGGACAACTGAACCATCAACAATATCGTTGTCATACGCTACGTCTTCAACCCACAAACCGTGCCTTGGGTACCCATCAAGCGGATCACCTCCTATCATTGACTTCACAAGAAACGGATCTCTACCGACTGCGACATGGTGTTTCTGTATGACGTCAATTGTCTTTCGTCGTCCTCCACGACAATCTCGACACGGACATCGAAATGCTCGAACATCACGCTCAGTTGCCACACGCAACTCAGTTTGCATGATCAAATCTCCCACTGGTATATGGCGTAGAGCTCGTCCATCAGTACACATACGTATGCGTGCACGTTGATGTTCAACGTTGGAATTCATGTTTTCCACTATAGTCTCTGTTCAGAATAGACTATACCGAGTCAAAGCACCTATGTACCGGGTGTTGCACATGCTGGACGGCGATGACGTCAGTATATACAGAGAAAACAATTGATGACACCTCTTTCAAGCTGCTACGTACAAACAGCCGTGTTCGAAATCGAAGCCACACTGTGGAAACTGAGATGTCCAAACTGTTTCACAGGTGTGCTTACCTCTTCATCGTCTACGTCATGGCCTCATCGTACTTCTGTAATAACGCCGTTGCTATGCATAGGAATCGACAATGTAGTGGCATGGGAAATATCAGCTCTTCAGTTTCGAAAATAAAGTCTTCTGCCACGAACTGTGAACTCCTTTATTCGATGATCCTGTAAAATAATAGCATACAATATCGTTTTGAACATACTGCAACACTTTCAACACTGTATCGCCACATCACAGTGGAGGACTAAAACAGTGGGACTCAATTTTTTAGGATACTCTAATTCTAATCCAAGGAATTACGCATCAAGAAGAAAATTGAACGGGAAAACTTCATGATAAGACTAGGGAACCCTTAGTGGTCATGCAGCAGCCTCATTAAACAGGTTTCAGAAGAGATGGTGCATCGGCTACCGGAAAAAACCATACTCTTCTGAGAGGAAAAGTATTACTAGCACGCTTTATACAGCTGAACAGCCGTCTACTGTCTGTGTAGTACAGAACGAAGATCCAGGGAAAACATAGTCCTTCATTTACATGTGTGCACATCCATTGTTTCCAAATGTGCTAAAGCCTGACCGCTAAGCCAATCGTCGTACTCGCTTTCCCAGCTGTCGAAGGGAAATACGTCATTGTAAAACCACGACATGCAATACAGGTGGTTGTTGTAAACCTCAGTAAGTGTGTCGGGCACAAACTTCTTGGAACTCACTAGACCAAGATCATACCAAGAAGCATGCTCCATGTACTGCAGCAACAGTTGCTCCAAGTACTGTTCATGCAGCCTATCGTACTCTTCGAACGGGTACATGCATTCGCTTTCTGAAGCGCCGCTCTCTACTGGCAGTGGAGCTGTGTCTTCAGATGGTGAGGAAAGAGATTCATACGGTTCGAAAGGGATGAACCCTAAAGACAGCTCAGACTCATAGCTGGAGGGCAAACTTAGACTCAGTTTAGATGCAGTGGATGGAGAGTTGAAAGGTTCTAACAAGAAAGAGGAACTGCTGACGGACGACTCCATGTCGGAGATGTGCTCCATATCTTGTGATTCGAACTCCATGCAGAGCAACAAAGCAGACAACGTGAATTCTGTGCGTACTTCTATTGAACCACAATAGTGTCAACGTGTGCACTTAAAGAGGAACGCCTTGAACGCGTGCATCTATGCAAAGGTGCTCCAGAGTTGGCTCCTGTTGCACACACATCCAACGTCAAATCAAATTCCCGTGGGCAGAGAATGCATTCTAAGAGACAGCAGGCACATATTGATGCAAAATGTATGAACGACTAAAGACGTTGATGTGGTATAACCTCGGAGTTTGGAAACACTGGGGCGAGAAGACAACGGCTTCGTGAACTTGTCATTTTCTGTTGCACTGGAATATTTAGTTCCAGTGTTCCACAAACACAAAGTCTTTTGCATGTGCATGTTTGTGTGTTTCAATTCACTGAACTTCAATGCAACCAGTGTGTTGCTCTGTAAAAAATTGAGTTCTGAATTACAAAATTCAAACTGATGTTTCTAAAGAGTTGTCTTTCAAAGTCAATTGCATCATGAAATTCCAGAAAGTTGTACTGCATATTAGTGACGCTCACGCTATACATTCCCCCCTACATGTCCAATGCACCAAAATAGGTTGATTGCAATATTTTGAAATCAAATTACACCAAACCAAAGTGCTATTTCAAGTACTTGATATTTTTTAGAAGTTCGTCTTCAAGTCTAATATGAGTACCAGAAATTCAATCTTAAAAATAAATGACAGTGTTCTTTCTATTCAAGTTCTTGAACCAGAGTACCCATTGCCGTCTTCACGACCTGTACTGTTTAGAGCTTTTGGAAATGAGCCTCAAATACAGTACAGTTTGGAGGAAATAACACATTCGCTTTTCCTATAAAATAAAATGTGGTGTTGTTTACATGAAGCCATGAATAGATCTGAATTAAACAAGTGAGGCCCTTGAACCTCATACATATTTGGTCACCAACTTCGAGGAGCCTCACTCATGTACAGAAGACTGACAATTTCCTGCATTTTTATAAACCTGGTGATCCAACTTTTTACTCTGTCACTCCATAAGTGATGTAGATGTGTTTTCTTTTCCTATGAAATCTCTGACATGTCTACTTAGAATTCGTACGGTTACAATTCCCCAAAAAATGATACAACTTCTCTAAATGTTGGCATTTTGTGAAGTTCGGAGTGAAATCCCAGAAGCTCGGAACAGGCCTTGGGCATTTAGGGCTTCACTACAATAACTCGTTATATTTCACCGAAGGTTCAAAACAGTTGACGTCATCTACACTTGTTCTATTCTTTGTTCGTACCTCGAAAAACACAGCGGTGTCGACATCTCCAAATGGATTTCTTGGATGCTGTTAGACTTTGTCTGGAATTCATAATTCTTTCAGCAAATGCTATAAGATTGCACGGGTGATGCTCAGCGGTATAGTGCTGAAAGAGGTTGACCCAAATTGATTTCACTAACTCTTTTTTGGGGACTCAGTTCAGTAAGAATTCCCGAGCCACCACATTCTGAGTTTTAATCATACTGCATATTTGAACTGAAAAAGTGAGAATTCGCTGCAGTTATTTACTATGCCTCTGACGACGGAAGAAAAAGATCTAGCAGAAGAGAACGACCGAAGCTGCTACGTGTGTCGACGTAGCAGCGTATTCTGGAAGTCATGAAGCCACTAAAGTATTGCAGCGCAGTATTTTGCATTTCCTGAATAAGTGAAGTCGTTCAATAATTAAAAAAAAAATATTAAGTTGGATTAGTTTAGTTCTGTACAATTGGAGAGGGTAGAAGCTGACCTGAGGCGCCGTCAGCATAAGGACTGGAACACGTCGTTGGCACCGCCAGTTCCGACACGTGTCGCGTCACGGCGAAGGAACCGGACAGAGTTCCTTGTTTTGGGAAACGAAAGGTGTTTCCTCTGTGACGGTGGACCCAGTGTACTCTGACGTTTTCTTCCTGTCCTCTCTGCGTTCGACATGTGGAGATGTCCTCCAAATCGGGCGACGTCTCAGCAGTTGGGTGCGCTTTGTCCAGTCTTTGCTTGAAACCCTAGCAACGACGCAGTGAATGGAGAGTGAGTTTTAGCAGGTGAACGGAATGGAATTGCGTTCAAAGCTTGTGCAAGAGTGCAGGAATGCGGAACTTACTTGCTTTCGTGGATTTCCGAAGGAAGGAGATCTCGAAGTTACAGAAGCCGCTGTGTTAGTGTTTGAGCATTTCATGACAGCAATGGCGAACCACAGTGAGGCGACTACTGTTCGCGAAGTAGAGGGCGGCAGCTTTGCGAGTGGGAGACGACAAAGCCAGCGACTGAGGCATTACAATCTTGTGCGAAGCTCTGCATTACTTGCGGACGCTGCACGGCCGAAGGAGTCGCCAACGCCGGCTTCATCTTCAGGTCGTCCGCAGTTGGTACGTTTCTCGCCTTGATTGTCAAGTTCTGTTTTCCGTAGGCACGTCTTGTGGCTGCTCGTAGCTACCTGCAGAGGCTGCACACTCAATTGAGCATTAAGGGGAGTGCAGGACGAGTAGAGCAGGTTCAAAACAGTAGCTGAAGGGCTAGTAGCGTCGCGGCCATGGGGGAGGGCTAAAAAATTTCCCACGGTTTTAGCTTTCGTCGTAGCGCTTGGTAGGGTTCAATGTATCCTATATTATGAGAGTACCACAGTTCTCGAACGCGCGCTTGCTGATCAATTGTCTGATTTGTTTTCAGTGACATCTCGTGTTTTAGTAGGGAGCGCAGCAGTGGACGAGTTCGAGTTCTAAGTTTCGTTGGTTGGTCTCCCAGTGATAGCTTGTTCTAGAAATCCCTCCGTCATCTCTTGTCTACCTCAGATATCGCACAATTCAGTGTGGATTTGTGTTTCTAAATTGATCGGTATTCTGTATTTTCAGTAGTTTTGTGTTAGACGGTCTAAGTGACAGTGCACTCGCATAAGCTTCCGTGTAGTGTCCCAGTGTAACTTTTCAGACGTGCAAATTTTTCTCACGCACTCGGATTGTCATTGTACAGGACGAACCTGAGATCTTCGTGCAGTGGGCGGTACCGAGGCGCAGAATGCCGCATTCAAGTGGAAAGGCTGTCAAACGGAGGGCGTCGCCGCCCCGAGTCGATGCAGTCGTTGACAGAGAAGGAAGGCGAAATGAGGACACTCGCCAGCGCTTGGAAGCGGAGAGGCGTAGTAAGCAGCGCCAAGATCGTCCGTCTTCGAGCAATTGGAAAGGTAAGGCGAAAGTGGCGGATCGGACACCAGCACCGAAGAAGAAGAAAGTGGTGGAGCTCGCGGCGTCACAGTCCTCGGCGGACGATGAAGACGAGGACTGGAGGTATGAAGTGACGACCACTTTGTTATCGGCAGAACGTCGCCATGTTTGCAAGTACGGAGCGTAGGATGCGGTTGTCTGGTAGGACGTCACGTCCAACGTTTTCTGGGTCGTTGGAGTCGTTGTTCACTCCGTGAAACTCTTCGTTTTCTGGACTCTGGTAGGCAGCAGTCGCAAAATGGAAATGGAAGTCAGATTCGGCTGTGGAGTCACTGGGACGTCGATGATGTAGACGTTGATCAGCACTGTTCTTTAACTTACCGTCTACGGTGACCTTACTAGGAAATGCCTGATAACTGCAGCGAGTAGCTTGCATGAGCGCAGTCCTCCTGACAGCCATGTGCTGTCTGTAGTGACTGTGGATGTCAAAAATTTGTTTCAGGCCATATTCTCTTCGACGTTGCTGCTTGTCAGCACTTGTAGAGCATGACGTTTTTTTGTAGTTCCGTCGTCAGAGCGGTAAAAAAAAGTTGCTAGTACAGCGTAAGGAGGCTGGCAGAGGAATATGAACTCAATGCCGACGAACATGTGGTGGGGGTCGTTTGTCGTAGCAGTCACTGAGAAGCTGTGCAAGTGCTTCAGTGTTGGTCTGTTTCGTGTTTGCATGTAGTGTACTGTTTCTTCGAGGAAACATTAAAGCGACACTACAAAGGTGCATTCCATGTCTTCGTAATGTTGAGCATGAGGCTAACAGAAATGTTAGTCGGAAGTGTGTTTCCGCAACAAACTGAAAGGGCTGTGGGTCATGCGCAGTGCCGGATCGGGGACGGATGGGGACGACGATGGGGAAAAAGACAGCGCCAACAGCGACAGTGACATGGAGGCGGACCGGGGACGGTCTCACCCGCAAGGGAAAGTCATGAAGAAACTAGTGACTTTAGACGTGAATGGTTTGCCGTGGGGGAACATGAAGGAGTGTCTCTCAGACGACATCAAGAAATATGCTAAAAGTTTGGATCCGACTTGCAACTAGGAGTCACAAGCGGGACCGCTGAGATCTCAATTGTTCAATCGGTTGTACAAAGGTACGTTCTCATGTGAGTCATGCTGCATTGTGTTGTAGTAGTCTGTCTTGAACCTACTGCTCTGTGCAACTCATTGACTGAGTTCCTTGTGCTCAACTGCCACCGTTGGGCGGACTGCTCTCAGTGTCAGTGACGGTGTCTTAATTTGTAGAAATTTTGGCACGCAGAGTGGAACATGCTGGGGCAGTCGTATAAATTGAGCGAGAAGTGGGTGGGCCCTATTATCACAAAGGTGCTCATCACCATGCGGTAGAGATTGAATGCACTCATAGACGCAGGGCAGCCTAAACCTATAGACGTCACGCTGGAGCAGTGGAACACGTTGGTCAGGCGGCGCAACACGGAGCAGTCGCAGATCACATCCGAGCACATGCAGTCAATCTCCCAAGGAAAGGGTTCGAAAGCTGCCCAGTTAAAAGCTATAGAAAAAGATGCAATTGTAAAGCTGGTGAGTGTATTCTGAAACAAGGGACAAGGAAAGGTGTTTTTGTTCTCGCAATGACTGTGGCAACTGGTACGTGAATTCGTGATATTGGAGCAGCTCTCACAGACCGTCTTAGTTTTCCAGAAAGGATTGGTTCGTCTTGCAGGCACAGTCGGGCCGCTGCTACGGCAGTCGTCAGTATCTCACATAGGCTTCAGCGGAAGAAAAGCTCGTTTCTTCCTACGATCTCTTCCGTTTGTATTGACGTGCTTGACATTGACTGCAGGCATTGCAGCACAGGAGGAGACCGTACCAGACCGAAATTACAGACGAAGTGGCGAGAGAGTACACTCGTCAGCAGCTGGAGAAGCGTAAGGCTGCTCTTCAGAAAGGAGCCGATCTGGACGATGTTCGCACTTGTGTCCTTGATATGGAGGGCAGCGTGTCCAGACTTCAGGAAAGCATGGGGGAATCACAAAGACGAATGGAGGAGATGCTCAAGGCGTTTATGGTGTCGCAGAGTGGTGGCACGTTGGCCGCACCTGAGGCTGCCACTGTCGCACCTCTGGCAATACCTGTTTCAGGCATGGCGACTGCAGTGGCGGGTGGAAGTAACGCTCCAGTTGGGGATCCGCGTCCGTTTCCCGATCCAGGTGCTCCGGTCTCCGAGACCTTGACGACGACCGTCGACGACAATGTTCCAGGATCTGGCTGTAAAGGCGAAGACGTCTTCGACGCGCAGGAGGAGCAGTTTCTGAAAGGACTGTTCCAAGATCCAGACGTTGCTGCCGTCTCAGCGGACGCTGTACCATCAGGTGACACCATACGCTTGGACACACGTAGTGAAGGAAGAATACAGGACGCAGAAACGTCACTTCCGGCTACAGACGGAATGCCAGAGACTACGACTTCGAAGGGCGGTATGAGCAAGGCGATTGTGGAGTCTGACGAGGTGAGTTGACATTCGCTTTTCAGATTGCTTGCTCTCTAGGCATACATGACAGTATTCTGTTAGAAGAAGCTCTAGTTCTGTCATACTCCGACTGCAGTAATTTTGAAGCCGAGGCTAGAAGACTATGCACAGGTGGACCAATGTTTGTGTCGGTGCACCTGATGAGCTCAGTGTGGCGACATGCTGAACACTGTGTGTAAATGCCGTTGGTTTCATCTCTTCGTTGGTGCAGGAGGACGTGGGTGTGGATTCAGCGCAACTGCTAAGGCGGAACGGCGGAAAATGTAACCAGACCAAGACCGTGTCCAACCCTACCGCTTCCAGGTTGGTCAAAGCCAGTGTATCAAAGGCAAGAGGGTCGTCCAGAGTTCCGGCCATGCCGCCAAAGGTGAGTGTGCTGGTACAACAAGTTTGCAAGGCTAACCACTTTCTGTTTCCAAGTTACAATTTCATGTTCCAATCGTTGGCTGAACCTCTTCTGTTTAGAGTGATCGGATTTTACTAGGAGGCGGAGTCATGGAACCGCAGCTAATCGCCGAAGTGTGTTTACTTGTTTGAGTTTTAGCAGGTGGGGAACGCCAGAAAAACTGAGACGTCCAAGAAGAAATGATCAGTCATGACTTGTACAGTGAGGTGCGTAACAGCGATTTCTCTAATAATGTCAAGTCCGGTAACAGAGTGTGAGTGTCAATAGCTTCCATTCGGTTCTTTGAAGCGTGAATGCATACCCAGCGAAGGAGGTGTACAAATCAGAGGTGAAGTCGGGTTTTTCCCTCTAAGTTCTCTTTATGGACAGAAGGTGTACTTCAAATCAATTGGAAGAGTGCTATACAGTACACACTAATAATGATTCGTTTGCTCTGTTGTTCTCTGTCGCTCAGGTTTTCCAGCAGTGCCGACTTCAAGAGGGAAACGCAAGTTTTAGCTCTGCGTGTGGTGACGGCAGAAGACAATCCGAGGACACGTTAGAGCTCGTTATAGCGCTACTCTTAGCGAACTGCAGTTTTGCTGATGACATTAGATGTAGGACTGTACAGTAATGATGCATACAGGCTAAGGACGGAAGCGTAAGTGGACGACTCTCTCGTAGAAAGTGAGAGCACACTGAGGCGCACCCCCTTCTGCTTTTTTGAAAACTTTTACGTGAAAGGAGTGCTGTATTTGGCAAAATTTTATCACCACAGTATTGTCGCAGCAAGCTCTCGTGTATGCTGTTCGTAATGCGTATGCCCGTATTGTTACATAATTTCAGTCTGGGCATTTCAGTGCAGTCGTAGTTGAGAGTCTTTTCTGCGTCTGCGGAACGCGTCTTCATGTTTTATTGAGTGCAGTCCGTTACAATGACAGTGGCGACTCTCCACTTCGTGGAGGTGTTCGTCACTGCCCAAAAAACGTTTGAGGTCGTTGCTGTCGTTGCAATTGCGCTACTGATATTGTCGCTTGCTGCGTCTGGCGTTGCTGATGTGACTGTCACCTGTCATGGCCAGCGCCCATTGGAGATTCCAAGTACGTACACATTTCCCGAAAAAATGAATTGGTAAACAAGGGTGCATGATTTCGTCAGTCGCCATGCGAAGCAAAACAGTGATGTCAGCGTCCTCATAGTCACGACATGAATGCTACTCAGAAGGGTTACATCATCATAGCCTATAGTGAAAGGTGGTTTCGATCATCTTCACCAGCACTGGGAATTCGGCGTTCTGGAAAATCCGACGTCCATGGAGTACTTAAACAGTGTGTGCGAACACGTCGCACTCATTCAAGCGCTGGTTGTAAATGCGTGAAACCTCCTTTGCCCCGCATGCTATAAGACATCGTCTTCCAGCGCCAGTGAGAAATCACTGTTCGGTACATCTAAGGAATTCTTCTACCGGTACTGTAAGGGCAGTGGAGGTGACGCTTAGTTGTTCTCATTCCCCGGTCGTCGATCTCCATAAATCACGACAGGAAAACACGGTCCGCCAAGATGCACCATGGAATATGTGGTCTGAAAGGCTAGGGACGTCGACAAGTTCAACATAAGGACGGCGCATGCTTTGATCCTCAGCAGCCTCACGTTCAAAGCATCGTACTTTCGTGCAGAGGACAAGTCTATGCAGAGGGCAGGGAAGTGGTTCGTTCTTTCAATCGTCATGCACAGTTATTCCAGAAAACGTCAATGTTGGAGTTCCTCCGTGTTGCAGGACACGGAGTTCATGACCCGCAGCTCCCTGAAGTCTCGGTACAGCAGCCGCGCGAGAAGCCAACGTCACTTTCCATCCACTGCACGTCACTGTATGTGGATGAACAGAGAAGTCAATTTCTATTGACTGTGACTGCCACGTGTCTCCTTGGGTCGACGTGGCACTGACCTGGCGCCGTAATGGTTACTGTGACGGAGCTACTAATAGGCCGCAGAAATTGATGTTCCTGCTGAACGTTTTTCGTTGTACCAAATCCTGACACATTTTTACCTTGTCAATTATAAGGGATTTTGGGTGACGTCATTGTACACATGGAAAAACGTTTTTGGGAATGGAAATGCTTGTTTTCAATCTTGTCCCAATTAACAGAGGTTTCTTCTAGTGGTTAGTTCAATTTGCTGCTTAAAAGACTAATTTTGCTTCAAGCTTTAAGAGAAAGAACAAGGCAAATACTTCATGAAATAAATAAACTCCAAAGGCATGAAAACTTACAATTGCATGCTGCACTCATCTCATATGGCACTTCTGGATTCAAATCTAGTTGACGCCACATATAAGCGTGCTTCACCTTCACCATGGAGACTGAACCTTGTCCGGAAACCTTGAACTCCAAAACTTTGGCCTTATAGGATCCATCCATTCCCGACCCTCCATGCTTTTTTGCGTCCTTTGCATGCCCCCCAATGCTTCCTGGCGTCAAAGTCACCCAACTATTCACCTCTATTTTGAGCGGTATCCAATTCCCAACCGCATCTATACAATTGTAAATTATGATAGCCTCAATTGAAGAGCAAGGTCTCATTGCCCTAGCCGTGATGAATCTGACTCAACAGTACACCAAAGTAGATTGGCAAATTCGTGGCAGTAGGTCGTATAGTTGGTCCTTTGCTGTATGGACAAGCCTTTTCGAGAAGCTTAAGCCACTGCAAAAACAAACTGAACTCCATTACATAGGTCAAAATAAAACAAAACAAGATTGTCTATACAATAGCACTCCCCAAACGTGATGCTTGTGCACTCAATCACAGACATACAAAGCCGGAATCTCGACCCTATCATTACATTCCCCCTGCATTCTCTACCCTACATTCTCTACCCAAACACTTTGACTCTAATAGAAGCAATGAACTGATGGTCTTTTAACTGACTTAGGGAGTGCATTCCCTGTGACTCATCTGCTTTGAGCAAATTATATTGTCGAAATACAATTTATTTTTTATGTGGTTCTTATCTCAAGAGGATTCCAACTCATTTGAATATGCCATGAAAAACTTTGGAATCTTCAAATTTAACTGACATTTATTCTTCTCATGGATTATTCACTGCCTTACTTCATTCGTGAATGAGTGAAGCTTCAGTTTTTTAGAACTCTAATACTCATAGATCGTTTGATTGGAGACTTGTGCAAATTGGGCAAGGAGATATTGTGACCTAACTAGATGTGATTGATACAATGCAACTTTTGCGTAACCTATTTGTACGCTTCCGTTTCTTTTTTGTGACTATCTCACTTTCAGTTTTGGTTCAAGGTCTAAAAATGACAAATTCAATTCCTCAATTCAGATGAGGCCATATTTTACCACAGGAGCAACAATTCCAAATCCACATCATCGAACTTTAAAATCCAAAACAAAAGAAAAAGAAAAAAAACAGCAACAATTGGCTCATACCTGCATTCAGCGCTAGGCCATCGTAGAATCTCCACACCTCACAAATCCGCCACAATTTGCACCCTAAACCCTAAACCCTAAACTCCTCATTGTCCACACAAATCAAACAAAAACCAATCCCAATCCTGAGTTCAAACCCACTTGAGCTCAAAATTTGCTAATCTCACGTCTCTGGAACCTCCACGGCATCCCTGAATTCACCTCACTCCGCATCTGAATTGCTTGAGTCCCAAGTGAACTACACATGCACATGCACTGAGACTTTGAAACCAGAGAGAGTGACGAAGTTGACAACTGGGAAGTTGAGATGTTGGATTGACAACACAAAAATCAAAGCTGGCCTAAGTTTGGAGGATGCAACTGTAACCAAAGCGCGCACATTCTTGAGACAACGCGGGAAGATGAACGCGGGAAGACGCTGCGTGTAACAAAACAAACACTCTCACAAACGACAAACTCAAGCCACCCCACACCCGACCAGATGCTCTCATTGGCCTAACCTCCCTCAACGTTCATCTCTGGACAATCATCGTCCAGCTAGATTGTACGTAGACTTTGGTCGGGCAGCAGGCCGGGAACACATTGGGCAGTAGTAATTATTGGGGGCCTCTTAGTGGCCTCAATATTCTCCTAATGACTTGTAAATGATCATATTGTTAGAATTTTTTGCCATAGTTACACAAAGCCAACTTCAATCTGAACAACCTCAAAACGTGACTTACTTTGGCGTGAGACCATTGACAGCTTCATATTAAGGCAAATAACACCATTCAAAAGAAGTAGAACTTGCTGCATTCAAATAGGGATGCATATTTGGACTCACATTTAAAAATACCATCATCGTTTCTTGGGATTCCACCAGTTACTTGCATCAAATTATTCAATAAAACAAGTCCATATAGATCCACAATTCCGCATTCAAAACTATGGCATATGGCTTTGATTCAACACTTTCTGATTACAGATGCTTGTAATTCCAACTGGCATCCAAAGAACCTCCGCAAGTTAAACAAAAAGACAACTTAAAGCAAATTTAGCAAAACATGACCTAAGATTTGAGAAGAATTCTACAATCATCACAAGGATAGCAAATACTCATGGAACCATTTTATAGACCTAATGTTCAAGATTCACCACATGGCAAAATCAAAGTGGTATAAGAAGACCTAGAAGTTCTGATGCAAAAGTTCTCTTGCAACTTTGGCACAATGCAAAGTAACCTCTTTGGCGCGGTATAAACCCTAATCTATAACCGCCCGCACTGAGATCAACGGTTTTATTGCATATCAATGCCGTTGATTTGAACATGAACCATATTGTTTTTAAAAATGAGATTGACGGCAAGAGGGGGGATCATTATTTTTAACATTGCGATCGATGGTTGCTGATTTTTCACTTGGAGGGGGGCAAGGTGGAGCTACCTGACTTTTTTCAGGAGATAGTGGGATTGAGTTCTGGATAAACCTGATCAATTGCCGCTCAAAGTGCAGTGGTCTTGCGCTTTTGAACCTTAGACCAAGATTAGCCCCGTCTTTAGCCCAAGGCTAACATCAAAAAGTTTTCATCCTACGGTTTGTCAACAGTTATTGTGTAGTTATTGTTGTTTCATGGATTCGCATATTAAACACAATTTATTGCATCATTGTGATGCATTACTTTACAATTTATCACATTGTTACGATGCATTACTTGCAACTGAATGTAATGCATCGTAACAATGCGATAAATTGTAAAATAATGCATTGCAATGATGCGATAAATTGTATTTAACGTGCAAACCCATGAAACAACAATAACTACATGATAATTGTTGACAAACCGTAGGATGTAAACCTTGTGATGAAAGAATTAGGAGCTCCTAGTATCCCATGCATTAGTTCATGTGGTCAAATCAAAAGTGCTCTTGATAGAATCTTGTAACATCTAGAGCTTGATCTAGGGCTCTGTGAGCTCCCAATTCGTCACTTGGGACTCATAGTCTTCTTTTTTCTTAGATTATGCAATTTATGTCGTAATTATACACAAAAAGCCCTAAAAAGAGTGTAAAACCAGAATGGACATGTTACATACCAATATGCCCTTTGGTCCTAAATAGCCTTTCCCCCTTAGAATAGTCCTAAAACCCACTTGTAAATAGGTTGGAGCCATAGAAATAGTGGGAACTAGAAGGTTTGAGGGTTCTTACCCAAAATAGCCTAAAATCACTATGCAAGTGACCAAGTGTGAGCTCCCAATTCGTCACTTGGGACTCATAGTCTTCTTTTTTCTTAGATTGTGCAATTTATGTCGTAATTATACACAAAAAGCCCTAAAAAGAGTGTAAAACCAGAATGGACATGTTACATACCAATATGCCCTTTGGTCCTAAATAGCCTTTTCTCCTTAGAATAGTCCTAAAACCCACTTGTAAATAGGTTGGAGCCATAGAAGTAGTGGGAACTAGAAGGTTTGAGGGTTCTTACCCAAAATAGCCTAAAATCACTATGCAAGTGACCAAGCTAGGCTAAATTGGTCTGAGGGAAGTCTAGGGAGATTCTTAGGTAGATTCCCCAAGAGAGGGTTCAGTTTCCCCATCCCATCGACGAATAGTAGAAACCCCAATTGTTAGCTTGCAGGTGTCACTTTCGCAAGACAGGCCAGTGGAGGAATCTACGGTCACCGGATTGTGATCTTGGGTCTAAACCATACCGGGAAGTCAAAAGCGAAATCCATTCGCCAAGATTTCCCCGTATGCAGAAGATTCCCTGACTGCCGGTAAACCAACGGAGGTATCTTTTTTCCCTCCGTACCAAGACATGCAAGATCAAGATGTGAACTTGCAAATCTCTTGGGAAACCCCATGAGAGGTTCCCCAAGAAGTTTCGGAATTTTCTAGATTGAAGAAATACTCCTTCCAGACGGTCAACCGCCTAAAACCACGATGGGAAATTCACGATAATTACCCAGGTAGTGGTAAAATCTCACTAAAAATTAGGATAGTTTTTTTTATGCTAATAACGCGCCCCGACGAGTTTCGTGGTGTTTCGATAGCGGGAGACAACCGAATCACCGACATTCCTTCAAATTAACCACGTGGCGGGATTTACGTGGAGTTGACCGGCGTCCCGGGAGCACACGAAGTCGGAACAAAGTCAACGAAGGGTCTTTTCTTACTCCCTAAGACCTCCCAGACCACCCTGGCTAGTCACCTTTGTCAGAAAAGGTAACCTCCAAAAAGTAGATTTTTACCTCTTTTACTGACTCTAGTTGGCGATAGTTTACGGTGGGATTTTGGCGTTGGAATAGGGGGTCGGGGAACCCAAGGACTAAAAATGACCTTTTAAAGCCAACGGCGCAATCGGTTTTTGATTTGGATTTAATTTCCAATAGTTAGAGTGTTGGACCAGCGTAAAACCCAAACTACGTGAAAATCCTAAAAGATAAGGATGAAAATCCAAGTTGATAGGGTTACCTAGGTTAAAAGAGGGGAGGTGAGGGCCTTGGAAAACCTATAAAAGGGCCCTCATTTCTCTCCAAAACCACCCCCATTCATGTTTTGGGTCCGTGGGTCCAACTTATGTTGGATTTTTTGGCGATTTTAGCCAAAGGCACTTCCACGGTGTTTTGAGCACGTGGTGCTCCGTTGTTGTTCTATTTTCAGCTTTTGAAGGTCTTGGGGGTCCTTCTTCTTTTGTGTCTATGAGTTTTGAGTAGTCTTGGGTGTTATTTGGCTTATTTTTGAGTCACTTTGGTCACTAACTTGTTAGTTGAGGTACTTTTGCTTGAAGCACTAACTGGCTTGGGAGCTCTTTGAGTTTTGTCCTGATCCTAAAGCTCCCCCCGAAGCGCCTTGGTTTTGCCGCCCACTGAGGGGTCTTTAGTGTTTAAGGATCGTGTTTTCTAACCCGCGTGTCTAGATTAACCTCCGAGTGTTTCTCTCCCAGTCAAGGAACTCTTTTGCTCTCTCTAAGAACCCTTGGCGTGTGGTCCTCCCCCCGTACGGTGGAGTTGTGGGCCCCCCAGGGTGGTTATGTCCTAACGGTTTTCTTCCTCTTTTGAAATTGCTTGTGGTCACGTGAGCCCCCTTTGTGGACGGCGAAGCTTTGACTATTAACCCCCCTAGTCCTAGAGTGCGTGTTAAAAACCCGCCATACGGCGAAGCTTTGAACCTACGGGTAGGGAGAAATCCTAGAGTTGGTGTTAAACCCAACTCGACGGCGAAGCCTTGATCTCCCCAGAGAACTCGGTTCAAAGTTTAGTTTCCAAGAGGTTCTTGGAAACCTTCAAAGTTTAGCATCTAAGAACTTAGGAAAACGTTATAGGCAAAAGTCCATATAGAACTAGGATTAGTTTTGCCTTTCCCTTGGTTTAAGTGGCCTCGGTCATTATCTTTGCATTTACCAAAGTTCAGAAAAAACGTCCGGAAGTAGGGAAGAAACCCCGGGCCGAGCCAGCCCAGCAAGAGCCAGCCCTAGCAAGAGCCAGCCCAAGCGGGAGTCAGCCCAAGCGGAGCCAGCCCCAGCAGGAGCAGCCCAAGCGGAGCAGCCCGGTACCCGCAGCCGTACCCGCTCTGGTACCCGCAGCCGTACCCGCAGCCTGATATCCGCTCCGGTACCCACAGCCGTACCCGTAGCCCGATACCCGCTCCGGTACCCGCAGCCCGTTCCCCTCAGCCTGTTCCCCACAGCCGTTCCCCGCAGCCGATATCCGCTCCGATACCCGCGCCCGGTCCCGTGCAGCAGCTGCGCCTCCAGGCAGCGTCTCCGGCAGTTCGTGTTGGTATTTTTTTTGGTTCCTTTTGATTCTCCTTTTTAGGAAGACTAAATGGGGGAAGGGGGGATAGAATGAATGGGAAATTAGGGTGGTAGAAGTAGGGAAGAAAAGGGGTAGAATGAATGGGAAATTAGGGTGGTAGAAGTAGAGATATCTTCAAAATAGGAGGGAAATTAGGAAAAAAGGATTCGAGGGTACGCTTTGTAGTAGGAATTATCATTAAAAGCACACAAAAACCTGCAAAAGCTCACACAATCACTCCACGCAAAACTCACCCAAGCTCTCCACACACCATAACCAAAACCTTGAGCATCACAAGCAAGGAGGAAGATGAAATAGGAGACGGGGTGTGCTAGTGGATGGATTGGGGGAAATCTCAACTAATTAATCTAGACCACTAAAAGGGCAAGCGTAAGAATAAAAAAGAGCGTGCCTTGGGCGTAAGAGAAGGTCAACCGCGTAAACACTTAGGAAGGGTAAAGATGTAAGAGGTGTAAGAATGAAGTTAACACGTAAGAACTTTGGAAGACAAGTTGGTTGGTGGAAAGAAGGAGAAGAAAGGAATTCCACCGCCTCTACCACTTCGTTCTCAAATCTTCCCCGAGTCAAGAATCACTTAAGGAGCCGCGAATCCAAGAGGAAGAGACATGGCCGAGGGGGGGAACCTCGACCGGTTAATCCAAGACCTCCAAAATGAGGTGGGCCCCTAAACACCCCACTCTTCCATGTTTAATTTTGTTTTATCAAGATAATTAGAAGGAGGCCGAGAGCTAGGGTAGGGGAGAAGCAAAGTCAGGTTAGAATTAACTTTAAAATCTTATAGTAGAGGGCTAGGGGTTTCCGAAAACCTAAAACACGTCCGGATCCGAGCTAAAACAAAGGAGTTATGAGCGAATGAAGTTAGGGAGTCATGTTGGATGAAACCTAACAAATTTCATCCAAGAGGAACAAAAAAGCTAACATAAAAAGAGGAATTAATTTAGGAACCAAAAGTCAAATTAGAATTTAGTTTTGAAATTAGGGTTAGCCCTAATTAGCGGATGAAGTTTGAAGGACCGATTAGCGGTCAAACTTCATCCATGGATAACTTTTGATAGGAACATCCAAACCTAATGTGATTAGTCAAAGTAGAAAGCTAAAATCAGGATCTCCTCGGAACAAGTCTTAAGTTTCTAAGATTAGTACATTAGTAACCACACTTAGGATCCTTAAGTAAGATTAGAAGGCGGATTAGGGACGTTTAAGATTAAGGTTAGGATAAGTATAGATTTAGAACATTTTAGGACAAGTTTAGGGTAACCCAAAACTAAACCCAGCTTAAGGAAATACCTAAACCCCAAGCAGTTAAGAAGGGATGAAGTTTGGGACAAGTAATGGATGAACCCTAGAAGATTTCATCCATTTGAGTTAAGACTTGGTAATTAGGTTAACATTAGGGGGTCAGGTCCATAGCCCAAATCCCAAGTCAAATCAAAATCCGGAGTCCATAGAAAAGCATGGATGAAGTTTGAGGGACCGAGTAGCGGTCAAACTTCATCCGTCCATAACTTTCTCTAGGAGAGTCCAAATCAAACAAGCTTTATACTTTTAGAAATGGCATGAGGTACTCTTTCGTTTAAGATAGATAAGCTTAGACTAAGATCAACACTTCTCCTAAACCACCAAGCCCTCTTAGGCTTTGATTCAACCTTAGCAGTTATAGCAATTCCAATTAGGGTTTTGTTTTGTTTCTTCATTACCCAAAATTAGCGAGTCTTAGGAGTTTAGAAAAGATCCATTGTTTGGAAGGCACAATGGATTGGCGCTAGACACCCATAGATCGAGTCAGAATGGTTAAATACCGAGAGCCTGGTTGTACTCGCTTCTTTACCAAGGGTGGGTAAACAAGCGCTCACATAATGGTGCGTCTGCCGGGAGTGGCTAGTTCTAACTAGTTCACTACCTAGGCCTAAGAAGTAGTAGATCCGGCAGCCACATAATGGTGCGTCTGCCGGGAGCCTAGCATAGGTCTCTGTCAATTACTTTGAAGACTAACAATCAAGTACATGCAAAGGGAGAAGAACCAGAGTGTCGCAATGTGAATTTTTGGTTTTTTGTAAGTTATCTAAATCTTGGAACGAAAACCGTGATCTGGTGTCCGGATTCGAGCAGAAGATAATGGATAACCTGAAATTAAACTACGGAACGGAATAGGTGACAATCCGGATTTGATCTGAATCTAAACCGGATTAGAGTTGGAGCGGATCTGGGTTGGAACGGATTGGGTCAGGAACGGATTTGGTCATGATGACAAATCAAACTATATATAGGCTGACCAATCCAGTTGCCACTCTTTTTCAAATTTCTTTTGCGGAAATCTCGCTCCAGCTTGTACTTAGCTTCTCTTCCCAGCGCTTTGCTTTCTTGTTTTGGGTTTGTGTGTGTGTGCGTGTTAGTGTGTTAGAGCGCGCAGCGCTTTAGTGTGCGTTGCAGGTTTAGAGGTATTCCGGTTGAGATCGGAAGAGCGAAGGTGAGAAACGGGACGTGCGGCTAGGAGAGGGAAAGGTAGCCTCAATGAGAATCCGGTTTAGCACAGTTCGTGTCCATGCCTCAGCTCCGCAAGAGTAGAGCAGGGCCGTCTAGTTCCTCCGCATCAGAAGTTAAACTCCGGAAGATGTGTCCGATTATTCCATTAGACGAGAAGGAAAAGGACAACCTGATAGAGGATCTGGCCAAGATGGGCTGCGGAGGACTGATCGATAAACCCTGGGGGTTTAGGGAGGAACAGATGATTCGAGAGTTGTTGGGAAGACTCTCGAATCAGTTCGACAAAACCATCCGCGGAAGTCCGGGCAGTTGGACGGAGGAGATGTGGAAGGCCGTGTACGAATTCCGATCTGGAGGTCGAGGGATGGCCTCCTCGAGTGAGGGTTACACTCGGGGGAAGTTCCGGTGCAACGTAGACTCAAAGGATGGGCACGCGGTCGCGGATTGTCTGGACGACCGGCATCGGAACCTTCTACAGTTCTTAGTTCCGATCATCCACCCAGAGAAGCCGACGAGGGTGACCATCGCCATCGGGAACCTGATTTTCGGAGCCCTGAGCGGGGAACGGAAAGTAGACTGGGCCAGGATTTTATTCGACCTGGTCAACCGTCTGATTCCGAAGATCGGAGGAAGTAGACCGACTCCGTTGAGTCCCTACCTCGTCCATCTGTACAAGCACAATCAACTCCTCACGGATACGGAGGAGAAGGAGTGGAAGACTCAGGAGTCGCTCCTGAAGTATGGGGAATCGGAATCGGAAGAAGAAGAACAGGAAGAAGTATCCGGTTCCGAGGAGGAAGAAGAAGAAGAGGAGGAGCAACACCGGCCGCAGCACAAGCGGCAGAAGACGACGCCTCCTCACCGGAGAGGAACCCCAACCCCTCCGGGTGAGACCTCTAACCCAGGGAAGAAACCGGCTTTTAGAGAACCGGGTCCTTCCGGATCGGATCCGACGGATCCGTTCCACCAGCTGATCAACATCTTGAGCGATGTACGAGCAAACTGGACAGTAAAGAAGCTGATTCTGAACCAGATCAGCGAGCTGGTGGGAGCACCAGCAGACAGCAACCTGGCGGGAGTGGTTGCAGATTTCATCTCCAACCCGGATGAGATCCGGAAGCAAGAAGTGGAGATACGACGATTCCAAGAGGAGAACGAGTCGTTGAAGACGGAAATGTTGCTCCTCAAGGAGGACATGGCTACCACCCGGGAGATGGCAGAGGCTACCCGGAAAGTAGCGGAAGATGTGAAGGCCACATTCGGAGCAACCGGAGAGGCCGTCACCAAGTCAAAGCTGTTTGACGAGGGAGTCCTCAAGGAGAAGAAGATATCCGGAACCAGGTTGGTCCGGATTTTGACGGACTACTCCGAGAAGATGGAGTTAGTCATGATGGAAGCGCGAGAGGCTGCAAACCGGATGGAGGAGAGCAGCAGGAAGCTGAACGGAGTGACGTTGTCACGGTCGTTCCATCTGTCCGACCTTTCAATGCCCGGGTCTTTTCCGAACGTGGGCATTCCAACGGAAGGAAAGGATCGGACTCCCCAGTCAAAGAAGAGTGGGAGGAAGCTCGCGCACACCATCAACTTGGATTCGTCACCGGATCTCCCAGAACGTGAAACAGGGGAGCGGAACCCGAACTTGACGGACGTCTTCGAGCAGCTTGGAACGGACCCGCCTAGAAGTCCCACACTGAACCCGGGGAAAGATCAAAGTATGGATCTGACCCCAGATTAGGGTGAGGATCAAGATCAGAGCGTACACCAAGGCGAAGACGAAGTTATGGACGAAGGAACGGATCAAGGAGTAGATCCGGTTATGATAGGATAGTTAGGATTTTAGTTGTAAATATTTGTTAGTTAGGACCGGACCGGATTTGATCCGGATGTGTCTGGTCTGGATCGGATGTTTTCCGGTCTAGCCAGCTCGGCGGGGACCAAAAGTTCCGCGCGGACTTTCCGGGCCGCTTTGTGTTGACTTTTTGAGTTTTAAAATGTATATAGTCAGTCTCTGCGAAGGAGACTGCGAGTCTTTTCCCTTTAGTTTTTGTGCATTTTCTATTGATTTCTTGTTGTACGTCTCTCCCGCGCGTGGCAAGGCTGTTTTGGTGAGGAGTTAGGAAATGTGTGCAGATTCTAGAGAGATTTCTCCCCTTGGTGTGTTTGTTTTGCTCTTATATGCATGTGAGTGGGTATTCTAAGTGTTGGGAGCGGATTTCAGTTCCTCAGCACCTCTTCAGTTCACGATTCCGGGCGAGAAAGCCGTTGTTAGGCTAGGCGGATAGGGAAGGAGTCCTTAGTCGCGCTAGAACTCCTGGATAGGAAATCCGGTTGAGTGCCCGATCTCTCGTGAGGTCTCGTTGTCCTAGTTGGTAAACGGAAGAACTTTAGTTGATGTTGGAACGGACGGGTTCGCTTGTAACCACCTAACTTGGCACGGAGGGAACTTGGCATCAAGGTCGTTGTAGTATGAGAGGATCGTACGGGGGGTCTTTGTGTGACCTGTCAACCGGATCGCTGTCCGGGCGGCTGTGAGAGATCAAACCGGATCCGCGCTAGTGTAGGAAGTAGTGGATTAGAGAAGTGGGTCTTCAGCCACTATAAGTCACGGAAGGAGTGGCGGGCCTGCCACTCTCAAAAGCAAGCGGCGAACCCTCTGATGGTGAAACAGAGGCAAAACTAAACCGGAGTGGAGTGAGAGTACGTGTGAGAGGACCGGAACGGATCGGTCCAGAGGAGTGCCAGGATCAGAAATTGTAGGATCCTGGGTTGTGGTAGTTTTATAGGACCGAATAGCTTGACAGACCGGAAGAAATAGAGAGAGGTCTGGTCGTTGTTTTCGGTGTGTTGTTGTTTCCGGTTTTAGATCTAGGACCGGAAGGTAGAAATTGGATACTGGCTGAGCTTAAGTTGGGAATAGAGCTAGACACTTCACAGAATCTCGTGGGTTCGATCTTTAGAGTCATTTTGTTATGCTTTAGAGTGGTTTTTGGGAGTATAACAGGGAATTCACTTACTCTGTGCTGCGACACAGAGTAGTGTCTTGAGTCGATACAGCTTGACTACTCTAACCATCGTCGACTTCAGCCGAGGAAGCCATACCAAGACGACGAGGACGGCTATAATGACTCCGGAGACAACAAGCTTCTTCCAGTGGAAGACCTACTGCTTGGCCCTGATCAGTTGGGGGTGTCCTTCGAATACTGGGAGCACTTGGCGCGCCAATACTTGTTTAGTCCAAACCAGCACACTCCCTCCATCGTTCAAACCGTTGAAGCCGGGGTCTTTGGGGTAGCTGAGGAGGAGATTGCCAAGTGCCTCTCTTTCTATTGGGAGGTGGTACTTGCCACTTGGAGGTTCGAGAACGCTTACATCAAGGCGTGTTTCGACACCAACCTTCCTTCCTATCGAACGTACAACCCCCTCACGGAGGTGCCCTACGTCGGCATACGATACCGGTCCCCGACCCCACTCTGCAGCAAAGTTGGCCGATACTTCCAGTTCGCTCAACCGGCCGTGGATTTCGACCACTTCCTCGAGAACCCCTACACCCAGCCGGAGGATTTCCGCACGTGGCACAACGGGATCAGTCAGTTGACCCTAGACTGCTGCCACGGCATATCATCTCGACTTATACCAGCCGCACTGGACGCGGCTCACCAGCTGCAGTACATTACGGAGTACGCCTCCGCTTGCGAGCCTTGTCAAGACGCGGAGGACTTCAAGGTCTCCAACTTCAACCTACCGGGAGACGAGTGGATCCACCAGCCTCGTTATCACCCGCTACACTACGAGTATCCGAGCCGTGGGAAGAGGAGCCGTCTTGAACGACTCAAGCACGCGACCTTCTTCACCAACGCTGCCTCGTGGAATCAACACTTGTCGGCGATCGCTGCGATTGAAGATCAACAGGCTCCGTTCTTCTTCGAAATACGCCCTACTGCGTGTGAGATAGTCACGACGTTGATTTGCGCCGACCAAGTCATAGTCCCAGCCTAGGCTAGCGTTGGTCCCCGCTTGCAGTTCATTTACCTTTGCTTGTATCGCTTCTATATTCTATATACATGTGTGGATTTGTTGGGTTTGAATCAAGACTCAGATAGATGCCACCTAGACCTTCCGTCACCCCAATCTCCGACAGGATACTGCGACCTAAAGGAGGAGCGGGAAGCTCAGCTCGATCTAGGCCGCCAAGTCCCTCTCCGTCCCGATTGTACGACGAAATTAGCTCCCCGGATTCATTCCAGAGGGTAAGCTCACCCGATTCCTCTGAAGGGATGGGTGACCATGAGGCCCAAGGGCCTCCAGTACCACTGGGACCACCGGGCGGCGGCGACTTCCCGCCAGTCGGAGCAGCTGACGCCCCACCAATACCAAGGGCGGATCCAATGATGCGTCCCAGGGGGTTACCCATCTTGGTACCCCAAGGACTGCGAGAGATCTCGTTTCCCCATCACCTTCCTAAGTTCTTGGGATCTTCGGATGATGATCCCACCGCTCATATCGAACGGTTTCAAGAGATTCTCACTTCTCACTTGGTCACTCACCCAGGTTACTACCTGATCTGGTTTCCTAACACCCTGACTGGGACGGCTTACTCTTGGTACCGTTCACACAGAGAAGGAATCTTCACCACCTGGGAGGAGCTGTCGGACGCCTTCCTTGGCTATTTTCGACCAGAGATGGGGCAGCAGCAAGCCTTGGCAGCCTTGTCCGATATTCGCCAAGGACCAACCGAGGACCTTTCGGCTTATATCCGCAGGTTCCAAATTGTGTGTACCCGATACGTGGGGAACTTCCTCGACGACGGGACCGTTCGGAACTTCTTCATCCAAGGAGTTGACTCTCCGACCACTATCCGGGACATTCTCTCTCGAAGGCCTCGGTCCCTCAAGGATGCCCTACGGGCCGCCCAAGACGTTGAGGTTATCAACAAGGAAAACGAGAGGATGGTACGGCGGGGGCATGACCCCATACCGGCCTTCATTCCAGTACACCACCACGAGTCAGCCACGGCACTGTATCGCTTGCCCCCCAAGGTCAATGGGATGTACCTAGACCCCTTGTCCGCACAAGAACCAATGATGCTGCTGACTGGACCCGTGGAGCAGATTCGTACCGAGGTACGACAAGCCTCCAACGACATGGCCCGTGCAGTGTGAGAATTGACCGAGCAGATGGCTTGCCTCGTGAAGGGACAACAAGGTTCCCAAAACCTTCCGAAGTACCATGAATCAGGGTCACACACCTCCGGCAATTGGTGCAACTACTGCGGCCAGCCCAATCACACGTCCCCATTTTGTCCTCTACTCAAGGACAATCCACCACGACACCGACCCCGTGGCCCAGCTCAGCCATATTGACATCCGAATGCGCAGCAGCAGACACGCAACAACAATTCATTTGACAGACAACAAGCTAGCTGCCCCTCGTGCAAGAGAATGCACGGTCCGGGCCAATGTTGGACCCAGAACAACATCATCTGCGAGCGGTGCGGGGATTTTCATCCCACCGTTCGATACACCGTCCCTGATAAGGTGATTCCGTTAGAATTTCCTAAGGCAGATTATGCCAAGCAGGCCCAGGATAACCTCAGGGGGGTTCGGTTCACCGAACCTCGAGATACGACGGGACCACCAAATATGTACTATGATCACTCTAACAACACGCAGACCCAAGCCGCCCCAGCTGCGGTACAAACAACCCAAGGGGTTGTTCCCTTGGCACCCGCCCAAGGCACCCAAGACGCTAGGTTTGTGGCTACCAAAGCATCTGAGGGTCCAAGAGTGACGGAGTTTTGAAACACTTTGTATGTAGCCATTAAGACCTCAGATGCGTAGGTCGTCCACAAGTCCCTACCCGCATTGGTTGTCAGCAAAGGAGGGGCAAAGACCGGCCTACCACCAGCAGCCAAGCCTGAGGAGATTGAGTCGCCAAAGTCGAGCTCCCACAGCAGCATGCACCTGCACTCGTCCCAAGACTCCCCCCAATTCTCTGACTTGCAGAGCACTCTGAAGGAGGCAGCTAAGGAGGTCCGGTTCGAGGAAAACCTGCCCACTCATACTGAGATGAACAAAGATGAGTACCAGTTCATGTCCAAGGGGACACCCTTTTACCCTCCGAGCCCCAGGTTTACCACGAGGCCCAAGAGGAACACCAATCCGGCGGACCCATATAGTCTATAGGACGATTTGGCTAAAGCCAAGGCCAACATTTTGTTTGGTCAACTGATCAAAACTGCCCCGGCTTTACGGAAACAGTTGAAGGAAGGGGCTACGATCCCTCGCACTCCAAAGCCGGTAGGTCACGTTAACAAGGTGGAGCCAGCACTCGCGCCATCCATCCCCGACTCCAACGTAGAGGGGTCCGAAACCTTGGTGAAAAAGCCCAAGAGAGATCTCCGTGATTCCAAAGAGATCTTTGAACCGGTCGAGATCGTGGACAAGATCAATCCAAAAACATTGGTGGACGACGAGAACGGGGTTAACATCATGCCGGCCTTCACCATGCGTAAGTTGGGATTAGAGATTACTCATCCCTCCTTAGTGAATCTCAAATGCGCCGACCAACGATCGGTGCCAACCTTGGGCCGGATCAAGGACCTTAGGGTCCAAATCGGCGGGGTAGACTACATCCTCACCTTTGAGGTCCTACAACTCGAAGAAGAGGCAACCACCTCTTACCCTCTTCTCCTTGGACGAGGCTTCTTCCACAAGTGCGGTGGAATTGTAAACTGGGCGGATCGACGGCCCACGTTCACCTACGATCCGCACGATGCCAGGACCATGATCGCGATTGTTTCCAACAACCCACCTCTTGATCAGCAGGTAGGATTACCGTCAGTCCAGGCTATCCAAGCGGAGCCAGCTACCGACTTGGGACGCCTCAAGTGCTTAGGTGTGGGCGCAAGATTATCCACCCTTGGTAATAGAGCGAACACCGACCAGGTTCTATGCCTTTATCCACATTTTTTAATATATGGGGGTGATGTGAGCGCGGTCCACTGTGCCTTCCAAGCAATGGATCTTTTTTGCTAACGTTTCCTAAGTGTCGTGGATGGCAGCGAATAATTAGAATGCATGTAGTAACCCACAAGGTAACTGCAATGCTCAGGGGTAATGGTGAAATTCTAACTCCCTAACTATCTATCCTATGTCGAGGGTAGACTAGGTAGTTGGCGTCATTTCTAACGTCTCTAACTACGTAAAAAGGGGAACCTCTATGTTCCTTCCATGAACCTCTAAGACTATCGTGGGGTTTTAAGACTCTATCTAGAAGTTCTACTTCTAAAGACTAACTCTAAAGTTTAACTCTTACTCTAATCTTCAACCTCTAAATGAAACTCTAGATTTTTACTCTCTATTCTATTCTAAATTTACCCTTCTAAATTTAACTCTACGGTTTTGACTTTTAACTCTAGGTTTTTACTTCTAAATCAACTTCAACTCCTAACTTCCAAGTTTTAACCTTCTAAGGTAATTCTAAGTCTCACCTCTAATTCTATGTTCTTATTTCTAAACTACTCTAGGATTTACCCTTTAAAGTTAACTCTAAATTTTCACTTTTCACTGTAGATTTTTACTCCTAACTTAACTCTAGGTTTTTGACTTTTAACTCTAAATTTTTACTTCTAAAATTAATCCCCAATTTTAACCTCTAGGTTTGATTCTACGTTTTCACTTTGACTCTAGATGTTTCTACTTCCAACTAACTCTAAAATTTTACTTCTACTTCTAACTTTTAACTTCTACTTTTAGCTTTTCACTCCCACTTTTTACTCCCCAATTGACTAAAATTTAACCTTTTAATTTAATCTAAACTTTTGACTTTTGACTTTTGACTTCTACTTCCAATTTTAATCCTATCGTTTTAATCCTAGATTAGCTCTAAATGTTATCCTCCTAAATTTAATTCCAACTTTTAACTCTAGGGTTTTGACTTCTAATTTTAACTCTATTTTTAACTCAACAATCTACTTCCTAAGTGGATTCTACTTTTGACCTCTATTTCCTATTCTACTTTTTACTTCCTAAAGTTAACTCCAAATTTTGACTTTTGAATTTTAACTCCCCTAATTAAAATCTTAATTTAACTCTAGGTTTTTAATTGTTAATTGATCTTTAATTTTTATCCTAAATTCTCCCTCTAATCTAATCCTAATTTCCGTCCATTGTTTCTTGTGGTTCAATTTTAATTAAAATTCCTCCGTTCTACCCCCTACCGCTTAACTTAGCCTAGCGCGGTCAGTTTACGGTCAAATCTTAATTATAAGATGTTTTCGGAAACCTCTATTCCTAATCTATCAACTTTTGAATCTAAACTTCTAATTTACACTAATCTCGGATGCTAATCACGTTCTAAGGGCTGATTAGGAAAACAAATGCTAATTAGGGAGAAACGACTAGGATTAGTTTAATGACCCACCTCGTTACTGCTAGTGTCGGAAATGACGTCATCCCCGTCCACATGCGCGTCCTCGTGCTCCATGGTGGCCACTTGCGATTGTCTTCTTTTGTTTTTGTGTTACGGTTTTTATTTATTTTATTTTTTTCAAGGCCCACGGCTTAATTTGTAGAAAAGAAAACGTTACACGTATGATGTTCTAACCCTTTCCCCCCATTTCCTTCTCCTTTTCTTTCTCTCCTCCTCTTCCTTCTACTCTTGAACTATTCCACCAACCGTGGTGATGGTGGTCTTACGCTTCTAGTCTCAAACTTCGTGAAGTTTTAATGAGCCTCCTACCCTCTTACGCAACTTTGCTTTGTGTCATCCTAATCCTCCTCCCAACGGTTGCAAGGAGTTCTTCTAGATTTCCTACCTAATCTCCTAGCTAGGCACTATTTATCGTCTCTCTCCTTTCCACTCCTATAACACATCCTCCTCCCTAATTTCCTTCCATTGTGTGTAGGTGTGAGTGGTGATGCAAGTGGGATCGGATGTTTTTGTGCAGGTGGCGTGTGGAGTGGCAGCTTCTATTTCTTCCCCCCCCTTTCTATTGTGTTTTTGAAGTTCCAAGTTGAGTTTTTTCCTCTCCCCAACTGGATTCCAAAATCTCAGACTTTAAAAGATCAAAAAATTAAAAAAAAAGGGTGGTTGGGGCCCCGCAGGGCATCGTCCCGTTTAGTTCTGGAAATCCAGAAATTAGTATCTCAGTCCAGCCAAGTTGACTAGCTCGATGCTAATGTTTAGTTCAGTCAAGCTGACTTAGCCCGATGCTGATGTTAGTTCAGTCAAGCTGACTGCCCGATGCTGCATGCTGGTTGTATGGCTAGCTGCTGGTCCGGTATGCTGGCCGGTACGCTGGTCCGGTGTGCTGGCTGTATGCTGGCCGGTATGCTGGCTGGCTGCTGGCCAGGTTACTAGCTGCCTTCCCAAAAATCCACACAACCGGGTTCCCTTAGGGGAACCCACTAATACAAACTTAAAATGGATTTTTGTAAGGGGTTAGGGCTAGGGTCGAAGCTTCGCTGTCCGGGGAGTTAGGCCCCAAATTTTTAGAACGGTCACCTAAGCTAAGTGCTACGGGATGGTCACTCTCTTCCTAGAAACTCGTGACCAATCTTGGAAGCTAAACTCTGGACTTTTCCAAGAAGGTCTTGGAAACTAGACTTTGGAATCTAAGGCTATGGAGGTTCAAGGCTCCGCCGTAAAATTGGTTTTAACACCAACTTTAGGACTTGTAACACTCCACGGGTTCAAAGCTCCGCCGTCTAAGCCTATTTTAACACACACTATAGGACTTGACGTGGTCACTAGTTCAAAGCTTCGCCGCCGTGGGGGGGTTTCACACAACAAGGGGAATATTAGAAAAAGGTAGAAAAGACAAAGTTAAGGAACACACGTGACAAAGCCAAAGCTTCGCCGTCCCGAGGGGGGGGTCCACGCAACAAGGGGAGTATTAGAAGAAGGTAGAAAAGACAACGTAAGGAACAGACGTGACGAAGCCAAAGCTTCGCCGTCCCGAGAGGGGGTCCACGCAACAAGGGGAGTATTAGAAGAAGGTAGAAAAGACAAAGTTAAGGAACACACGTGACAAAGCCAAAACTTCGCCGTCCCGAGGGGGGGTCCACGCAACAAAGGGAAGATTAGAAGAGGATGAGAATACACAAGTGAGGAAAATAACACAGTTAGGACACGTAAAGACACACAACTTCACAAGCTAAAGGCCCCCCAAAGCGGCATCGCCAAGGTACGGTGGGGGGTGACTTTAGGATTAGGACAAGACACCAAAAGACTCCTAAACTCACAAGTTAGATCACAAAGGAACTACAAGAGAGAAACGAGGACTCTTAACTCGTAACAAAGGTATAACAAACGCACGAGAAGTACACAAGGCAAGATAGAAGGACCCCCTAAGGACCTTCAAAGCTTGAAATCTAGCAACAACGGAGCAAAAAGTGCTCCAAAAACACCGTAGAGGTTTTTGGCTTCAAACGCCAAAATATCCAAAGCAAATTGGACCCACGGACCCAAACAAAAGTGAGGGGGTGTTTTAGAGAGAGAAATGGGGCCCTTATATAGGTTTCCCAAGGGCTCACCCCTCTCTCTAAAGCTCTAAGGTAACCTTATCAACGGGGATTTTCATCCTCATCCTCAAAGATTTTCATCCTACATCCTAAATTTCTACTTCTACCATCTATGCTGGACCAACATCCTAACTTTTGGAGATTAGCTCCAATCGCCGAACGGATTGCGCCGTTGGATCCAGATCGCCGTGTTTAGTCCTAGATCCCTCTGCCCCCCGTACCGAGGCCAAAAACCCATCGTAGGCTAATTTAGTTTTAAAAACCAAATCGTGGTAAAATCTTAGATCTTGGGGGTCTCCTATTTTGAGAAATGTGAATAGCCTAGGGTCTCCGGTAGGTGCGAGAGAGTCGGGAAGGACTTTTGGTTGACTTCGTTTCGCCATCGTATGGTCCCGAAATGCCGGTCAATGTGGCGGGGACCCCGCCACGTGGTTAATTCCCGAGGAATCTCGCCGGTTCGGGTACTTGCCGCTATCGGAATGTCGTGAAACTTCACGGAGCGCATTATTAACATAAAACAAGCTAGTCTAATTTTTAGTGAGATTTTATTGTAACCTGGGTAATTTCCATGAAATTCCCGTTGGAGGTTAGGAGGGTTGACCACCCGGAAAAAGGTTCTTCTGCAAGTCGGAAGATGCCGGGATTTTTCACGTGACCTCTCAGGGAGTCGCATGAAAGACGTGCGGGTGTGTTTCCGTACCAGGCACGATTGGTCAATGGAGATTTAACTGGACATCTCTTGAATTAGCGACGGTGCGGGAATCTTCTGTGGGTGGAGGAATCTTGGCGAACCGATTTCGCCGTTGGACTCCTGGCATGGGATTCACCCTAGAACACCATCCTTGGGCTGTAGATTCCTCCACAGGCCCGGTCTTGCGTGAGTGGCTCCTACATGCTAACAATCGGGATTTTGGGAATTCGTCGATCTAATGGGGAATTCTAAATCTAACTCTAGGACCCGACCTAGTGGCCTCGCTGTGGATCCCTCGGACCGACCTAGCCATGAATCGCCACATTCATGGTGGGATTTAGCCCTTTTGGGGCTGTGTGACTCGAATCCTCCAGATCTAACCTTTTCGTTACTCCTATACTACTTTTAGGCAAGGTTTGGGGGATTCTAAGTAAAAAACACAAATCTAGACCAAATACTATAATGGGTATGACACAACCCTATTTCGGTTCTACACTCTTTTTATGGATTTTTCTATACTTTTATCAATTTAAAATTGCAAATTTCCAAAAAAATAATTCTACGAGTCCCAAGTGACAAATTGGGAGCTCACATTAGGTCCGGGCCTCTATGGATTTGAAGACGACGGCTCCTTAGAGCAATGGCTCCGCGAACATCCTTGCTCTGGCGATGACGCATTTGTCATCATGACGGCGCCTCCCGAACAGGAAGCAGACCGGGGGACGCCAACCTCCCCCTTCGGGCCCTCGGACGAAGTATTAGATCTTTTCAAAGACTCGGGGCCCACTTGGACGACCAGCGACAACGGTACAGCGGGTCAAGAGGTTGAGGAGGAACCCGATCCTTCCTATCCTATGACTCAAACCCCAGCCAACAGTCCTCAATCGATATACGATTCCGAGTCATCTGATGACCCCCAAGTGGTTGTCATGGGGGACATCACTTTACTTCCCCTCCTCCCACTGGGGCTGATCCAGCCAAGTAGACCCGCGTCCGGTAGACCCCCTTGCCCGTTGTGCCACACGCCTTACGAGGCACAACCCTGCCAGTCAAGACCATTTCCGCCACCCACCAACAGTCGCGGTCCCACCAACGAAGACATCTCCGTCATGTTAACCATGGGAGCTCAACACGGGGGCCATCGTTATCAGGTCATCTATGGAGACGAGACCCAAGGAGGTCTCAACTTTACTCGGTGGGTAGATACTAATCCTATTTCGAACGGCCATGTAGCCATCCGAGATTTCCCTGTTGATTGCCAACCCCCTGCAGGTTGGATTCCAGGCATTCACGGCGACTGGGGTTTAGGGTCACTTCCGCTTCCATCTGTCGAAGAGGAAGTAGGCCATACTCTGACAACCTTAGGGGAGGAGGTACCAACCTCCCACGACAGTGTGCCCTACGGATGGCACAACGCTCCACCCGCCCTACAACAGGAGATCCCAACGAGGAACGCGGAGGAGGAACCGACGGAAGGCAGTCCCCAAGCGGCTGCCGCAACCGAGTCCCGGCCAACACTAAGCCAGGTACTTACCTTCTCTTCAACTACCCTCCTCCACACACTCTTCCAGTGGTACCACGCTATGTGAGTACCTCGCGCCGGCATTTGATCGGTTTTCTGTCCAAGGTATTAAAGATAACCCCCCCGTTTTCTTTTCTAAGTAGTTTGGATAAGATAGAAAAGCTATATATGCCTCCGACCAAAAAAATTCAATAGCTGTCATTTGTTAACATTACCATTGGGATTGTTAAAAAGTCTAGCTAGATAAAACATATAAAAATCCATAAAAAATCTTTCAACCAAAACGATCCATACAGTCAGTTGGTTGTTAGTTCTTAGATCTCCCTGTAAGTATTAAGACTTACAACGGAATTTACATCTAACGTAAAAAGAAAGGCCTCTGGGTCAGCCAACACTTGTTTGTCTCGTTTTAGTCTCGTGCCTTCTTAGGAGGTCAGGTCAGGGTAGATGGATGATGGCAGGGTCCTCATGCCTCACCCGCCTGTCAGAAGGTAGCGTTAAGGGTTGAGCTAGATACAGCTCCCCATTTCAGATCCATTGCCACTAGACGGTCGGAATATACGCCGTAGTGCTGAAAAGACGTCTAACAGGGGGGATCTTGGTATACTCGCTAGACTGTTGTAATAGACGCCGAAGAGGCTGAAAAAACAGCTAGCTTGAGTGGGCACTTACTCACCAGACCGAGCATAATATATACCGCAGTGTTGAAAAGGCGGCTGGTTTGAGGCGACACTAAAATCTCGTTAGATCGTCGTAATATACGCTGTAGAAGTAGAGTTGAAAAGACGACTAACAGGGATTTCCGTACCGGGTCCTTCACGCCCTAGTATAAGAGCAAGGGGGGGACCCTTGTCTTTGTATGCTAGTTTGCTGTGATGTGCAGGTACATAGATTAGCAGATGGACCGCGGTTGGTATGAGCCACCGTCGTCCCTCCCGTTTGGAGCATTCACCATCAGGGTTCAAGTCATCGAGAAGCTGCGCTTCACCAACTACATTCGCTCCCACTTCGGCCAGGCCTGTCTTGATCGCACACTGCGCAATCCTTGGCCACTTCTGCTTCCAGTCACCACTTATGCAGGTACCTGGGAGAATGTCATCTACGTTCTAGTCTAGAGCCTTCTCGAGCGAGCTGTGAGATCTGGGCTTTCATCTCTCCTCCTCCTTTTCTCATCTTCCTCCCTTTCATTTTCCTTCAGTCCACCTTGCTCCGTCAAGGAAGGATCAGTTCTCTGCTTCCTTCTCGTAGCCTCATCATTAGGCAGATCGCCAATACACGGGGGGACAGGACAGAGTAGCGTCGTCACTTGAGTATAGTGATCGTCTGGGCCACCCCATCCACATTCCATTCTAAGCAGCACCGAGTTCTTCATCTTCGCCCCGAGTCGCCCCAATTCAACCGCGACATGCTCTTCTACGGCAATAATGCCGAATCACTCCCCTGGCGAGCCAGATGGGATCTCTTCTATGCCTTTACCATCTTTGTCGTGCTTATCATTATCGCCCTCTGTAGGGCCTTGTACCGTACTGTCACAGAGGACGCAGGGCAGGCCCGAACCAACCGGGAATATCACAACGCCTACCCTGGCAGAGGCCATTACCCCATTGGGTCCTCTAGACGAACCGGAGCGGACGAAGGAAGAATTTCCAATTGAAATTTTCCCTGACTACTCTCCATCACGCGACCAGATGGGGTGCCTCGACAGCAGACTCCCGTGGGGCGACAACCCTCCTAATCTAAGAGGCAACCGACCCTAGCCCTCAGGACCACGGTCTCTACTTCTTATTGTGGAAGATTACCGAGCCTACCAGCCAGGGGGCAATTCCGTGTTGGAAGGTTGGTTCTTCAACGAGGGGGACGTCCGCAGCATCACCAGGAAGGACGTGGGAGAAGGCCACGTAATCACGGTGCAGGATTCGGCCTTACGATCCCTCGCCAGCAAAACGACAACCCACTACATCCAAGGTGTAGCAGACCAACTACGTGCCTTCCTCCAATCATAATCCTTCCATGTATAAAGTATATATAGTTATTCAAAAAAAAAAAAAAAAAAAAAAAAAAAAATCCCTGTCACTGTGCAGCAGGGGCTCGGCCAAGCCAGCACCGACTTATATACCACTGAAGCGGTCCGACTGACGTCTTCCGCCGTGTCGGCCGGCAGTCTGTAGACAGCAGTCCCATCGCAGTCGAAGCACCTCAATTTCTCCGCAGCGATGTGAGTTCGAATCTCGAACCAGCCACCGGGGCGCCCCCTACCTGAGCTAGTGACAAATGGCAAGAAATGCTGCGGCCTCCACGACGGAAGACACTTTTATAAGTGCAGCTCTCGAGCATTGAGGTCTCAAACCACTTGCCTTTTCCAGTTATGTTTTATTTTTTTATTTTTTCTCCTTTCAAAATCTTTTTAGTCCAAACTCACTCCGATGAAGGAGGAAGGCGGTTTTGAAATATTTTTTGGCTATAGGTCCCTATTTGCTGCATCAAAGACGGACATGGGATTTCTCTCTATTCTATCTCCCTCTCTAGTTCCAAACTCACTCCGTTGAGGGCGGAAGGGTGGTTTTGAAACATTTTATTATCTATAGTTCCAAATCAACTCCGATTGAGGCGGAAGGGGAAAAAACGAGAAAATTAAAAACTAGAAAATATAGCAAAATGAACAAAAAATCTTATCCCTCCCCCTTATGATGCCATCAAGACTTGTCTTGATGACATTCACTTCTGTCAGAGTCAGTTACTTAATGCGGCAGTTGTGGGCAACGCATACAGTGAGCTGTCCTCTATGACAAGATCATATCTCGATTCCACCAAAGTCACTTGGTTGCACATTGATGGGGCCAGAGACAGCATTCCAAGTTATAGCCTTTAGGTCTCATCCCCAAAACAATAGGTCAGCTCTTCCCCCAAAACCTTAGAAATTGACCGTGTGCCCAAATAGGTCGTAGCAAAAGACTCTGGGTCCTTATGATTTTGCAAATCATATCGCAGATGGCCGCCATATGTGAGCTCCCAATTCGTCACTTGGGACTTATAGTCTTCTTTTTTCTTAGATTGTGCAATTTATGTCGTAATTATACACAAAAAGCCCTAAAAAGAGTGTAAAACCAGAATGGACATGTTACCTACCAATATGCCCTTTGGTCCTAAATAGCCTTTTCTCCTTAGAATAGTCCTAAAACCCACTTGTAAATAGGTTGGAGCCATAGAAGTAGTGGGAATTAGAAGGTTTGAGGGTTCTTACCCAAAATAGCCTAAAATCACTATGCAAGTGACCAAGTGTGGGCGCTAGATTACCCACCCTTGGTAATAGAGCGAACACCGACCAGGTTCTATGCCTTTATCCACTTTTTTAATATATGGGGGTGTTGTGAGCGCGGTCCACTGTGCCTTCCAAGCAATGGATCTTTTTTGCTAACGTTTCCTAAGGGTCGTGGATGGCAGCGAATAATTAGAATGCATGTAGTAACTCACAAGGTAACTGCAATGCTCAGGGGTAATGGTAAAATTCTAACTCCCTAACTATTTATCCTATGTCGAGGGTAGACTGGGTAGTTGGCGTCATTTCTAACGTCCCTAACTATGTGAAAAGAGGAACCCCTATGTTCCTTCCATGAACCTCTAAGACTATCGTGGGATTTTAAGTCTCCACCTAGAAGTTCTACTCTAAAGACTAACTCTAAAGTTTAACTCTAAAGTTTAACTCTTACTCTAATCTTCAACCTCTAAATGAAACTCTAGATTTTTACTCTTTTAACTTGGGTTTAAATATTAACTACCGACTTTTAACTCTAGGTTTTTACTCCTAATTTAACTCTGAAATTTATCCTCGGAATTAAACTCTAGGTTTAACTTTCAACTCTAAGTTTTTACTCCTCTATTCTATTCTAAGTTTCACCTCTAATTCTATGTTCCTATTTCTAAACTACTCTAGGATTTACCCTCTAAAGTTGACTCTAAATTTTCCCTTTTCACTGTAGATTTTTACTCCTAATTTACTCTAGGTTTTTGACTTTTAACTCTAAATTTTTACTTCTAAAATTAATCCCCAATTTTAACCTCTAGGTTTGACTCTACGTTTTCACTTTGACTCTAGATTTTTCTACTAACTCTAAAATTTTACTTCTACTTCTAACTTTTAACTTCTACTTTTAGCTTTTCACTCTCACTTTTTACTCCCCAATTAACTAAAATTTAACCTTTTAATTTAATCTAAACTTTTGACTTTTGACTTTTGACTTCTACTTCCAAATTTAATCCTATCGTTTTAATCCTAGATTAGCTCTAAATGTTATCCTCCTAAATTTAATTCCAACTTTTAACTCTAGGGTTTTGACTTCTACTTCCTACTCTACTTTTTACTTTCCAAAGTTAACTCCAACTTCCGGCTTTTGAATTTTTACTTCCCTAATAGAAAATCTTAATTTAATTCTAGGTTTTTAATTGATCCTTAATCTTTATCCTAAATTCTCCTTCTAATCTATTCTTAATTTCCGTCCATTGTTCCTTGTGAATCAAATTTAATTAAAATTCCTCCGTTCTACCCCTTACCGCTTAACTTAGCCTAACGCGGTCAGTTTACGGTCAAATCTTAATTATAAGATGTTTTCGGAAACCTCTATTCCTAATCTATCAACTTTTGAATCTAAACTTCTAATCTACACTAATCTCGGATGCTAATCACGCTCTAAGGGCAGATTAGGGCAATAAATGCTAATTAGGGAGAAACATCAAAGATTAAATCAAAAACTCACCTCTTCACTACCGGTGTCGGAAATGACTTCGTCCACGTCCACGTGTACATCCTCACGCTCCATGGTAGTCTTTGGCTTTGTTTTGAATTTTTTCCAAGCTCACCGCATATTGAGAAAGTATTACAATTTTGATGATCTAAACTCCCTCTTTCCCTTCCTCCTTTTCTTTTCTTTCTTCCCCTCTCTTCTACACTAACACTATTCCACCTAAGCTTTTATGAGTCTTACACTATAGTTTCAAACTACGAGAAGGGTTTAAATGTCCTTCCTACCCTCTCACACAATTTGCCTTTGTGTCATCCTAATCCTCCTCCCAACGGTCACCACAAATTCTCAAGATTTCCCTCCCTAAGTCTACCTAGGCTTAGACCTAGGTTACTATTTATCGTCTCTCTCCTTTTCGTTCTCTACTTCATCTCCTTCTTCCTAATCTCCCTCCATTGCTCATGTGTGTATTTGGTTGGTTAGGATGGAGGTTTCAAGTGTGCGTGCAGGTGTGACGTGGAGGGTGCAATTATGTGTGTAGGAGTGATGTGAGGTGTTGACTCTCTTCCTTCCCCTCCCTTTGTTCTTTAGTCACAACTTGGAAGTTTTGGAATTTTTGGCCTTGGATCCTCACTGGGTTTAACTGGTTTTCTAAACTAGCTCTACCTCTGATTTCCTAAACTAGATCTATTACTGACTTCCTAAACTAGAGTTATCACTAAGTTCCTAGACTAGAGTTATCACTACTTTCCTAGACTAGAGTTATCACTAATTTCCTAAACTAGATCTATAACTAATTTTCTAAACTAGGTCCTGATTAGTGGAGAGTTTTTTTCAAACAAAAACCAAAGTTGGGGCCCCGCAGAGCATCATCCCGTTGTGGTCTGAAAATCAGCCATGATGCATGTGAGACATGGTCAGTAACCAAATCGCAAAACCGGCCAAGTTTGGGGCGCTGGACAGGCAGTGTATCGGCTTGGTCTACCGGCCCTGTACCGGCTGCCGCTGGGCTCCGTTACTGCAGCTGGGCTCTGTTACTGTAGCGGGCTCCGTTACTGTAGCTGGCTCCGTTACTGCAGCTGGGCTCCCGTTACTGCCGCTGGCTCTGTTGCTGCTGGGTTGGCTGGTTGCTGGGCTGGCTGGTCCGCTGGCACTTTCAAAATTTTTAATCACCTCAACGGGTTCCCTCAGGGGAACCCACTTAACCAATAAAAATTGGAGTTTTGGGAAAAATTAGTGTTAGAGTCAAGGCTTCGCCGTCCGGGGGTTAGGCCCGAAGTTTGTGAAGCAAGACACTCAGCTTAGCAAACCACGTATACCAGGGCTAGGTAACTAAACTTGGCCCACCACTTCCTACTTCATGCTAGACTCTAATATCTTGGAAGCTAAACTCTGGAGGTTTCCACAAAGGTCTTGGAAACTAGACTTTGAAACTAAACACGGGGGAAGTGCAAAGCTTCGCCGTTAAGTTGGTTTTAACACCAACTTTAGGACTTTTTTGACACTTCGGGGGTTCAAGGCTCCGCCGTCTAAGCCTATTTTAATACATGTTTTAGGACTTCAACTTGTCACTAGTTCAAAGCTTCGCCGTTTCCAAGGGGGGTCCACACAATAAGGGGAATATTAGAAGAAGGTAGAAAAGACAACGTAAGGAACAGACGTGACGAAGCCAAAGCTTCGCCGTCCCGAGGGGGGGTCCACACAACAAGGGGAGTATTAGAAGAAGGTAGAAAAGACAAAGTTAAGGAACACACGTGACAAAGCCAAAACTTCGCCGTCTCGAGGGGGGGTCCACACAACAAAGGGAAGATTAGAAGAAGGTGAGAATACACAAGTGAGGAAAATAACACGGTTAGGACACGTAAAGACACACAACTTCACAAGCTAAAGGCCCCCCAAAGCGGCATCGCCAAGGTACGGTGGGGGGTGACTTTAGGATTAGGACAAGACACCAAAAGACTCCTAAACTCACAAGTTAGATCACAAAGGAACTACAAGAGAGAAACGAGGACTCTTAACTCGTAACAAAGGTATAACAAACGCACGAGAAGTACACAAGGCAAGATAGAAGGACCCCCTAAGGACCTTCAAAGCTTGAAATCTAGCAACAACGGAGCAAAAAGTGCTCCAAAAACACCGTAGAGGTTTTTGGCTTCAAACGCCAAAATATCCAAAGCAAATTGGACCCACGGACCCAAACAAAAGTGAGGGGGTGTTTTAGAGAGAGAAATGGGGCCCTTATATAGGTTTCCCAAGGGCTCACCCCTCTCTCTAAAGCTCTAAGGTAACCTTATCAACGGGGATTTTCATCCTCATCCTCAAAGATTTTCATCCTACATCCTAAATTTCTACTTCTACCATCTATGCTGGACCAACATCCTAACTTTTGGAGATTAGCTCCAATCGCCGAACGGATTGCGCCGTTGGATCCAGAACGCCGTGTTTAGTCCTAGATCCCTCTGCCCCCCGTACCGAGGCCAAAAACCCATCGTAGGCTAATTTAGTTTTAAAAACCAAATCGTGGTAAAATCTTAGATCTTGGGGGTCTCCTATTTTGAGAAATGTGAATAGCCTAAGGTCTCCGGTAGGTGCGAGAGAGTCGGGAAGGACTTTTGGTTGACTTCGTTTCGCCATCGTATGGTCCCGAAATGCCGGTCAACGTGGCGGGGACCCCGCCACGTGGTTAATTCCCGAGGAATCTCGCCGGTTCGGGTACTTGCCGCTATCGGAATGTCGTGAAACTTCACGGAGCACATTATTAACATAAAACAAGCTAGTCTAATTTTTAGTGAGATTTTATTGTAACCTGGGTAATTTCCATGAAATTCCCGTTGGAGGTTAGGAGGGTTGACCACCCGGAAAAAGGTTCTTCTGCAAGTCGGAAGATGCCGGGATTTTTCACATGACCTCTCAGGGAGTCGCATGAAAGACGTGCGGGTGTGTTTCCGTACCAGGCACGATTGGTCAATGGAGATTTAACTGGACATCTCTTGAATTAGCGACGGTGCGGGAATCTTCTGTGGGTGGAGGAATCTTGGCGAACCGATTTCGCCGTTGGACTCCTGGCATGGGATTCACCCTAGAACACCATCCTTGGGCTGTAGATTCCTCCACAGGCCCGGTCTTGCGTGAGTGGCTCCTACATGCTAACAATCGGGATTTTGAGAATTCGTCGATCTAATGGGGAATTCTAAATCTAACTCTAGGACCCGACCTAGTGGCCTCGCTATGGATCCCTCGGACCGACCTAGCCATGAATCGCCACATTCATGGTGGGATTTAGCCCTTTTGGGGCTGTGTGACTCGAATCCTCCAGATCTAACCTTTTCGTTACTCCTATACTACTTTTAGGCAAGGTTTGGGGGATTCTAAGTAAAAAACACAAATCTAGACCAAATACTATAATGGGTATGACACAACCCTATTTCGGTTCTACACTCTTTTTATGGATTTTTCTATACTTTTATCAATTTAAAATTGCAAATTTCCAAAAAAATAATTCTACGAGTCCCAAGTGACAAATTGGGAGCTCACACCAAGCAAGGCTAAATTGGTCTGAGGGAAGTCTAGGGAGATTCTTAGGTAGATTCCCCAAGAGAGGGTTCAGTTTCCCCATCCCATCGACGAATAGTAGAAACCCCAATTGTTAGCTTGCAGGTGTCACTTTCGCAAGACAGGCCAGTGGAGGAATCTACGGTCACCGGATTGTGATCTTGGGTCTAAACCATACCGGGAAGTCAAAAGCGAAATCCATTCGCCAAGATTTCCCCGTATGCAGAAGATTCCCTGACTGCCGGTAAACCAACGGAGGTATCTTTTTTCCCTCCGTACCAAGACATGCAAGATCAAGATGTGAACTTGCAAATCTCTTGGGAAACCCCATGAGAGGTTCCCCAAGAAGTTTCGGAATTTTCTAGATTGAAGAAATACTCCTTCCAGACGGTCAACCGCCTAAAACCACGATGGGAAATTCACGATAATTACCCAGGTAGCGGTAAAATCTCACTAAAAATTAGGATAGTTTCTTTTATGCTAATAACGCGCCCCGACGAGTTTCGTGGTGTTTCGATAGCGGGAGACAACCGAATCACCGACATTCCTTCAAATTAACCACGTGGCGGGATTTACGTGGAGTTGACCGGCGTCCCGGGAGCACACGAAGTTGGAACAAAGTCAACGAAGGGTCTTTTCTTACTCCCTAAGACCTCCCAGACCACCCTGGCTAGTCACCTTTGTCAGAAAAGGTAACCTCCAAAAAGTAGATTTTTACCTCTTTTACTGACTCTAGTTGGCGATAGTTTACGGTGGGATTTTGGCGTTGGAATAGGGGGTCGGGGAACCCAAGGACTAAAAATGACCTTTTAAAGCCAACGGCGCAATCGGTTTTTGATTTGGATTTAATCTCCAATAGTTAGAGTGTTGGACCAGCGTAAAACCCAAACTACGTGAAAATCCTAAAAGATAAGGATGAAAATCCAAGTTGATAGGGTTACCTAGGTTAAAAGAGGGGAGGTGAGGGCCTTGGAAAACCTATAAAAGGGCCCTCATTTCTCTCCAAAACCACCCCCATTCATGTTTTGGGTCCGTGGGTCCAACTTATGTTGGATTTTTTGGCGATTTTAGCCAAAGGCACTTCCACGGTGTTTTGAGCACGTGGTGCTCCGTTGTTGTTCTATTTTCAGCTTTTGAAGGTCTTGGGGGTCCTTCTTCTTTTGTGTCTATGAGTTTTGAGTAGTCTTGGGTGTTATTTGGCTTATTTTTGAGTCACTTTGGTCACTAACTTGTTAGTTGAGGTACTTTTGCTTGAAGCACTAACTGGCTTGGGAGCTCTTTGAGTTTTGTCCTGATCCTAAAGCTCCCCCCGAAGCGCCTTGGTTTTGCCGCCCACTGAGGGGTCTTTAGTGTTTAAGGATCGTGTTTTCTAACCCGCGTGTCTAGATTAACCTCCGAGTGTTTCTCTCCCAGTCAAGGAACTCTTTTGCTCTCTCTAAGAACCCTTGGCGTGTGGTCCTCCCCCCGTACGGTGGAGTTGTGGGCCCCCCAGGGTGGTTATGTCCTAACGGTTTTCTTCCTCTTTTGAAATTGCTTGTGGTCACGTGAGCCCCCTTTGTGGACGGCGAAGCTTTGACTATTAACCCCCCTAGTCCTAGAGTGCGTGTTAAAAACCCGCCATACGGCGAAGCTTTGAACCTACGGGCAGGGAGAAATCCTAGAGTTGGTGTTAAACCCAACTCGACGGCGAAGCCTTAATCTCCCCAGAGAACTCAGTTCAAAGTTTAGTTTCCAAGAGGTTCTTGGAAACCTTCAAAGTTTAGCATCTAAGAACTTAGGAAAACGTTATAGGCAAAAGTCCATGTAGAACTAGGATTAGTTTTGCCTTTCCCTTGGTTTAAGTAGCCTGGGTCATTATCTTTGCATTTACCAAAGTTCAGAAAAAACGTCCGAAAGTAGAGAAGAAACCCCGAGCCGAGCCAGCCCAGCAAGAGCCAGCCCAAGCGGGAGCCAGCCCAAGCGGGAGTCAGCCCAAGCGGAGCCAGCCCCAGCAGGAGCAGCCCAAGCAGGAACAGCCCAAGGAGGAGCAGCCCAAGCGGAGCAGCCCGGTACCCGCAGCCGTACCCGCAGCCCGATACCCGCTCCGGTACCCGCAGCCCATTCCCCGCAGCCCGTTCCCCGCAGCCGATATCCGCTCCGATACCCACGTCCGATATCCGCGCCCGGTCCTATGCGGTGGCAACACCTCCGGCAGTTCGTGTTGGGTTTTTTTTTGGTTCCTTTTGATTCTCCTTTTTAGGAAGACTAAATGGGGGAAGGGGGGATAGAATGAATGGGAAATTAGGGTGGTAGAAGTAGGGAAGAAAAGGGGTAGAATGAATGGGAAATTAGGGTGGTAGAAGTAGAGATTTCTTCAAAATAGGAGGGAAATTAGGAAAAAAGGATTCGAGGGTACGCTTTGTAGTAGGAATTATCATTAAAAGCACACAAAAACTTGCAAAAGCTCACACAATCACTCCACGCAAAACTCACCCAAGCTCTCCACACACCATAACCAAAACCTTGAGCATCACAAGCAAGGAGGAAGATGAAATAGGAGACGGGGTGTGCTAGTGGATGGATTGGGGGAAATCTCAACTAATTAATCTAGACCACTAAAAGGGCAAGCGTAAGAATAAAAAAGAGCGTGCCTTGGGCGTAAGAGAAGGTCAACCGCGTAAACACTTGGGAAGGGTAAAGATGTAAGAGGTGTAAGAATGAAGTTAACACGTAAGAACTTTGGAAGACAAGTTGGTTGGTGGAAAGAAGGAGAAGAAAGGAATTCCACCGCCTCTACCACTTCGTTCTCAAATCTTCCCCGAGTCAAGAATCACTTAAGGAGCCGCGAATCCAAGAGGAAGAGACATGGCCGAGGGGGGGAACCTCGACCGGTTAATCCAAGACCTCCAAAATGAGGTGGGCCCCTAAACACCCCTCTTCCATGTTTAATTTTGTTTTATCAAGATAATTAGAAGGAGGCCGAGAGCTAGGGTAGGGGAGAAGCAAAGTCAGGTTAGAATTAACTTTAAAATCTTATAGTAGAGGGCTAGGGGTTTCCAAAAACCTAAAACACGTCCGGATCCGAGCTAAAACAAAGGAGTTATGAGCGAATGAAGTTAGGGAGTCATGTTGGATGAAACCTAACAAATTTCATCCAAGAGGAACAAAAAAGCTAACATAAAAAGAGGAATTAATTTAGGAACCAAAAGTCAAATTAGAATTTAGTTTTGAAATTAGGGTTAGCCCTAATTAGCGGATGAAGTTTGAAGGACCGATTAGCGGTCAAACTTCATCCATGGATAACTTTTGATAGGAACATCCAAACCTAATGTGATTAGTCAAAGTAGAAAGCTAAAATCAGGATCTCCTCGGAACAAGTCTTAAGTTTCTAAGATTAGTACATTAGTAACCACACTTAGGATCCTTAAGTAAGATTAGAAGGCGGATTAGGGACGTTTAAGATTAAGGTTAGGATAAGTATAGATTTAGAACATTTTAGGACAAGTTTAGGGTAACCCAAAACTAAACCCAGCTTAAGGAAATACCTAAACCCCAAGCAGTTAAGAAGGGATGAAGTTTGGGACAAGTAATGGATGAACCCTAGAAGATTTCATCCATTTGAGTCAAGACTTGGTAATTAGGTTAACATTAGGGGGTCAGGCCCATAGCCCAAATCCCAAGTCAAATCAAAATCCGGAGTCCATAGAAAAACATGGATGAAGTTTGAGGGACCGAGTAGCGGTCAAACTTCATCCGTCCATAACTCTCTCTAGGAGAGTCCAAATCAAACAAGCTTTATTCTTTTAGAAATGGCATGAGGTACTCTTTCATTTAGGATAGATAAGCTTAGACTAAGATCAACGCTTCTCCTAAACCACCAAGCCCTCTTAGGCTTTGATTCAACCTTAGCAGTTATAGCAATTCCAATTAGGGTTTTGTTTTGTTTCTTCATTACCCAAAATTAGCGAGTCTTAGGAGTTTAGAAAAGATCCATTGTTTGGAAGGCACAATGGATTGGCGCTACACCCATAGATCGAGTCAGAATGGTTAAATACCGAGAGCCTGGTTGTGCTCGCTTCTTTACCAAGGGTGGGTAAACAAGCGCTCACAGGCTCCCAACTTTATTTTCAAACAAACTACACCGACTAACAAAATTGAGTACAAATCTAAAATATTTTCATTCAAACAATTAAACCGTAAGCATCAAAGGACAAAGTCTAAAAGTGTACATTGAAAGTTTTAGTATGTAACATATTGCACTTTGCCATCAAAGTTTGAAGAAAAAATTAGTTATCATTTGAAAGAAAATTAATTTCAAAGTTAGCCATGTCAAAAACTCGGTTTTGTTGATCATGATTTGGAATTACTTTATCTTTTGTCAATTTTTTTCTATAACTCCAAAAAAACTTTTTGTGCCTTGGCATGTTGGTATACATCATTTTAAATTGTTGTATACAGAAATTGAAGGAAATTGGAATTTATAGAATTTGAAATATCAACAATTTGACAAACATGCAAATGATATTGGTTCTCTCAATATTTGAACTTTTGGGGGGAATTGAAAGCATGTGATTGCATTAGATATTGTAGAAAGAATATAGGTTGCAACATGGACTGATGTTATACCTTAATGCCCTTGCATTTTAAATATTTGATGAACAAGGCAATACAATTCAATTTATATTTTACAACTATATAATGTGTTTTTAGAATCAGATTTTGTTGTTGGAAGACTAGAGTTCATGATGCATATAATTGGCCCAAAAAATCCAAAAAATATAAAGATATCATTGTCACTTTCATAAAAAAATTGCCAATTTTCCAAAAACTACACTGACTTTCATAATATTGCCAATTTAAAATCAATCTCTCTATACATTTAGTATTGCAAATGAATGGAGAAGTTGTAGAGCATGTGGAATTGCATATATCTTGTTGATTTTCCACCACAAGATTACTTCGGTGCAACATGAAACCGTTGACGCCAAGTAAGCATATCCTATGCCACTATATCTTGTAGGATTTGTATCCAATACTCTACTACTACTACTACTAGGTCAATATAATAGTAATCGAGAAGTTTAGAGAAGGGGTGGAGGAGGTATAAAGTAAATATCTCCTCTAATGCAAATGCTTTAGGATAATCAACATCATAAATAAACCAAACAAATATATGGTACAATTTTTTATCAGAGAAGTTTGTAAGTGAGAACCTTCAAAGGTTCTACATTCTCTCTTTTCCACTAGTCTTGCAAACATAAAAATAAAAGTATTCTAATTCCACTTGATACAATCATTTAAAAAAAGTATTGACCACTTATAAGCAAGAATTTTCGTAAGACTACTAATATAAATTCCATGTAGGATAGAGGCATCCAAAATCACCACTAATCCAAAATCATACCTCTAATATCTAATAAATTACACAATAAATATATATTTTAGACAATTAGTATAAGTTGATTAATCCCTAAAGTCATGATGTCCCTTTTGAAGACAATTGGATTTGAGGCATGCTCAATTTTTGTTGAAAATTTTTAGAATTTTTTTTTAATATAGAAAAACACATTAGTTTTTTGGAATTATTATTATTATTTGAATCATTGCTTAAAAGAAACAATTATACCACCCTAAGTTCCAAATGGGTTCATGAGATAGCACAAAAATATTACCAAAAGTCAGATATTTTTTTCAAAATTTTGTTTCTCAAAGAAAGTATTTGTCTATGTGGAAAGATTTGATTCATTCTATTTAGACTAGTAACAAAAAAGTTGTGGACAAACTTTTTTTAGCTAATCTAAACATCTTTTTCAAAAAATAAAATGTACTATTCATTTTTGGAAGTAAATTTTACAATTTTTCAAAAAAAAAGTTCAATAGAGTTTGGTTCACTTGCTAGAACAATCTCACTATCGGAGTTTATTGTGTTTCAATTCTATCTTATACTCCTACTCACCATTTTGTTTTTCCTTCAATCTCATAACCACTTCTATTCAATACTTTTTTAATCCCTAAAGTTCCATGACTATGTGTTCACCAAAAATGCCAGTTCTAGGACAACTACCAAATTTTTGGAAAAAAACATTTTTTGACACATGTAACTGTAGGATCTTGTAGTATGATGCCTTAACAACCTGTGGTAAAATTTTCAGAAAATTCCACCATGTGGATCAAAGACTCCATACCTACTCGTAAACTTAAACTCCTCATAACTTTTGACTCATTGATCTGAATTGAATGATTCAAAGCTTCCCACGTATATACAAATCTAAAGAACTATTTTGAATTTTGAATTTTTTTTAAAAGTCATTTTTAAAGAAATTTTCAGAGCTGCTGGGGCTACCCAAAGTTCAAAGAAAATCACATATCATGCAATAACTTTTTAACTATGTAGTCAAAAGTTACGAAAATTGTTGGGCCTTAAAGCTACTCCTCAGGCACATGTTGTGTAAAATTTTCAAAGAAAAAAAATAAAAACTCCATTCGTAGTGAGCTGCCCAAAATTGCTATGTTGCCAAAAAAAACACAGCTTGGTCCTTTAGGGGTTAAAGCGCAAACATCTTGCCATCCACACAATCAAAGTTTATGAAATTTCTTCCACATTCCTATACCAACTAATGCAATATCTTACAATTAAACATGCAAAAGAATAAATTCTAAGGTTTCTGCACTTTGCATCAATTTTGAATGAAATTTGATGAAAAAAAGGGCCTTCAGACTTTTGGGGTTAGAAGGATACACATTTGGTAAGAGGAGATTTCCAACATGTAACATAGAGATCCCCAATCCCCTAGATCCTCCTCAATTATGTTATAAGCTAGAATATTTCTAATGTGGGCCACAAACAATCCTCAACAAAATCACTTAAGGTAGTCTGCTCTTAAAGCGGCCATTTAATTCTATCTAACTCATTATTGACAGTAATAGATATTTCAAGCAACAGATCACTCATTTCTAGATAGGGGTTGCATTAAGTGGACAGTCACTTTTAGAGCAGACTACCTTATACTCAATAACAATGCTGGACCCAATAACAATGCTACACTAAATAGTGAAATTAGGTTGCCCCACACTAATTTCTCGACATTCTACACTATATAAATATGTATTGTTTCCTTACAAAAATTCACTATTTTTTTGAATTAAAAATTTATGCATGTGGGACTCATGAACCTCTATGTGTACAAACAGAAAGTACAGTAGACATATTTGTTGATTGGTTGGCTTATAAAGTGATTTTCTTGAAGTAAGGCAACCTAATTGTTAACCCCTAAAGTTCCTTGACTATGTTCTCACCGAAAATGCTCCAAAACTGCCATTTCTAGTACAAGTACCAAATTTTTGAAAAATATCATTTTTGCACACATATAACCGTAGGATCTTGTAGTAATCTGGTTTGAGAATATGTGGAAAAAATTTCAGAAATTTCCATCGTGTAGATTGGAATATATTAGCATTTGAAGTGGCAAAGTCCATTTTTTGGCCCTGCGAAAAACTGGGCAATTGCACTTCACAAGGTCAGATTATTATGAAAAAATTTCCAAAATGGTTGTGCTTCTTTGGATTCATTTTTCAAGGCAAGTTGGCTACATGCTTGAAAATTTTCAGATTATTTGGAATTGTACAACATATAAGAAAAAAATAGTAAGTAGAAAGAAGTAGAGAATGGTTCAAAACACTAAATTGTTAAGAAGTTAATTATGGAATTGAAAAATACCAATCCCAATGGTTGCAATGTTGTAATAAACAATTTACACCCTAAAATTTTATTTTTTTTGAAAAATATTGAAAATTGAGTGAAATAAACGACTTCAAAGTTTATTTTAGAGTAGACAATCCATAACTGCCCGCAAACTAAAAATCCTCATAACGTTTGACATATTGATCAGAATGGAATGATTCAAAGCTTTCCACGTACATATAAATCTAATAAACCAATTTCAAATTTTTATTTTTGAAAAAAGTGATTTTTTTTTATCTGCCCGAACTACCCGAGTTGACCAACAAACAACATATTTGGCCATAACTTTTGACTCATATTTCCAAATGTCATGAAATTTGGTGCATATGAAAGATATTCCTCGTCCCCACCTTTTATAAAAATTTCAGCCCAAAATATAAAAATCTCCAGTCACACGTACCTGCCCAAAATATCTATGTTGCCAAAAAAGGCATGTTGGTCCTTTAGGGATTAAGGCAACCTAATTTCACTATTTAGTGTAGAGATTTCGACTACACGACTACACAATAAGCTTATTGCTACACAAGCAGTCTCGTCAGACTCAAGCATCTGTGCTCTTAACCCCTAAACGCCGGGGGAGCCATTTCATGGCGTTTGGATGACTGTGTGGTGCTATGGAGGGAGATTAGAAATAGTTTTTTATCCGTTTCTTTTTCCTTGACCTTTCACAAAGGATTATGAAGAGTACCCAAGCGAATTTGTAGTTTTTTTAGTGTTTGTTAATTTGTGAATGAGAAGTTGATAAAAAATCGGATCACAAAAAATGCTATTTTTAGTGTATTTTAGGAAGTTGTTGCTCCTTGCTATAGATCTGAAATTTCTCAACAAAGATGATATTTTTTGAGTTTGAACCCAACTAATGATATGAAGTCCATCTATTCTAGTTTCTACTCCAATTGGAATTTTGGAAAAATTTGTAATATTGAATATTTTATTGCAATTTGAACTTTGGATGGATTTTCAATATATCCTACATTCTAATTATAGAATGGCACGGAATTCAAGTTTACACCATGATGTTTGTTACTATAATGTACACCCATAGTGAAATTTTCAGATTTTTTGAAATAATTTTCTATTTGATATGATTTTTCTTCATTCTATCTTCAAAAATTCTCAAAAAAATCAAATTTTCACAAAAAAATCTAAAATTTTGGTGAAGTAAAGAAGACATGTTATTTCATCTCTGAAAAATAAATCAAAAAATTTTCATGCATATCTTGTCACAAAATGGCAGCAAACTAAGTGAGGGGCGGTGAGGCTTAAAATCAGTGGTTATAGGCCCGTCCTTTTAAGGGTTAAGTATTTCCCAAACCTATAAAGCACGTTAAGCCCCAAGTCAACACGAAAAAGAGATTAAAACAATCCACACTTTTAAAGGTAAAGTTAGAACTGTCAATTATGAACATCTTCACATCATTCAATTCAGGCACCTATAATCTTTTGAGATGCAGATTCTTTGATACACAGTTTTCTCCATTTGTTCGAGTAAAAAACCAGCAGCTTAAGTAGGTTAACTCATAAACGGAGTACAGAGACTTCTGCGTGCAGCACTAATTATAAGCAAAATCCAATTTAAAATTCAATTTAGACCTAGAAAAGAGTCACTAATCGTCATCGTCGTCGTCCCCACCATGACCATGGTTGATCTTTTGAGCTCGATATAATTCTGCGACCTGCATTAGAGAAGACCAGAATTAGAGCCTTTCTTGAAACAACACATTCCCGGCTACACAGAAGTATATCAAACAAGTCAATGAGGTATATCCCTTCTGACAGACATCGCTCTGAGTGTGTTTCGATACTAAAAAGCGCATTGATTTCGAGGCAAGTCAATAATCGAAAGCGTCTTGATATTGACTTGTCACATGGGCACTTTGTTCAGTCCGATTTTTATTTACTTATTTACCGCAACATGCAATGTTCTCCACCGATTGTGATGTCATAAAATTTGTGAAAAATATAATTCCGGGGTTAAGGAACACTCAGTCAAACCTGCTCTGCTGAAGTGGCTTCAACAGGCGTCTTGTCTTCCCGTAATCTTAACAACCTTGGAAACCGTAATGATATTCCCTGCATCAAAGAATAAACAAAAAAATGGGTATCAGCTGGAGAGTGCATGATGGAACCCAAGCCTGTAAAAGCAGAATCAAAATCAGAATAAACTGTTCATCTATAGTATTGGTGAAACTAACTGCATCTTACTAAAATTTGAAATTAGTATTTGTCAGGTTGGCGGAAATAATAAAGCAGAACCAAGGCAGGAAAAATTAACACCTTGGTAGCATCAACCAACCCTACAGCTGCTCGATGTACAGGGCTGATACTCAAATCAGCGGCTTTCACTTCCCAGACCTGAAAAAATAAAAGAATTGTAAGTAGAGGTGATTTCATGCAGGACACAAAAAATCTTGGGAGTAAACTTAATGCTCTTAAAATGTGATTTCCATGAAGAAGTGACATCAATCAATCCATACTGAACAAATTTCTTACATTAAGCAGCACACAACCCAAACAGACAAAGTGAGCATTGACAACAATTAAAACAAAAGGTTACTTATTTTCAAGGCAGAACAATCCACTTGAACAAAAACATGAAATTGAAGTTTACCTCAACATCCTCAAACCAAACATCTACTCCAATAGTCTCTCCATATCGGTAATATGACTGCAAAGAATAGTGTCACATCACAAACAGCAGGACATCGGTTAATGCACAAACTACAGATCAGATATATAACTACAGATCAGATATATGCATGACACAATAAGAGAGGAAACGAGGACTCTTGGTCGACTGCATCACAAAATGAGAAAATAGTTTCAATAATGTAAAGGAAGTCATGTGATGAAGTGCTCAATCGGTGTTTCTCATTAAAAGTGCTCACTCAGCAGTAATAGAAGACACAGAAACCCGAAAATACTGATGTCCCAATCCAATAGATATCAGACCCTCAAAAGTAATTGATTCAAACCTTACCCTGGGTTCATCTATGACATGTTTCCTCAGAGTCACAGAACGCTCTTCCAATACAGCTTCAGTGAAACCCGTTCCTGAGTAACACACATCAAGTGCCAAACTTCCCATTACCAACACAATCTACCCAATGTAATAATGACATGCTAAAACACCAGTAATTTTACACTACAGGACTCTTCTGAACGAGTTAAATTAATGCAAACAGGAAGAGAGCATGCTATATTGTTACAGCAACTATGCAGTTTGCTATGTCGGCGTTTTACCACCCCCAATGCTTCTTCACACTCAGTCATCACCCAGCCTATGATTGATATAGAAACCAAATCTTAGATTTTGGTTCACGTCGATGAACACACAGAATACCCTATGGAACCTTCTTCACCCTGTCAATATGCCCCACAGAGGCCCATCATGCCTTCAAGATTTCGACAAAATGATCCATTATAATTTGGACGCATATCATTATCCTCCCTAAAGAGAAGATGTCTTAAAGGGTCAATAAGAAGTTACTAGTTTACCAATTTTGCAGATACTCTGAAACTCCTCACGATCGTCGTCATAACACGCCAATAAGAATGCGCCATACACACCTGCAAGGCAAAAATAGAAACATACACCCATCAACAGAGCCTCATTTAGACCCTCGATAGACTGTAATCTAAAACACATAACAGGAAATTGACATCAAGCACGAGCACTTACCAACACGTTTTCCACGCCCATAGAAGGCTCCAATGGGTACAAGATCCAGGGAGTCCCCGGTTCTACAGCAGAATCCAACACAACAATCACAGATTTATGGCTGAAATATTTGAAAATTCATTTGCATCCCAGCACCTTGTGAGAGAGCTTAACAGTACGTCTATTAAACCACAGTTGTCATGCAAACTGCCGACAGTATTCAAGGAAACCCCTTGCACTTAAAGAACGAGTTCCAGATATTCCATTGACCTTTCCAAATAATCAACTACAGTTAATTGAAGAAAATGATTTCCAAAATTCAAAGTTCCAAAAGCACATCAAAAGTCGGAATACAGATGAATGGAATCCATCTAAAAGTTTGAGAGGTTTACGTAGTCATGTAGTCTTTCTTGAGCTTCAGCCAATTGTTCGAGCGCTTAGCAGGCTCATACGTTGCCTCTTTGGACAATGTCTTTACAATCAACCCTTCGCAACTGTACATTTAAGCATCTGATCAGAAAAAAAATACAATATATATCGTACACGGTAACTGAAAGTGAGGTCAAGTACACAAGGGCAGCAAATGGTAGGAGGAAAAGAGTGTTGCGGAGGTAATCATGACAATGGAATATGATTGAGCTAATAACAGGCTCTCACAAGAATGAAGGACAAGATCATACATCAAAATGACCCAATCCATGCCACCTTCCAAGAATAGCAGAGGAAAGGTGAGCATCAGCAGACCTATCATTTATAGCATCATCCAGGAATTTTTGAATCTCCTCCAAATCATTTGAGTTCTTAGCAGTCGCAAACTTGAACACTCCTGGTACCTCTTGAAATGAAGAGTACATCAGCTGCACCTCAGGAACGAAGAAACCATTAAAATGAGGCGAAGTGGTAGACCAAACCAGGTGAAAGCACAAGAAAACGAATTCTTCATGTTACATGTTTCAACTCTATAGTAACTAGTCGTGCGTGCCCGCTTTACCTCTCTTCGAATATTCAACTGTTCTTTCAACAACGGACGGCCATTCAGGTAAAGAATGTCAAATGCGAAAAGACACACTTGTATCTTGATATTACTCAACGTGACCCCTTTCCGCCCTCTGGTACTCAAAACCTGCAGTTATTCCATGAGCATTGGCATCAGGGATCCAATCCGAGCTAGGGGGAGTTTTGGAAACAAGAGATTCAAAGAATGTGGTATTTCAAACAATTTAATGACATTAAACGTACTGTGCAGTGAACCATTCATTATCGGTAGTCTCTGCAAATAACATCCTACTTCCTCAAATTCAAGAAGATTAATATTCAAGTTCCCAGAGCACGAAGAGTATGACCCACCTGAAAGGGCAGTATCTTATCCTTCTCGCGGTCGTATGCCACTACCTCACAATCAATTACGTACGTTTTGATTCCCGGTTGCACAGATCTGCAAGCCAATCATTGTTCATTAGCAGCAGCTCTGTCAATTCTCTTCCTTCAAAGGCAGACTGCAGAAAGTCAACAAGTTCTCGAGCAACTGATAACAAGAGTGAACCATGTGCTAGGGAGTTCAAAGAAAAAGAAGTCACATCAAATTGGCATCTATCACCTGCCTTCACTCATAAATTCAACACGAAACATGATGGCTGCAAGTTCTAGGAACAACGGTCTTATTCGCTAAAAGATTTCGTATGATAAAACATACCTAGGCATTGCTTCAATGATGTCAGGAAACTTCCCAGTGTTGTGTTCAGCATTTCTGCTGTAAATCTCAATTGAGCCGTCTTCCAGACAATGAATCTGCAATTTACAAAAGGTGGTGAAAGGATTTTCAATCAACAGCATTGCATGACAAGACAATTTCTCCAAAGAAACAAGACTCTGCATTTGAAGGACCTCAAGTTTAACAATCCTGTTCTCAAATCAAGAAGCCTGAAACAGATTCATGCTGTGCAAGATAGCCTTCTCAATTGAAGTTTCTTTCCTCCTACATTCAAGCCGTAAGAAACAACCCAAGACCGCCCCCGCCCCCCTTCCTCTCCAATCACACCAAATGAAGGCCATAGAACAAAACCAAGATCTAGTTCAGTAATTGATATATCCGTACTTAGAGGAGCGAAGACAATTCAAGAACCAAAGATTGATGCAGGCTAGTACAACTCTACTATTCTTTGATCCAACAATTTGTGCTCAAAGAACAAAGTAGAAATTTCTCTCAATTTTAGGTCATGAGGATATCATTCATACTGCCACCACATTAGTAAGAACTGCAGATATTTGCTCTCTTGAAAAGACAAATCGCGAACTCAAGATCTAACCTGGGCTCGTTCACCGTCGTATTTATATTCACATGAGAACTCCATGTCCTGGAATTTGTCGAGAACCTGAGAAACCCCCGTTGTAGGCTTGGCAAGCATGGGTCCAACGGGAACACCCAAAGTAAAATTGCAAATTTCAGGTAGCTTGTGGATACCATGTTGTAAGATAGCGTTTATGATATTTTCGTATATAGGAAGCACTGAGTAGGTTTCTTTCATAAACTCCTCCGCCTGCAATCAAATCCATTCTCATAACCAGGATGCAATGCTAAATAAACTCGGCCGATTAACATGGTATAAAGTACAAATCTCCCAAAATCTTCTAAGAAAACAACTCGACTAAATTGTAGTAATCAAACCCCGTTGAGATGACCTTCTCAAAGCTGAGTAAAGAATGATATTATCAAGTCTTTCCAACTCAGGCCTTCATTCACAAATAACGACCCCACCACCACCCCTCCAAAACACGTGCTTTCCAATGTCAGCAGACAGAAGGTGTACCTCTTCTAACCGAGCAGTCAGTTGACTAGCAGGAACCTTGGGAATCTCGGAAAGCACCGCTGCGTGCGCCAAAGCTGCTAACACCGTCTTCTCTGCCAGTCCTATTCGTAATTTGGACTACAAATGAAAACAAAAAATATGAGAAACTATGATCCACAGTCAACTAATGACTAGTTTGTTAAAAAAGACTCCACGAGGTAAATGGAAGGAGGAATCGACTTACCTGAAGTAGCCGAACGACATAGAGGGGCTCACACCCTGTGGCTGCTACAAGTAGTGCTTTCATTCGTCCACGCTTCTTATCCTGACTCTGGTTGCCGGTGTCCTGCATAAGGACAGCCACTTTCGGGTTACGATTGTTAAACAAGCAAAAAGATAGAACTATGCAATTTGCTTCGCCACCAGGCCCTTGGTGAGTGGTCTACAACCTCCCGCTTAAAAATTGTATAAGAAATTCGTAGGCATTTTGATAAAATCTTGATCTCCACAGAAAATCGTGATCTTGCTCTTGTATCCAAGATCTCTCCAAAGTTCAATACATCTCCCAAGAATAAAACACTTAAAGTATGTTAAAATGCTTAAAACTGACGCAAAAAGTATCCTCTACCTTGATGCCAGAAGAAATCAGTGTCATCTTTTATTTAGCCTACCTTTGCAATCTCGCGAAATGTTTCCAGCACTTTCACACATGTCAAGGGGGGTGGCTTGAACATGAGTTTCTGCGACGTTCGGCTGGCCTTTGCAACAAGACCAAGGTCCCCTAGCGTCTGCAATCACTTCATTTCTCAGACATATACGCGCAGATCATGAATTCACAAGGTACCAAACTGACACAATAAAATCAGTAGCAATCGCTAAATTCCTTACAGCGTCTCACAACCAAATAATAATCCCATACTGCAAACCCTAAACCCCGGAGATATAATCATACTCAAATTTCATGAAAATCTCCAAGCATCCAGATTCTACCGGCATTCAGGTGTTGAACGAGGATGAATGCTACTTCCTAACGTAAACCTTAACCTAAATATAGTCACTCCAAACAAGCTGCATTGCAAACCGTGAGCAACCTTCATTTGAGCTTTGATTTGGTCATCTTTTCGTCCATATGCCTCAGTCAGGACTTTGATGATGGATGCATCGCCAATCCCTAACTCCACACCTTCGTGTGCCGGTGCAATCCTGTTAGCTGACAAGGTCACGACCGCTAGCAGATCCTTAGGAGTGGTCGCCAGGACCGTCCGAAACACATTGCACAAAATGTTCGTCATGGCTAGTCTTCCTGATTCATCAGAAATCACTGCAAAAAACACAGAGTGCTTACAAGTACGAAACTGCTATCAAGGATCCGATCCGAGGGACCTCCGGCCGAATGAGCACGTCTTTCTTGCACTTGACATGAATCTCGTCCCGTCATAGAAATTCAAACAACTACTCCCATTCAGGAAAGCCACTTCAACACTGTACTCATTTAACCTAAAGATATACACTCCATTCAATCATACTCAAATTGCATCGGAACATCGGTATTAACAAAAAAAGTTCATCCCGAACTTACTGTCAAAAGCGCTGGCCAGAAACAAGAACGGCACATGCTCCCCGGGCTTCCAGAACGCAGCTGCTTCAGAGTCAAATTCGGTCTCTTTCTTTGTCAGAAGCGCAACTTTCTCAGCAACAGAAGAAGCGACTGCTTTCTTCCCCTCCACCTTCGCATCAGTCCCCTCCACCTTCGCATCAATCCCCTCCATCTTCGCATCACTCTCCTCCACCTTCACGTCGACCTCCATCTCCTCCTTCATGCCTTCCTTCGCAGCTTCTTTCACAGCTTCCTTCTCAACTTCTTTCGCCTTCGCCACCGACGACGCCGGAGGACGACCCTTGCCCTTGGAACTTCCCCCTCGGGCCTTCTCCATCATCCTCTCGTACGCGGATTTCTTCTCCGCCATGATGCCTTCTCCTATAAACCTCCTCCCCTTATCACTTCCAAGCACACTTGTAGCTCTTCTTCACGTCCATAACAAACTCATTCATGCTCCAATGTCTTCAATGTCTTCAAGAAGTAACATAGCTCCGCCAATCTCAATAAGAAAACTATACGATGAAAGCGACCATAATTTGAACAGATTCTCCTGTCATAAAAACTCGTGCACAAACCCTAACCCTGTCAAGTTTCCGTCAATTGGCTGAATCCATTGGAAATTCATGAATTCTCAAGACGATCACTTCTAAACCCTGCTAATACGCAGAGGAGCTTGAATTCCCTCTCACAGGAGTCACTTGACCTGCCAATACGACGCTTGAAATCAGTGTAATCTGCATTTGAGAGAGAGGCTTGCAAAAGGAGCTTGATCGGGGAGCGTTTCAGTATCAGTGTCGCGGGATGCAACAATGGAATTCTGGAACAAAAGAGGAGTGACCGGGCCTTGGAGCTGCAACCAAGGCGGCAATGGCGGGAGGGTGACAATGCCGACGGGAAATTTTGAGGGACCGTCAGTCGGGAAACTTGAAAGTGGAACGTTCAAATTTTTGTAAGCATGTTTGACAATGAAGAAAGGGAAGGAAGGGAATTGCTTGGAACTTGCTGAGGGAATGGCGGGAAGTCTCATCTTATAGAGGAAGCCAGGCACAAGGGAAATCCGTCCCATGAAGTGGGACCAGCAGGGTAAAAACTCAGAAATTGGGGGGTAAAAGTAAATCCTTGCCCCTATTTTGTGCCGTCCCTAGGGTATGTTGTAGATCTCTCCGAGCGAATTTGGGGCCTCTGATTGCACATATGAATTCAGAATTTGCAAAAAAAATCATGTGTGAAAAATAAAAAATTCCTGCATTTTCTCCAGGGGTAAAATTTCTGCGTTTTTACCCTGCAGGGCCCACTTCGTGGGACGGGTTTAACGTCCTGCCAAGGGAACTGAAGTCTCATCTTATAGAGGAAGCCAGGCACAAGGGAACTAAAGTCTCATCTTATAGAAGAAGCCAGGCACAAGGGAACTGAAAAGGGCACAAGGGCATAGGTTTTGTTTTTTCATTTATTTTAGGCAGTGATCATCAGTGGAGTGATGAAGCTATTTACATCCACGAAAATGGATGAAACTTGTAATAGGTGGATGAAATTTTATGTATTCATCCAAAAGAGTATACACTCATCCAAAATCAAGTGATATCCTTCGGTAGCGTTTCTGTGACTTGGCATCCACTAGAAAGGGAAGAATATCTCCCCAAATATTATATCCCCGTTAAAAAATTTAGTATCACTTTTCAGCAAAAATTCACTCAACACCTCCCCTTGGAAACAACCTGAAGACTTTGAAGTATTGGTATGGACATATGGACTTGGTATTGACAAATGAATAAGTTAATCCTTGAAGGGCCCCCCAAACGCCTTTGGATGATATTTAGTATCTCTAGGAGACTGAAAAAAATAGTCTTTCATTCAATTATGGGATCCAAGAAGGCAGTGTTGGAAATTCTCTCTTTGTGATATTGTTGATTTTTCTATGTTCTTGTATAAAATGATGCTTAATCCACTGATCACTATGCTATGTGGTGTCATTTGACAACTTCAAGTTTCTTATTCTTGAAGTGAATTTGAGACATGAAAGTTATTCTTCTTGAATTTGAAACTAACTAATGAAATCATTTAATGAAATTTAGTTTCTACTCCAACTTGAAAATTTGGATAACTTCTTGTAATTTGAATTTTGGTTCTATAACCATGGTCTATTCTTTATCTAATTATAGAAGCACAATAAATAATGATATTTTATAGCAATACATACACTGTTGGAAAAAAAATTTGATTTTTTGTAAAAAATTATGTAATGATGTGAATTTTTTCACTTTTTTCTTTAAAAAGATCACAATAATTTCAAAAAAATTATGATTTATAGAAGGCATGTGATTTTGTTTCTAGAAAATAATATATAGGATTTCAAGGATAAATACTTACAAAATGATAACATACATAATAAAAAATTGTTGAAATTTATTTTAACTTGTAATGACACGTAAAATCATTTGAAGAAGGTTTTGATAATGGTTTCTAATATTAAATTATAAAAATTTTAGCTAATTTTTGTTGGTATTTAATAGAAAAATCTACATTATCTTAAAATACTATTTAAAATTCTATATGAATAAACTATGAATTTTAAAGTGTTTAAAATAGATTTATCCAAATAAAAATCTTGAGTTTATATAAATAGAGGTTGTACATTTCAGGTGAGAATCTCTTAAGGGCAATTTTATAAACAAGTTACAACTAGTTGCAACTTAGATGAGAAGTGGGCTTTCAAATTTCAAATTACCATGTGTGGCTTTCACATGGTATAGTCAAAATTGAAGTTTTGATACCCCCAAGACTGAAACCTCAAGTTATACAAGTGACTGTTTGAAAAAGGGAGGTGATTGGAAAAGAGGGGGAAAATGCCAAACCTTAAAAAAAAAGCTTAAAATCTTAATTCTATAGTTACATACATTTTGTGAAAACTTATTTTTAATAGGCATTGATTCTCCTCATAAATAGGTAGAATCTAGAAAATCATGACTCACAAAACCAAATCAATTTTTTGGTCTTTTACTTCTACAAATGTTACCCCAATTATATAGATGGATTTCGGTGTAGATGAATGAATGCTGGAAAGAAGTATTGACTATATACTAAAGTCTATTCAAGATACAAACTACCTATTTTATCTTTCTAAAATTTATATATATTTTTTAATGCAATTGGTTACTCCGTATTTTTTATGCAATTAGATGAAGCATCTCAAATTTCAATTTCATGAAATCAATACTTCATTTTTGAAATTTTTTTATTTTTATTTCATAATTTTACATGATAATTGTGTACCACTGCAATAAAAAATTGTGTACTATGCAGGAGAATGTTACACACGCTAAATCCATCCCACGAAGTAGGACCTGCAGGGTGAGTTTTGTGTTCTTTGGGATAAAAGTAAAGAAAAAGCCCTATTTTATGCGAGGTTTAAAACCTCTTCATAGAAGTTTGGGGACTCTGATTGCAAATATGAATTCAAAATTTTGCAAATTTTATCATGTGTGGCAAATAAAAAATTCCTGCGTTTCCTGGCTAAATTCACCCTGCAGGTTCTGCGTTACGAACTTAAAGAAGCCCGCTTCAGAAAGAGTTTAAATTAGGGTTTGGCGCGAGTTACGAACGCGACTACTTGCGAGTTGCGACAATTCCGATAAGGAGTTGCTCCCTCAGTTCATGGCTTCCACTTGCCTCTGTCGTAGATCAGTGTGCATGCAACTACTGCGTGTTTCCAATCACCTTTCACGTCGGGATCGAATCGGACCTTCTGCAATTCAAAACCGAAGCTACAGTGTTACCGAGTTTTTCCGCCATCGCCGATCGTTGATGCCAGCCGCTGTGCAATTTTCTCGAGGTCAATTAGCTCCTCAATTAGGTCTACGAATTGTTGAATTGAAACTAGCATTTCTGTCGTTGATCAAGGGTTGGTTGAATTTTCTCCGAATAGAAGATTGAGATTAAGTTTGGTTTGGGCGAGCTTTATCTTTTTGTGTGTTTTTTGGTTGGCATGTTGTTCTCTTGTCCCTTGCGGTGTGTGATTTAGGGCGGGAGCATGCATTGAAGGTGTGTGGTTCTTTGCTTTGTTTTAGATTTGAGTGTTGCGCGGGGAAAAAGAGGAGGGATGGACGGGGAGGGCGAGTCTACTCCTCCAATTGCAAGTATCTCAGATACGAAGATAGGTACGTTTTTTTCCTCCTTTCTCTTCGTTTGCTGTTGCTGGATTTGCTTTGCTACTTTGTCATTGATAATTCGATCGAATATCGGTTCACGTTTGATTTCGTAGTATCCATGTGTGCGGTCACATTGACTCCCAATTCGACAAGCTCTGTTCCGGTTCTGCTTGTCTACTGTTCGTGTGAGCTAGCAGGAAGGTAGGAGATACTCTTTCTTTTAATTCGAGCATTTAATCAATATGTAAAAGTGCAACTTTGGAGATTTCTATAGAGGAGAGATCACTTTGGGTACCGGAAAAGCCAAATTCTCTTTGATATCAATTTTTTCTCACTCAATGTATGAAGTTCTTATGCAATCGTTGAAAGTGAGAGTTTGTAGACTGCTCTCAGGGACCGTTGACAACCCCGTTTCCGTTCAACGAAGCCCAAGCAAGTGTATTGGAAGAGATGAGTTGTTGTTGGGAACAGGGGCCAGGTCCCTAACGGTTTTAGTATTCTCTGCCTTGCAAGCAGGAATGTGCGCGTGGATTAGTGTAGCTTTGTTTTTTAAATTTCATAGATATTAAAATATAATTCTGCTTGGTTATTTTATGCTAAGTTGTCAGTGGCCTATTTATCTTTCGAGATTTGGAAGAATTGAGTAGTGTTTGGTAGATTTCGCTAGGGTTTGTGACACCACTGTCCCAGAATTGGTTGCTTCACAATTTTCAATTCGTCCGATTAGTTACTGGCGATGTTTAGATTCTTGTGCGGATGTTTTCTTCGAAGAGTATTCTCTGTTCTTGTGACTGACCGTCACGAAGCGGGATTAGAAACAGTATTTCTAGGAATGTAGTAGAACGAAGGCTTCTCCCCTAGTAATGTAGTTTATAACTTTAAGGCATCCAGACGGTCTATCACGAACAACCATATTCTCGAATCTGTGTTCTACGCGCCTCAAGAGTGCAACATAGAAGTATTGCATTGTGGTCCAGATCTAGATAATTTGTTCTGCGTCTACTTTGCACATCATTTATCTGTTGTCACGGAACTTTATGGAAAGCTTTCCACATGGTTTGGACTGCCTTTGAAAACTGATTCTTCTCTTTTTTGTTTCGTGCCTATTGGTTTATCCCTCTTCCCAGCTTACCCTAGGGCAGCCTTTCGTTACTTTCGTCTAATGCTCCTTATATTCTGATATAGTACTTATGATGATTAAGTACTTAATTCTTATGCGATTGATTATGTTTGTGTATCTATCCAGAGGAGCAAGTGGTTGAAGGCAGTAAGAAAATTGAGCACGAAGAAAAATTTGATACAGGAGATGGAAAGGAAACTGCTGACAAAAATCAGGAGGAAGTAGCAAGCTTGGAGGGGGAATCGTTCCGTTTGACAGGGTCGTGCTCACTGATTCTTCACCGTGGGGACATAACGAAGTGGTACAAGGACGGTGAGACTGACGCAATTGTAAATGCTGCAAACGAGTGGATGCTTGGTGGGGGAGGGGTTGATGGAGCAATTCATAGAGCTGCTGGAAGAGGATTGTTCGAAGCCTGCAAGAAGGTCCCGGAGGTTTCCAGCGGAGTCCGGTGTCCAGTTGGTCGTGCCGTTATCACTCCAGGTATGTACAGATTCTACACCTGAATTTTTTTTACTAAGATAGGATGTACTGAAATCGGTAGGTACCTATATTCGTTTCCTACCAAATCTGAAACATGCATTTACATTTTGTATACGCGTAGATGATGGAAATAGTTGGTTTAGGATTTCCAACTTTGACAATTCACAGTATATGATAGGGATGTCCAAAAATTGTCTAAACCTGTGTGAGTGATCGCTTTAGTTGATGAGAATTGTATCCTCTACCTTAGAACCAGTGCGCATGGTTTGAGGATAGGTATCGTTCAAACCTTGCAATTCTCTTTTCTCTGTTTTCATCAAAGGTTGATGTTCTTGCAGGGTTCAAGTTACCAGTAGCGCATGTCATACACACTGTGGGACCAGTGTACTATAGTGAAAGGGACCCAGCCAGCTTATTATCTGAGGCCTACAAAAACTCTGTTACTCTTGCTATAGAGAAAGGGTTGAAGTACATTGCATTTCCCGCAATATCATGCGGCGTCTATGGATATCCCTATGATGAAGCAGCAGAGGTTTCCATCCAAGTGCTTCAAGAGAGTGCTGGCCAGTTGTTGGAGGTACACTTTGTTCTTTTCGAGGCCGGTACATATGCTGCTTGGCTAGCTGAAGCCAAGAATAAGTTGGAGAGACTATCGATCTAAATCTTAGGTCTGATTTGTAAATATCTGTTGTTTAGTTTAGACCCTATCTTGCCATGCTTTTCTCATTCAACTGCTATATCCCTGAATCCCCTTCGATTGTAAAATTCTTGATGAGTCACGCTGTTTAATGTAGTGTACTTCTGGCTCTTAGCAGGAAGCTGGCTCTATGCCCAATTGATTGTTTGCACTTTGAAAGTGATTAGTTGCAGCTCTGGATTGTTGCGATCGAGCAACTATTTCATCTTTTTTAGGAATTTGTATTCTAATAGCTTACTCTAATAAAAGTTAGGTGTCATTGGACAAACACATTATAACGCTTGACAAATCCAATTTTTTTTCTAACTGTCAGTATGAGAAGGATACTATATTCTGATTTTCGTTTTCGAGCACCATTTTCTGCTCTCAGCTAAAACATGTCTTCGTAGTACATGTACCACTTCTTGGTGTCTATTCCTATTCAATCATCTGCATTTATGTATTCACGACTTACGATAATTTGTGGGTAGAAATTTACAACAAGTCAGGGATATTTAGAGGAGCAGCCTCATTATGGATATGATGATCTCCTCCTGTTAATTCATTGCAGAAAATTGAGTCTGTGACGCTGGCATGTTGCTATAAGAAAAAGAATGGGGTCTAAGCTAGAGAAGGCCCCTTCCCTTTGAGAAATTATGAGCAACAAATTGCTAAATCTTAAAATAATATTTTTTTTGCAAAATTTAAATTAAATTAAATTAAGTCACAGCCTAGTTTGGATTGTCTAGGCTGGATTGCAGTTTTTTTGTAATTTATTTTGAAAAAAAATACTACGTATCATGTTTTTATTCAGCAGTCGTTTTCATTGATGGTGCAGATTTGAAGCCCTCTTGATGCCCCATTCTTCATCTAATGTCTGTTTCCAACTGTGTTGGCTGTCAAACCTTCACTAAGCCATAGGAGGTCCTTAACTCCTAAATGCCCGAGGCACCAAATTTTGGTGTCGGCAATACTTTGAAGTTAAATAAAACCTAACCAAGTTGCTATTTTTAGTAATTTATATCTTTGAAAAATTCTTTTAGCGTCAAAAATTTGATTTTGGAAATGATTGATTATGATTTTTCTATTCAAGATTTTGTGCAAGGGTGTTCATTGCAATCTTGACTTTCTGTAGTGTTGAGGGCTCTTGGAAATGAGCCTCAAAAACACTAGATCTTGGAGAAAAAATCGCCTTAGAAATTCATTTAAAAAAATTGTAGAGTAGATTTTGAGAAACCGTAAATTTGATTGGGGTTATGCATGTTCAGGTCCTTTAACCTCATATTTTTTTGGTGACCAAATTTTTAGATTTGGCATGTAAAAAGGGGATTGAAAGACTTCAAGTCAATTTCTTAGTTTTAACACCCTCATGTTCAAACATTATAATCTTTCAATTCATAAGTGATATTGTTGTGTTTTCTTTTCCTAAGTGATCCTAACATGTCTAGTTTGAATTTGTACGGTTACAATTCAAAAAAAATTAATACAACTTATCAAAATGTTGGCTTTTTGTTCAATTTAGAGCAAATTCTTAGAAGTTCGAAAAAGGCCTTGGACATATAGGGGTTAACCCCAAACTACCTGAACAATCATATATGGTTGCTCCAAAATTTCAATTCATTAGTGTGTGGGTAGTTAAATTCCATTGATTGTTTAAAAAAATTTACGGGCAATATTGAAGGTTAGCTATTGGAAATTTTTATTTTTCATTGAAAAAAGTAAATATTTGATTTTTGGGAAGTCCTCAAAAGTGGCTTACATGTACCATAAGTGGAAGAGTAAAGTATTTTCATGAATTTCATTGTTGTAAATTTAAACACGCAAGTGTTGATGTGGAGTTATTTGTGCTTTCTACTTATCAAATAAAATTGCATTTCAACAATTGTAAGGTGGACTGTGTAATGAGTTTGAAAGCTCTTGATTTGAACTTATGGTTTTTGGAAGTGCATTTTAGAGTGTAAACACAATTTCCTGTTGTTCATATCACCTCCAATCCCAAAAAACTCTTGTATGCAAATTTCTCAAACATTGTAGGAAAGGGTAGGATACTAAAAGTAGGATACATACATTTCTCTTGTTATAATCTCACAACTCCCATGCAATTTGACATCCAAAACTCACACATGTACTAATAAGCAAGTTCTTTAAACATCTATATGGCTAGATTTTGGCTAAAAGAAAAAACAATTTGCTTCATTGGAGATAACTACAAGCCCACATTCTTTTTTCATAGGAAAAATACACTTGGAAATGCTTAGGGGTTAAAGTGATTGTTTACTATCCGATATGCAATTTTGGAGGGTTTGACTTCTTAAGATATTTTTTAGTAAATTTTTGTGAAAGATAAATGGAAATGGCATCTAACCCAAGTCATTTCATGTGCATTGTCATTTCATGGAATTAATCATGAAGTATAAAGTCATAATCATATAGGACATTAAAATCATCCACCCCTTGATATGTTCATTTTTAATACATCGTTGAATGTAGTTGGCAGATTAGAAGCAATATGTATTTCTGTCTTAGAGAACACTTTTGGAGCTTGATTACTTTATGGGCCTCCTACCTTATTGCGATTGCCGTCTATTACATGCACTCAACCCTTCTAATGAGACATTGTATAATAATTTATTCTTTATTTATCTTTAGAATTTGTCATGATCATTATACCTTATTGTAACTATATTGCAAAAGCAATCTTTATTGTTTTTGTCTAAAATTTATATTTTTTAATATAAGGATCAATTTTATATAAACCTATAATCAACACTTTATAAACCATAGATTATTCATAAGTTATCCAAAACCACATACTAAGAGAACCTATCAAACTCTCTTAATTATCACAATAGAGAATTAACTTCTCCTTACCCAATCCCCACCCTTGAATTATTTTTGGAACAATGTACAAATTCTTACACATAAAGAATGACAAAAAAAATTGTATTTAAAGTTTTGTATGGGACTTATATGATTTTGAGTTTTTGACTAAAAGTTCTCCTAGTAGGATTAGGTGTACCTTCTACATGATACACATGATTGGATACTAATCACAACTAAGAATAAAAGCGGACTTTTTGTATTCATTCATTGTCGCCCCTCTAAAAATTGTTTATAACCAAACAACCATAGGCTTGAAGAGGTTATTGAATTGTTCCTTCCATTGGCATGGGCATGGCAACAAAAAAATGCTTGAGAGGATGTTTTGTGTCATTTGGATGATTTCAAGGAGGCCTCTAGAGGATGGAATTTGTTTTTTCATCCAATTTGATTAGGTGGGAGTTGCTTGAATTCATTTTCAATCAATAGTGTTAGATTTAGCTTCTAATTATATTTTTTGACTTCTATACTTAAGAAAATGGAAAGTCATGGAGCACATTTTCTCATGATTTGATTTTTAGACATGAAAATTATCTTCTTGAATTTGGTCCTAACAACTAATATGAAGCTTACCAAATTTAGTTTCTACTTGAATTTGAAAATTTTCTGAAATTGAATGTTATATATATATATATATATATATATATATATATATATATATATATATATATATATAAGGATTGCCTAATTTATAGAATTTCAACTCACTCCATCCAAACTTGTATCGCTTCTTTGTCAATAACTGTAAATATACATTGCAGGGATTCTTGCTTTACCATTTTGACCATTCTAAAGCACAATCTCCTATAAACAAAACATATCTCTCACAGGCAACAAACTTTGAAACTTAACAAAACCTTGATACTTAACAAAATCCTAATACGTAATAAAACTCTAATACGCAAGGTAAAGAATTTAGGGTTTGGAGGTGAAGACAAGGATTCAGGTAAATGTAGTTGTTGTAGATGAAAGCAACAACAATCATCCAAACATTATAAGAACAACTTAGATGAATGCCTAACTTATTTTAATTATATTTTAAAATTGTCCAATTTTTGTATATTATTTTTGGAGCTGTGTAACTATTTTTTGCACTTTAATTCATCATTAAGCAAAATGTTGCCCAAGCTGCTGGAAGCTACAATATCCTTGCATGAAGACAATTGAGGGTCAATCAACAACAAGGCAATTGCACAACGTTCCTTTTAACCCCTAAATGCCCAAGGCACCCAAATCTGGTGTTTGCAAAACTTTGAAGTTAAATAAAACCTAACCAAGTTTTTATTTTTAGTAGTTTTTATTTTTAGAAAGTTCTTCTTGAAGTCTAATTTTAGCACCAAAAATTTGATCTTGAAAATAAATGATAGTGATTTTTCTATTCAAATTTTTGTACAAGGGTACCCATTGCAATCTTGACTTCCTGTAGTGTTGAGAGCTCTTGGAAATGAGCCTCAAATACACTAGATCTTGGAGAAAAAATCACATTCAAAATTCATTTTAAAGAATTGTACAATAGATTTTAAGAAGCCATAAATTGATCGGGGTTATACAAGTTAGGCCCTTTAACCTCATATTTTTTTGATCACCAACTTTTTAGATTTGACTCATGTAAAGAAGATTGAAAGATTTTTGCAGTTTTAGCACCCTCATGGTCAAACATTATAATCTTTCACTCCATAAGTGATATTGTTGTGTTTTCTTTTCCTATGAGATCTCTAACATGTCTAGTTTGAATTTGTACGGTTACAATTCCAAAAAAATTGATACAACTTATCAAAATGTTGGCATTTTGTTCAATTTAGAGCAAAATCCAAGAAGCTCAAAACAAGCCTTGGGCATTTTCTGGCTCCGAAACCACTGAAAACTGTCATTTCTGCTGCGATCACTCCCTAAACCAAAAAAAACTTTTTTTTAGAATCTAACCGTAGGATCTTGTACTTCACTTGTCTCAAATCATGTGGCAAAAATTTCATGAAGTTTGACCGTACGGATTGGAAGATATTAGCGTTTGAAGTTGAAAAAAGAAGTTTTTTTGAACTCTGGATTGCAATTTCAGATGACTTTGACGGCCATTTGTAGATTTTTTTTGCACTACACACCATAAAGTTAAATTTTTTTATGTTGAACATTTGAGTTGAGAGTCGGGGAAAAAAATTTCAGAATGTCAAAACTTGATTTTCACATATAAAAAAATTGTTAAGTAGAAGTAGGTCCAAAATTGAACAAAACACTAAATCTTTAATAGCTCTTAGATGGAATTAAGAAACCATAATCCCAATGGTGGGATTGTTCTTGAAAACAAACTTAACCTTTTCCAAAAAAAAATTTGAAAGATTTCGAAAATTGCATTCAAAAATGAATTTTATAAGTTGTTTTTTGAAAAAGACGCTTAGATTACCCGAAAAACAAGATTGTCCATAACTTTCTCATTCTGAGTCCAATTAGAATGAATCAAAGCTTCAAATATAGACAAAAACATGATCTTTGAGAAAAAAAATCAAAAAAAAAAAATTCAATTTTTTAAAGTTTTTTTTTTCTGCCCGGCGAACTGCTTTTTTGACTTCGGGCAGCATAACTTTTTTTCCCGGACACCGATTGAAAAAAAAATTATATTTTTGGAAAGCTAATGTGATTTCCTATCTTCAAAAAAAGTTTCAAAAAATCAGGTCGAAATTTTAGGTCGCACAAGCCTGCCCAAAATTCCAAGTGTCCCCCGAGGGAACTTTGAGCCTTTAGGGGTTAATGGTTAGTTATTGAAACTCTAAAGCCACAGATATGGTGATATCACCTAAGAACATTCAAATAAACATTTGAACATGGTTGTTGTTTCAAAGTTGACTAACTTTTTTTTTTAGGATCTTGTTGGGAATCAAAACGAAATATTAGATTATCTTGACATGCATTTTTTGGACACAATATGGATAAACTATATATTTTCAAAGTCTTGAAAATATCCAAAATTGGTGTATCCAAAATAGATCCTTGACTCTCATGACAGAGGTTGTACATTTGGGACAAACAATTGGTTGGGCACGGTTTTAGGCGCAGTTATTACTGTATACAAGCTTACATTGTAATCAGCTCCCAGCTTGTCATCCATCTCCTAAATTTGCTAACGTGCACTTTTGTATGGTATATTTATTACATTAGACTAATTGAGAAATTTTGTACCACAATATTAACCCTTAAACGTCGAAGCGGATGTTTTGTGGCGGATGAATGACAAGAGAATCTCCTATGTAGGACATGAGTGCAACTATTCATCTTTCGAATTTTGTGTGGAAAAGAAGATTATGAATAGTAGTTTGATCTCCAGTGAGCACTTTTGTTTTTTTTAAAGAAGATGATGTCATCCGATGCCAAAAGGGATGATTTCCATGGTCACCGGCCCGACGTTCAAGGGTTAATTAGCCAAGAAATGTATTGTTCGTCAGTGACCATGTTTTTGAATTGATCCACTTTGTGAGCGAGCAAGGTCTCAAAAAAATCATCACCTAAGGTAACTACACCTAAAAGCATACAAATAAGTAATTCAATGTGGTTCCCATTATTCATAGATATAATATATAGAATATGGATGCTCCATATGAAATATTGATATGGTATGATATATAGATACATGTACGGGATATAGGATATGGAATATGGCTATTGATCCCATGTTGATTGCAATTTAGTATATTAAAAAAATATATAGATATGGGGGTAATGAAAATACAAAAATGGGGGATTATTAATTCACTTACTTATTTAACCTAGGACATTGTAAGCCCCATGGGCATTTTCAAAGTCAAAAACTAAATTTTCACATAGTTCTTGATTTTAAATGCTTTCACGCTAAAATATGAAATGTAGCTTCAATAATCTACTTTTTATTCCACTTGAATTTCTTTCAAAATTGTTAAAATTACAATTTTTGTGAAACTTTGAAGATAGCATGTTGAAAGTTCTAAATACACCAGTTTTGAACTTTTTTTCTGTCACATTTCTCTTAGTGTGAGCTCAAAGAGTACATCAATTATAATTACCATCATATGTTTGTCACTACCATTTCCATTTTTCTTAAGAAATTTCATACTATTTTCAGCATTTTTGTAATTTCTATGATTTTTATAAAGATATTTTTTAAAATCATATAAAATTTAATTTGTTGTTTTTTATTATAAAAAAATTAAATTAAAATTTGGACATATATTACTACATGTTAAAAATATCAATTTTTTGAAATATATATTGTACGTTGGGAGCTGGGTCGGCACTTCTTTGCCAAATATTTATTTTTTTCCAAAAATTAAGGTTCGGCAGATGCTTAAAATAGAATTTTTTGCCAATATTTTTGTTCCACCATACAATTTTTTTTGTTTTTGAAAAAATAATTTCCCTAAAATTCCGGCATCTATTTTTAGAATTATTTTCGGTCGGCCCTGCCCCCAATGTACGGTATTTTAATATAGAAATCTAATGAAGTTTAACCAAACCTAGACACAAAATCTCCTTTGAAGGTTCAGTGAGTGGGTGACATTACTATCTTCTCAAAAGAGACTATTACTTATTCCTTGTATATGGTGCAATTATACATGGAGAATAGAGTTGCACTAAATGATCTTTGATCATTTCTCAAGCATTGAATTGACCTTTAACCTTTAACCATTTGGCTAATGACCTTAAAAATAATCATTTTTGGTATTGTATGACATCAAGTACTTAGAAAAAAAGTGCTCATTAGAGGTCAAACTACTATGCATGATCTCCCCTTTTAGCACAAAATTCCAAGGATGAACAATTGCACTTCTGTCCTACATAAAAAAGATTCTTTGTCATTCATTAGCCAAAAAACGGCCGCAGTGTTGTTTAAGGGTTAAATGGCATTTCTTTGCATGGCAGGCAATCCAAGGGAGAATCAAAATCATTGCTTGCTCAAATTTTGTTCAAGCAAGGCATGCAAAAAGTGAACAATGAATAGTGCTTTGACTTTGCAACCTAAATGTGATGCTTGGCATGCCATATTCACTGTAGAAGTGGGTTCAGTAGGGTGAGTAGGTTGAAACATTCCCCCCAAAATGCAAAAAAACTTTTTGTCAACAATTCTCTCAAAACCAACCTAGGCTTGACCTGTCACTATTTTAAGGGTTAACCTCTTTCATTCAGTACTCCTGCTGTCAGTATAGATTCAAGCTTTGCACTCACTCACTTGTGCAACGCAATTTCCTTCAAATCTGTTTGCTCAGAAATGAAATTAATTTTCAAATAAATAAACCATGTTCATTTGATACTGTGGGCTGCCAATGCTTCCTTTCAAATTGTGCAACCTCTCCAACATGTTTTTCTCTCCACTGTCACATTATATTACCAAGGCTCAACATCTACTCAAACTAAAAAAAAAAAATCTCACTCAAATGAGATTCTATGGCAAGCTTTTTATTTCCTCATACTGTACCATAAAGCATGCGTTAGGTCAATAACCTCCTGGACACTCCTTCTGATGCGGAGACTCTTGCCTCAGCCTCGGCCAAGTCTCAGGGTCGGTTGGCCAAGACATGGCGTCACCAACGTAGCCAAGCCAACACATTGATCATATGAAGCACTGTTATTAGTACTGTCGTGTGTGTACGAGCAAGTGAGAGGGAAGTGAAGGGGAGGCTTCAAGCATTTGTACATTTCTTGCAAGTGTGATTGGCAAACTCTTTAGTGCCCAATTGACGACTGCCGTACCCACCGCAATGCTAGGCTTTGAAAGAGGCCAGGCAAGAGAGCTACTGAGCTAGTGGCCCATTGCGCAATTGTCAGCTATGGCAGGACTATGGCCGGACTATGGCCGGAGTCCAAGCGGGACTTCCTTACAATTTGTACTTGTTGCCAACCCTTACAATGCAAGAGTGTTGCCAGGAAGAAAGACGGTCTACCCTCGGCATGCCTCTCCATGTGCAGCAGTTCTCACTATCTGTTTTCCTGGGGTCCTTCATTATGGGTACATTGGCAACCGACTTTGATGCCCTGCATTAGGCTCATTCCCAAGTGTTTTTTGTGGTTCACAAAAGGAATTGGTACAGTATAGTAGGGTACAAGTGAAAATGGCGTTTTTGCAATTTTTTTTAGTACTATCAACTTTAATACAATCTTGAGCAACAATGCTAGGATGTGAGCCTACAAATGTGAATCTTGAACCTAGATATAAGTAGGTACTCTATAACCATTGAAGGTACCTAGAATGTATGTACCTATAATGTAGACTAATGTGCCCTATGCCGTTGCCACAACCAAATCAAAAATAAAAGTAATTTTTAAAACCAAAAATAACTCAAAAATCTATAACTTTCCTACTATAGGTCCAAATGCCACGAAACAAAGCCCGCGCACCCCTCCTTGGAAAGAGCTTTCCAACAGTACCTAAAACATGACACACGGTTCAAAAGATACATAATTTATTAATTTTTAAGATTAAAAAATAGCTCAAAAATTGATAACTTTCACATTGCAGGTCCAAAAGCCACGGATTAAGCTCATGCACCCCTCCTTGTCGAGGACTTTCCGACAACACCAAGCACGCCACTGAGAGATGCACAGGCTGGGAGATCTCAACGTAACAAAACAAGAAACAAACAAATAGCCAAATTTAAGGTATGGATATTCTACAAACATTGAAGGTGCCTATACCATACATACTTATAACATAGGTTCCCTATGACCATGGAAGGTGCTTATAACACAAGTATCTATAATATAGGTACCTACAACATAGATATTGGAACATAGAGATCTTGAACCATAGAAGGTGCCTATAAAATTAAACCTCCGAGGTTTTGCACAGTAGTTTGACCTCCAATGAATTCTCTTGAATTTTTTTAACTCCGAAAGTCCCATCGTCTCCTCAAGGAATAAATTGGATTTTGGGTAGGCTTCTATGGTCTCAATATTTGTTGCACGATTTTTTTAATTTTTTTGTGAAAATAAAAAAACACATTAGCTTGGGAAGAATATAGTTTTTATTTCAATTGGTGCATAGGAACTTGTGTTATGGCTCAAATAAGCTACATTTTAGTTCAATGCACCAAAGAAAATCCCACAAAAATTTAAAATTTAAAATATATTTTTTCTCATAGATTGTATTTATATCTAAATGAAGAGCTTTCATTCATTCCATTTGGATTAGTGATGTGAAAGTTATGGACAATCTTGTTTTGGAGAATCAAAGCATCTTCTTGAAAAATAACTTGTAAGATTTGCTACTGAATTCAATTTTTATAATTTTTCAAAAAACAAAATCACAAAGTCAAGATCTCTTGCTAGAACAATCTCATTGTTGAGATCAATGTGTTTCAATTTCATCTTAATTAGAGCTATTAATAGTTTGGTTTTTCCTTCAATCTTAAACTTACTTCTATCAACAATTTTTTAAAGAGTGAAAATTAGGTTAATTTTTTTTTGACTTTCAACTCAATTATTCAACAAAAAACCTTACAATTTCAAAATTAGTAGTACAAAAAATTTAAGCAACAAAGTTTCAAAGTAAAAATTATAGTCAAGCAAGGTGCAAAGGACTTTTTTTGTTCACTTTAAATGCAAATATCTTGCAATCTTTGTGATCAAAGTTTCTGAAATTTCTTTACACATTTTTTATTTAAGTCTAGTACAAGATCTTACGATCAAATATGCAAAAACTAGAAGTTTTTAAAGCGTTTTGTTGTTTGCAATCGGGAAATGGTAGTTTTGAGTGGATTTCGGTGATAAAAAAGGCCTTCAAATTTTGAGGGTTAACCCCCAATGACACAAGGTGTGTGTACTCTCAAAATGGTCCAAAACTGCCAAAGTAGTTCAACAATTAGTTTTCTCATTCTTTCTTGAGATCAGATAGTATGCAACCATAGGATCTTGAAGTTCACATTGAAAGTGAGTACCTCAAAAAAATTCAAATTGTTTGACTACATGATTTAGGAGATATTTAAGTTTGAAGTTTTATTTGGATTAATGGAAATACAATGTAGTGCCGACTTTGAAGAAGCATATCTTTGTAAGAATATTTTGAAATGATGTTGTTTTTGTGCTTAGTGAAAGATAAGAGAGTTGAAAATGTACATGTAAAATTTTGCAACATTCCAAGCATTTTTAAAATCATGGTGGAGCTAGCAAAGCACAAAGGTTACCAGAATGAAAGTAGTGTTTGTAAGAAAAACAAGAATGGGACACTTGTTCTTTCCTTGAACTCTTTGGATCTGCCCTTTTTGAGGTGGATCTACTCGGCTTTTTGAGGTGGATAAGAATAACATTGGTTGGACGATTTTTTTAATCCATGTCCAAATTGACCCCCCATAAACACTCAAAACTGCCATTTATATAGCAAAGAGTAAATTTATTTATTTATTTATTTATATTTTTTTGGATCTAATTGTAGGACCTTACACCTAACTAGTATGAAAATGTGTGGAAAAAATTTCAGAATTTTTGTCCGCACAAATTGCAAGATATATGTGCTTAAAGTGAAAAAAACAAGTTTTTCAGTATGTTGTAAGACTAGATTATTTGACTTTGAACCTTTTTAACTTTAAATTTTTGCACTATAAATTTTTGAACTTTACTCCCTCTGTCTCATAATAAAACCCGTGTTTCCTTTGTATTTTGCAAAGGAAACACTGGTTTTATTTTGAGACAGAGGGAGTAAATCTTTGTAGTGAAGAATTGAGTTGAGAGTCTAGAAGAAAAAAAAATACAAAAAACTTAATTTTATTCTTTAAAAAATTATGAAGTAGAAGTAGGTACAAGATAGAAGGAAAATCTAAATTATTAATATCTCTAAGATGGAATTAAAATGCACTAATCCCAATGGTGAGATTGTTCTAGTAAGAAAACTAAACCATATGGAACTTTTCATTTTGAAAAATTATAAAAATTGCATTTATAAATGAATCCTACAAGTTATTTTTTCAAGAAGATTCTCTAATTGCTTGAAAAACAAGATTGTCTATAACTTTCTCATAACAAGTAATATTGTTGTATTTTCTTTTCCTATGTGACTTCTAACAAAAAAATTAAATTTGAATTTGAATTTTTTTTAAATTGATTGGCTTTGTGGGAATTTAACTATACAAATTCAAACTAGACATGTTAGAAATCACATAGGAAAAGAAAATACAATAATATTACTTGTAGATTGAAAGATTATAATGTTTGATCATTAGGGTGTTAAAATTATGAAAGTGATTTGAAGTCTTTCAATCCTCGTTTCACATGTCAAAATTAAAAATTGTTCACCAAAGAAATATGAGGTTAAAGGGCACAACATGCATAACCCCAATCCATTTACAACTTCTTAAAATCTTCTCTACAATTTATTAAATGAATTTCTAAAATGTGTTTTTCTCCAAGTTCTAGTGTATTTTAGGCTCATTTCCAAGAGCCTCAACACTAAAAAATCAAAGAGAAGCAATGCACACCCTTGCACAAAATCTTGAATAGAGAATTTCAATCATTCATTTTTAAAATTGGATTATTGATGCCAAAATTAGACTTCAAAAAGAATTTTTCAAAAATATAAACTACAAAAAAATAGTAATTTGTTAAAGTTTTATTTAACTTCAAAATTTTGTCGACACCAGAATTTGGTACCTCAAGCATTTAGGAAATAACTACCATATTTTTACCATAGCTACTAGAGATTAACCCCTAAATGCCCAATGTCTTTTTTGAGCTTCTTGGATTTTGCTCAAAACTAAATAAAAAGTCCAACTTTTATAAGTTTTATCAATATAAAAAAATTATAATTGTATAATTTCAAACTAGACATGTTATGAATCTTAGAAGAAAAGTAAATACAACAATAATATTTATGAATTGAAAATTATATATAAAATTGTAGAGTAGATTTTGAGAAGCCGCATTTAAATTATGGTTATGTATGTTATATTCTTTAATCTTATATTTTTTTCAAGACCTCAATTTTAGATTTGACATATAAAAGGGGATTGAAAGATTTTCAAATCACTTATAAGGTTTTAACACCCTCTTGATTGCAATAGACACCCTTGTGCAAAATCTTCAATAAAAAAATTATAAGCATTTAAAAAAAAATAGATTTTTGATTCTTAATATAAACTCTAAAGGGCATTCAACTAAAAAAAATGCTAAAAATAATATTTTGTTAAGATTTCATTTCATTTCAAAGTTTAATCAACATCCAAATTTGATGCCTTGGACATTTAGGGATTAGCTTGTAAAGGCTAGTTCTTTGTTGAATGGACAATTTAAAATTTGGGTAGGTTCCTAAAAAGTCAATTTTTGTCGAATCGATTCACGAAGTTTCGACAAAATGTATAAACATGTACAACCTTAGTGAGAATATATATTTTTTTAGACTGGGTGCCTAGATCAAAATTTATATTGCCTTTAACTTTTTTCTAGCTTGGATAATTTGGGCATTTTAGGGGCATTTTTTGTTAAAAACTCTTATCGCCTTCTGGAATTGGGCATGTATGTAACTAATAAAGTATGGCATACAATTTTTCCCAAAAAACAAATTTAAGTTTCAAATCACATTCTAAGAGGAGTCAAACTTTGTTAGCTACATTGAAGCCCTAATGTCTCGCAATTTGTGAAGTCAAAATCTTGAAATTTTTCCCACATATTCCAAATGTTTGTCTCCTACTTTCAATGTTTTGATTTCAAACAAAAAAGTTCTTCATTGCGTAAGAAATCACCAAAAAATAATTAATATATTGTCAGTTCACTTAACCTCCTTGCATTGCAAGGTGATTTTAAATAAGACAGTTAGACATCTCAGTTGCATCTCAAATTTGCGGGGGGATTTTAAATAAGTTAGACATCTCAATTTCATCTCAAATTTTGCATAAATGAACTTGGCATCATGCACTTATAAATGATGAGGATTAAATAAGTTCTCAAAAAACTTAGACATCTGAATTGCATCTCAAACTTTGCATGAATGAACTTGACATCATATATTTATGAATGATGAAAATTCTCATTATTGTGTAGAGTAAAAACATTCATCCAAGGGGCCTTGAAGTCTGCTAGCTCTATTTCAGAAAAATAAATTTTCATTTTTGCCTCACTTTGAACGTTACGATCTTTCAATCCACCCAATCAAATGGGTTGAGAGTATTCTACACATTGCCTTACTTGTTTAATACACTTTTGTACAACTGGAGTTCCAAAAAAAAAGTCTCAAAATTGGATTTTGGACAATGCATCAAAAATTGGCAGTGTGGGACTTTTTCCTCGTCCAAAACATCCTTTGGGTAAAATTCCCTCGTAGCTATCGAGAATCAACCTTATTACACACTCTCTTTGCAATGAAACCCGTTTCATTTGTTTAAAAAAAACAAAACTACTTATTACACACGACCTGGCACAAACAATTCTAGTAACCTGGTCTGAAAACAGTCTGAATCTACTGTAAGTTTTGTAAATGACCCAATGCTCCATGTTCTCAACCACTGCCTGTCAGGCCGTATCATCACAACCCTCATAAACCTCTAAAATGTTCACGTGTAGGCTTCAGTTTGCTCCCCCCTGCCAAGACCATTTTTAGCTGATGTCATATGAAATCTAGCACCTATGACATGATTCTACCAGATGAAAACAAAACTTCTAAGCAGGGTTTTTTTTCAATCAAATTTGTGCTTTAAAAAGCGGTGTCAATTTTTTTTATAGGGAACATTTGACGAGATGCTCTTCCTTTTTCAGTGGATAAAATTGCAAAATGCTGCCGGCAAATCTTGGATTCCGTCGCTATCTTCACTGCCTAAAATGAATGAAAAAAACACACCCTGCTTCTGAGTTCATGTGAACAAACCACTTGCTATTTAAATTATCACCAAGGTCACCCACCAATTCACCCCTCTGCAATCCGTCTAAAGCGGGGTCTAACCAATCACTAAACAACACTTGTCTCGTCATTGCAACTCAAATACAGGACCCAAAACCTCAATAGGTGTGACTAGGGGTAGTCACACCTTCTCCGAGAAGCGGAATTCTACAAAGTTGGAGAAATTGGTGAGAGAAAAGAGAAGCCAATGGCGAACCCTTTTATGTGAAGAAGGTGTGACACCCCTTTTAACCTTTTTGCTGTTTGGAGCAATTCTTGGAGAGTGCGTTACCTACAAAGTTGGATGGGAGCTCCGCAAGTCAAGCATAGCCAATAAAATTGAAAAATTCCTCGAGAAATTTTTCTTTGAGAACGTTTTTTCACCTCCAAAGTAGAAGAAGGGCACTTCTAAAACCTCAGAGGTAGAGAGCTCCGCAAGCCATGGAAAACCACACCGAGAGCACCACGCGTCCAATCTCTGAGAATTGTCTATGGATTGGAGGAGGTGTGGACTACCCCTAGTATCATACAATAGAACCTCTCTAAGCTGATTGGTGCCGGACCGATCTGACAGATTGGTTTATAGAGGTTTATTGACTTCTAGAGGATCAACTTAGAGAAGTTCTACTGTATTCACATTTCTGTTCTCCACTGAATTCTTTTTCTCCCTTTCTCATCACCCCAAATAAAAGTTGAGTGCAAGACCGATGACAACGTCAACAAACCACACCTCCACAATTCCAATTCCCCGTACCAACTCCCCAACCCCCTCACTCCCGACCATGTCCCTCAGTCCGTGTCCAAAGGCCGGGAGTCTGTTCCCAGCCAGAGTCCAAATAGTACACCATTTTCATCCAGTGTAAAGACGGAAAACAAAAAAAGAGTCAGGTCAGTTCCAGCCGTCCAGGCTTTCTTTTGGAGCCAAAAGACCCTCAAAAAGCAATAGTAAGAAGAAGAACTTCAAACTAAGTTTGGCAACATCTTGCGCAGGAAACCACACTCCCAAATCTTGGGACAGCATGTACAGTACCTCTTTCTACGATGAATGTACACACACTTTTAGATGAAAAACTGTTTTAAAATTCACAGTTTCCGCATGTTTCATCCACGTCCATCCTGCCCAAACCCAAATAAAAACAACAACAAGGATGGGCTTGCTCCACTTTCCAAGGATAGACATTCATCCGCCACTTACACCTGTAAGTCTGTAACTGATCTCCATAAGGCCTCCATAACCGGAAGAGTTAGTGCTCTCCCAGTCTCTCTTTCCTTTTGTGACTGAAAACATGGAGCTCAACTACTGCAAACCATCCCTTGTGGGCTACCTTTGGCTTCTGCGTGGCCTAGCAGTCCGGGAAACCAGCTAAGCTTAGAGCTTGTTGCAAGGCCGGCTTGCAAAGCCGGTGGTAAGTACGTTTACAACCAGAGAGAGAGAGAAAGGGAGAGAGACAGTGACAGAGAGAGAGAGAGAGAGAGAGCGCGAGAGTGTATTTGTAAGAGAGTACCGGTGGAATTGATTCACTTTGGGGTGATGAAGATGGTGATGAAGATGGTGCCCTTCATGATGGCTGGCTGATGTTCCTGCCCACCCACGAGACTAGCTAGAATCTCCAACCCACCCCTACTTCCACCGCTTCTAGCCCCGCCCGGCCTCACCACCATGCAATCAGCATGCATTCCTACCGTCTAGGCTGGCTTGCAAGCGCTCTGGGCAACACAATTAACACAGCTTCTGGGAGGGTCAGCTGCTGCCGGCCTTCTCGTCTGCAATTCGGGGCTCCGACCTCACAGAATTGCGAAACTCTTTTCTTACGGCAGAGCGAGCTTGGGTACGGTGTCGAGAGCAAGAGGCAACTTAATGAACTCGTACGCGTTGACAAGGCTTGCAATTGGCGTATGTAAGCAGTCCACGAGATTCTTTGGAAATTTCTGATGTTTGGCATGCGAGGACGGCCGCGTTCGGTCACTTTGACAGCGGCTTATTACTGTTATGATGGTTTCCGAGGGCGAGATTGTGTAGCAAATATGGAGCTGGCGTGATTCGGAGGGGGTTAGGGTGAGGACGGACTGAGCGGTGCCGCTCGGGGTGGTAAAAATACGCAGCCGGGGGTTCTGTGTTAGATGAGCAGGTGGAGGAGTGATTGTGGAGTGATTGCGCATTGGTATTGTTGCATGCTAAAGTTATTTTATTGAATTCATTGGGTAGGACGGACGTGTTCGTTTTTCGATTTTATATGGTAGGGTTCAGGCCTGCGGTGGTGGTCGTTTGATTGAGAGTGTTACATATTAGTTGTAAAGGCGCTGAAGGATCCGTGAGAAGGAAGACCTGGTCCAGGAGGCATCTTTCGTTGCTCCCTGCAAGGTGAGAGCATTAGTTCGGTATTCAGTGAACATTGACATACGCGAATTTTGAATTTGTGACTATTACGCTCGTTTCGTTTAACCACCACTAAGTAATTGCCCTAGTTCCTTCTTTTCTCTAGTAGCAGTTTTAGTTGGCAAGTTTTGAAAAACGGATGTTCTTTCTCTAGGTATAGTTTTATATTCAGTTCAAGATTGTCGATGCAACAGTACGTGTTTGATTTTGACGGGAATTAATCCCCAGTTGGGGACTGGATTAATTCCTGTCACGGAAGTCGATCAGTTATAAAAGCACCTGATGTTTCTCTTTTCCATTCGTTTCGTCATCCGGATGATTGCAGTTTCTATTCTGGACCTACCAATACTATTCTGAACACTGAATTTAAACACGTTGCGCAACTGGAAGTCTAGTGCAGTTAGTATAGAGGAAAGCGGTGGAAGCTAGACAGTGGTTGGCTTTTGGAAGTTACTTATTGCGTTTCTTCAAAACTTACAGTGCAGTCCCTCGAATGATGTGACTGGTTGCTGAATGATGACTGATTATCGATCGGCATTTGCTTTGATTGATCAGCCGTTGTAATTCTAGCTAGCTAGCTAGGCATACTTGTTTCTCGATCTGTCAGTATTACTTCATGACTGTCTAGCTAGCAAGTCCGTATCGATCGATCATGGGTTGTGGTTCATCAGTATCGCATGGAAGTTGATGAGACTAATAAAAAGTTTCATCATGAGGGTTACCAAAGTTTTTAGTTCACTGTCCACTCCTCCAATGCTAAAACTGAAGTTCCTGTCTCTTGAAAAACCACCATAATCGTCAATAATTTAATAGTAATTGCGTACTTGTCTTTCTTGTCATGTGGACTGATCGACTGTTGAAATTGCAGGCACGTTATGCAAGCTGCAGTCGTGGATGACTAACTAAACTGCCAGATGTGCAATTTGGAATGCACGTCCACGAGTCGAGAAAGCGATGGCTCAATGGCAGCACGCAAGTTTTAACCCTCCACAGGTGAGAAACAACTTAACGTATTAATCTACTTTCATCCGACGCATTGGTTGTCTGGATTGTCGCACCACTCCCACCCTATTCATAGTACAAACAAAGTTATACATCTCACTACATTTAAGTAGTTCCAATGTCGACAAAGAAGTAGATTACGATCTCCAGTACATGACCTGTACAGTACCTTGATTGACTGGCATTTGTCGTTTGATCAATGCACATCTGTTGGCGTTCTCTATGCCAAATTAACGAACATGGATCCAGATCGACTTGGAATATAAGACGACGTACGAACGGTTGTACGTGCGCAAAATTGTTGTGCTTTCTGTTATTAAGCAGATTACTGCACAGATGAACACGTACGTTACACTGTACTTGACGTGAAACACAACTGTCCAGTGTCCACTGGTTAGTTAATTGATTTTACCAACCAGTACTGATCTATCCCTAATGCTTGGGTTTTGCACCTTATTGTGTGTTTAGATGCCGGAGAGCGAGGGCAGTGAAGGGTGTAACAGAGAACGGCGCCCAATGCTTCACATTTGAAAGCAGGCTTGAACGAAATCCAATCACAAGTGGGCTGCAATGCAGTGTTCCGTAATGCTCAAAGTACAAGCTGTTATGTCCACAACGCCGTCGTCGGATGACTACCGCAGCGGCGCAATGTGCGAGGATTGCTACAAGGACCGTGACTGCGGCGACGCCGACGCCGACGCCGTGGAAGCTTTTCTCGACACAGTCTACGCCGAAGCAACCATCACCTCCTCAGAAGATTACGTCTCCCTCCTGAAGGAATGGCAGCAGCGTCGTGCAACCCTTGGCGCCTCCTTTCTAATCCTCCAATGCACCCTCCTTGGTCCCGAAGCCCAAATCCTCCGCCAGAAATTCAGCCTCAAGCGTAACACTCTCATCCACCTCGTCTACTCCGACGTCCGCGATGGGGAAGCTTACGGCACCAACTTGGACACTTCCCCGTTCCACGACTCTTGGAAACTGGAGATTCGACAGAAGGCCAAAACAGTCAAGGATCCCATTGCAATCTTCACGATGAGCAGAAACAGCAACAACCTGGAGGATCTCACACTGGAAAATCTTATTATTATGTACGTCCCCTCCATCTTCGCTGAGTTTTACGCACACTCTCTCTCGGCTTTGATGAACTCCCTGCACACGTTCACTCCTTTTCTGGACCGAAACAGCTCCAGTAGAGTGCGAGCTCCAGCGCCAGGGAGTTGTCTTGGTAACGCCGTCACGCACTCGCAACGCACGCGGCGGGGGGAGTGTGACCAGGCGTTATACGACAGTGCGAACTTAGTTGCCACCCAGATTTACCATGGAATCGCATCCCACTTCGGTTCGGAGGTTTGTCGTGAGCTTGAGCGACGAGGAAGCGGAATTGAGAATGAGATGAGGATTGGTTTGGAGGATGAGACGGTGCCGTTTCGGAGCCTTTACGTTGCACGGGGTGGAGAAGTTGAGCATCGACGTGGTGTGGTGGATGGGATTGAGATTGTGTGCTGGACGAGCTATGGGAATCCTGAAGGAGGGGAATTTGTTGTTCCAGGACTTATGTATAAGTTTGATACGGGGCAAGGGAGTACAATACTGTTTCGACCTGAACGATTCTATCATGCTACTCTACCGCCGGAGAATCGAGACAGCGTGAATGAGAAGTTTGCTGTGGCACTCATCAGCTAGCAAGCGCAAATTTAATACTACTGTTACTCTAGCCTGTAATTTAATATAACTCAACGCAGTGGGTGTGTCGATTCGAGATCAATCAGATGGATTGCAAAGCTGCTCTAGCCGATCGAGATTCTCACCGATCGAGGTGCCTTCAATCTCTGTCAGGTTGTCGCGAGATCTTGGTCTCTTGCCGAGGTGTGTTCAATCCCCAGTTAAGATACCGTATGTATCTGCATGTTTCAGTATCTTCATGCTTCGGTGTATGCATGTTTCGGAGGTTGTAGATTGTAAAATGGGAGTTTTCAAGAGGGAACTGGTCGAAGGATATGTAGAGGTGATGAATGCTTTGGACTTCAGTTAAATGCTTTGAGCACAACGTTGTGTTGTGGAAAACGTTCGTTTTTTTTTACTTAGTAGCTAGCTAGGCGAGGAGATAATTAATTTGTAAGTGTATATGTTCTGTTCAGTAGCGATACGGGTAGCACTGTTGGTAAATTGTATTGCATTAGCTTGTCAGGTAATAGATGCTCCGTCGTCCTGCAGCTGCCAGTATCTTTCTTATCTCTCACCGAGGTACCTACAATTCCTGTCAAGGTACTGTACCGTGCCTGCCTGCAGTTTCGGTATCTTCACATGTGCTTCGGTGTCGATCGATCTGCATTCTTCGGAGGTTGTAGATTGTAGAAGTAATGAGGGAAGTTTAAGTTGGAAGTCTTGGAACTGGTCGAGCGATGGAGGTGATGAATGCCTTGGACTTCAGCTGTGTACCTACTAGTTGTGTACAAGTTCGGTTTTTGAGTAGACTAGGAGCTGAGTATGTTCTGTAGTGAGAGAGGTAGCGCGTACTGTTGGTTTATATAGGCCCTATATACTGTATTGCAGTCGAATACGATGGAGGTAATTGAATGGATGCTCCGTGAGTCCTGCAGCTGCCAGCAGCTTTTCGATCTCTCAATGGCTGGTGCTTCAGTAAGTTCAGTTTCTGATCACGAAGTGGGACTTAATTGAATTGAGTTATTGGAGAATATGATGAGATGGAGAGTGTGTTATGTGCACATGGACAGATGGTGAAGTGTTCGTCAAGTTGAGGATGAGACCATGAGAAGAGGTGTTAAGTTGGTTCAGGACTGCTTGTCTCTACTGTTTGTTATCTAGCTTGTGATCTGGACTTGGAACTTGCATTTGGATAGAAGCTGGGCTGCTATTGATTTTACTGGCACTGGCACTGTTGCGGTAATAAATTTTCTATTTCAGGAACTGAGTGGGTGGTGATTATTAGTGGGCATGGTCCTGGAGTGATTTAATTTATGGATGGGACTTATTACGCCGGAACTTGCCGATAAATGATGTTTGATTGACAGCTCTTACTGTTCCATGACTTCCATCCATGTGCCGGAGTTAGTAGAACTACGCAACAGTCAAACTCTTTAACTATCTCATGATTGTCAGGAGGCTGAACATACTTATTAACTCTTCTTCTTTGACCAATATTTGTAAAAAATTCATAATGTAAATTTTGTTAAGTTGGTGATATTCCACAAGTCAGGAATCATGACATGAATGTTTACGAAGGTTTAATTTCAAGTCACAAACTAGGACATGTATGGACACTATAGATTTTGATTTCAAATTGTGCGGCTTGCACCACCCTAAAGTGTAGAGAGATCGAGAAAGAGTGATTTAAATGTTACAATTCACACACTAACATTGTCATTCAAATCATTCTCTCTGCACCAAAAAAGTCAATAAAAAACATCCCATTAGCAATTACCAAGAATTCCAATATATACGCACTTCCCACTTCTTTTTTACATTAGTATACACTTTTTCAGTACTATGCACCCATATTTTTCATCACCTATTACTTTTCCTACACAATGCAATAAATACTCCTCTGGAATACTCCTCACCATACTAAAAAAATTAATTTTTCTTTAGGAGTTTAGGCCCTAGGTAAGTACCTTTGGCAATAATGGTTAAGAATAGGACTAGTATGGAGTGATTGCTCGAGTGATTGCAACTCCTCACTATACTAAATTTTTTTTATTCTTTAGGAGTTTAGGCCCTAGGTACTTACTTTTGCCAACAATGGTTAAGAATAGTGCTAGTATGAAGTGATTGCAAGAAACACTTGTCCTATTTTGCTTCACATCTTGTATACCAATTTGTTTTTTGGCCATAATTCAATGGTAGCACTCCCCTTTCTTAATAGATTACCTCAATCTTTAGCCTCAATCTCTTTTTTGGGCTTGCTAGAGCATTCTCAATCAATCACCAACATATAGCTTTTGAAATGATACAGCCTAAGCTTACTTTGCATCCTCTTCCTTTTTTGACTTGTCTTGCGTTCTCAGCAACAACAACCATATTTAATCTTTGCACCTTTATTTAGTCTGTTGTCAAGTTGTTGTAGTGCTCTAATTTGCTTGGAAGCGAGGAGGTGGAATTTGGTTGTCTTGTTGTAGGGGTCTTGTAGTAATGGATGACGACTGTTGCCATTGCAAAAAAATCAAGGGCTTAACAACTTGGCTATTGGCAGGGATGCCGAAAAGCTTCAAAATGTCAAATTAGAGCCCAAAAAATGAGGAGGCCGTGAACTTGCTGAGCTTACAAAGTAGCCATTTTGAGGCATTATTTATAAATTTTGTTTGGAATTCACCCTACCAATACCAATACCATTGTAGAAAGTAGGTACTAACTCCAATAACATTACTATCTCCATTTTTCTTTATTTACATTGGTATGACGAAACATCATTCTTTTCCTATGCTACCATACTTAGATGTATATACAATAGCTTACCTCCAAACAACATATTCTAACTTCAACTAAAATTCAACCACCAAAAAGAAATACAACTAATTCACACGTTTTGAATCTATTACAAAATATAATCTTTTGAAATTCCAACATTTTTAGCTTTATTAGGAAGAAAATATGATATTCTAATTATTATCATCATAATATATTAAGAACACTTCTCTTAATAATAATAAAAATCAATTTCATTAGTAGTAGTAAATTTAGTAGAGAGCCTCCATCTCTATGTATAGAGTGGCCCTCACAAATGGCCAATTTCATTAAAATGGCGGTATTCCATTAATTTGGCACTTTCAATAGTTCAGACCATATAGCCTGAACTGTTTTCTGGTACCAAAATCTATACTAGTACTAGATTTTTGAAATCTACATCAATCCTAGATTTTTTAGATTGTGCGGTCTGGTATCTATGTCAGTTCTAGATTTTTGAAATCTAAAATTGACTTGTTAGCAATGTATACTTGTCCTAGATGTGACGATGTGAAAATGGCACATGGAATACCACCATTTTTATGAAATTCGCCATATAAGTATTTATTTACTTCAAAAATTGCCATAGCTAATTGAGAAATTAGATTTTTTGATAAATTTTGGAAATGCTAAAGTACATATGACACACTTTTATACATGCTATGATTTTTCAAAAATTTAAAATAATTTTTTATTTCAAAAAATTAATCAAATTTATTTGCAAAAAATAATTTAATGCAAGTAATTTTTTTCCAAGATTCTTCAGTGAATGGAATGGAAATTCTTCTTGAAACTTTTTGGTAAAATTTTTACAAATTTACAAATTTTATTGAATGAAATATTATTGACTAAAATATGATTTTAATTTTACTTGTATTAATAGTTTTTTTACTAGTAAATTTGATTAAAATCTTAAAAAGTTTAAAATTTTTTAAAATTTTTTATTTTATGCAAGTTTGTTATTTATTCTAGAATATGTCCAAATTTTTGTTGAAAAGCTCTAAGTCCTCAATTAGCTATGGTAATTTTTATAAGTGTCCAAAATATTTTGAGAACCATTGTAGAATGTAGATATTGGTGTTACAAATGAAGATACTAGTAACTCTATTTGAAATTAAGTACATTTACTAATTGTATTAGCTTACACTTGTCTACAATATGGATTGGAGCTGTATACTATCCCTCGTAATCAAATTATTTGAGACACAAGCATATTATAGGTCAAGTAGATTGAATCTAAGACAAGTGTGCTACAAATAATGATGGTGTGTAGGATTTTCTAAAATGTCATTGAAGATAGAGTTAAATTGACCCCCTCAAGTTCCAAGGCCATTTTCTTATCAAAAACCACTTTAAACTATTATTTTCAATGCAAAGAACAAAAGTTTTTAACATTTGTTTTTTTTTGCATATCCAACTGTAGGATTTTGCACTAGACTAGCATGAAAATGTCTATAAGAAAATTTAGAAACTTTAATTGTATTGATTACAAGATATAGGTGTTTAAATTGAAGAAAATAGTTTTTAAATTGTTCTTAGTTTGGCTAGATTATAAGGCTTTGAATCCTCTTATTAATAATTACAAAATTTTGTACTACACATTGAGAATTAAATTTTTTTATGTTGAAGAATTGAGTTGGGAGTTTGGAAAAAATCTTAAAATCCCCCCTTGAGTTTTTATCCCAGGGTTTTATTCTTTAAAAAATTGTTAAGTCGAAGTACATACAAGATAGAAGGAAAAAATAAATTGCTGATAGTTTTACGGTGGAATTGAAACAAACTAATTCCAACAATGAGATTGGCATTGTTCTAAAAAGCAAACTAAACCATGTGCATTTTTTTTTTAAAATTGTTAAAATTGAATTAAAAAATGAATCCAATACATTATCTTTCTAGAATTGCCAACAAATCAAGAAGCTTCATAAATTTCACAGTACTTATCCAAATGGAATGAATCAAATCTTTCCACATAGACAAAAAAATAATCTATAAAAAATGAATTCCAAAAAAAAAAAAATTAATTAATTTTTTATGCTCGCCCTTACTTGTTTGGATTTATTATGGCATAACTTTTGTTCTTAACCACCAATTGAAGTAAAAATTATATTCCCAAGAAGCTAATCAGTTTTTCTATCTCAAAGAAAAGTTTCAAAAAATCTTGAAAAAAATTTGAGATCCTAGGAAACTGCCCAAAACTTGAAGAGTCGTCATTCTCAGGTATCGGTTTCACTGAGGAGTCTCCCCGGTATGCTCCCCGGTATGCTCACACAGTCCAGTTTGGATGGATATCGTCCACCTTCCTTGCCAGATCCTCATCCAAGTTCTCGAACATGGTGTTCCCGGTGTTCCCGGTGTTCCTAGAGTTCCCCAAACTGTCGGCCGAAAACGCTCTCCCACAATGCTCAAATTCTAAAACCCTAATTCAAGCTCCGCTGCTTCCCCTTCTCTTGCGCATTTGCAAATCCTCGAACTGATTTTTCTTCGAATGGGCGATCGGCGACCATTACTTGCCACTGCCACTTTCTTTATTAGGGAAAACGCACTTGGATGGGATGCATTGGTAAATTCTAGACTTGATGGCGATCGTGCAGGAGAATTTCCGAGTGGGCTCGACACAGAATTATTACTGCATTGAGGAGATGGATTCATTTAGACGTTTGTAAGGGTCGGATGTCGGCGAAGGAGCGGGCATTCGGTTTGCGATGGCGCAGATAATGCGTCTCCTATGCCGTGGCTACTTTGTTGAGCGGGGTTGCCATCATGTGGTGTCAGCGTCTTCCCGGCATTTGGCGCACTCTTTGGCTGAGTCGCACGTCTGTTTGCCAGGTTTTCTTGCTCAATCAACCCCTTCTACGTCTCAATTTTTGACTGCTTCCTACATTAGAGCGAGTCACAGTAACTCCCGAAATTCCTAAATTACGTTCTTCAATGGCACTAATTGCCATTCAACGACTCCAGAGGCGTTTAATCGGGAGTTGATCGGGTTCGATAAAACCAAATTAGGGTTTTAGGGAGTTACCCCTTTTTTATAACTCGAGCTTCAATATTGAAGCTGCTTGTTCGTTGACTGAAGTCATTGAATTGCAATGTGTCCATCTGTGCCCTGTCCCCGAGCAGATCAGCTTTTCAATGCACACCGTTAAATGTTCATGTCAACAAGCACTTGTGCTTAAGCCCTAACTTTAAAATACTATAAATCACTGTAGAACGCGCTATGCATCAGTGGCAGCTGTGGAAAAGCCGCTCATGGATTTGAGTTTAGGGTTTAGGTAGACCATTCCAAGCATATCACCAATCGAAATCAGTGGCACTGCCTTAGGGGTAGATACTCTGGGTTTGATTACTCTGGCAAGGTCTTTCTTTGACCGTTATTCTGAATTGTGCAGAAAAAGATTTTTTGAATGCCTTTGTTTCAACAACCACATCATCAGATGCGGAGTTTGCTGAAGTGGAGGACACGAGCATCCATGCAGCCTCCACTGACGGTGCAAAAGAGTGGTCCAGAGACCATCAGCTTGATAAAGTCATGGCTAGGCATCTGGATGGTGCAGTGGTGGGTGTGAGACGGCTCTTCAATCTCGTCAAGCAGAATAAGTTCGAGGAGATGTTGCTAGTGCACGATCAATTAGCAGAGAAGGAGAAGGAGGCGTTGCATAAGTCTTTGGATGTTGTGATGTATTCCCGTTTAATGACAAGAGCTCGAGAGCTAGGGCCTCATTACGTTCTCCCGGTGTTTCAACGCATGCTGTCCGCTGGAGTGCTTCCAAACGTGGTCCCATACACAATTTTAGTACAGGCTTTCATGGAGACTCTGGCGAGGGTAAGGATATTGCAGTTCCACTTCTGCTTTGCTGCTCTTTGAGCGATATAAAATAGATGATTTTATTTACGTTATTTGCGTTACTTAAAGCATTTTTACCAATATGTAGAAATCTGCTTTCACTGGGAGATCATCATAGAGCTGTGGAGAGATCACTTTGGGTAAATGAGCTAAAAATTTTTTAGATCAAATCATATCACTATGTATGAATTTCTTATGCAATCATTCAAAGGGGGAGGTCTTAGACCACTATAATTAACAGTAGATAACCCCATTTCCATTCAAGGATCAATGCCATAGACATTGATCCAAGCCATGTTTACACTCAAGCTTGCTACTTGAAGGGAAACCAAGTGTATTGGAAGAGATGAGTTGCTGTTTGTAACAAGAACAGTATAGGAGACGGGATCAGGTTCCTTTCGGTTTTAGCATCCTCTAGTTTAGAACATTTAGGATGTCTGAAGGTCAACTGTGTTAGCAAATATCGTTTGGTTTCAAATTTGAGCATAGAGACCTTAATATTTGTTCGAATGTTTTTCTGACAGGAGGACAGGAAAGGCAGTAAGACTTTTTCTGCTACTCAGGAGCTGTACGTTTCAAGAGCTTTGGAGCTTGTACAAGAGATGCGAGGCAAGGGTATACCCCCCAACAAGCTAACCTACAAGCCCATCATGACATGGCTTGCTGAAAAGGGAAGGGTAGACCAGTTTCAGGAAGTGGCAAAGTGGATGACAGAAGACGGAGTTGCCTTTGATGGTGTGTTTAAATACTACGAAATCCGAATGTTGCTGCAGTCACATAATTTTGACCGAGCAAAGTCTCTTTACCTTGCTGCAAAGAACACTGATCAGCGGGTGCCTTCGTCACTAGATGGTGAGTAGTTTCCGATGTCAGTGTCGTGAGAAAGGAGATGGTTTTAGATTTTATTGTTCCATACGAAGAGTTTCTCGATAAGAGTTTGGATCTTTTTAAGTCAGGTAAATGAGGGTCACTTGGATTGCATAGATTAAGGCAACAAGCTTATAGTTTGAACCGACATCACGTGCAACTTAAAATACTCCATTGCATTTATGACATCTTATGACGCATTTGAGGGAACGAGTGTTCAATCCACCTCAACAAATTGAACCCTTGTTATCTCAATTTTTTTAGCATGCCACATAGAAGCCATTTATTTGCCACCTTTTCATTGTTACTTTGAATGAAACTCGATAAAACGTATAAAATTTGATTTTTGCACCAATCGAGGTGTACGATTTCTTGATATCTCAAGTTTGTTGCTTCGACCTGTGCAATCTTATGTGGCCCTAAGTCAGCAAGTGACAGTCATATAATGTCTATAGGATTTTGGAAAATCATGCCTTAATATAGCAGTAATATTGCTAAAGGGAACTGTTAGGAGGGATATATTTGAGGGCCTGACACCTGTTTGATTTATATTCATTTCTTTGTTCTTTGATATTCTTTTTAACTTCGCCTTATTTCTGTTATCTTTGAGTGAGCTAGCTCTTACAGAAATTGGTGCTTTTGAAATTCTAGTATACTTGATTATCCTTTGAGAGAGCGGGAGACTGATGGGGCAGGCATGATTCAATTGCATGGGGACACATGGTAGCTCGATTCTTGACGGCGTTGGCAAAGAATGATGACGTATCTGTGGTGATGGACTTGCTCTCTAAAGTCCTGCCCACCATAAAGTCGAGTGCTAGTGTGATTGCCGCCATGCAGTGTCTTGGCAGACATTTCCGGCGTGATGCCGCCCTTCTAGCTTTCTCTTTACTGAAAAGCAAAGGTATGCCAATTCACACAGTGACCTTCCAAGCACACATTTGATTACATTATGCATTGCACTTGAACGTGCAACTCCCTCCTTATGAACTAGAATAAACCTATCACCACATTTTCTAAAACATGTGCATTTGTGATAGGTACGAGTGAGCAGCAGATGGGTTTTTATTTGAATGCTTACGTTCAAGGAATCAGTCAAACCGGCAAGGTAGTTTGACTCATCTACACTAATCTGCACGTAGGGTGTTTTTATGCTCTATTGTACCGAACATGGAGTCACACCTTACATTTTAGGGCACTTACAAATTTGCAGTTTGTGCACCAATATTAGAAATTATATATTGTCTATTGAAAGGTCGTTATTGCAAATTTACTAATATGCACCATTCTAAATACAGAGCCATGAAATAAATCTATAGAATGGTAGAAAACACTGCATTTCCATGTTTAGTAGTTACAAAACGAAATGTTTTGGAAAAATGTAGTTTTTTTAATGCTTTTTGCGTAAATTTGGATCCTAAATTTGTGAAGCTCTACTTGAATTTTGACGTGTTTGCCAAAACGTTTTCTCTAAAAGTAGTCCAAAACATCTAAATACTTGGTTTTGTGATTTTAGAGCATTTTATCATGTACCTTTATTAATCTAAACCTTTGGAAACAATACGAATATATTGAAAGTGAAGGTGGCTGTAAATTGAAATTTTAAAAATAGAAAGAACTATGAACCATGATCATCAACAAAGCTTCGTGCATTTCTCATACAAGCTTTCTTGAGAGGGATGTTTTTTTTTTTTTTTCAATATGTGGATTTTATGCAAATAATTCTCAAATTTAGGCTTCTTAATTGAGGTCAAATTGACAGTTATTAATTTTGAAACAATTTTCAGAACTGACAGTTTTGTTGGAATGCACTTAGTGCACCGATTCCACAAAAGTGCTACACCCTAGCAGGAAAATAACCTCACAAATTCCTTAGGCCTGTGTTTTTCATGTAGAACTCTTTTACTTCATTTTTATTCCTAATGTGGAGAGAGTCACCACTCTATTTGAGTGTTCGTTGGTTTGGAACCTTGAAGAAGAGAAATGTTTGGTGGTTGGTAGTTGCTGCTCACATGATTAATGTCGGGGATGTGTGGATATTAATTTTGCGTGAAACTGAACACTTACGCATTGGACTTGTGCAGGTAGGTGATGCCATAAGTGCATTCAGAGAAATTGAGGCGGTTTATCAAATCAAGGGAGGCCAGTTTGTATTCAATATCCTCATAGACTTCTGCTGTAAACAGGGCAAGGTGAGGAGCTCAACGTTATTCTTCAATACGTCTAGGACTTCGGAAAATTTGTGAGATAATTTTGAGTACATATCGAAATGAAGTTCTTGTGATCACTCTGCTGCTTGCGTTGCTTTTTATCAGGTGCTCAAATTGTTATTTCAATACCTAGTCTTTAGTGAAGGTTTTACTGACAGTTCTTTACATATTTCTGTGATCCTTGAACAGTCAGTTACTTTGGTGGATGAACTTGAGCAAAGCTATTTGAGATGTGTTCTATTAATTGCTTCGTGCTTGCTGTGTTCCAGATTTCGCAAGGCCTTGACTTGTTGGATGAGATGCAAGCAAGAAAATTAGAGTTATCTTCTTTTTCATTCAACCCATTTATTCGCGAATTTGGACGGTGGACAATGATTGATGAGGTGGGTTTTCGTTTGTGGGGCATTTTAGGACCTCTTATGAGTTTTGCATTCCATGTTGATGCGAAAGGTTATTCAAGGTAAATAAGTAACACTTGGCTTGATTTTTCTGGAAGGTAGGCTTTTGAAATGAAAGCGGCTATGCTGAGGTTGGGAGTACAGCCGACTGTGGTGACATACAATTCACTTATAAGTGCTTGTGTCAAGATTGGTGATGTGAGTAAAGAGTCCTCTCAAGTCACTCCATGCTGTGCCTTCCTGTATCTTGTATATTTGAGACTGACCTAAGTGGAATTGTGAGTTGATTTTGTATACGCTGCAAGCAACATGTTGATTCGTTGTATTTATTACTAATGCAATGAGATTTGCCGGAAATTGAATCAGTTGGAGAAGGCGTGTAGTTTATTTCCTGAAATGAAGGAGCTCGGTGTGGAAGCCAACACCCATTGCTACAATCCTCTTGTTATGGGCTTTGCCATGCAGGTTATTCTCTAACTATTCAAGTGACCTTTCTCATATGGCTGGAATTGTCTGCATCTTCTAAGAACGATCTATGTTCCATATCTTGCTTTTTAGATCTTCATTAGGTAGGTATCCATGCTCTGACTTTATACTGATCTGTGAGACCAGGGACGTTTTGACCGAGCACTTGCAATAATGAAGGACATGGATGGAGCAGGTGTGAAGCCAGATGTGAACACCTACCGCCTTCTCATATTTGCCTGCTCTCTGAGTAGAGATCAGGACAGGGCAGACCAGGTGACCAATCAAGAATTTCTACATTATGGCCTTTCCGAGGCAAACAGTCACACTTTTGCTGAGAGACAACTCTGTTAACCCGTAAACCACCACGCAACCATTTCGTTGAGGAACTGCCATGCGGCTGGTTTTCATCTTCTTCATAATCTATATTTTATTCTTAAAATTCATTTTCACAAGGAAATGAGACACTTTTCAATTTAGTCAACTTTTTAGATGTGAAAAAGATAGCAAATTGTTGAATGTCATCTCAGTGTTAAAAAACTGTACTGTTGTAACCAAGTACGTCAAAATTCAACTTTTGGTAATGGAATTTTTATTTATTATGACTGTCCAAATTTTACTAGTTCCGGAAATTTCATATCATAAGATATCGAAGTTTTGTTTGCAACGTAAGTTGGTAATTTGGGCAACCTAAGTTAGTAACTTGGTCAGCCTAAGGTTCAGGGTTTAGGCTTAGTAAACCTAAGTTAGTAACAAGTTTGAGATATGACATCAACACTCTTGTTGGTGGGGGTAATTTGAAGTGCTTCTTACTGCAAAACTTTGAATCTCCTAAATTCATATACACTGGGTTTGTAGCTGTTTGTAGAAATGCAAGAACGTGGGATAAGGGCAGACGAATCCATCTACACCGTCATGATCATTGTCTCCTCGAAGTGTGGAAACGTTGACCGCGGTATTGAGGTATGCGCATCTTTAATGTGCTCACTGATAGAAGAACTTATTATGCCCCTGTTATTGAGCACTATCGATTTTTAAATGTGAATGGACAATTGAGAGATGCTCCTCTTATCCAAGTGGTTTGATCATTATCTCGTTAGTCCTACTGATGCATGTGAAAAGAATCTCTCTTGATCCACGATGATGGTGTGAAATATGTAACAATTATAGACGTTGATATCCAGTTGATTAGGAGCTTAGAGGAAAGCGGCGAAACAGCAGGAACCGAGGCCAAGAGTGCTATTCTGCATGGACTTGCTGTAACTGGCCGCCTGGAGGAAGCCTTAGCTTTATATGCAGTTTTCAGGAAGGAAAACGTACTACCACATTCATACGCAGTTGGGTCACTTTTGGTGCGTGATGACTTATCTTTCTTTTACTGCTTTCCTGGATGATCCATCTCATCGTTACACTTACATTTGTGACTTCACAATGGTCACAGGCTCAGTCCACTGACACTTCAAATTGTTAGGAGGTTGTTTGCGATACTTTATGACGCTTGAATTAAAAGCTGGACAATTTGCTAAATCTGCAGAAGTTGATATGTGCAATTATCAGCCGCCAATATTGACCTGTACTGTTATATACCTCACACGATCTCCTATTAGATTGACACACTTATTAATGGTAAATTAATGTTAATGTAATATCAGTTTAATATCAGTTTAATATCGAGGACACTAGCATCACACTAAAATTAAGTGAAGACCATTTTTGCTTTACACTAACATGACATAAATTTGACTGAGGAATGTTTGAATCTAATGCCTATTAACTCAACATTGAAAACTGTCAACAAAATTGGGGGTGTTTGTGTTATACCTTGTTGCTGTGCAGACTGTTACAGGATACAAGACATTTTATTGACATAGCTCTTTGTTTGTGTGACTTTGCAGGCAGCGCTTGGGAAAGTGGGGGACCTGGACCGGATGTTTGAAGTGTTTGAGGACGCTCGAGGAGATGATAAATGGAATTTTATGAATTTAAGGCAACGTGCTGAGCATCTTAACATCCGGTGTATAAACGCGGTTCTGGCATGTATCCATCACAACCAACTTGGGTATGGCTCTATTATGCCTTCGCAATTCTAGAATAATTGTTAAGATATCCTCATTTTTTGCTTCTGCTTGTTGGAAAGCTGTTAAAAATGGATTCTACTAGTATTTATAGTCAGTGCAATCAGCCTCTCTTTTGCTTTGTGACGAACAGGACAAAACTTATCATTGAGATTACTTCAACTTGAATCTTGCGGAGGAGACTGATAGTTAATTTTTAAAATAAAAGCATGAGGTCAAAATATTCTGGTCTTCTTAAGAGTGCGGCATGATGTCAACTCCTTGTGGATCTTTTGAAGTCTCTTTTGATGAATTCATCTAGTGACTGATAATTGTTGAGCGACAACAGGCGGGCAATCAGTTTCCTGCGAAAGGTGAAGGAGGAGGGCATTGCCGACGAAGGCGTTCTATTTGACAAGGTTGATACCATCCAATGCAAGAGTGCTATTATAGCTTGACTCACTCTTTAGGCCCCGCCTACACCAACCAAATAGCAGTTTTTGCTAACTGAAATTATTTACTGAACGCCTGCACGGCCCAAGTTGTGTCAGTTAGCAAATCGGTGCTAATTCATAGTAAAGCAGCTGCATTCTGAAATTCAGTCAAGAGGTTTATTGTCAGGATAGGGCATCTGTTGCGGATGATTTTTATGCTATTAGTGGCTGGTACTTGAACTGTTTTTGTTTTTTCTAAGTTTTGCCCCTGGAAGCTATATAATTGTTTGTCGATCTTATTGTGTGTGCAGATGTTTTTGCATATTTCTTCTGGAGGCCAAGATGAAAATGAAATGCGCTGGTTAGACGTCAACGATGGTTTTCTAGTGATAAATGCGATGCGCGAGTTGGGCTTGCAGCCGTCACGCATGTCTTTGGAGGCTCTTCTGGATGGATGTGCTGCCTTGAACGACTCTGAACAAGCTCACCGGGTTCTCCAAGAAATGGAGCGAGAGGGTCTGCAACTAAACATCTTCTCAATGATCAGGTACAGTTAAACTTCCATGTAGGTTTTTAGTTTCCACCAAATAAGCTTGAAACCGTTAGAGGAGAAATTTGCTTGAAATGGCTCCTCAATAAGACATGCCCACTTGAGCAGTGGATTTACTCCTCTCAACAAGGTCAATATTCCTCTCGACCACTCTTCTCAAGAGTATCACTATTTCCTCACTATAAGTGTCATTATAAGTTCTCACTCCTTTTCACTTAAACAATGCTACTATGGTTACAAGGCATTGTCTTGAAGATCTGCCTTATGTGCAATTTGGCACTACACTATTTATACTAATGGTGCATGTGACACTACTGGTAAATTTACCACAGTCGCACTATTTGTAAAATATTTAAATTAGTGCTAGCTAAAATTTTATCGTATTGGACTAATTTCCGCACACAAACAGAATCGTTACACAGATTTTCAGTGACGTACTTTTGCGCTCTCCCTATTAGGATAGATCTGTGTACCATTCACATGAACTTGTTCTAATGAGGGGGAACTATTTGGGGTTCATACTCCATAATGTTTTATATTCTCTCAAATGCACTTTAGAAGTTCTAGAGAATACTGACTTTCATCAATCGTTACAATGAAATCTTCACTAGTGCTGACTGAAACCTTTCAATTCATGAACGTGGACTGAGTAGCGACTCATGTAAATGTATAGTTCCTGAAAATGCGTCTTCAACAGCTGGAATAAAAGTTTTCTTTTGTTGTGCCTGTTGTGTTGTGAAGGTTGTTCCGAGCATATGTAGCAGGAGAAGACGAAGAGAAAGCTTTGCACCTGCTCAACCAAATGACCGCAGATGACTTGAAAGACTCTGACGTTCAGCTTCTGCTTGTTCAGACATTGCAACCCCATTATGTGGCAGCTGCAGATTCACCTTTGGCTGCAGAGGGTCTAGAAACTTTGCCAAGGGTTCGGAAGAAACTAGATGAATTGCTTGGAGGGAATATGATACCTGATACCAATATGATTTTGTGATAACATCTCTCTGGAGGGATTGATATCCATGCTCTTTTTGACTACTTCAGAAGAAAACTTTGTAGTTTTGATCCTTGCCTTTCAAGGTAGTTGACCATCTATCCATTTATCTGAATTTAGAGCTTGTACCACCAGCGTATTTATTTGTCATGTAGTATGGGAGGTAACCCATTCCTGATCATCCCCCCCCCCATTCTGGCAGCATAGGGTGCCCTCTTTCTGTTCACTTCAGATGAATAGTAATCGATTATGGCACAGTTCCCGGCGCAGTTGTGGTGCATTATAATTGGCTACAAGTTTCTCGATATTGCAACCAACCCTTGGTCCATTTTGTTTTCAGCCCATGGTTGGAAACAGCAAGCCCTATATCATGGGTATGGGAGGAACAAAATCTTCCTCTGAAAAATTCATGATAATTCTGTTTTGAGAAAAAAAATTGGGAAAATTATAGAACCCTTCCAAATTGTATTTCTGCACATGGGAAAATGTTCACACTGAAGAAATCCGCCCTACAGATAACTGCTTAAATGATCAGAAATGGGTTGCCTCCCATACAATACATTGGTCATTATGCAAAACCAAATTTCTCCAGGGCTTGTGCCATAGTGCATGTAGGAACTAAGAGTCTTTAGACTTTCATTAATGAGAAAGTGTAAAGATGATCATTTATATTTTGGTGATGCAACATGTTTCTATAGTGAAAACATCTAAAACCATCAAAATAAGCAATTCAGTATAGTTGGAGGCACCTTTTTCTAGAAAAAATATTTTCATAGTATTAGCAATTGAGTATCATGAATTTTTTTAAAAAGAAACAAAATTCTTGGATGTGACATGTAATTTCTATGAATTTTCAAAGTAGAAGCTCCCTAGGCCACTGAAACCATCATATAATTAGATCTCAAATTGAAATCTCAAAAAAAACAAAAGTCAACCAATCATAGCTAAATATTGGGACAGTTTAAACCTTGAATACCAAGTTGGTGACCATGGATATCATTCCTTTTGGCATCAAATGACATTATCTTCTTTGAAAAAATGAGAAGTGCTCATTGGAAATCAAACTACTATTCATGGTCTTCCCTTTCCACACAAAATTTGGAAGATGAATAGTTGCATTTCTATCCTACAAAGGAGATTCCCTTGTCATTCATCGGCCGCAAAATGTTTGCTTCGGTGTTTAAGGGTTAATGACACTTTTGAACGACACTTTAATAAAAGTTTGTACAAGAATGGGTACAAGGACACTTTTGGGTGTTTTCACCTTAATCCATCTTTGAGACAATAATTCACTTTTCAATTACATTCATGCAATTTTCATCCATAATTGACCATTTCATCATACTTTTTGTAGTAATGAAGGAAAAAAACTAGCGAAAAAATACTACTTTCTGAACACCCAAAGAAGTAAACGTTTCTAAATGGTGCAATTTGGCCCCTCAGATGCCCTTTTTTGGTCTTAACCTCTGTGCTCATATATAATTCAGTATCACAAACTGAATATCGAAATTATCACAGAAGGGTTCTATCAAGAAACAACATGAATTGCCTTCAGAGGTTACTACATTCGTAATTTTCCATCTTCTCTAAAAAAGTTCATGACAGTGGTAGAATTCCTGCTTAGTTGAAAGTCAAATCCATACACCACACCTCATACAACTTCAGGAGAAGACAAGAGTGACCTGCTGCTACAATCTTACAAAAATAGCGAGAAGAAACAATCGAAGACACAGAACGATTCAATGTCTACTCGAAACAAAAATCTTTGGCCACAGAATTACATGATTTTCCAACTCTTATGACAAAAACTCAACTACATAATTACAAACCAAAGAGGAAAAAGTATTTGCACAAAGAAAGACCAGAATTCACTATATGTTGCAGAGATGATCCAATAGCCTTGTTATCAATGACGCAACTAAACAACAATATTCATGAGCACTGAGCGATAAAGTTATGTACACCCAAAATCGCCAGGACCCCAAAGCACCACTTGATCGAATTTTCAGTTGGAGAAAATTCCCTCAATCAAAATGTACCTACTGTTGCAGGATGATTTTAAAGCATGTATCCATAAACCTTTCACCCGGAATAATGTGAGCAAACGGTATCCAAATAACACATTCCTTGGTGCAAGGGAACCCTCTTTCATTCGTCAACAGGAACAAATGCAAATTTTGCAATGGGAACTGGGTTCAACAACTATGTTGCAACAGCAGAAGTGGAAACTTGAGTGCCCCTACCTTACGGTGGAGACGATTGAGCTGCTGCTGCTGGTGATGGAGGCTCATTATTTCCTCTGCCATTAGTACTTCTCCCACGCCCTCTCCCACGCCCAGAGCCCCGAGGCTTTGGCCCAAATGGCACACCCCGGCCTCGTCTATGGCCAAAACTGAGCTCCACAGGAGTATTCTCAGGCCCTTGGGAGACAGTACTCAACCTTGACACTGCCGTCACTAATTCATCAACGTCCATTTGCGTTCCGTCGTTAGACTGGGGTATCTGATGCCAGGGCCACACAAGGAAGTGAGTAAGACTAGCAGAGGGCAAAAAGCATTGCTGCAAATACGGAGAACAAGAAACTGTACACAAGGATACATATGCTGATTGCCAAAACATTAAAAATCATTAAATAACAGAGTATTATGGTCCCCAAAACACTGTTGACCGAAGAAAAGGCTCAGAGGAAGGTATCATCCTTTAAGTGAGCCGGGGAAGTTAGGCCACCTTCATCCTTTGAGAGACATTCTTTCCTAGATACTTGGGATCCCTTCAAGTTTAAAGGAACACTTCGAACATAACTATTCTTCCACAAATCAAAGGCAAAGGTATTACAAGGCTTCACCTGAACGCCAGTTGAGTTCTGTATGGCTAGACTTTGAGGCATTTGAATTTCCAGAGACGTGGTGGTTGCTTCAGGGATCTGTTGCTGTGACAGTTTCTTTGCCTTGAGGTTCTTCTTCGCCTTTGATTGCTTTTGTGTTGCTGGGTTGCTGCTGGGTTGATGAGCTTTCTGTCGTTGTCGTTGCTTTTGGGAGGCGTGCTTTTTCACAAGGAAGCGAAAGGAGCGAGGGAAGTGGTGCTTGTCCACTAAGTGCTGGTGTCTGCTTGGGTCACTCACGAACCGAGCTGGGCAGCCTTCTACAAGACACTCATACTGTGATCAAACGAAAACGAAGGAGTCGGTTAGTAAATTCCTGTGCATTTTTGAAGACAGATGCAGATGATGAAGCCAGCATTTTGGAATCAACATAAACAGAGGAAGCACAGGAGTAATATGGAGGACATATTGCACGCAACGAAGTCCTATCTGAAGTGTAGAAGACCTTCGTGTATTAATAAACACCAAAAGGTAAATGTAATCAACCCTTAAGGTACCCCCTTCTTGAAAATTTCTCATTAGACCCTAACCGGGACAGCCTAGTGACCGTTCTGGCTTTGTCACAAACCCTACTTGCTCAGCTCCATAAGAATTGTGATCTATGAGGGTCTTCCAAGAGCACCCTGAAAGCAGAATCCAAAGTCTTCGTCTATAATGGTCTTCAAAGCATTGGGTATGGAGGAAGAAATGTTTAGTATAGTATAGTATGGTTTCCTACTTAGAATTCTCTATAGTACAAACTAAGCCCAAAGGACATAATATTGATAGATATATTGCCAGATCTATATGATAAACATAAAATGAAATATTGCCAGTTCTATATGCAACCCAGAGATTGCATCTCCAGTGACAGAAGAAGGACCAAGTTGTAGATGAGGAGTGGGGGACTTACCATGGGATAGTTACGAGCCACTTTTGCCTGGAAAAACGAATCATGTGTTTCAGACACATGAAGGTTGAGGAGACGTATGGTAGGGAAAACCCGTGTGCATACGGAACAAGTGGCTGAATGGCGAGACAAGTAATGAGACTCCAATTCTCCCACTCCCTTTAGCTTGATCCCGCAGCCTGCAATAGGGCAGAAAAGTTGCCTGCCATGGAACATGTTCAGGAAGAGGGCCTTAACTTTTGCATTTCATTTGGGATGTAGTAAACTTCTCCTTCCCAGTGTACATTCTGATGGACATTGCAACAAACCCCTACACAATAACCCCCCTGTAAACTCAATTTATAAAATGAGAAGGCATGGAATTATTACCAGAGCTGCTCCTCTTCCGATTGCACAATATGCTTCTTCTCCTCCTCCGTGATCTCCAAGGAAATCTACCACACCATAGCCCAGTCAGCTTGTTAAGGTATTACCATTCAAACCTTTACAGCTTTTAACAAAAAGGAAAGAAATACTAAAATCATTAGAGACCTGATTCTGTCTCCTACACTCACCCTTGTTACCAACAGTAACTCATCTACGTGGTAGACCTTCAATTAGCAAGTTGGGTGTAAGCACGACTTGGCTAAACGTCCATGATCTTTGCATGGAAATGAGGTTGTTTACTGCCAGTTCATGAGTAATCTAGAAATTTGAATGAATGCACAAAAAATTGGTACATTGACAGAAAATTTTGACCGAAAGAGAGTTTCGCTCTTGAAGTAACCAAAGTGAGCAATCTCCCAACGAGAGCCTTCTTCTACATTGATTGGTTAAAAGTCTTACTAGTTATGGAAAGAATATCCTCTATCTTAGAATCTCCAAGTCTTGTCACACACAGAAGTTTCGTCTGCACATGGAATAGAGTAGCAGAACAAGCTTCAAAAACAGGAAAGGAAGGAGGAAGAGAGAGGGAAAGAAGGTCACCTGCTTGGCAAGCAGCTCCCGTTCCACGTTACCAGCAGCAAAGAACGGCGAGTCCACTCGAAACGGACGCCGCACAGCCACCCACGGTCCAAAACCAGACGATGCTGCTGCTGCTGCTTCCCCTTCTTCCCTTTTCTCCACTTCCATCGCAACAAATCCCGTAAACCCTAAACCCTAAACCTCCGCCCAATACTGCACTGATTCTAACTATACCGAGCGCTAGCAGGATGTACAAATGAGCTCTCCAATTGCAGCAGCAACCCAAGTACTGATGAATCATCAACAGATTCGCTCATGCTTGATTCCATTTCTCCAATCACGCCCAGACCCGCAACCCTACTTAGTCTCAGGGCTTTGACAGTTCGCACAAGGGAGGCCTGAAACAAAACCGAGTCCAAGATTGAGTGTCGGTACAGAAGATGCAATCGAGGATTGCACTTTCAACAGCCAATCTCAAAATTGCAATTGCAACACAATCGACAGCTTCGACGCTTCAGCAATTTCTCAAAAGAATTTCTAAAAATTTCTGCAAGTGACAAGCATCACGGGAGCCTCTACTTCAGTCAGTGAGCTATTGTCTACATGAGCAATCCACAAATAACTTATGCTCCCACTCCACCGACTGAAACGACGACAAGGTTTGGAAAACTATTTGAAACTTCTGGAATCTGGACTGACGAGGTTCTCCACGACGAGATTGGGCAGACACTTGGACGAGCGTCGTACCTTCGTTGGATCTTCGTTGCTTCCCTCGTCTGGAGCGCTAGCTGCCTGGCTCCATTCGCAGAGCATCCTCAACAGCAATGCATTCAAAAACTCGCATCAGTCACAAGAGTGGCAAAGAATTTCGGGGTTCTCCACAGGGCCAGGATGGCCGCGATCCCCGCCCAACTTCCGGGTTCCAAACCGCTGTACAATATTTAGGACCACATGAGTGCGGGACATGTACTAGGGACGAACATTTCTCACCATCTTCTCGGAAGTACGAGGTTAGAGAGTAGTAGGTTTGCAACAGTTTGGCAAAGCGTTACATCCATTCATTTTGCGTCTATTCTCTTTTGATTTGCCTCTTTCTCCGTCGTGTTTGTCGCCATGCGATTTTGGAACTGTTCTGATGCAGTTTAGTGAGAGTTTTTAGAATGTGGGTTTAGTGCTGAAATAGTATGCTTGAGGTTTTGGTGGGTATGGGTTTAGTAGTAGTGTTCCCTGGTTTTTTGAAGCGGTTACCAACACCGGTGATCACGAATTAGTAGCCGACAGTCTCGTTGACGAAGCGTGTGCAGTGACAAGTGATTTAGGGTTTCGTGAGAGCACCATGATGAAGGGTAGGAAGGACGTGCTGGGACGTGCTGGGACTGCGGGAGATTGCCGAATTTTATATGCGGTTGTGGTGGGGGTCACGTTGGGCGCGTTCTGGGCTTACCTTCGTCCGCATGGCTTCCTTCAAGCCTCCACCACGTCGCTCATCTCCGATCGTCGCACCACGAAGGTCAGGAATTCGTAACCCTAAACTGGTTTTTCTCTGATTGTTATAATCTCATGAGATTTGAAGTGCATCTGCCTTGGTAGATCGTTGGTGAAGATTATATAAGAATGGCGGTTATAGAAGCCTTTGAAACCCTAGCCAACAAACTTCAATCGGTCACAGCGATCTGAGAATCAGAACATTTGTTATAGCTTGTCAGAAGTGCATTTGCCATAGCTTTGCAACAAGCTATCATTCGCATGATTTGACCCAAAAATGAGCAAGAAATTCCCCGAATACAAGCTGTTTGGGGGCTCTCTGTGGCTTCTGTCACATTCGTTGAGTGCATTTGGTTGGTTGCTTTGATCTTATTGCTTTGAGTAAGTTAGAAGGTGTATTATAGCTCATTAGAATCACATTTTTAGTGGCTATTCAACTCGATAGCACGCGAAACATTCGGGGGGGGGGTTAAGAATTGAGCACAAAATCTCAGTGTGAAGTTTTAAATGCAAGCATCGATTACTTTCGACCGAGGGTCGATTAGGATTTGGTCGGTTGCTTGATGTTTGTTGTTTTTGCTTCGTTTTTTTGTAGCTGGACGGAGCCATTTTGTCGATGGAAGCGAAAGTGGCGATGCTGGAGAGGGAGGTGAAGCGGCTGGAGACGGAGAACAAGGAACTGAGCCAGTTCAAAATTAGGAACGACGTGTTGGAGCAAGAGAGAAGCGCCGCAGTGAAGCAGTTGGAGGCGTTGTCCCCCTCGAAGAAGGTGGGGCCTGTTGGCACTGTGAAAAGCCTCCGAACAAATCAGAAGGTGCAAGCGGACGAATCGGTGAATCTCAAGCTTGCTGCGCTTCTGAAGAAGATCGCTGTCAATGGCGAGCTCATCGTCGGGATCTCCAACAACAATGTCCGCGAAATGGTCAAGGTAAAGAATTCTTATGTTGGCAATCAATGCCATCTTTTGGGTGGATATGTAACTGAACCACCAAAAAGATGGCTTTGTCAACATCTATTCATGGCATTCTTCATTAGCTTCATCCCTTCTTTTTGACTGAAACAAGGTCGTGCACCTCCACTTTGAATGAGTTTATGGCAAACTAAATTTTTTCCTCTTTTTTTTATGTTTTAACAAAATCTCTTTTGAAATTTATGCATTACACTCAAGTAAGTAAAAATATGATGTTTTTGTTAATTGGCTTGATTTTTGAATTCTTCCATTGGGACATCAAAAGTTGAAGTTCAAACGTATTTTTAGGATTTCCTCGATTTGGAATGACACGATGAATCTAAGATAAGAATAATTTGAATCGGAACATACGTAGAACTATGCAGTTAACAGGCTTAGAAGAAATCCCATCATATTTAAGCAAGATCTCATGAATTTATGCATTTTTTTACTTTTGAAAGTGACATCCTGTGAAATGCTTGATTCTGTTCATTGTTTGATTAGACAACTACAGTAGATGAACAACAAAATTTTGATAGGGTTCCAGTTCTTGGGCTAATTGAAGTTGTCACTATGTAGCACTATGTCTGGGTTTTGTGACTTTAGGGGCATGTAGGGGTCATCTTTACCAGAAATCCATAATGTTAGGTGATCGTAATTTATGATCCTCTCCTTTTTTCTTCGCACAGATATGGTTTGAGAGCATCAAAAGGGTGAATGTAACGAACTACTTGGTGGTTGCACTGGACGATGATATAGAAAAATTCTGCAAAGAGCACGATGTGCCTGTCTACAGGCGGGACGCCACCATTTCGAAGTCACAGGCTGACACTGGCGATAATCATGCTATCTCAGGTTAACCCCAATTCCTGTATTTCTCTCAGTAGGTTTGCGCAATTGACGTGAATGCATGATTATGGACTACGTAATGGCAATCAAGGACATCGTCATCAAAAGAAATTGGTAATTCCTAACTTGCACATAATTTTTTACATCCGTGCCTTTGATTGCCATTACCATACATTATGTCAATGCAAATGGCATCTTACCTGACTATCACACACTGATCCTTCTAAAACTGATGTTTGTCACCTAATTGTTAATACTGATGTTTGTTACTTTGACAACTTTTATCAATAAGCGTAGTTATTGTCAACCACAATGCAACTACAATGACAAGTTACAACTAAAATGACGAGTGGGAAATCAACAATGCTATTGAATGTTATGAGGCCTCAATGATACCAATGAAAGATTTTTGAGGTTGATGTGGTAGAGTCTTGATGGTAGACAAGAGGAGGATCAAAACCCATAATGGTAGCCATTATTTCTTGTATTTACAATCCACTACAAAACCCCTGTTCTTGACCTCAAGATTGGAGAGGATGTGTGTCACAGGAAGATGTCGGAGAATTGGAGCACCTTGGATACCCTGATTCTTACTTGAATTAGCAGTTGGGCTGTTTGCAGCTCCTTTTTAAGACTGTTTTGCTGACTTTAAATTTTAATGTCAGGTTTGAAGTTCCATCTGCTGCGGGAGTTTCTAGTACTGGGCTACGGAGTACTCCTCTCGGACGTGGACATAGTGTACCTGCAAAACCCCTTCAAGTATCTACACAGAGACTGTGACGTGGAGAGCATGACAGATGGCTTTGACAACGTAACAGCGTATGGCTATGATGACGTTTCGGAAGACCCTTCTATGGGATGGGCACGCTATGCACACACCATGCGCATCTGGGTGTTCAATTCAGGTCTGTTTTACATCCGACCCACAGTGCCTTCCATTGAGTTACTAGACCGAGTGACTACAAAGCTGGCGAAGGAGAAGGCTTGGGACCAGGCTGTGTTCAACGAGGAGCTTTTTAACCCCTCCCACCCTGGTTATGATGGCCTTCATGCCTCTCGCCGTGTTCTCGATTTCTATCAGTTTATGAACAGCAAAGTGCTGTTCAAAATCCTGCGGAAAGAGGCCAACTTTGCGGACTACAAACCTGTCACCATTCATGTGAACTATCACCCTGATAAGTACGAACGGATGCTCGCCATCGTGGACCATTACGTGAAGGGAAAGACCAACGCCTTGAAGCGCTTTCCGGATGGTTCTGAATGGTGAATCTACTTAAGCTTTTGTTGCTGCAGGTTTACTGAAAACAGCACAAGCTTGTTTTCTGGATGGTCATCCCTTAGAGTTGCAATCAGGTATGGTGATTAGAGAGGATCATATTATGCGAATAGCAGGCAGCTCATTTTATTACAGAAGGATGATCAAGTTCTTTACAGTTCCCGCTCTCATTGATAGGCAGGATTTTAATATATTATTTCTGAAACTGCTTCTCATAGACTGCTCTCTCAGTTGGAACTCTCTGCATGACCTCGTCCTAGTGCCTTCCAGAGGTGGTTGTTTTTGGTATAGTCTCTTTCTTTTTCACTGAAACGGCATAAGCATGCAATTTTTGCAATATTTCTTATGGTAAACGGAGTTGCTGATTACGTACGGTGAACGGCGAGGACTATATTATTGGAATAGCAGCTCACTTCATTTTAAGGAGGATTGTATGGTATAGTTTTCTTCACATTTCCTGCTCTTTTACTGACTGGATATTTTACACTATTTTTGATACTTCAGCATGACAATGACATGCGTGCTTGTAATCTTATACGGACAAAGCTTGATGAAATCGTGTCGTGGACTGTAACAGATAGTGTATAATCTGATATTTAGAATTAAGATTGTTACATTGCTTTTCAGAAACATTAACCCTGGAAGTAATCCTCCAAGCTTGCCAGTCCGCCAATGGGGTGGACTGGCTTCTTTATGCTAGGTCTTTTGTTGATCTCATCAAGTTGGAGCTCGTGCTCACAACCACATACCCAATGTAAACCCTCCCCTACCCAAAATTAAAAAAAGTTTTTAATAAACACAAAAATAACACAAAAACAATAACAATCATAACTAACAATTTCTAAAATCAAAATATAATGAGAAAAGTCAAACTAAACTCTTGCTTGCAGGTACGTTTGTGTACGCCACTGTAAAGGCAGAAATCTCTTCATTATACTTCTTAGATAAGGTGGAAGCACCCAAAAATGTCAATAATAAGCAATTCAGCATAGTTGGAGGCAACTTTTCCTAAAATTGATATTTTTGTAGTATTAGTGAGCGAAAATGATGAATATTTATAAAAAAAAATAGATTTTTCAGATGTGGTATGTAATTTCTATGATTTTTCAAAGAGATGGCTCCTTAGACCACTAAAACTGTCACATAGGTGGACCCAAAATTGAAATCTGCAAAAATCAGTAGTTAGCAAATAAAAGTTAGGTATGTGTCCTTCACATGCGTCAGGAAATCAGAGCGAAGCATTTCAAGGACACATTAATGGAAAGTCTAAGGACAGATTTAGTGACAATCTAAGGTTCAGGAATGGGAACATGGATGCTAATGGGTGTTTTTACCTTTGAGAGTTCAAATTTTCTTCATCAATTGTAAACCACATCTCCATGGCATTGGACATTTTCATTTTTTACAACATTTTGGTCATTTAATTTTTTCTAAATTTGAAAAAAAATCTTATTCATTTTATTTATTTTTTGGCATTTTTTTAAATGATTATTTTCTATTGACCCTGCCCTTCTACTACAATATGTGGGAAAATGAAAATGATATTCAGAAGGTTGCCGAAGCAATTGAGCAAATTATTTTTTGTTCAAATCAATGCAATTATGGTGGTTGATATTTGGAAGATTGCCAAATCAACAAAGCCCAAACAAAAATTGTTGAAATCAACATAAATACATTGAACTTCTATTGATCAAGGCCCCATTTGCTTGTAGTAATCCTTGCTTGTGGCAAAATTTCATTATATTTTGATTTTAGGAATTGTTTTGACAGTTGCACTCTATATCATGTTAATTTATATACTTGCCAAATTCCAAAAGTGAAAGAGGAATTTCGCACATATTTCCCACATTGCCTGAAAAGTTTAGGGCAACATTACTTTAATTTGGGCATTGGATTCATGTGATTCAATGATCCAATGATCATACCACTAAGGAGATACATGTTCAAACCTTATGTCAATAATTCACATACATCAGTTTAGAATTGAATTCATGCAAACCTACTGAAGATTTCTTGCACATGTTGAACAGTCACTTGGTCCTTTAGGAGTTAATTAAGACTCTTCTATCATTTGTTCAAATTCAAGGACAGTTTTTATTCTATCAGAGTTTGATGCTTTACGGGAGGCTCAAATTAGGTGTTTCAAGACCTTGTTCACTTTCTTCCGCCCTTGCAATGAATGCAATTACTTGAGGTGTGTGCTTTCTTTTGTTCCTTTGCAGCTTGTTGATATTTCTTCTCCAAGTTATGGTTGAGCACATCAGGTTCAAAATAGTCGTGCAACTTGCTCTTGTATTTGTGATTTTTGAGTCAAGTCTAGTTTTGAGAAGGGCGGATTTTGCAAGATTTGGAAGCCAGCAAACTAGCATAACTAAGGTATGTTCCTACCTGGCCTTGCGGGGGAGGTCTTGCCGCCACTGTTAACTCGTAACCATCTCTGATTGTGTGCATCTGTCTGCATTAACTAATTCCATCCATGAGCAGGATAGTTTCTTCGTAATCTCATCATTTTCATCCACAAAGACAATAGTTACAAGAGATTTTGTCCGGGGATAGAGATGGTTACGTAGTTCATAATTTATTCTCATGTTCCGACATATGTGGCTTTGTATTCACCGAGTCTAGCTGAAGCATGAGGTTGCAATGTTTAAAAATTGAAATGCTACGCAACTATGAGCAATTTCGTTAAAATGGCAGTATTCCAAGTGCCACTTTGACGGTGTGCCATTTTCACCATCTAGGATTTGTATAGATTTTAGAACGACCGTTCTGAATAAAAAAATATCGCCATTTTAACGAAATTGCCCATAATTCTTGGTAATGACAATACTGGTACCTAGTTTTTCGAAGCAAATCTGTAGAAAATCAAGGTTTCCATTCATTGAGGGCGAAACTATGAATTGTTGCGACTTTGTGGCCACTACTTAATATTGCCTCTTATTAACCGCAGTGAGCTGTTTGATGGTGCATGTACAGTGACTCCCAAAACCGAGTCTATGTTGTGTTCCGTTTCACTCCGTGCGCCATATGTTGAAAACAAGTGGATAAAATCCAAATGAGCAAACATGAATGTTGTAGTATCCTTTGTGTACTACAATCCTAAAAAAATTTGAAGCTAAAAGCAATTATAGTTTGGAAGTAAATCAATTCCAAAGCTACCCCCTCCATTGACTCAGTTGTCGAGGCGGATTCAGTCATAATCACTCCAAAAATCGCCTATGCTTCTTCAGTTTGAGCCTTGATGACTTGAATATTTTATTGCATGTTATTGTACACCATTTAGTACCCACCCCCATTGGTAATGTAGAAAGTTGACATACAAGTGCTTCAAAAAATTTATATATAGTAAAAAATGTAGATAATTGGAATTTGAATGGAATTTGAAGATTTTCAATGAATCAAAGACTTGAGATTTTGTTTACTATCACAAATGGTCTATAGGTTGTAATTTGAGCGGTCGTTGCATCTATTTTGAGTAGATTTGAAAATATTTGTCTTAATACACAATTAATATAAAATCATTTTAATTTGTATTTAGCAACCAAAACAATTATTCTCATTGCAATCTTTTTGAATCCGACATATTAGTTTATAAGGGTGGTATATAGTACATTTGTTTGGATTGTAGGTGACTTATTATGATATGACAACAACAAAGTAATACCAAAATTTTGACAATATGTCTTATTTCTATTTTTATAAAATGCATTTGTTAATATTTTGTCATATGTAATAATTTAATTCTATAAAATACTAAATATATATATTTAATGCATTAGTAAATTATTGGATTTCAATTAAAATTATTTATTGCAAATAATTCAAAATTTTGGTATTACTTTGTTGTTGTCATATCATAATAAGTCACCTACAATCCAAACAAATGTACTATATACCACCCTTATAAACTAATATGTCGGATTCAAAAAGATTGCAATGAGAATAATTGTTTTGGTTGCTAAATACAAATTAAAATGATTTTATATTAATTGTGTATTAAGACAAATATTTTCAAATCTACTCAAAATAGATGCAACGACCGCTCAAATTACAACCTATAGACCATTTGTGATAGTAAACAAAATCTCAAGTCTTTGATTCATTGAAAATCTTCAAATTCCATTCAAATTCCAATTATCTACATTTTTTACTATATATAAATTTTTTGAAGCACTTGTATGTCAACTTTCTACATTACCAATGGGGGTGGGTACTAAATGGTGTACAATAACATGCAATAAAATATTCAAGTCATCAAGGCTCAAACTGAAGAAGCATAGGTGATTTTTGGAGTGATTATGACTGAACCCGCCTCGACAACTGAGTCAATGGAGGAGGTAGCTTTGGAATTGATTTACTTCCAAACTATAATTGCTTTTAGCTTCAAATTTTTTTAGGATTGTAGTACACAAAGGATACTACAACATTCATGTTTGCTCATTTGGATTTCATCCACTTGTTTTCAACATATGGCGCACGGAGTGAAACGGAACACAACATAGACTCGGTTTTGGGAGTCACTGTAGGTGGGAGCAAATCTGATCGAACTCTCAAACCCTTGCATCTTTGGTATTGAAATCCTCAAACTTTGCTTCATTGGTGTTGAAATTCTCAAACCCTGGCTTCTATGGTGTTAAGGTCTGCATCTCTCAAATAAAGTTGCCTTGCTCAATGAAGTCGCACAGTGACCACAAAATCAACAGCCCGCACAAGAGCCATTACATACAGCAAAGATGAGTGTTTTGCATACCTAGTTCCAAATCACAATGTATCAAGTTATGCATGTCTTGAGTTGTTGTTGGCACAACTGAAGAGGCTTGAGAGGCGCTTGCAAGCAGAGCAAGATGGAGTAAATCCAGATCGAGCACACCAAATTTCAATTGAAGCCCCCAAGATTCGGAGGTTACGAGCAAGATCTTAGAAGAGGGTACAGAAACTAAGGCGGTCAAGGAAATTCAAGTTGTAAAGCTGAAAGAGGAGTCAGACAATGCAAGATGAAAATTTTGGTTGGAATACTGGAATTTCAGATTCAACAAATTGAGCCCTGTGTGAACATAAGATGTCATAATTAGATGTCATAATTTTGGCGAACCTAAACGAACATCCTTTTCAGCAAATCTAGCATCTCCTTTGATGAACTACCTACGGAAGACTGAGAGTTTTATTTTTTTGAAACAATTGTTTGCAAACGTCTAGTGGAAATAGACCTTAACCCAGGAAGGATGCCGCAGACAATAAGTGTCCGATGAATGAGAATGAATTCTCCAGTGTAGGACAGAACTACAACTATTCATCTTTGGAATTTTTTATCAAAGAACATTTGACTTCCAATGAGTACTTTTGGATTTTTTAATTCCAATGACTCTCACGGTTACACAATGCATGATCTCCAGGGTCACCCCTGTGTCGTTCCAAGGTTAAAGCATGTATAAGGTAGGAGGGCCAAAATTTGACATTTTTTCTAATTTTGCCATCTACATTTTGGTCTTGAATGGTCACTTACCTTCACCCAAAAGTGCCACAAGGTTTCAAGAGCAACCAATGGGAGTTGAACATTTTGTGCTTCAACTAAAAGGAGTCTAGTGGTATGAGTAAGTATTCTATGTTTACAACTTTGAAAATTCATCGAATACTGAATGAGTGTGAAAAAATTATGAAATTACTTGGGTTGGTTCACTTGTGATGAGTAGGCTAACATTCTTATCACTAAAAATTATCATTTGAACCACCCACCTAGTAGGGGCAGTGAACGTGTCAAAATTTGATGCTTCTACTTCACCCTCTGTGGACTCCTAAAGCAACACATCCAGTTCAAACCTGAAACTAAAGAGAAATGTTATCCGTAATTTGACAGTTGAAATGGTGAATTCAACGAGTTCGATTACAACGCAACAAGGCAAGCAGCGCAATTGCAAGGTGTGCAGTGAGGAGACTTTCGCAATTGCAAGGTAAAGTAACGTTTCGGTGAGTTCGATGACAGATTCCATGACAAATCTTTTACTACAGTGGCTTCCCCTATTGCGCCAAAGCACCACTTACAAGTTACAAGACAGTCCATTATTTTCATTTTCATTTTGAAACCCAACTTTAATTCAAAGGCTCACTCCGTCGGACCCTCCACACAGCCAGGTTGAGTGTTCCTATTGATTGATCACTGCCAAATCCGGCAAGGAACCGTTGTGAACGTGCCCGACCCAAAGCCCAAAGTGAAGGTAGGACTCGGTAATCCATTCTTTGCAGCAACAACGAAACGACACCCCGGACCTCCATTTTCATTTGCATCTGAAGTCCATACGGTGAAAACACCCATGATAACCGTCAATATAAGCATTTCAGCATAGTTGGAGGCAGGGTGTTTTTTTTGGGCCTTATGAGGCCCAAATGCCTCAAAAAAAAAATAGGCTGTACCAAGCCTTTAGAAAAAATTTGAAGAAAAATTGGATGATGATGCCAAATTGCTCCAATATTTTTTAAAAATTGGATGAAATTGTCAATTTTAAATGAAACTCATCCAAATATGTGGATGAAAAGATAGTTCTATCCAAAATATAGATGAATACTAAAATATTTGTCTACATTATTTTCTCGTATGATGCCACTTCACCACTACTCCAAAAACCAAAAAAAACACCCTAGTGGGAGGCACCTTTTCCAAAATATAATATTTTTGTAGTATTAGCAAGTGAAAATCATGAATATTAAAAAAAAAATAGATTTTTCAAATGTGGTATGTAATTTCTATGATTTTTCAAAGTGTTGGCTCCCTAATCCATTGAAATTGTCACATAGGTGGACCTTGAACCAAAATCTCCAAAAAATAGTATTTAGCAAATCAAAATTAAGTATGTGGCCTTTAAATGCGTTAGCAAATCAGAGTTAAGCATTTGAAGGACACATTAACAAAAGTTTAGAGATACATTTAGTGGTACCTTAGGATACAAGAATAGGAACACAGACACTTTTGGGTGTTTCTACCAGACAAGCATATGGAGAACCGAACCGATCACAATTGGTATAGAGCCATATGTCCATCGTGTACATTTTGCTCATATGGGTATGAACAATTGACCTTGGCCATTTTTATCTAGGAATGTTGATACCTTAAGGACGTGAAAACATTGGTGAAAAAGTAAAGGAAGCATCATTTGAAAAAACCTCATATCCATTAACCCCTAAAGTCCCATTGTTCCGTCGAGGGACAAAATGAATTTCGGTCAAGTTCCTATGACCTCAATTTTTGGTGAATTTTTTTGAAACTTTTTCATAAGATAGAAAACTGATTAGCTTTATAGGAATATAATTTTTATTTCAATTGGTGCCCGGGAGCAAAAGTTATACCACAAAAAGCCTAGAATTGAACTCGGCGGGCAGCACAAAAAAAATTGCAAAAATTCTAAAAAATTCTAAATAAATAAAAATTCTGAAATATTTTATTTTTGTCTAGATGTGAAGCTTTGATTCATTCCATTTGGACTAGTTATGAGAAAGTTATGGACAATCTTGTTTTTTGGGCAATCTAAGTATATTCTTGAAAAAAAACTTTTTGTCCAACTTTGAATGCTAATATCTTCCAATCCGTATGATCAAATTTGATGAAATTTTTACCACATGAGGGTGATTGCATGAAACACTTGTACTATTTTCTGTCACACGTCGTGTGCTGATTAGTTTTTTTAACATAATTTTTGGCTTTTGACTCCAAATGATTCAAAATTCATAGACAAGGTACTTATGACTATTATACACCTTGTCTATTTTTTTGGAATTTTTAAAAAATGTTTTACTATTTAATAATAGCCCTCGATATTATATCACAAATGCCAATTTGGAGGTTTTTAGTACTATTTAGTACCCATAAAAACGAATTTGGAGCTGAAATTTGGTAGAAATGGTCTTCTAGTAGACTTGTAGCTATAGTCCAAAGGAATTTTAAAAATACTTAATTTTATGTGGTGTAGAAGTCCACAAAGTGAGCCCCTTTCTACTTGCATTTAGAAACATGTAAAAAATTATTTTGGCATTTTTTCTAGTGAATGACCATCTCCATAGAGTTGCCACAAATGTCCAATTTTTTTTTTTTTTTAAAAGTTTTTTCCTATTTTCTACTAATTAAAACATCAAAGTATGTATTTTCTTGAGCGGATTTGGCACTTTTCTAGTTCTCCTACTTAGAGAATTTTTTAATGAATTTCCTTTGCTGGTTACCTTCATCTTAAAGGTGCATACATTGGACATTTTTTTATTTTTTTTAAAAATTGATTTTCTAATTTTAAAGTACTCCAAAAAAAATCATGAGTACTGTTGCAAAACGCAACAAATAGTACAGGTGTTTTGTTTCAATCACCCATGATCTCAGATAAGTGAAGTATAAGATCCTACGATTCAATTCTCAAAAAAAAAATTGCTTCCTTCCAAGGCTGAATGCAACAGAAATGGCAGTTTTGAGTGGTTTTTGACAGAAAAATGACCTTGGGAATTTAAAGGTAATGACAAACCAATGAGTAATTGGCATCTTTCCAAGCACTCAAATTGAATCTTAGATTCATGCCATTCCCCAAAAGACACCCAATTCAAGGAATTACACCAAAGAAGGTGATATTGAAGAAGTTTAAGTATAGTACCAACATCATTCAAATGAACGTTCACTTTTTTGGCAAATTTTCACATACCCAAATCTTTCCTTAATCTTGGTACAACCTACCATTGTACTACAAAAGTAGAGTCAATAAAAATCTAGATGAAATTGCTGGAAAAATCCTAACAAAATGTGAGACTCACCAAACTGTCGATGAAAATACTAATATTAGATAACACTACGGATGAAAGTCCAAACATGGTGGATGGATTTCCAAGAAAGGATGATAGTTTTCACCCATGAGCACTTCATGTAAGTATTTTTTATGAGAGAATTTTTGCTAGAGGGAATCTTTGGCGAGATATTCTTCCTTTTCAAGAAATGAAATTGCTAAATTGCTACCAAATCTTGGAACGGGATCACTCTACTTTGGATAAATGTACACTCACTTGGATGAATAAATGGATTTTCATTCATACATTGCAGGTTTCATTCATTTCCATGGATGTAAACAGCTTTGTCACTCCAGTGAAGATCTCTTCCTGTACTGCTTGAAATAAATGAAAATGAAAGAAAACTGAGTTCAGGGGTGCCTTGTCGCGCGATCAAGAAGAAATAGAATATTAAATGCTGATTCGCAGCGCGTGGGGGATGAAAGTTTCGCTCTTCATCACAATCCGCACGTACCGGTCCTTGAAATCCGAAACTTGAATTCGTATCCACCATCAATTCCAAATGTGATTTGGTAGAATTGGCTCCAGTTGCTAAAAAAATCTGCTGATCAATACACCAAAACTTAGATTTAGCACAGCGTAATACCACCTTTGGCAGAAGATTTGCTGAATTTAGCATAACGCAATATCACATTTGGTGGAGCCTTTGCTAAACGTAGCCCTTCGTTAGTCACCTTCCTTGAAGATTTACTCAATTTAGCCCTCCGCAAATCACATTTGGTAGAACAAGTCCTAAATTTATCGATCCAGCCCGGTAACCACGGCCATCCATGCCACCGTCGAGAACAGTCGCTGCGAGATCGACAGCAATCCTCGGATACACTTGTCGATCTCATCACTGCAACAGTGCAACTGTGCCCCATTCATCCACTGCGACTTACTCCAACCAGAAATCCCAGTTAAGTTTAACGCATGTCTCGGACCCTAGTTACCCTTTTAAGCAACCGCTTGCGGCTGTTACTGCAACCACGGGACGCACGACCGACGCAGTTCTCGGCGCCATCGCCGAGCGTAAACAAGTTTCCCAATTGATTACAAATTAATTACAAATCATGCCCTTCCACTGTTGCATTAAAATATCGACGTGCCGCCCGTCCCTTCAGGCAAGTGCCGAGTTCTGAATTCAAATTTTGTGAGTAATTGAATTGGCTCTTGTTGATGGAAGAAGACACTGCGCCAAACCAGGAGGCCGCCACGGACAGCCGTTCTTGCACCGAGAATGGTGCGAGATCGATTAGACCCAGTGGGTTGTAGGCAGGCTCATGAGTGATTATATATCCACCACAGGTAGTCACAATTTCTATCAGTCTCGATCTGATCCTTCCCAGATTCTCCAGCTTGTGAAGCGCCGTGGTTAGGACTGCGATGGCGAACCGAAGTGCGGCTTCTGGTGCTTTGCTGCTTCTAGTGGCGTTGGCAGTAGTGGCATCAGGGGAGGCTGCGTACGATGGCAGTGCTTGGGTCAGCAACACGGCGCACGCGACGTTCTACGGCGGTACTGACGCATCTGGCACTCAAGGTGGGGATCCACTCAAGTGTATCTCTTGACACGAGCTCGCTTGTACACATGTGAACTTGAATTCGAATTAGAGGTTGTATTGTGCTCTGAGGGAGGTTGCAGTATGCACTTGCGATACTAATATCGCACAAAGACGACAGGGAGGTTGCATATATTTTGCACTTGCAGTACTAGTATCTTGGACAGGGATTTCGCATTATATCCCAGTAAGACAGGGAGGGGGTATGGTTTACGTTTGCATTACTCGTTTACATTACATGCATGAGAATGGGATTTTGCTGCACATTTGGATTCATTTGCTTGTATAACCACGATTTCTAATTTTATTTCTTGAATGCCTGCAGGTGGGGCTTGTGGCTACGGCAATTTGTACTCAACTGGCTACGGCACTTCCACCACGGCGCTAAGCGCGGCCCTCTTCAACAGCGGCCTCACCTGCGGCGCGTGCTTCGAGCTCACCTGCGACCCCTCGGGCTCCAAGTACTGTCTACCCGGCAGCCCTTCCGTCGTCGTCACCGCCACCAACTTCTGCCCGCAAGGCAGCGAGGGCGGCTGGTGCGACACGCCCAAACAGCACTTCGACCTGGCGTACATCATGTTCACCACGCTCGCCAAGGAATCTGGGGGGGTCGTCCCCGTCACATACCGAAGGGTGCCCTGCACCAAGCAAGGGGGGATGCGCTTCCAGATCAACGGGAACCCGTGGTTCCTGCTCGTGTTGGTTACGAACGTGGGAGGAGCAGGGGACGTGCAGCAGCTGCAGATCAAGGGGGATACGACGGGGTGGTACGAAATGGTGAGAAACTGGGGGCAGATGTGGCAATTCTCGGGAGACAACAATTTGCCTGGACAAGCACTGTCGTTCAGGGCGACGTTGAGTGACGGGACGGCAGTGGAAAGTATGAATTGTGCACCTTCCAACTGGGGATTCCAGCAGACATTCGAAGGCGTGGCCTCGTCCTAATGGAAAATTTGGGCATCCCGAACTGGGGATTCTATCTAGCCTTTAAAGGCTTCGCTTCGGACGAATCGAAATGCGCATCCCCTGGAAGTGTGCGTCCCGAACTGGGGATTCCAACAAGCCTTTGAAGTCTTCTCTTCGTACGAAGGCAACTCTGGATCCAATTCAATGAGTGATAGATAGATGCTGAGGCTTGTGTAGACGCTCGCCCGCTGCTAGGAATTGTTTGAGGATGCCGTGGTGGCGTGCCACCCGCTTCTTCCCTGTAGAATCCGAGTCTGGGAGACGCACAAGATTGTGTTCTTTGAGGCGTCCGTACTCCACTGCATAGGGTAGACGATTATTCATATTTTTGTGAAGAGTGGACTGAGGTGGTGGTTTGTTGCGATTGTCACCCGTTCACTGTAGTATTCGAGGTGATATATAATAAAAGAGGGCGGGGCGCAGATTCTTGAGTGAAAACCGTGGCCTGTTCTTCAATATGAACATGGGATTGCATTCTTGTTGGCCTTGAATATGTCAATCTCGTTTGGCATGGCTGTTTGTCTGTACAGTATATGGTTTGTTATATACGAAGTATCACATGACCGTTTTGTCTCTATGGTATTCTCTATCACATGGCCTGTTCGTCTATGATGTGTGACTGCATTGTTATATTTCAAAAATATGTTACTGCATTGTGTTCTTGGCTATCGACATTACACTCTACAAGCTGGCGCCAAGCTTTTATTTCATTTGATGCAACATTTGTTAGAATGAATGCATGGAGATTACATGTTGAAGCGTACACAAACAGTCGATAAACCCAGATCTATTGTTCCTTCACATTAATTGCAAACCACTGCAAATCTCCGAAATTGTTGCCTTATAGCGGTTATATGTAAAGAACGGATGGTTTACACTCAACAGTGGAGCAAGAGTCCAGTCACATGCAGTGATGTCCATTTTGTCATTACAGAAAATTTCAAGTCATGTTTGGGCTGAATGGATGCATGAAAATGTGCATTTACGGAATATATCAGCCCAAAAAGGCCGACAAAGATTTTGTAAGATGAATAATCAGCCAATGTGGCCCGTCAGAGTTTCAATTAAAATTTTATTTATTTATTTATATTTATACGTATATAATTTTTACTATATTTGCACATTCGTCGAAACCCTAACAGCTCTCGACAGGGTCTAGATTTCTTGTAATGTGGGATGAAACTTGATGGGAACTAGACAAGGGTCTAAGGCTTAAAGTTCCATTGTTCCCTCAAGGGATTTGAAGCAGGTTCCTATGAGCTCAATTTTTGGTGAAACTTTTTGAAACTTTCTCATGAGATAAAAAAACTGATTAGCTTTCTTGGAATATAATTTTATTTCAATTGATGCCTAGGAACAAAAGTTATACCACAATAAGTCCAAAACTGAACATAGCGGGTAAAAAAAAATCTACAACAAACTTGAAATAAAAATATTAAAAATTTGCCTCTCATAGATTGCATTTTTGTATACATGGAAAGCTTTGATTCATTCCATTTAGATTTGTGATGTGAAAGGTATGGAGCATCTTGTTTTGTGGGCAACTAGAGCATCTTTTTGAAAAAAATAAAGTATAAAATTAGTTTTTGAGCTTAATTTTCACTATATTTCAAAACAAAAAATCCATATAGCTAAATACTTAAATTTGATTGTTGGAAAATCTCATTATTGGGATTAGTGTGTTTTAATTCCTTCTTACAGCTACTAATGATTAGTTTTATCGTCTATTATGTACCTTCTTCTACTTAATAATTCTTTTTAAAATAAAGTTCATGTTATTTTTTTAACTTCTATATTTTCTATATTTTCAATTCAATTCTTTATGTTAAAAAGAATTTAAATTCAAAATGTATGCAAAAAAATTTAATTAAGAAGATTCAAAGGGTAATTGCAAGGAACACTTGTACTATTTGTTGTGTTTTTTATTTTTGGCCTTTTAGTATTTTTTGTACTACAAATCACCTTTTGTACTTTTCAGAGCATAAAACATGAAATCTAGATGGTCAATTGGATTTCAGATCTACTATTTTGACAACAGGTGATGTTCATCATTGGATGGCAAGGGTAGATGGCAATACATAATTTGCCATAAAAACAATCCTATTGGCAGATTGGAGGGGCTACAAGCCTCTACTAGTACTATTGACTATTGAGTCTTTTTGTATACCCTGAAATACTATTTTGAGCTTTAGGTTGCCATTTATGCTAGAAAATGAGATCTCCACATTTTTTTATTTTTAAAAATTAGAATATGCACTTGAGAATTTTATTTTAAAAGTGGCCATTGTTGCCAACTTAGAGCAAAGAAGGAAAATCAAAGTTAGAACAAAAAAACCACTTTTAATCAACATAAATTCAACCTAAATATAGTATATTTTAGACCAATGCAAAACACACTTGGAGCATATTTTTAGAAATCCCTCTCCTGAAAAGGTGTATTTCTATTAGAAGAGCTAGCCTACCAAATTTGACACCGTAACTCTTCAAAAAAGGTACTCAATAGTACTACAAACCACCAAAACCGTATGTGTGACATATATTCAAAATTCAGTCTCACCTATTGAATTAATTTTGAAAAAATTGAAATAATTCAAGTACATTTTGTATTGCTTTAGGAAGCTTGCTTCCAAATTTCATATTCATTCAATCATTTTTGCAATACTTTTGGCACGTAACAACTTCCGCATTAAACGTGTGATGGAAAATAGGACAGGTGTTTCTTGCAATCACCGCGAAGTCTCATAAACTAGGTTGCCACAATGCCACATAGTCAAAAATCATTATTTTTTCACTTTGAACGCATTTATCTTGCAATCTATGCAAACAAAGTGCTTGAATTTTTTTCCACACATTCTCATACTAGTCTACTTTGAGATCCTACGGTTAGATATGCAAAAATACCATTTAAAATTTTTTTGCTCTTTATACTAGAAATGGCAATTTTTAGTAATTTTTGACAAAAAAAAAGGTCTTGAGACTTTAGGGACAAGAACAAATCCCATTGCTCAGAAAGGTTCTATCTACCTCCACGGTTTCATTAGTGAAAAGTTATGGGGAAGTCATCAGGGGTTGATAAGAACAAACTAATGAAATGCAATGTAGATGAAACTGTGACACTTTGTACAGACTTAACAAAATAGATATTGGCATTTTCTATCGTCTCGGTGTAAGCCCAATACAAAGCGTAGAGGGAAGAGATTTTGTTTGTTTTTAGATTAGAAATGTGCATTCTAAATTCAACTAGAAAGTAAAATCTATGGTTGCCATGACATGAGTTTTTACCTATTTTTAAGTAAAAATCCAAATTGGACTTCAACCTATTTATGAGTCCAATAGTTGCTTTAATAATTTAAATAACCCCTTGGCCTTTGCTTTGGTCTCAGTGTTCACCAACTTTGATGGATGTTTACATGGTTCTTTGATTTCATACTATTAGTTCCACTTAAGGGTCGTTGCAAGGAAGGCCGATCATTTTTTGTAGCATTTGGCTTAGTACTAGTTGTATTGTGACCTATTTGAAAAAATATTTAAAAATAAAATAAAATACAGATAAATAGTATATCACCAAAATTTGAGACCTAAAAAATTGTAGGTCAAAAGTTATTCACAAAATAGAGTGGCACAATTTTTGAAGAAAATAGACACTTGACATTTTAATTTGTAAAAATTAGGAAAAAGAATTTTCAAAGAAACTAAAAATTGGCAATTTGAAAGGACTTCATGAAGAAAAGATTTCACCAAAAGAATGATCTTGAAACCATCTTAAATGTTAGAAGTGTGCGCACAAGGAAGCCCTTTTAGCAGTTTAGTACGCATGTAGAGAACATAAAATAATATTTTTTAAAGTGCCTTTTGGTAGGTATATGCCTGCCTAGTGTGGAGACAAGAAATTTATCTAAAAATCATTAATTTTGGGTATTCTCCAATACTAAAAAAATCCTAAACTGCAAAGTGTGATAAATTAGCTAAATTGAAATTTGAATATAAAATGATTTTTGAATTTTAAAAAAAAATAAGGGATCTAATTGCTATTAAGTTAGATATTTTTAATAAAAATTTCAAGTTAATTGGGTTTATGCTTCAAAAACTATAGTGGATGATGACCCTGTCATTTCAAATGTCATGCAAAATAATGCCATTCTTTCTTGCAATCACCCCTAAAGGAGTTGGTTTTTGAATGTTTAGTGAAAAAATGTTTTTTTTCCCCCACTCTTTTCAATTTGATCAATTGATCAAATATTTCTAATTTTTATCAACGATAGAAAGTAGGTTTATTTTTATTTTAATGATTTTTATTTTCTATTATTTGTTCATTTAACATTTAATATTTTATTTTATTGTGGAACATTGAACTTATTGCAATTTTGGCCATTTTCTTAATAAATCTATATCTAAAGGTTGGTTCATAGTTTTGTTACAACTTCCATACCTTCCATACTATGAGTGCAAATTTTAAACAACAAATAAACGGAAACACGTCCCAAACTTATCAAAATGTGTTTATTCATCCATCAATTTTTTTTAAGATTCTTGAGTTAGTTCTTTAACATTTGAAAAGTGTAAATTATAAAGATTTTGCTTTGTAGATATTCTATAATTCAAAGGATATTGGTAGGTCTAGTTCAAAAAATGACTTTTCAAAAATGACTTGAATCAAAAAATAAAATGAAAATCTTCAAAAACCACTGTAATTAGAACTTAGCATTTTGACTTTATAGAAAAAAAAATTCTTGGAAAAATCATAAATATTCAATCTAAAATTAATTTTAGAAAGAATTTTCAATTTCTGGCTTCAAATTTTATTGAAAATATTGGTTTGTGTATTTGTTGATCTAACCGTATGGATATGATCTATTAATCATATTTTACAACTATTATTTGGAAGTCATCATTAAAATATTATTCTAAGTTGCATTTTATAATAGATCTTCACAATTTTGGAAATTTGTCCCCCCCCATCTTTTAGGGATTAAATTAGGTGTTTTGTTTTGTTTTGTTTGTTACGGTGAGTTCTCTTAGTAATACACCGTGCTTCCCCCATTCGTGTACTTTGTACCATCAGAAAGCCTTCAGCAAAGAGGGGTGCACGGACTGTGTTTCATGGCGTTTAAACCTACGGTGTGAAAATTATACAATTTCAAAAATTTTATGAATTAAAAAATTTTAGAAAATTACTTTTACTTTTATTTTGGCTATACCAACGGCACATGGCACACTAATACAAGTGAAATGATGCACATTTTTATTAATTGAGCATATGATTCCTTGCTTTTGGAAGGAACTTCTCCTATTAGATGAATATCTTATTATACCCTACTTTTATTGGATATTTTTCATCAAACTTGGAAAAAAGGCTATTAATTCAAATTTAACTGGTTCTCAATTTTTTTGTTACATGTCTTCTACCATCAATAAAATTTTCTATCATCATCTATACAATAATATTTATTTTTTATTTAATTTGGATAAAAAAAACCACTTTGGTATTCATTCAAGAATTTCAAGAATGCAAAATTTAGCATTATTATCAATAAACTAAACCATTGTATAAATGTTTAGACATTAGAAAAATTGATAATAAAAGGCAAGACTAGCACAATGCAATACATGAAAACCTCTTACATGTGATTTGTAGAGAAACCTCCCAACAATCAACTATTTAATTATATACACTTGGAAGGAATATATAAGTGGATAAATAGCCTCACCTTCCATTTCTACACATATCATTGTCGTGCATTCTCTAGCACATTTGAAGTTATGTGGACTATAAAAGAATTTCAATGCAAATTTTATCATCTACATGGTACAATGTCATGTGCACTATGTCTACTATGGATTTTTTCTACTAATTCTCAACTACAATAAATTAGGCTACACAAAATACAATGTGTGCACTTCCTTATTACACAACAATTTGTAATCCTAAACTTGAAAATGTCTTCATAAGAAATATTTCAATTCTTTAATCAATTGACAATAAATATACACCAATATAAATATACGCCAAGTTACTCCCTCTTTCCAATTAAAACCCTCTAAATTAGAAATAGTGTGTGTATCACTAAACCACTTTGTTTATTGATTTTGATCGTTGAGCAAGTGATGTGGACTTCAAATCAATTCTCACTCAATTCATTCCAAAACTTCCACATTGCTTGCTCAACGATCAACAATCAAAATCAATAAATGGAGCAGCTTTAGTGGTACATGCACTATAATTTCCAATTTGGAGGTTTTTAGTGGGACGGAGGGAGTACATTCAAACTCTCAAAAATCGCGATGCACTACACTAAAAAGGATATTTAGTGTTGGATTACATTTAGTGTAATTACCACCCTACTTGACCCTACACTAAATGTCAATTTTAGGACTATTAGTGTAGTGCTAAACTTCAATGCGTCGCCTTCACCTTCTCTTCCCTTCTACCTTCCTTTAATAAGTTCTAACACTAAATGTAAACATTTTCAGATTTCAGATTTACCATAGAGTATATTTAATGTTAGAAATTACATTTAATGTTACTTACTTTAGTAGGCTTAATGATATTTAGTGTCATGGTTCGCAAATAGTGTTGCCAACACTAAATACCCTTTTTAGTGTAGTTTGAATTCACTCATCGATGACTCATGTGTGGGAATAGTTTGAACTCGGTAGTTGATTGCAATGCACTAGTTTGAAAGAAAAAAATATGTGTAACTCTCCACTCAAAAGATAGCTAGCACACAAACTTGTTGACTATGTCTACAAATTACAATATTGACATGTGATTTGCCGTGTTGAACAACAATAAGTTTGTATCTAAACTAAGCATACCATAAAAATCGAATGTGATAGAATCCCATTGGCATTGAGTTTTACTTTGGGACAATCAAAAGAAGAAAAGAATTATCCAAAGTATCAATTTGTTCATGCCTTGTTTGAATAGAGACTTGTTTTGTGTAGCTATGTTACTACAAAAACGGAATTGCAGAGAGGGATAATACAGAGCCTACAGTAACTTAGAGAGGGGGATTCATTCCAAAAACACTCATACTGACATTCAATCGCATGAAACGTTCAGCAAGCTTCATGCTCTCCTCATGAACTAAGTTACTCCACCAATTACTTCTGCCATCCAATGAAGGTTTTAGGATTACAATTGTTCACATTGTCAATGACCTCAAGATGATTTGGATTCCCAGTACGAGGAACTAGAAATCGCTTGCATGCTTCATTTTGTCGACACAGCCCAAACAGAAATAGATCTGCATCATCAATTTGAAACGAAGTTTGAAATCAATCACAAAATGATAGAAAAAACTGTACGTGCTGAAGGAGAAGAGCAACTAGTTCAGTCTAAGAGATCAAAAGACCAATGTGAATGAAGAGTCTAGTACTCTATGGAGTAGTGATAAATGCCTAACAACCCTGAGACCAACGTGAATGAAGAGTCTAGTACTCTATTGGGATAGTAACAATGTCTAAGAGACCCTAAGACCAATGTGAATGAAGAGTCTAGTACTCTATTGGGGTAATGACAATGCCTAAGAGACCAAAAGGCAAGTATGAATGAAGAGTCTAGTACTCTTTTGAGGTGGCGACAATGTCTAAGAGACCCTAAGACCAATGTGAATGAAGAGTCTCGCACTCTATTGGGGTAGTGACAATGCTAGGATGCAGGTAGCAAGTGCTTCCCTTGATGCCTCGTTTTGTAAGTAGACTACGATACAAACGTGTCTTCAATGGTTGTCTTCATCTCCTTTTTCAATCACCCACAGCTACAATAAGATTTGAAATAATTTTTTATTTATTGAAATTGGTATCTGCAAGAAGGCACATGTCAACTTTAGTGCTACGGAAGCTCTGTGTTGAGTCCACAAGGAGCTTGGAGGTGGTTTGCCAACCAATAGAAATTGAAATTTGCCTTCTGTGATTGGAGAGACAAAAACACAAGCTAGGTTCTTAGTTTGTTTTGGATATAATTCTCCTATACTTCTGACATATCGGTGTTGAATTGATTGGAGTGCCAACAGTTGACAAGACTGGCCTTTGATTTTGATTCAGATCACTCAGTTTACACATTCTCAGGTATGTACACCTAAATCCCCCAGTTGAAATGAATGCAATCTGAACAAAAAAACTTGGCGATTTTGGGTGCACATACCTTGCATCTAACTGAATTTTACCATTGGAAGTTGTCTTGCCAGTCAGTGATGGCTAGCCTTGTGTCATTTGTGTGACCCTGATTTCTGTGCACTCACCCACCCAGTGGCATTCTTAAGTTAGTTGGTAAACCGGTGATATGAGAAGCTGGGATTGTTCAAAAGAACAAGATGGCAGGAAATCAGCAATTGAAATTTTTTAGAATTTCAAACGACCATTAAGGTAGGTACATCCAAAATGGCACCCTGCCTAAAACTGTCATCGTCACTATGTGTACTGTACATCTACAAAATCAATATGTAAATATGTTGTAGAAATGATTTTAGAACATCTACCAAAAAATTTTGACCTTTCATAATTTTTGCATAAAATATCCATTGAATGTCGCATTCTTTGGTGTGTTGAAACCTCCTTTCATTTGCCAACAAGAAAAGATGATTGTTCAACATTGCAATGGTGACATTGTAGCATTTGAGGTGTACGGGGTTAGCATTGTTAGATTGGTCACACTAAGTACTTTTCAAACTAATTAGTTTTGGTGTAATTTTATGAAATATTCTTACAAAATAATCTCAAAGAATATTTTGTTTACACGGTGTTTCATTTAAGATATCCGTTTGATGTCCACCACCTCTCATTCCGTTTTTGATGTCAGTGAGACCCAGATGATATCAGCGATTTTGTTTTGGACTGTAGCAGTCACCATGCAAGGAATACTGGATGGTCCCTCCAGAATTAGACCTTTGTAAATGAGCCACGACACTAGAGTCTGGCACTTAAACGCCCCCAAAAAAAACCTGGATGATATCAGTCCCGAGTCTGATGAAATCCGAACCCTCCAACCACAGTCCTGAAGCAAGTCTAGGCACAACGAGAGTAGGCCCCTCACTGTATCTTTGAGGAAGCAGATCGAAAAATGCTATCATATGCAAAGTTGAGATATAATATCTCAAACATTAGTTGAATCATAGTATCATAAAATATATTGAGAAGGTCAGCTTCGGGTGCAAGATCACTCTTGGAACGCCCTTCAACGCCGGATCCAACTCCCCAATTACATACTCCCTCTGTCCCACTAAAAAACTTCAAATCAAGCAGAATTTTTGTCCCACTAAAAAGCTCCTTTTTGTGTTTTTGATTGTTTAGTGAGTGTTTGTTACATTGAACAACCTTGTGGGGGCAAGTGAGACAATCAAAAAGCATTCCCGTGGGCTTGCAAGCTTGGCCTTGGCGATATGAGACACCTTGTACTAATTTCTTTGTCAAATAGTAGTGTTGACAGTCTATTTAGTGACTACTTTGGTGCTATTAAAATTTGATCATAAAGTGGGATAGTTTTTTTATTTTTGGATATTTAGGTTGGAGAACATGTCATTACAATCCCATTGCAGACACCACCCTTTAAATCATCTAAAATGACAGAGCTGACAGCAATTATAAGATATGTTCAAATATCACACTTTTGACATGAATTTTGGGTGCCTTAATGATAGTGTCTAAGCTTGAGATTTTGCATAGATCTAAGGGATGGGTTATTTATTCTTGAATGAATGTATTTTTGGCACTTTGATTGAAAATATAGTTAATTTCTTAAAGGGAAAAGTTTTGGAGGTTTTTAGTAGGACAGAGGGAGTACAACACACCTGTCACCATGACCGACAGCCGAAAGCAAAACCCAAACAATGAAGAAGAGCCAGCACTGGAAGAATGAACAGAATTCAATTGCAGAAAATGAAATCCATCAACGGTGACGTCAAGGCACTGGCTTGGATTTCGGCCGGCTCGATGTTCAACACTGCCGTACTCTGCAACGATGGAGGAGTGGACGGAGGAGGAAGGACCCTGAACTCATTTGACCAGGCGTTCGGACTTCAGAAAGTTGAGAGACAGAACGATCAGTTAAGGGAGCCGACCCATTTCCGACCAAATAAGCAATTACGCATATCTGCAAGGCGGGTTAGGAAGGAATTTTTCTGCATATAGAAATAGAGTTCGGAAGGTTCCCATAATTTTTCAGATTTTTATTTCTCGAAACATAATTACTATGAATTTTTTTGTTGAAGATTCTATTTGACCTATTCTCGTTATGTAGACCTCCCTATTTCCGACCAAGGGCTGGTTGCAAATCCACCAAGGGTTGGTTGCAATATTGAAAGTCTTGTAGCCAATCATAATGTGCCACAATTGCGTTGGGAACCGTGCTGCAATTAATGACTGTTAGCCTCTTGTTGAGCGGAAAGAGAACAATCTACACATCGAAAATGGGTGCCTGGTCGGAAATGGGTTGGCTCCTTTATATCTGTTACAGAGTACAATTCTGTTAGTATTTTCTTGTATAGAAAGTTATCAAATGTTAATTCACTACAGTCGGTAGAAGAAAACCACCCAATCACCTATGGTTGGAAATGGTTGTGTGCTAAATTTGTGTTAAATCTAGCTCAAATTACATTGAAACAAACATTATTGCATTAATCCATTAACCCTTAAACGCCAAAGTGGACGTTTTGTGGCTCATGAATGATAAGAGAATCTCCTATGTAGGACAAAAGTGCAACTATTCATCCTCCAAATTTTGTGTGGAAAGGGAAGATCATGAATAGTCGTTTGACCTCTACTCAACAATTTTGGGTTTTTTCAAAGAAGATGATGTCATCCGATGCCAAAAGGGTTGATTTCCACGGTCACCAGCCCAACTTTCAAGGATTAAGGACATCACTCAATTTTGGAGGTGGACAAGCTGTTTTTTGGTCCCATGGTGAACATGGAAAAAATATCAAACCGTGATGCATTCCAGAGATCTAACCGTACCAATGGAATTGACACAAATGCTTAGGGCTCCACAGTAAATGCATGACAAATATTGCATTGATTTCTCTATTGATTTCTTTATTTTCAACCAATATTTTATTTTTATTTTCAACCCCAAAACCATGTGCCAAACACAAATTGTCCCGATTCTTATTCCAATGCAGCTTGTTCCAAATTCCCTGCACCCTTCCCCTTTTGTCCATATCCAAATTCATTCTATAATGCTAGCTATTAATGAAAATGTGTCAATTTTGACCAAAAAGTGATCAACCAATCCTTAATGGGTTAGTTAAAAACAGGAAATAAAATATATAAAATAAAAACTGGCCATTTGTAACAACTCTATGAAGATGGTCATTCACCAAAAAAACACCATAATAATTTTTTATGTGTTTTAAAATGCAAGCAGAAAGAAGCTCACTTTGTGGACTTCCACACAATACAAAATTAATTATTTTTAGAATTCCTTTGGACAATAGCTACAAGTCTACTAGATGACCATCTCTACTAAATTTTAGTTCCAAATTCGTTTTTATAAGTACTACTAAATAGTACTAAAAACCTCCAAATTGGCAAGTGTGACATATTATCAGGGGCTATTTTTAAATAGTAAAACATTTTTTAAAAATTCCAAAAAATTATGCAAAGTATATAATAGTCATCAGTACCTTGTCTATAAATTTCGAATCATTTGGAGCCAGATTGCAAAAGTTATAGCCAAAAAACTAATCAGCATGCATCATGTGACAGAAAATAGTACAAGTGTTTTGTGCAATGACCCGTTAAGACTACCGCCTAACAATAATTTAGGCATTTAGCCTGAAAGGACCAAGGAGACCACTTTGGGCTTCTTGAGAACTTGGTCAAGCTATGTTGACTTCAAAATTTGGACTTTTTGCCTGAAATTTTTTAAAACTCATCATACTCTACATGTGAAGCTTTATTTCACATCATTCCAATAAATATTGCAAAAGTTAGAATGTTTTTTTTATTTCAATGTCAAACCTGACAACAAAAAATATATTTTCAAAAATATTAATTATTTTTTGAGGATTTTATAGATTGATACCTACTCAAAAACATTTGGACCATTCAATTCCAAATAATGAGGTAAAAGTTATAAATAGTTTTATTTTGAAGGTAGCACAGGAGGTAGAAAAAACATATAAAGTTGTCTTTTGTTTTCAATTTTGAAAATTTTCAAATAAAAATAAAATTAAGGATGTTAATTGTTTATTAGAAAACTTTCACCATTGGGATTAACAATTCTCAATTTCTTAAAAGAATTGGATTCCCAGTACGAGGAGCTACAAATCACTTGCATGCTTCATTTACCAACGCAGTCCAAACAAAAATAGATATGCATCATCAATTTGAAACGAAGTCCAAAATCAATCACAAAATAATAGAAACAATTGTATGTACTGAAAAGAAGAGCAACTTTAGCCTAAGATCAAAAGACCGGTGTGAATGAAGAATCTAGTACTTTATGGGATAGTGATAAATGCCTAAGAGACCCTAAGACCAGCGTGAATGAAGAGTCTAGTACACTATTGGGGTAGTGACAATGTCTAAGAGACCCTAAGACTAACGTGAATGAAAGTTCACCAAATCCATTTCTAAGTTTCACCTCCAAAAATCCATTTGGGATTTTGAATCTCCAATCAAAAGTTATGGACAAATTTTGGAGAGGGTTTGGAATGGATTTTTGAAAGTGTTAAAAGAAAATGTCCATTCCAACCCCTCTCCAAAATTTGTTCATAACTTTTGATTGTAGATTCAAAATCCCAAAATAATTTTTGGAGGTGAAAGTTATCTTTATTTACCAATTTTTTTTAGTTCAAAGTTTTTTGAGAAAAGTTATTTTACTATGCCTAAATGAGGTCTAAATTCTACTTTTAACACAATTCTTTGTTTTTGACTTAACTATGAGTGCATGAGAACCTACAAATTCTAATTTATTTATCCCACATGGGTTGCTCTACCTCCTACCACCCCATGTGTATATATAGAGTTGTCTTTTTACTTTAAAACCCAAAATAAGTTATTGATTACAAATATCGATTAGGGTATGTTTGTACCAGGCTATGAAGACGATTGTGGAGGGTCCCAAACTAAAGATCTGTACTCAAGCATTCACACCAAATGTTGTCTGTACCTGTCAAGTCTACGTGGAGGCTCAAGTGGTGGATAGTAAGATCGGTTTTTATGGACGCACAACCACAAGGATTATTTTAAGGAAGCCATTCTACGGTGCCATTACATAAAGAGAGCATCAAGCGTTTTCGTAGATGTTGACCGTGTAGGACTGCTTTCTCCTTAATTGAGCCGAGAGAGGATGATTAAGCTAAAGCGGCGTCTAATGTTTAAATTAGTGTTTGTAATGAAGGACGTGACCAAGCGACACGCCACGTGCTGTGCAAAGGCTGCGTCCTTAAGCGATGGAATTCAATGTGGCCACCTCAACAGAAGCCTGCTCGCTTACAAATTGAATTCCCGAGTGAAGCCAGCGCATCCACGAGAGATTTGTAAGTTGGAGCAACGTGGTCTTCCTCTGAGACGTTGACAGATTCAATTCACGTGGATTGAGCGGAATATTTGCAGTAAACTTGGCTTGCACTTTGTCTTTTTCTCTGGCATATGCGTAGTTTTTGACGTTCATAACGCTTCCCGCAGTTGCACTGTTACTTTCCTGTACAGCAGATGCCATGGCAAATCGATGCGCAAGGAAGGCAGTCACCACGTTTTCAGACGTTGTTGGCGGTATCAGCTCTGGTAAGTCCTAGTACGTGGACTTTTCTCTTCTTCTCCGCATTCATTTGTTTTTTCTGTATTCATGCACGTGAGAAGAGGATTGTACTAGTTAGTAGGACACACCCAATATGATCCAATGTCTGAATGTTTGCCACCATAACTGACAAGTCCAACTGCTACCTTGTAGGTCCCTATCCAAGAACAGACTCCAAGAAGGAAGGTTCGTTTTCAATCCCTTTCTCTTTTTAATTTGATAGCCACGAAGATTTCATTTTTGTCTTGCGGTTGCGGATGTGCATGACTTCTTATCCCCTGTTGTGAGTGCAAATGGTAGTTCATAACTGATTTCCGATTGTTGACAGCAGTCTCAGTTCCATCCGGAGTCGTCACTTCAGCTGTCCGCGCGCACCCGTTACTGGGACTGTTGCGACCAAGCTCCACGCTGCTAATCGGTGAAGGGTCATCCCCAACAAAGCGGGTGCGCAAAGAGCGGCAGCCAAATTGGAATCTTGCTGAAATCCGGGCTCTTGTTGATGCCAAACGCAGTCAGTTCTTTGAAGAGTTGGATTGCCAAGACGGCTGCCTGCTCATGGTGCCTGACGCTGGCAAGTGGCGACGGATCAGCATCACCGTCATGAGAGCAGCAGCGTCACCTTGCGATCGTGATGCAAGTGCTTGCAAAAGCAAATGGAACCAGATGGTTCCCGAATACAAACAAATTGCAGATTACCTCTCACGCACTGGAACAAACGAAGCTTCTTCATATTGGAAACTCACAGCAAGTAGACGGAAAGCTCAGTCTCTTCCTCGTTTGTTCCCCCAAGACGTCTTCAACCAACTCCAGGAATGGTACGGTAAGACACCCGCCATGCTCCCTCCACACAACAGAGACCTTCTAGGGGTGGTTGCAAGAAACACCTGCTGGTTTTTGTAGCGTTTTCCACAGTATTCATTTTTTCTTTTGGGAGTACTGTATAATTAGAAAAACAATTTTTAAAAAATGTGAAAACAATTTTTAATGTTTAAACCTTAAAGAAGAAGGTATCCTAAGAAGGAAAAGCATAGAAAAAATCTCTAAGTAGTAGAACTAGAAAAGTCTCAAAAACTAGCAAAATCTCAGAAAAATAGGCACTTTCACATTTTAATTTGTAAAAATTAAGAAAAGCAATTTAAAAAAAACTAAAAATTTGAAATTTGGGAGAACTTTATGATGAAGATGTTTCACCAAAAGAATGATCTTAAAACCATCATCAATGTTCAAAAACACGCATGCAAAGGAGCCTTGTTAGCACGCATGTGGAAGACACAAAATAAAATGTTTTTCAATTCCCTTTGGTAGAAACATGACTTCCTACTATAGAAATAGACCACAGAAATTTCAGCTGTAGATCATTAATTTTGGGTGCTCCCTAGTACTAAAAAACCCTAAACCGCAAAGTGTGACAAATTAGCTAAATTGAAATTTAATTATAAAATGATTTTTGAAAATTTCTAAAAAATAGGGTATTTGAAGACTATCAAGTTAGACATCTTCAATAAAGATTTCAAGTTAATCACATTCATGCTTCAAAAGTTATAGCGAATGACAAAAGAGTCACTCTCATTGTGACGCAAAATAGTACAAGTCTTTCTTGCAATCACCCCTAGCGCTCGATGACAGCAACTACTGGCCACCTGTAACTGCAAGTGGAACACCTCCAACTGCTAGTGACGATTTGGATGACACTGTCGAGAGTAACAAGTTCTTCGGCGACCTGCCGCCGCATCATCCCAGTGAGCTTCACATCGACGACCAAATGGCTTCGACGAAGTCTCCCACACTGCACCGCACCGGCAAAACGTCAACCCCCTTCAGCCTTCACAATGCCACTCCAAGCAAGAATTTCATGCCCACTTCGAAGTCATCATTGCCTCTTGGGGTCACTCCTCAATTACTCAGCTCATCCGATACAGGTGAATGCACACCAAGACAGCGCCCTGCTAATACTGGCGTCCGCAGGAAGAGTTTGTCCGGCCATTCGTTGATTGCTGAGGCAACACGGGCAACAGGGGACACAATGGCAGGACAAATGAAAGAAATGGCGGAGCCATCACGTCACTTGGAGAGATCACACATTGAGGTGCAGGAACAACTATTCTCCGAACAGATGCAGTACCAAAGAGAACGTGATCAAAGACTGCAGGAGAATGCGAAATTGGCAATTGAAAATGCAAAGTTGGCTATATTTAAGCAAGGTGAACTTGTACGATGCTTGGCTACTTTATCTACAGTCATAAGTCCTGAACTGCAACTGCGTCAACCTTTGCCATTCAATCCACTACCAATGCAGCCTCCAACCCGTCACGAAGAGTGGCAATCCTGAATTTCTAAAGCGGCAAGCACTGAAGACGGTTCTGCTGCGCCGACTGACACGGACGACATGGTCCCCGACGTTGCTTCTGCTTAGCACGCCTGTCGATGTACTCAGCGCCGGTCCAACATCGCCGCTCTGCACAAACAGGCAGTTGGTCAGTAGCGTGACCTCAATGTCCTACCTGTACAATTACTATTTCTTTTCTCTAGGCAGGCAGTTACAAAATCTTTGCAATGCTTTGAGGGTACCTGAAGGTAGCCTTTTGTTCAGTTTTTTGGCTTTTCAGTTCATGACAGAGCAACCACTGGGAGGCATGAATGCCAATCAGTAGCTTCCGCTATACTCCTAGCATATTGGAAGTTGCAGATTCAGATATCTTGCTATGTAAGTTTTTTTGATGTAAATAAAAAAAACTTCCTTCATTGAAAGCGTTGAAGCAAATCAAACACATAACAGGGCAGAACACAAATAAACTGAAGCAATTACCTTCATGATTTACAAGGCCAGTGCTCGTTGGATGGAGAGAAAAACTCCGACTTCTCCTCTTTTCTGTTGGGCAGCCTCTTCATCCAACACTTCTCCAACAGCATCCGGCATGATCACAACACAAAGTTCCTCTCTCAACAAGTTACGTGCCATTGTCTCTTGCTGCAAAACGTGAAGAAGTCGTTCGACGTCTTCATGTGATTGCTGCAATAAAGTATTATGGAGAATAGCACAACAAGTTACTACATTTGGGAGGAAGGTCACATGGAGTTCATACTTCACATGGAGTTCGCGAAACATTTTCTTCAAATGAGCAAAAGCATTTTCCACGGTCGAACGTACTCGGCTCAAGCGCCTATTGAAGAGCTGCTCAGCCATGGAGAGTTGGTGCTGCTGCCGGTGGGGAACCATCAACCACGGCAACAGTGGAAAATCGGCGTCACCAACTAGAAATGGAGAGAATCCACGAAATGTGAGAGCCGCATCCCATAAGCCCTACCGTTGTCCTTTGTGGAAAAGTGTAAAACGGCGGAGTACTCAAGAATTGTTTGTGGATCCAGGCATGCCAACGCAAAGATCCAAAAACCTCTTCGAGCTGCCAACTACTGCTTGACATTGCATATTGTAGCCTCCTGTCTTAAAGTAGAAGTAATTTGTTGGTCCAACCTTGGGCTTTGAAATGGCGAATTGTATCCCGTCGATGGCGCCCAAAACACCAGGAAGGCTGGAGATGTCTTCAAACGCAGCTGCTGTTTCAACAATGGTGTCCCCAGTAGGCCACTTGATTTCCTTTCGCATGACCACATTCACAGCGTGGACAACGTCACAAAGCATAATGGACACAATGCTTCGTCCCACAGCAAAAAGTTCGCTACAAATAAGGAGATTTGCACCATGGCTGAGCTTGAAAAGCGTACAAGCAACACGTACCGTGATTGGAACTGCAAGTTTGTAATTTGTATCCCGTCTGTGAATTGTAGGACTGAGTAGTTGAGCCAAGGACAACACTGCACGCTTTGTCATTCAGAACATGTGAACCCAATGGTCTTCATTATATTCTTCAAGCAGGAATTTTGAAAACCTTGTTGTGCTTCGAGGTTTTACCCAGAAGCCGAGCTCATCGTCCAAGAGAACCAAGCTATTCCAAAGGCGGAAGTGCTGTAACACAGTTTGACACACGGCTTGCTGGTCAGTCGCAGCCTGGTCGAAGCACTCTCTGACCACGGCTAAGTCGTCGTCTACAGCGTCTTGTACAACTTCGTCAATGGTATCCTCGAGTGTGCATTGTACGTTCATAAGAATGAGCAAAATGAACGACGCCAGGGAAAGCACGTCCATTGAGTTACCAAGAAAATCCATTTCTACCAGTGGCGAAGTAGCAGTCAACCTGCAAGGCACGAAATTGCAGTAGGTGAGTGAGAAATTTGAAGTCACCAAACAACTCTGTCAATGCATTGCACTACTGTACGTCGGTATCGCCTCTACGAAAACTGCAACTCTTTTACAGGGCAGAGACGTTGCCCACGCAAAAATGACGTCGACGTTTTGGCATGGGGATTTCAAATTCGGCAAGGCAACCCTAAAATTGGAAACGAAATTGTAGCAATTCTGTGACTCTACGTGCTATTGGCAAGAGAGTTTTCTCTTTCAAAATGTACCTGAAGATCAGAAGGTGCTGTGGACGTTGGTAACTGGCAAGCGACCATGGTCGAGAAGCTGCAACTGGCATGACAACTTCAGCTCTGGAAGTGGCAGTTCGACTCCGGAAAACCCTGCGCCTCTAAATGCCAGTGACTCCACAATTCAAGCGCCGCTCCGCAATGGTACAACTTTGTTGTAGTCCACCTTTGAATTGGAGGAACACAGCATGACACGACGTTACAAACTCTGCGCAAAGGGAGCGCCAACAACAACATTTGTTGTCCCACAGCTACTGCTCACTCTGTCATCACTCGTGAATGAGGCAATCTGGGACCCACTCTCGGACTTAAATCGGCACCTCTGTGCGAATACTCTGCGAGGAATGCTCACTTTCTTGTCGGATGCTAGTATCGCAGTACGCAAAGAGCGCTTCATGTGAACAGTCCTTACTTTAGCGCTACCGTGTACACTCCGCCTCTAGGACGCCTCGCGGCCACTACAGCTTGCGGCTCATAGGGACGTAGTCGTCGTCGTTTGACTGCTTTACCTCTACAGTCTGCCTGCTTCTAATTTCCAGGTGCGAACATACCCTTATGCATTAGTGCATTACTCTTTGGACTTTTGGCCAACATCTTTCACTACAAATATTTGTTGATTTGTATGTCTAGTCCTAGAATTAAGAAAAGAAAATGGAACATACCGTAATGTACTGTCACTATCCTGGTACCGAAGCTTACATTAATTATGTGGGGATGAAAGTTGTGGATGAGGACTCCAGAGAAGAAAAGGCAGCCTCTCTGAAGGCTACTAAATGTTATGTCACTCACAATTCCACAGGGTATTTAGTCAAACTCATAATTGTCAAAAAATTCCCTTTATGTGTGCAGTATAAAAACTTAAGTTGGAATCATGTTCAACTGCTGTAGCTCACATTTTTCCATAGCATTATATATTAATCTTTAAAAGGATAGACACTGTGACTATGGAAAAAAACTTAAAACTTCATTGCTTTGTATGCTCCATTTTTCCTTATATTGGAGTGGCAAATTTGATTATTTCCAAGAGTATTAAGAAAGGAGAATATTATGCTCTATTAGTGAGTGAAATTTCAATACAAAAGTTATACGACTAAGGTAACTACACTTAATGCATCTAAATAAGCAATTGTTGTTGTTTCTATAAATAATTTGTCTATTTATTTGTTGGATCTTGTTGGAAGTCAAAAGAGTATTCTAAAAATTCCTTCATAGATTTTTTGGACATTATATGAATAAACTATGAATTCTCAAATTATTGAAAATAAATATATCTCAAAGCAACCCTAGACTTTCATAAATAGTGGTAGTGCATTTTAGGCAGGAATCTATAGAGATCAATATTCAAAAGAAGTCAAAATTAATTTAGTGATTTCAATAACATTGGCTCCTGTAAGTTTTAAAACTCAAAGATTAAGGAAAATACATGCAATTGTGACCTCGATTGTGACACTTTATGTTATCTAACATCTAAAAAATGGATTTGGATAAATACCTTCATGACTCAAAACCATCACAATGTTTTTGAACAACCTATGAGAGGTAGAGAGCTTTTTGTAGCAACCAATTAGAGTTGAGACATTTTGTGCTTCAAGGATGTCCATTCAATATGAGTCTAGTGCTTTGTATAGGATATCTTATATTCTTAACTATGAAATTTTGTAAAGTATTACCCAAGCAGGCAAGCATAAAAAAACTATAAAACCATTTGGGTTGTATTTCCTTGAATTTGCTAATTGGTCATTGCAAGAAACACCGATGCTGGAACTTTGTCACAAAGGGAGTGCCAAAGCTTTCTTTTGCAATAACTTTTGAAGCACAACTTGCATGAACTTGAAATTTTTATTGGAGATGCTCTCTTGAGTGTAATTACATCTCATATTTTTTAAGTTTAAAAAAGAATCAATTTATATTTAAATATCAGTTAAACTAATATGTCACGATTTGAATTTCAAGGTTTTTTTGTACCATATGTAGAGTCTCCAGATTTAATGATCTAGAGTTGAAATTTCTATGGTCTGTTCCCATAGCAAGAAGTCATGTTTCTACCAAAGGGATTTAAAAACATTTTATTTTATGTCCTCTATGTTCACGCAAAGAGGGCTCCTGTGCGCACGCAATTTTGAACATTGAAGATGTTTTCAAGATCATTTTTTTGGTGGAATCTCTTTACCATGAAGTCTATGTAAATAAACAATTTCTAATTTCTTTGAAAAGTGTTTTTTCTAATTTAAAAAAATTTAAACGCCAAAATATGTATTCCCTTTAAATTTTCAGCTCACTCTTTTTCATGAATAACTTTCGACCTAGATTTTTTTAGGTCTGAAATTTTGGTGATATGCTATCTTTAGTGATACTAATTATCCTTATTTTTTTATTTTTTTTAAATTTCTATGCAAAAGCTCATAGTACTGGGAGTAATGGACAAAATGGAACAAAAACAGCCATTCATTTTTGCAACAACCCCAATAATCTCAACAAAAGAAATTGTAACTCAACCAATGAGATAGTGGAACAAGAAAAAATGTCACTTTGGGGATTTTGTACCTTATGCCTTTGGAAAGAAAACAAAAGATTGCCAACTACTAATAGTTGCATGATGATCAACAAAATTAGATACTCTTTTTGTTTCAAAATGATCTTCTCGTTAAACAAAATGTTCAAGATTAAGGCTAAAAATAGCGTTTTTAAAACCTATTTCTAAATATTTCAAAGAAGTTATCCATTCATTGAATCTTCAAGAACAAAAATGATCATTTTTAAGCAATCGGAAGATCATTTTGGGACGGAGGGAGTACAGAACTTAATGACAAAAGTTGAATAAATATTGTCCTCTTTTGTTTCTTAAGAGCATCCACATCTATGCATGCTAAATTTGACATGCTAAAAGTTTACATCCACTTTTGAACAGCCCTTAAAATTCTCATCTCCCACAATCACTCATCGAATGTGCACCATAAATAGTCAATTGATCAATCACCAAGGAAAAAGAGGGCTATTGCTTGATATACTAGGATTAAGTGCTATGAGATTATTTTGAGGGTCCCAAAGCACTTATCATCCAATTTTGGCGAGTGTGAAACATTAAAGGCTGTAGTGCAAATGTTCTAAGGATAAAATTTTCCCAAAGAAATCCCTATCTAATTAGTATGATATTATAAGTCTTGCAATTAACAAAAAATTTATAGCCTTTAACTTTTATTATAAATTTTATTATAACTTATATTATGACTTTTGTCATAACTTTTATTAGGCTCTTTAAAAGAAGTAGTTTAGCCATTTTGTTGGATTCCTAGTAACTTACTACATTTGGTTCATTTTTGGTTAATATTGACAAGTTTGCTAAAAATTTGTAGATGATATTGACTAATTGCCTCCCAAATATTTTTTTGATAAAATTAGCAAGAGCTTTCTCTTTATGCCATTTGGCTAAACAATTTTGGAAAAAATATTCATTGAATTATTGGCCCCATTTTGTTTTTGGGTAACTTGTACAAGAAGTATCCAACCTCAAATCAACAAAATTAAATTTAAACTTTCTCTTCCCTAGTTTTTGGCACCGTACCTGAATATCATATTTTTGATGTTATGAATTTTCTATTTCATCAAATATGGACTTCATGGCTATTAAATTGTCCTATGTTTTTATACATGAGAACTTTATAAGGATGTTGAAAACAAAAATGTTCAATGAACACCTTTAGCCAAATAGGAATAAAGAGTGCATGTATTCATTTTGTCAATGGATAGTTCTATTATTGATTGATGATCATGATAGTAGGCCAATCATTTCACAATTAAAATATATTTCAATTTTCTAAATTTTATTTTTAAAATTTCTTCTTGGTCAAATCAATTTATGAATGTTGGTTTCTTCATGAGTCTTGACATTTTTGTTGATTTTTCAATACTTGACAACAACAAAATATTCTACTTCGTAAATTGTACTGTGAAGAATTCAAATGTAGATTCTCAAAAGAAACTTGACAAACACCTCAACAAGATGCTTGTTCATACAAATTATGCAAATGAACCTTTCTTTTAAGAATATCAAAACATATAAGATGCAAACTTTGTTCAAGCTCAACACAATCAATGTCATATTACAAAGTGACCTCGTAGATCTGAATGAAAATCTTTCATTGTTAAAACAAGTAGTGTACACCAAAATGTTTATTTGGTATGGTCTAAACTATTTATTGCATAGAGTGACATACTATTCAACATTGGTTGTAGTGGTGACATTGTAGCATTTGTGGTGTACAAGGGTGGCATTGTTAGATTGGTTATTAGATTTAAGAGTATTGTATGAAGGTCTGATGCAACACTCAAGTCCCAAAACTGAAATTTCACATCAAAATCTCAATAGTCCATGTTACCTCACTCCATTCATAAGATGACATGTGGCATTTAGTTTTTTACAAATGACTTAATTTATGTCGAATTTGACCTTCACATAGGTAATTTCATTTTAACCCCTAAATGCCCAAGGCCATTTTTGAGCTTCTAGGAATTTGCTCTAAATTGTAAAAAAAACAAAATATTGATAAGTTATATCAAATTTTTGGAAATGTAATTGTACAAATTCAAACTAGACATGCTAGAGATCACATAGAAAAAGAAATTACAACAATATCACTTATGGATTGAAAGATTATAATGTTTGATCATGAGGGTGTTAAAATTGTGAAAGTGATTTGAAGTCTTTCAATCCTCTTTTCACATGCCAAATCTAAAAATTTGGTCACCAAAAAAACTATGAGGTTAAAGGACATAAGATTCATAACCCCAATCAATTTACGGCTTTTCAAAATCTCTTCTACAATTTTTTTAAATGAATTTCTAAAGTGAATTTTTTTCCAAGATCTAGTGTATTTGAGGCTCATTTCCAAGAGTCCTCAACACTACGGAAAGTCAAGATTGCAATGGACACCCTTACACAAAATCTTGAATAGAAAATCATATTAATCAATCATTTTCAAAATCAAATTTTTGATGCTAAAATTAGACTTCAAAAAGAAAATTTCAAAAATATAATCTACTGAAAGTAGCAAGTTGTTTAGGTTTTATTTAGCTTCAAAGTATTGTCCATACCAGAATTTGGTGCCTCGGGCATTTAGGGGTCGAGATAGCCATTTGATGTCCACCACCTCTCATTCCGTTTCCAATGTTGGTGAGACCCGGATGATCCCAGTCCAGAGTCTTGAAGCACTCCAAGTCCAGACACAGCGAGAGTACGCCCATAATATCTTTGAGGAAGCAAATCGAAAAATCCAGCACGGCCCCTCCACTCCTCCAGGGCCCTGGCTCCATTTGGTTCTGTGTCCGGTCTTCCTGGGTGGGTTGGGAGTGTTTGTTTGTCTGTCTGTCACCACCAGGCCACCTGCGGCTGGTCGGTTTGTATTTTTTTCTTCCAGCAATGAAATCTCGTTTCATTTGTTCCAACAAAAAATATATCCAAAGGCACATCTGTACATCATATCGCAAACATTAGTTGAATCGTAGTATCATACAGTATATTGAAAAGGTCAGCTTCGGCGGGAGCTTCGGGTACAAGATCAGTCTTGAATTGCTCTTCAACACCGGGCGGATTCAGCTCCCCAATTACATAAAATACACCCGTCAGGCGGCCACCATGCATACTAGGGGCCTCGCACACCATGCACACCATGCATACTAGGGCCTCGCACATGAGCCCCAACGCCTGGGTTTGGGACCTCAGGTGAGGGCCGCAAAGGGTGGGTTCGGGCGGAGGCAGCCCAACCGGCCCAGCCCCGAGAACTGAAGAGGGCCAACCCGTACGGTTGGGTTTACCCCCACTCAAGTGGCACTTTTCACCGCATGCGGTAGAAAATGGTCACCGCATGTTTCCTTCCTTTCACCTCCTAAACCAAACCTTGAAGCATTTCTTCTTGTTTGTTGTTGCAAGTTCTGGATAGTTAATTGCAGATTGCCACTTGTTTGTGCTTTTTGAAATTTAGGGTTTCACAGTATGGAGATCCCGAGGGGAGGATTACTTTCCTTGATGTTTAATGATGAGGGAGGGGGGAGTTCTCAAGGAACTCAGGGAGGAGGAAGTTCTCAAGGAACTTAGGGAGGGGGAAGTTCTCAGGGAACTCAGGAGGGAAGCTCTTGTGGTACAGGGAATGTCAGGAGAGAGTGGAAAGACACTACAGTGAGATTTCTAATTGACTTATGTTCTAGCTTTTATTGGAAGTATGACAGGAAGGCATTTAAGCAATCCAATTGGCAGTTATTTGCTAGGGAGTTGAATACCCAATTTCCTGAAGAGCCGCAGCGCACATGGCAGCAAACGAGAGATAAATGGGGGAGCATGAAGACGATCTATCAGAGGGAGAAGCTGAAGGAACAGGAGACGGGAGCGCCACCATCGACATGGCAGCCTTGGTTTGAGTTGTTTGACCAAATGTATTCTGGAACAGCTAGAATACATGGGGTCCCACATGGTGTGGACCAAGGGATGAGGATGCAGCATCAGGAACACGTGGTTCTCAGTGACGATGGAGAGGACGCCGTGCCTGGTACTCCTCAAGTTCCTCCCATTCCACCCGCTGCCTCGTCGCAGTCCCCTCGCACAAATGCCGTGAATCAATCGGGTGTTCAGGGCCAGGTGAACCAAAGCACACAGAAAAGGAAGCGGAAGTTGGCATTAGGAGATGAAAACATTGCCTCAGCCTTCAAGGACTTCTCGAAAGGGATTTTGGAGGTTGAGAAGATGAAGATGAGGTTAGCAGAGAAGATACTTGACAGTGACAAAGAGGGGAGGCAGATGATGATGAGGGCTGAGATAGAGAGTAGAGACAGGATGATGGAGAATCAATTGCAGATGGCAGCTTTGTTTGTAAATGCTCTGAAAGACAAGGACTCTGCTGGGAGTTCTAAGTAGCTGTGTGATCTCCCTCCAAGAGTTTTAGGCATTGGAATTTTGTTTCCAATCTTATATGGAATTTGGTTTGATTTGATTTGAATTTGATTTGATTTGTTTCAAATTCCAATACATTGAATAAAAGACTCTTTTTTTGAAATTTGAACACATGTAATTCAATTAAGGAATAAGCATATGGGGGAGTGTTTGTTTTGAAACATACACCCTAAACCTACAATTGAATTCTAGTCACAAATAAAAAAAAAAAAAAAAAGAACTCACAGCCAGAACACGGCAGAGGACACAATTCACGACCTGGAGCTTCAAGCGCCCCCAACCTCGGTTAAATCACCTCCACTCACCTTCCCGGGGTTAACTGCCGGTGGAAGGGGGGGTTAACTTAACTGCGGGAAAGGCGCCCACTTTTGGCTGGTCCGGTGGGGGCCCGCCCATCCCCATCAGGGTCCGCATGGTGCCCCGACCGCACCTCATGTGCGAGGCGAGGCCCTAGTAAGATGACACCCCAAGGTAAGCAAAATCAAAACCCAAAGAATCATGAAGAAAAGCCAGCACTGGAACAAATGAAATCACAGAATTCAATTGCAGGAAATGAAATCCATCAGCGGTCACTACAGTAGCTATGACGTCAAGGCTCTGACTGCAGGGAACGCTTGGATTCGACTGGCTCGAAGTTCAACACTGCAAGGCTGCTCGTAACTTACTCTGCAACGATGGAGGCGGGAGTGGAGGACCCTGAACTTTTGACCTGGAGTTCGGAAAGTTGAGAGACAGAATGATCAGTTGTACAGTATCTGTTACAGAGTACAATTCTGTTAAGGTGGGTACCCCCAAACCACCACCTTTTGCTACTGTGCCTGGTTGTTACTATTTTCATATTTTCTTGCTGGGAAGTGAAAGGAGGTTCCAACGCACCAAACAACACAACATTTGGATATTGTATACAAAAGTTATGAAGGACTAAAGTTTTATTTGGTAGAATGATGTTCTAAAATCATTTCTTCAACATATGTACATATTGATTTTGGAGATGTACATAGGGTGCAATTTTGGATGTATAAGGTAATGCCCGAGTTTGAGGGCATTCCGAGAAAAAAGGGACCAATGAGGAGGGCGGAGCCCAACGAGGAGGTCCGTTTTTTCACGGAATGCCCGAAGGACGAGGGCGTTACCCGGCATAAATCACGAGCAGAAAAGGATGAAAATCAGGGATGAGAAATCAAAGTCGGATGAGAAATCCGTAATGCCGCCCGATTACGCAGGAAAACCCTCGCAATCGGGCATTATGTTGCAGAAGCCTCCTAGGAAATGAACGGGCAGTTTCTTGGGAGTGGTTTACGTACATAACATTGTTTAACAATTCAATTGCTTCTTCCCAAGTGAAGTTATAATTCCCCCTTAGATACGTGAGGAGAATTTGAGTTATAATTATGAGAAGTTGATTGGTTCAACACAACTATAGTGTCGCTGCTTTGTCAGTGATTTGAATGTCATTTGCTGGGGGCTCTTGATTTTTGGGGAGCAAAAGGGACCCCAGGGAAGGTTAATAATGTTATGTACCCATTTTAGTGTTTTTTGGAGAAGAAAGTTATCAATATTAATTCATTGTAATAAAAGAAAACCATCCATCAACGCTTTCAAATGAAAGTAGTTTAGACAAATTTATAGAAACTTGTAGGGGTAGGTGAAGTTTTCACCATGGTGAAATTTTTCTAAATGTAGCTGGTGATGGAGTCATGGAGTTTTTAGATCTATTGTAAAGTGGCTACATTTTTAATTAATTTTCCGTACTTAAGAGAAAGTTACTATAATAAATGATTTGTGAAACAAAAGTTCTAATTATCATTTTATTTCCTAGGTTGACATTTTGCCAATGTCAAAAGCTTTTGTATCAAAGAAGTTGCAACTTCTCTAATTTTTTCTTAGTTTCATTTGTGAGAAAAAAATGGAAGTGGCATCTAACTTAAGTTGTTTCACATTTTTTTTGGACCTTTGTAGTATTAGTTAGGAATTTTGAAGTTGGAATCACATATGGTACAAAAAGAATTTGTCTTCTATAATGTTGACTGCTAGTGCTTTGAAAAATACAATATGTACTTTTGTATTAGATAACACTTTTAGAGCTTGAGTTGTTTTAGGGCTTCCTAGCTTACTCCAAGATCTAGGGCAGTAGAAGAAATTGAAAGCAATGTAACAAAACAACGAAATATAGAGAAGGTCGGCTGCTCCATAAGGTTTCCAAGAAAGTGACTGAGCTACATGGATAGCCAAAATTAAGCTACCTCAACTCGAAATGCATTGCTTATGTTGAAATTCCACTATTTAATGGCCTCTTTGTATGGAGATTGACATGCTCTCCTGCTTACCAAGTCTCCCTTATGTCAATTCAAATGTGGAATGTGGCAAAAATGATGTGATTTTGACCTTCAATTTCAATGGATATGTAGCTATAGGGTTTTCTAAGGACCTTTTTTTGTGAAATTTTGCGAGATTTGTGACCACTACTACCCATGGTTGTGTGCTAAATTTCATTGTGTTAAAGCTAACACAAATTGCATTGAAATAATAAGCTTCCATTTCTACTAGTTTTCTACTATTGATCATTATCTCCTAAAAGAGTGTGGTGGAATTTTTTTTTAACAAGTTTTTCATCATACTTGGATGTATTTCATCCATTTTATGTAACTGCGGCATGCAAAAGCCTCTTGAAAACATTTATAATCCGCTCAATTTTTCAAAGATCAAATTCTATTAATTTTTTTACATTCATTACCACCCAATCTTTCTCTACACTGTAAATTCATTTCCATCCAATTACACTTTAAAGAGTGAGGATTAGTTTTTATTTGTACCCATTTAATGCTATTCAAATTAATTCAGGACGATTGCAAGAAAGACTAGTACTCTGTACTATTTTGCGTCACGCTTGAAGCGACGGAGTTGTCATGTGCTATAACTTTTGAAACATGAACCTGATTATCTTGATTTTTTTATTGGAAATGGCCAGCTTGATATTATTTAGATCCCTTATTTTTCAGAAATTTTCAAAAATCATTTTATACTTAAATTTCAATTTAGCTAATTTGTCACACTTTGCAGTTTAGGGGTTTTAGTACTGGTGAGTACCCAAAATTAATGATCTAGAGCTGAAATTTCTGTGGTCTATTACTCTATTCCTATAGTAGGAAGTGATGTTTCTACCAAAGGAAATTTCAAAATATTTTATTTCATGTCCTCCACATGCGTGCGAATAGGGCTCCCTTGCGCACATTTCTAGACATTGAAGATGGTTTTAAGATCATTCTTTTGGTGAAATCTTACCATCATCAACTCTTCCCAAATGGCCAATTTTTAATTTGCTTAAAAATTGTTTTTACTATTTTTTACAAATTAAAATGTGAAAATACCTATTTTCATGAGATTTTGTGCTTTTTCTAGTTCCCCTACTTAGAAAAATTTTCTAGGCTTTTCCTTCCTAGGGTACCTTCTTCTTAACAGTTTATACATTAAACCTTTTTATTTTGCATTTAAAAAAAATTGTTTTTCTAATTATACAATACTCTAAAAAAAAAAGGAGTATTGTGGAAAACGCTACAAAATCGCACGCTCTTTCTTACAATAACCCTATTAAGGATCAAATTTACTTCAAATTAACCTATAAATTTCCACGACTATGTTTTCACCGAAAACACTCAAAAATTGCCACTTTTAGTATAAGTACCAAAATTTTGAAATTTTTTTTTTTGACACATGTAACAGTAGGATCTTATAATAAACTAGTTTTAGAAGATGTGGAAAAAATTTCAGAATTTTCCATCATGTGGATTGGAAGATATTAGCATTTGAATTGGCAAAAATCTTTTTTTTGTTCCTGTGAAAAACATGGCAGCTGCACTTCACAAGGTCACATTTGTATGAAAAAATGTCCAAAATGGTGGTGCTTCTTTAAATTATTTTTCCTAAACAAGTTGGCTACATGCTTAAAATTTTTCAAATCATTTGGAATTGTACAAAATATACAAAAAAGATAGTAAGTAGAAAGAAGATAGTAGAGAATGATCCAAAATACTAAATTGTTAAGAATTTAATTATGGAATTGAAAATTGTCAATTCCAATGGTTGTAATGTTTTAATAAACAAACTAAATCCTATGTTGTTGGTTTTTTAAAAAAATATTAAAAACTGAGTTAAATAAACAACTTCAAAGTTTATTTTAGAGTAGAGAATCCGTAACTGCCCACAAACTAAAAAACCTCATAACTTTTTACTCATTGGTTGAAATAGAATGATTTAAAGCTTTCCACGTATATATAACTCTAGAAAACCAATTTCAAATTTTTATTTTTGAAAAGAGTGATTTTTCAGATCTGCCCGGACTGCCCGCCCGGTGAAAAAAGAAACATATTAGGCCATAACTTTTGACTCCTATTTCGAAATGTCATGAAATTTTAGTGCACATAAAAGATATTCCTTGTTCCCACCTTCTGTTAAAATTTCAGCTTAAAATATGAAAATCTCTAGTCACACGTACCTACCCAAAATTGCTATGTTGCTAAAAATAGCAGGCTGGTCCTTTAGGGGTTAAATAATTTTTGTCTAAAAGTGCCACGTGTCATCTTGAGATTGATTTAGGATGATCCTTCAAAATATGATGTAGAAAAACAACTTTGGCATTCTCGTTCCAAAACTAACTTTCACATATACCTTGTAAGGTATCCCCTATGCATGTACCCATACGTAATGATATGATTGTCAAAAAATGTGACACCTACACTTGAATCTGAAAACAACACTAAAATCTAGATATTAATGCACAAGATATACATAGTCACAACATGATAGTGTAGGTAAGCCTAAAAAAGTCTAATGTCGATTTCTGGTACATTTTTGAAATTTGTAGTACACCTTTGAACAAATAATACTTTAAAATTTCATAACTAATTCATTGGGTGTCCAAATAATGCATGCTTAACCCTTAACCGACGAAGAGGCCATTATGTGGCCAATAGATGATAGAGAATCAAACTATAGGACAAAGTGCAACTATTCATCCTTTGAATTTGTTGTGAAAAGGGGAGATTTTCTACAGTAGCTTGACTTCCTGTTAGTGTTTTTTGCAATTTTTTTAAGTCAATGATTCACACTGTAATGCAATGCAAAAGGATGATTTTGAGGGTCACCCCTTCGTCCTTTAAGGGTTAAGTGCATCGGAATCCTCTTGCCAATGAGAGTCAATAAAAATAATTCATGTTTCTATTAATAGCTCAATTGCTATTAATGTCCATAATTATAGGTGCACTTAAGCTAATGGAAAAAATTGCAGGAAACGAAAGGAGTGCATAACATTGTTAACCTTCGCAAGGGGGGTCCCTTTTGCTTCCCCCGAATGCGGGAGCCCCCCTGCCAAGGAACTTCTCAGGTATAGTGAAGTTAATATTACAATAAGCCTGACAAAAATGCCGTGAACAGGAAAAGTGCATGATCTGTCCAATTCGTGACAACCAACGCAAACTCCAATTAAGGTAAACCAGTCCATGATGGTCAAATGGCCCATGATGGACACCTAATGACCCCATTGTGGTTTTTCAGACCACAATCAATGCCTTACATGATAGTTATGGAGTAATTAGTGACCTCAATAGGTACTTCCAACTTTTCAGTGTAAAATTCTTTGTAAAAATTGATTTTTTAGGTCTTCCATGTTTGAAAATGTTGTGATTGCATTGGGTAGGAAGATGACCATATTGGATTCAGATTTTGTTGGTCATGAGGTAGCCTACAGACCCCTATGGGTTGATCACTTCAAAAATTCATAGCAAATTCATACTTTGTCAAAAAAATGTAATTTCAATTGCTCTCACTATTTCTCACACTTGTACTATTGTAGGAAAAAAACTGAAAAATTTCAGCAACCATATGAGGTCAAACTCCTAATTCTGGCCGTCATGGGCTGGTTTACCTTACCTTCACCAAGCGATTATAATGTAATGCCCACCCAGGCATCCCGGGGGATTATCCCTTCTCTGTCAGGGAAGGAACCCCCCCAGTTAACAATGTTATGTGATTGGGCGCCAGAATTCGGCACGGAATTCAACACTGCGACGCCGACCATGCGTTTTGACCAAGAGGCACCCCCCGCTAGCCGACGTTCGCAGCGCACGCGGCTTGCCCAGCCGATTACTGTGGGCCACGCCAATTCCCAATTCCACAAACACCAACATTTTTCCACCTCAGAATCTTCAAATTAACAAGACCATCTGCAGCTTTTGTAGAAAATTCTCACCCAATTGAATGTGGCACAGAGCAAAAGAGGATAATCCGATAATGACTGCAGGCTGGCATCGCGCACTGTAGCCGAGGTTATCAAAATCGCCCACCTTCACAGAAATCGACGTGATTGTAACTTTCCAACAACTCTTCCCACATCCTCGGGAGCTCATATAAAACTAGAGTCGGGGTTGCAGCAATCTCTTTGCGTTTTGCCTCTCAAACGCAAAAATTCTCTACCTTTGTCACAGATTTCAATTCATTGCTACGTACTCTGGGTCTTCGAGTCTTCGACATTGTTGGGTTTCGAGATTGCAGAAAGGTTGAATCATATGGCGGCGACAAGTCGGGGTATTGTTGTGTCTTCAGCGTTGCAAAGGAGAGTAGTGGCTGATTTGAACAAGCCTCCCTGCGGGAAAACGTCGTCTTCGTTGCCGCGAATGCGAGGTTTTGTGCTGCGGAGTTCCCGAAGCTTCCGAGCCTTAACTTCCGCACGATCCAGAAATCACCAAAGCTGAAGCGATCCGCGTCGCGTGTGTTCATGAGAATTAGCTCCGCGCCTTCAGCGATGCTCCAGAGCAACAACTACTTCACGTCCAACGGGTTTGAAAATTTCACGTCCAAGGGGTTTGGGAATTACATGTCCAAGAAACTGCAGGCAGACGAGGAGATTTTTAAATTCGACGACGACGACGACACTGGGGTTGCAGTGGACGAGGATGATTCAAGCCCAGCGATGGTGGACAGAGTGAACGTGGTCTTGGCGGATATCGTCGACGGCCAGAAGTTCCTCAAGGAAACGGGGCGGACGAAGGCGCGCCCCATGAAGCGTCGCGCGCTCGTGGTGTCGCTGGCGCTGGGAGCGTTGCGAGAACCGCTCAACAGTGTCGACAGCCGCCTGGGGAGCTTGCGACGCACGCCGTCGACTGGGCGGATGTCGCGCACGCCGTCCGCGTCGGGATTCGCGCTTACTGCGCAGTTGATGTCGCAGATGTCGTTCGGATCGCCTCACTACACTGAATAGGGTATTTAGTGTTGGATTACATTTAGTGTAATTATCACCCTACTTGACCCTACACTAAATGTCAATTTTAGGACGATTAGTGTAGTGCTAAACTTCAATGCGCCGCCTTTGTCTTCTCTTCCCTTCTACCTTCCTTTAATAAGTTCTAACACTAAATGTAAACATTTTCAGATTTCAGATTTACCATAGAGTATATTTAATGTTAGAAATTACATTTAATGTTACTTACTTTAGTAGGCTTAATGATATTTAGTGTCATGGTTCGCAAATAGTGTTGCCAACACTAAATACCCTATTTAGTGTAGTGATGAAATTTAGAAGCGCAATTTCTCTTACGGAGGCGATTGCTTCCATGCCGCCCCACGTCCACACCGATTTTGATCGAATCTGTACATCTCGGTCGCAATTCATGTACAACAGTAGCTAGTTCAATCATTCTACTTTTTAGACTCCTACATTGTGAAGGACTCTGCGATACTACATTGAGTTCAATTCAGATTTGCGAACTCGTGGACAGGAATTTTGAGCTGGACTTCAATCTCTGGGTAGTTTTTAGAGTCATAGGATGGTCACTACGTAGGAATTTTAGGGGTTAACCGATGTTTTAGGATCGTTAACAAATACTGTACAACCAACCATCCTGGCTTAGAGTTACATTTGCAATTGCATGCCCGCCTAAAAAAATTGGCATTGTGAAATGTACCAATTTAAGGAATGAGGAGTTGCAATTCAATGCACCAGCTATAACAGCGTGGGCTTATGATCTTGCGTTAAGTTGTTCTTCTAGTTGTACGTGTTAAGTGCTATAAATCGCATGTTACCTGTCTCTTTTAAACAATGTCCTGTGTTTGAAGCCATTGCTGATTTGTATTTTTTGGTAAGAGCACCTGCCCAGCTGGTGTTGGAAAATCTGGACAATTAGAAATTTTGAGTCCCTCTGCCACCCCAGATCAAGACTCAAAGTATGCAACATGATTTCTGTCGGAGAAGGTAACAACCGAGCAAATCTCAGTCCAAAGGGTCCTGCCGCGTACCCGTCGTCGGTTGCAAAACGATGGATTTACGATGGTCCATCTGGAGTGAACCCTCTTTAAAGCACCTGCACCCATACTCAAGAAAAGTGGCCCTCAATTTATGACATAGCGGCTCGTTCTAGATTTGTTTTGAGGTTTATAGCAAGTTGTTCGCACTCTCCCAACTCTAGACAACCACATGGCGCTTCCCCAGAAGCTCACAATGCTCTGAAACAAGGAGTCCTCTCATAAGACCAAGTTGCAATCTATGTATGGTCAAAAAATTTGAACATTAGAAAAAATCTAGGCCCTGTTGATGGCCGTTTGACTTTCGGCAGATGTGCAAACATAGTGAAATAAAAAAATAAAAAAATAAAATTTTAATAAAGCTTAAAATTTTTTAATTTAAAATCCAACAAGGCACACAAATTGACTTTCACTAGCAACATTCTCTTTGACTTAGTTTGGACTGATATTTTCTCCTATTGCACATTTAAATTATGCAGTCAAACAGCCTTGCCAAGGGCTAAAATTTCCTCTAATGATTTCTTCAACATATTCTCATATTAGTCTAGTGCGAGATGGCTTATAGACCTTGGATATCCAAAAACAATTGAATGTTTTAAATATTTCCTCTTTGCAATAGAAATGGCAGTTTTAGAGTGATTTTGGATAAAATATGACCTAGGAATCTTTTGGATTTAAGCATTATCCCCTTAAGGACCATGAGTGCAAATTTTGAACAATGAATGAATGGTCAATTTCATTAAAATGGTCGTATTTTGTTAATTTGGCACTTTTAGTAGTTCAGACTGCACAGTCTGAACTGTTTTTTTGTACCAAAATCTATACTAGTACTAGATTTTTGAAATCTACACCTATCCTAGATATTTTAAATCTATATCAATCCTAGATTTTTCAGACTGTGTGGTCTGATATCTATGTCAATCCTAGATTTCTAAAATCTAAAATTGACCTAGATGTTAGCAATGTACAGTTGTCCTAGATGTGACGGTGTGAAAATGGCACATGGAATACCGCCATTTTAATGAAATTTGCCATATGACTGAAAACACATTCCAAACTCACCAAAATGCGTTTTTTCATCCATCAATTTTTTTTGAAGATTCTTATATGAGTTCTTTAACATTTGTACGGTATAGATTATGAAGATTTTGCTTTGCAAACATTCTATAATTCAGAGGATATTGATAGGTCTAGCCTTGAAAAGTAACTTTTTTAGTTCAAAAAATGAAACTTCAAAAACGACTTGAATCAAAAAATAAATAAAAATCTATAAAAATCACTATGATTAGAACTTAGGATTTTGAACTTATAGAAAAAAATTCTTATAAAAACCATAAATATTCAATCTACAATTGGTTTTAGAAGGAATTTTCAATTTCTAGTTTCAAATTTTATTGTAAGATATTGGTTTGTGTAATTATGGCCAATTTCATTAAAATGGCAATATTCCAAGTGCTACTTTTACGGTGTGCCATTTTCACCATCTAGGATTGGTATAGATTTTAGAACGGGTGGTCTGAACCATCTAAAAAGGGTATAGATTTAGAATGCCCGTTCTGAACTGTTTTCATGCTATTTAAAATAATATTGCCATTTACTGAAATTGCCCATAATTGTTGATCTAATTGTATGGATGTGATCTATAAATCATATTTTACAACTATTGTCGGAGAGTCATCATTAAAATATTGTTTTAAGTTGCATTATGGGCAATTTCGTTAAAATGGCGGTATTCCATGTGCCATTTTCAAAGCAGCCGCTCTGAACTGCAAAAGAGACATCTAAGAGGGGTATAGATTTCAGGAATCTTGGTCTTTTATAGATTTCAAAAATCTAGCACTATTGTAGATTTCAGACCGCACGGTTTGAACTTTGAAATTGACATCTATGACTCTTATAGATTTCAGACATCTAGAAAAGTTATAGATTTCAGAAATCTAGGACTGTTGAACACTTCAGAGCGGCCGCTCTGAACTATGAAATCTACCAAAGTTACGCAATTTCCGCCATTTTAACGAAATTGCCCATCATTTTATAATATCTTCACAATTTTGGAAATCTGGACAACCCCCTAGTCCTTTAGGAGTTAATCAAAACTTTGATAAATTTTTGTCTCTTTTAACTTGTTTTCAAATGGACCTACTTCTATCATTCAAAGATTAAATCCAAACATTCTTATGTCTATTTCAAATATGTTTCAAATATGTTAATTTTCTAATAATAGTACTTCAAGTTCTAATTCCATTCTAGTCAAATATTAGTAATGTTTATTGTTGAGCTAGGATCCCGAGTTTATTGAAGATGCCTTCATTAGAGAAAATTTGGGGCCTCTAAAAGGCCATTTGATTTTGGACCAACAATCAAACAACCCTATAAAAAACCAAATTTTTTCAAATGTTAAATTTTTGGTTCATCCCACCTTTAAATTCAAAGGATTCAATAACACTTTATCTATATTTTTCCAATATGGAGTTAGTGCACCAATTACAAATACCCTAACTTAAGAATACAATACAAGACTCCATCTGAAGTTGCAATCAAACACAAGAATCCATCTAAAGTGACTTAGTTTGAGAGGGTGGTTTGAGAGACTCTATACACTCTCCAAACGTGACGGGTAAACTTGACACCTACTCAAAAAACATCTCTTTTGAAATTATTCTCATCAATTTGTCATGAGTTAGATTATTATAGTGTTGGACTGAGGATGGCCTTACAGGCACTCAAATTAAGTACAACTAGTATATTTCAAAACCATCTTCCAAGCAATTCCTACCAATGGCCAAAAATACTCGCAATTGGTTCAAAATTAGTTGGTGGAATGAGGAAAAAACTACTAGTTGCATTTTGAAAACAAAGGATGTGAAACTTGAAAGAATTTGGTAGGACCGAAAATCAACTAGTGTCTCCCTACTATTGAAGGATGTTTTAACTGTCTCCTTTCCACACTTGGTGGATTTCAACTACTATGAGATAATAATTAGTAGCTAATCCTCGGACAAGGCAAGATACTTGGATGAGGTGGGTAAGATACTCAATTTGGAAGGGCAAGTATTGACATAGGGGGCAGAGGGCTTGGCCATTGGAGCTAAAGATTGACAAGAACAATGCTTTACAATAGTCATTAACTTGATGAATTGCCCTAAATTTCTTGAATTGTACGAAATTGATGACCATGAAGAGCAAATCATTAACAATTGGCCTTGTTCCTCAATGCAAAAAGAAGGAATTTCAAGAAAATCAACACAAAGTTTTAACAACTGTAACTATGGAGAGCAAGAAGGCTACTTTAGAGCTTCAAACACAAGCTCTTTAAATTCATTGACCCAATTCAGAGCATGAGTATTTAGACCATAGATATATAGAGAAATCTCACCTTTGCCTTTACCTAAACCTAAACATTTGAGGGGTGCAAAGGAAGTTGCATAATATAGAGAGCACTATACATAGCCAAATGAAAGGCTCCAATATTTGTATGAATTGGAGGAAAACATTAAAAAAATAAATCAAGTGAACTTAATAAGTGTGGAAGAGAAAATTTTAAGAAGAGAAGCAACATTTGGACAATCAAAAATTGTGAAGAGCAAACAAGAGACATTGGAGCTTCGATATGCAAAGCCTTGACATCCAATGGCCAAATTGAAATGTGAATCCCGAACATGACTAAATATGTTGCAAAATCTCAGCCAATGCAAGAAGACCCTACACTAAAATTAAAGATGCAATATTCATTAGTACTTTCAGTTTGAAATTGTTTTTAGCTAGTGTCAACTTGAATTTAGAGGAAATTGGCTAGTGAGGAATTGATATTGCAGGAAATTAACTCGTAGATTTTGCGGGTGAGAGGATGCAACAGGTAACTATTGATGAAAAACCGATCCATTTCCGTGGAAGGAGGGAATTAACCGAGAAAATTTCCCGAACACCGACTGTTTCCCACGCACCCACCAACCAGCCCGCCCGCCTGCCTGCCTGCGAGCCTTCGCACGCCCCTCGACGCTGGACCCATCTGCAATCCACGCCAGACTCCTGGCAATGCAATAAAATTTCACCGTCACCATGACGCGCATAACCAAACCAAATCATATATATTGCAAAAAAGCAAAAAAGCACTGAACCAAGCCATGTGTTTCAAGGAAAAAAAAACAAAAAAACAAAAAACAAAACACTGAACCAATCACTGACCAGAAATGATAGACCCTGAACCCTCCTTAAGTTCCAATTGCTAGCTCCAAAAAAAATGAAAACCCCTGGACCGACAACTGACATCAGTCGTCATCGGGCGTAGAACTCGCCACGCAATTCAACACTGCAACAATGATGATGGCAGACAAGTAGACTGATGCATTACAGGGAATGCATATTGTATAAGCTTTACCCAAATTCCGTTGGAGAATTTTTCTCATTGTGCTCCGAATATATTATGACGTGTGGCACTGTGGCGCCTTCGCTCCCCCTTTCCCGTCTCATGTGCCGAAGACTTTCCCAGAAACCGACGAGTACTGTTCAAGGTCGTCAGTTGCATGCGAAGTCTCGGTCAATTCAACAGCAGCTTTCAGACAATTCTTCCACACGCCTCCGCTGGAGGTTATAAAAGGGGCTCCTTCGCTGCCTTTCAGTTCATTCGGACACATTATTTTCTCAATCGTCGAGCGCGGATTTCGCTTCGTTTGTATTTGGGACTGTGGGTGTCGTCGTCGCTGTGATCTCTAGAGGAAATACAAGAGGGTTGGTTCTACTTGAAATTGCGTATCTTCGCCACCAACTAGTACGAGTTTTGGGGACCAACTCGTGAAAGTTTGACAAGGACTTGGGTAGCTTTGGCATCAGTTGTCGAGGTTGCAGTCTGAATCGTAGTAAACAGGTTAGGTTGCTGTGATTGGAATCACAGAGACAAGACGGTTGTGATCGAAGTTTTTTATATTAAGGAATATGGCGGCCACAAGTCGGGGACTCGTTGCGTCTTCGGCGTTGCAAGGGAGGTTTATAGCGAATTTGAACAGGAGCCGTAGTAGCAGGTGGTCTTCGTCATCTGGAGCCCGGGGTTTCGTGATGCCGAGTTCCAAAAGCTTCCGAGCCTTTCGCACGATCAAGAAATCGCCTCGGCTGAACCGGTCCTCCTCCCGCAAGTTCACGAGACTTAGTGCAACGCCTTCAGCGATGCTGGGCGACAACTACTTCATGTCCAAGAAGGTTCCGCAACAAGACGACGTGATGAGAACATTCGCCAACGACGACGACGACGCTGGGGTTGCAGTGGGCGAGAATGACTCGAGCCCGGCGATGGTGGACAGCGTGAACGAGGTTCTGGCGGAGATCGTTGATGGGCAGAACTACCTAAAGGAGACGGGGCGGACGAAGGCGCGCCCCATGAAGCGGCGCGGGCTCGTGGTGTCGCTGGCGCTGAGCGCCTTGCGAGATCCAATCAACAGCATCGACGGCCGCCTGGGCAGCTTGCGACGCACGCCGTCAACTGCGCGGCTCTCGCGTACGCCGTCCGCGTCGGGATACGCACGCACTGCGCAGTTGATCTCGCAGCTGTCGTTCGGATCGCCTCACGGCAATGATATGCACTAACAATCAAATTTCAACGGGATTTCAAATCTTTGATCGCGCAAGTGCACTTGTGGAGGCGATTGTATAGAAGCCACTTCCCGTTTTGATCGTGAATATGTACATCTCGTTATTTACACGATCGCAATTCTTGTATAACAGTAGTTCATTCTCGCATTTAGACTCCATCATTGTGAAGATACAGCGATACTACATGGAGTTCAATTGTGGGTGCCAGCCGAAATTGTGCTGGACATCACCCTCTCATACATCAGCTTAGCGATGTTTTAGGGATTTTTTGAGACTGAGGAGATCATAATTCTCCGATTCATAGCAGCAGTGACAGCGCAGAAACGGGTTGCGCACTGTAATGGGAAAATCAATGATCTTTTGGATCTAATAGTATTCCGAATTTTGTAACCATGCACTATCATTTGGTGCTATTGCTATGTCGGCTGCGATGTATTGTTTGCTAGGTTGTGTCCTTAAAGTGATCAGTCAGGTTATACTATGGGTCATCTAGTTGCAGGGTGAATGTTGTCTGTATGGTTACATCTAATGGCGGTATAATACATGAATTGGTGAAAGAAGAATTCTGGGGAACTCGTAACTTGCAGTTATACATCAATGATGTCAATTGGGTGCAAACCATCTTCAGATTTTGCGCACATGTGACAGGGCTTCGTGCGACAACCTTTGCACGCTTTGCAGATGATTGCTGTTTTTGCTTCCCCTTCCCCTTGAATGCCCAGAAGCTCTTCCTTCTGAAGCCAGCCTGCACTCCAGCGTTCCCTATCCTGGATTACCGCGTTGCAACAGAGTCACTTGTGAACACTGAAAAACAAATCTTTTCTAAAAGGTACTGGAGCCTTTTTGAGTTTTAAACTCTAAAAAAAGATGTAAATTAAATTCAAAGGATGTAGTTTCTTTTTAACTCGAGAAAAAAATTAGAGAGTTTCTATTTCTATTGTAAGTAATTCATGGTCAAAGTGGTTTGACCATGACCAGAGAGGTTACTGTTGGCTAACCAATTATTATTGTCAAATAAACCAATTACTACTGTCAATCAACCAATTAAAAACACAGGCCATGACTTGTAATGCAAGAAACTGAACAATCATCCTCTTGCATTGAACCTTCATGGCGGGCAATACGTGTAGAGATCATTGAACATCATGCACTGAACTTCAACTGAACTATTTGAAGTGCAGTTCATCTCACCTTCAGTATCTTTGCGTTGAGCCAAAAACGCGTTGTCTCATCACACGTTGACACCATTTCCAGAAACCAATCCTTTCCTGACCCTCTGCGCTTCGAATGCACATGGAAGTGGCGCCAACCAAACGTACTCTCCATTGCAGTCCATTTCGATCCTACTCACATTCGGAAGCACGAAATTTTTATCCCGTACAGGATTCATAGTTTTAAAATGAATAGTTTGATTGATCATATTGTGAAAAATATAAATTCAGGCAGGGTGACATTTTATACTGGTGAAGAGCGTTGCACGTGTTGATAAAAAAAAATGAAAAAATCAGTCAAAATAAATTCTCCAGAAGACCTACTCTATAGTGTTAAAAAAAACATGAGGCCTAATTAGGCGCTCTTGGTCTTTTAGGGTTAAGACAAATTTGCTTAAGCTTTGCTCGAGCAGTAGAATTCTAACAATTGAAAGAAAAGGGGTTACTGAAAGCGCTACTCACCGACGATGCGCGCTATAGCCACTGGATTTTTCTTGTGAAAACCACCTCGTGCGAGATTTCCTTGCCCATTACAGACATCACATTTCACCTCCCCCGAACCTACAGCACTCCGTAATCGCACAATCCGTCACACAAAAATCCATCATCAACAGAAACAAAGGGAAGATAATAGATGCCACCATCACCATCACTCCACTACATAACTCAAGGATTCTAGGCCTAACCGCACCAACCCAGAAGCTAACTGGACTTGAGTTACAAAACGCCCGCACTGCACAAGACGTCTTAATTAGTGAATCGGTGTAAACTCCCGCGAACTAACTTGCAATGCATTTACAATCATTTTTTCGCTACAACATATATTCATTTTGATGTAGGATACACTGTTTGGGAGGTTTAATGCTAATTTAGACACAATGAATTATAGAAACCATAGATGGATTAAATTGGATCATCATTTAGTCAGTGAGCTTTGAGCTGTGGATCTTGAGTTGCCTAGCCACTTCTTGATTGAATGACTATTCAATCAAAAGCTTCTTCATAGTGGTTCCAAGGAACAGTATTCAAGAAAAAAATGGTAAATTTTTCTCTATGGCTCTCTAGTTTGATGTTTCGTTAAATCATAGATGATACTAAATAGAATGAAAGATATAGTGAGCTTAACTCCCCGATTCTGGACAAGTAAACTATTTGTGCCTAACAACGGTTGGAAGTGCTAAATCTTCTTGCACCAAATAAACAAATTGCAGCAGTTTGCTAATGTTTAAGCCTGACTTCCCCATTGGTTACCAAGCAAGAGTAGGCAAACAATACGGTAGTTGACTTCCAACTAGAAAATGGATCTTCAAACCCCAGTTACCTAATTGGCGCTGGAAGTGGGAATTGAAAAACGCAGAAATTCGAAATCTTTAGAATTATTTGAAGTCAACAGAAGATCACACTGGTTTTGAAATCCCCAATCACATACGAACTCTGTCTTGGATCATACATTCTGCTTCAAACTGATATAAATCTACCAATCCAACAAATTGAAACCAGCAATTCCCAGCGACGCTCTTCCTATTCATCTCCAATTCAAACCCATGGTAACTGCTCGTGTATTAGAAATTAGTGGCAAAGTAGAGACTAAATTAACGATACAGTTCATTAGAGGCACCAGTCGCCAGGTGAACTTTGATTAAAGTGTGAAAATGCTTAATCTACTGACATTTAGTTGATGTTTAGCTTGAAACATAACAAGTGAGCAAAGTTTTAGAAGGCTCAAAATTCTAGATTGTGGTAGGGAAAGGCTCAAAGTTCACCTATATGACGAACTGAACCTCTCCCTTACAGTGTGGTAAATGGAGCCTTTATACTACATGATCCAATTTGAGTCAATTAGCTCACGCCCTATGTTTTCAAACTCACAACCCAAAGCAATTTACAGTAATCACATCAAAGCAGCACATACCTTGGCAAAATCGGCAGGGAACGACGAAGTAAGTATTGGACAGGGGCTTCACGAAGGGATTGTCTTCCGCCGCAATCCGCCGAGCTGGCGCATTCCTTTCCGACTGCTCAGATACGCTACACAGCACAATGCCTCTCCCTGAACCGCCAATTGTGACACTTAATCCACCACCTTTGAGGATTCCAAATCTCCCTGGATGCAGAAACTTGGAGCTCAGCCTGCCGCAAGTTGCCATCTCTCAAATTCAGATTCCACAAACCCCTAAACCCTAATGGACACTTCCATGGCGAGAATTGGCAGGGTCATGCGTGCCAGAGGTTCAAATGAACTGCAATTTTAATTTTCTGGGTCTGTGAATCCAGAGAGTCGTTTGGAAATTAGGACTCTGTAAAACGTGAAAACGCAATCTTGGATGGGAAGGGGCGAGAATTTCATAAGCAATTTCATGAGAATTTCACACTGGTGAAGAGAATGGGATTGGAAAGAGGTGGTGGTGTTAAGAAGGTCACGGCTATCGGTGGATGACGATCCTGTAACCGCAGCCAGTACTTATAACCGTTTGTCTGGAAAAGTACCTGTACGCGCAGCATGAATTTCAATAACTTATTGAACAGGCAGATGTACCTATAACGAATAACTTAACCCTTGAACGACGCGGCGGACATTTTGAGGCCGATGAATGACAATGCTGATGAATGGCCGAGAATCTCCAGTGTAGGACAGAAGTGCAACTATTCATCCTCCAAATTTTGTGGGGAAAGAAAAGATAGTCTACAGTAGCTTGACTTCCAATGAGTGCTTTTGCATTATTTTAATTCAAGAATCCACACGGTGACAAAACAAATGATTTCCACGGTTATGAGCCCGTCGTTTAACCCCTAAAGTCCCAAGGTCATTTTTCCATCAAAAAACACTCAAAACTGCCATTTCTATAGGAAAGAGCAAAAAAAAATAAATTAATGTGTTTTTTGCATATTTAACCGTAGGATCTTGTACTAGACTAGTGTAAGAATGTGTGGAAGAAATTTCAGAAACTTTGACCATGTAGATTGCAAGATATTTGCATTTAAAGTGAAGGAATCTAGTTTTTTTGCACCTTGCTCAACTACACTTTTTAGCTTTGAATCTTCTTAACTTAAAATTTTTGCTCTAATGATTTTGAATTTCTAATTTTATATGATGAAGAATTGAGTTGAGAATCTAGAGGAAAAAATTCAAAAAAGAAACACTTAGTTTCTCTCATTAAAAAATTGTTAAATAGAAGTAGGTTCAAGATTGAAGGAAAAATTAAATCATTAATAGCTCTAAGATAAAGTTGAAATATACTAATTTCAACGGTGAGATTGTTCTAGCAAGAAATCTTAACCTTGTGAAACTTTTTTTTTTGAAAAATTGTCAAAATTGAGTTCAGAAATGAATCCTACAAGTTATTTTTTCAAAAAGATGCTCTAATTGCCCGAAAAATAAGAATGTCCATAACTTTTGCAGAACAAATCCAAATGGAATGAATCAAAGCTTCCCATGTAAATAAAAATAAAATCTATATGAACCAAATTTTTTTAAATTTTAATTTAAAGTTTTTGTGAGGGTTTTTTTCTGCCCGCCGAACTAAAATTTGGGGTTTTTGTGCCATAACTTTTGCTCCCGGGCACCAATTGAAATAAAAATTACATTTTCGAAAAGCTAATGTGATTACCTATCTTCACAAAAAAATTCAGAAAATTATGACAAATATTGAGACCGTAAGAGCTTGCCCGAAATGCATTTTGTCCCCCGAGGGGACAACGGGAGTTTAGGGGTTAAGGGTTAAGCATTTCAGCATGTAGGATATGGGGTATTGGCTGAGAAATTGAGCGCAGAAACAAGGATGGAGAAGAATGAAAAAAAAATTGTTTCTCTTAAGAATGAATATTTTATTCAATATAATTGTGGGATTTTCATTCAAACTCATTCCGATCTTGTAGACTCACCTACAATAATTAGCTTACTTCTCCCTAATCAAGGAGGGAAGAGAGATGAGTGGACGAGAAGGTACAAGCAAAGAATCTTTTTCAATGTACAATACATCCAATTGTTGTCCACAATAGGTCACCCTATAAAGCCATCATAGAGGGCTGTCCGAAATAGGTACCTCATATTCAATTGAAAATTTCACTTCTCGCAAGCAATACAGCTTTGATACAAATACTCCGGAGTAGAATGTTTTGTATTGATTCAAGCCTTTGTACTGATACAATATTGAAGTTCTACTCAAGGTAATTCAATCTGTTCAATCAGTTTGTCAATTCCATTACTAGAAACAGCTTTCAGCACATCTGAAAATTCAAAAACATTCTTCAAAATTTAAAAGAAAAGCCACTGAATTTTTTAAATTTTAAACTTGACAACTTCCAAATTTTTTCTAATTCATGCCAAAAAAACCAACCTTGGGAATACGATATACGGTAGTGTTCAGGTGCACATAACTTCCGACTGCAAACACTCAAAACTTGAACACATGTTTTGATGTTGTTCTTGAACTAACTTGAACAAGAACGGTGTGACCATGAGGCCCTATCCTAGTAAACAACAATATTAGTTTACTTTATATTTTTTCATATCAAAGATGATAAAAAAAAATGTTAAAAAAAAAGTTCTTTCACTATGTTTATATTCAAAGATAACTTTAGAATGGTATTCTTTACCAGGTATAATAGATATACCATTATCAAGTACAAAATTTTGTTGTAGTAAAAGAGTTTTTTTCTAAAACAATTATGATAAAATTTCTATATGTATTGTTATGTACAAAATATGTTGGGATTTTCTTTCTTGATTTAATTTAGATATAATTGATTACAAACATTCAATGACTCATTTATATATAAGGTAAATTTATATTGTAATAAAGATTTGATTATTTGTTGCAATATGAGTATAAGTATTAATAGGCTAGAAAGTTTTTAAAAAAAATCTTTGAAATACATACCATACAAAAATTTTGTACATGATTTATTTGATCATTAAAATGAATAGAATGTTTTCTAATTGTTGATAGTGATTTGGAATTTTTTTTTCCATTTTGTTATTATTAAATGATTTAATAATAAATTTTCATATTTTTTATTTTTTACTTTACATTTTGTTAATGTTTCAAATTTTTATTCTTATTTATCGACTGTCTTATTTATACTTAAACAAGACATGTGGTCCCCAAAGAACCACCTACAAAATCAATATTATATGTTAAATTTATAGCATAAGTTAAAAATCGAGGAGACGTAAAATTAGGGTTTGACCAATATGGTGGCACACGCACTCAAAATGGCAAGAATGCAAATCAAAATAAAGATCAGTCTGGTAGTTATGCCTCACCTGATGTAGAGACAATTGTGAAAATATACCTATAGCTAAGTTTGGATAAATTGAAATAAAAAAGAGAGAAGGAAGTACCGCCTGGATGATTTTCAAAAAAAATTCAGTCAGTCTTTAAGCTTACAAAGTTAGAAAAAGACTTATAAACACAATTTGAATGGCCAGGTGGTCTTTTAAAGAAAAGTGGTCATCAATGACCCCTAGCTGATTTGCAATTACGAACTAACGGAGCATGTTGAGGGTTTTAATTAGATGAAAGTTAAAGTGAAACAGAAGTCACCCAAAAAATAACAATAAAATGAAAATGAAAATTAAGGTATGAATTGGTGCAAAAAAGGTTTACTAAAACATCATTTCTTTAAACATTTTAAATAATACCTTTTGAACATAAGTATTTAAATTTAGAATCTTTACAAAGATTTCCTTTTGTTATGTTATAGCCATTCTTTCCTAATGTTTGGAGTGTAGTTATTGTATCTAATTCAAATGTTTATTGTACTGTTAATGTTGCTAGCAAGATCAAAAAATGGCATTTAGATGATTTTCAGACATTTTGTTAGATGGACATGGAAAGATGAGTTTAATTCAATTTTGTTTGAGAAAGATTTTCATTAAGGTAGGTACACCCAAATGTGGCACTGACCTTAAACTGCCATCTATACTATGTGTACATCTCCAAAATCAGTTTTGTACTTATGTGGAAGAAACGCTTTTAGAACCAAACTTTGTTTCTTAATAACTTTTGCATATACCGTAGTGTCCAAATGCCAGGTTTTCTAGTGCATTGGAACCTCCTTTCACTTGCCAACAAGAAAATATGAAAATCTGACCAGTCTTTAATAATAGTAAAAAGGCTCAATAGCAAAAAGTGGCGGTTTTGGGTGTACCTACCTTAGTCATGCCATTTCTTTAAACTAAATTCTTGTTAGTTTTTAAATTTTACATGGATTTTACTAAACTTGGTTCCATCTCCTATAGTGTCCTTGTTACCAACATCATCTAATCCATTCATAATTATATTTGTAAATCCATCTAGGATTTATGGTTGGACTTGTTTGCAAGTGCCCTAAGCATGACTGGCTAAATGGTCATTCAACTTTGAATGGAAATGGGGGTTTTACAGTCACTTCTAGTGCTCTGCAACCTCCTACTTTCAATGATTTCATAAGGAATTCATCAATAGAGATGAAAATATGTTATTTGCATAAACTCTTGCATTCCCATCCCACATGCAAGTATTGTAGCACAAGCGCTTTTGCTATATTAGTTCCAAAAAAACTATATTTGATCACATTATGATTGTTGTTGTTGCCTCGAGCTCCTACATAAAATCAGCACATAGTGATATGAAAAGAAAAATGTGAATCAAATATTGGAAGCACATTGTTCCACAGGATACGTGATCTTTTAACTCTACAACAACAAAGTCATTAAGAGCAATGAAAAATCATGCTAGCGTAGCACATCAAATTGTGCAGCGTGTCTGAAATATTTTGAGCAATGGCCCTGGTGTAGCAATCTATGGCTTCTGTATAGTACTTCTTTCACAAATTTGCTCCCTTCTTCTTGCAACACACAGCACATAGATTTGCACAAATTATTCAAAACACGTTTAAGCAAGAAAAGAGTTGAACCTTGCAAAACTAGAACAAAATTGAATTGCGACTCTATAAATGAAAAAGTCTCCAAACATGCATACCCAAATAGTTTAACAACAGCACAACAAATGCAAGTCTCAATGATTCAAGCGGGGAAACCCAAAGTCACTCTACAGATTGATAATCCCAAACTTATTAGGTTAAGTTCAGACGAACCATGAGAATGCTCAATCAAATTCACACATTATTAGCATCTCCAATCCATGCCCCCTAATCCTGTCTTGTTTCCATTGACTAGAAGCTAAAAATTCCTCAGATAATTATATAAAACCCTATCCCGGGTCAACTCGAACAATTCCTCTGGACCTGACTTTCTCATTAGCCTTGAGACCTAAATCCAAACCACTCCACATCATGAATGTCACATACATTAAAAACCCGCTCCCATGCCATGGCTACCAAAACCCCATTCAAAAAACCCTACAAAACCTACTATACACAGTCTTTCAAAAACACACCCATGTCAGTCACAGTCTTTCCAGGAGACACAATTTTCTTGCAATCAGGACACGCATCTGATTAATACCCAAAGAATTGGCAATTGGAAGATGATCTTCTCCAAACTAATGATGATGGACACTTGAGACGTCCACTTCTTTTTCCATGAAAGAATATTGAAGAGTAGAGAGGCCGCCCAGACTTCAAGAGCGTAATCGCACAAACATCCTAGTCACACCAAAAAAAACCATTAACACTCAAGACCAGGTTTCTAAATGACAAATTCGGTTGACCATATTGAGAAAAATATAATTCAAACTTTACATCACTAGAGCCATTGAGAAAAATTGCAAATGTTGATGAGAAAGTAAATGAAATTGCACAACAAAAACGTCCCCATACAACGTACTCGAAATTGCTAGAAAAATAGGAGGTCTAATCTTGGTCCATTAGGGTTAAGCAATTTGAGACTGTTCTTGCCACTCTCCTTGTTTAATTGGACGCAGGGTCTAGTCATCCAAGTTAGTGTCTCGTTCAGAGAAAATGTGACACCCCAATTATCAAACATAGCATTTTGATTATATCAAGGAGACCTCATACTTAGACGACAAATGTTGCAAGCACGAGTTCAATACAACTGCTATCTAGGACACCAATTCACTCACTTGTGCACCTGCTTCACACACCAACAAAAAGCTCCAATATTCTCGCCCATACAGCAAATGTTGTCTGCTATCCAACTCCTACGACACCAATCGAGCAAGCAAGCCCACCATTGCCTCAGGAGCTTAAACCCTAACTTCTTTCGAAACCCCTCTCATGTTTTTGATGCGTGCCAATATTTGTGTCTCAGTCGATTTTCAACATGAATTCTACGAACAAGTGACCATGAAAACAAACAAATAAGACAAATTGAACATTTTGCAAGTGAAAGAAAGAGCAATGCCCATGACCTCTCCGCCGACTACTAAACATCGAAATGCATGATTTGGTGAAAAAGAGCTCAGAAAAGAAGGCAAACCTGCAAGAGTAGCGATGATGGTGCAGCAATGAGTCTCCAAAGAGTGTTAGATTTCGGAGTACAATTCAACAAGTGGAAGTTGATATTTCAACTAATGATTCTCATACCAAATCTGCAATGTGCCGTGTTCAGCGATTTCATATCTCTCCAAAATTCTAATATCCAACAGTTTTGAATCGCTCCAAACAATATCCTCAATCAAAGCAAACAAAATGCACCTGCACCTGGCTCAAAAATCTTGGGTGCAGCAAAGAGACTCAAAAGACTGTCTTGTACAATTCAACAATGCGAGATGATATTTCAATTCATGATCCTTATTTCAAATCTCCACAGATTACAATTTCAAATCGCTCCAAACTTGCGACCCAGCTCTTGCGCTTCTTGAGTTCCTGCTCGCTTCACCTGCTCCCTTGTCAGCATTCCCACGTAGTTTACAATGCGTTATCAAGTTCGTCCCCCGGCGTTCCCCAACAACGTCAAAGTTCTCCTTCAGGGGAGCGTCAGCGTTTCCTATAGGGGACCTTAATAATTTTCTTTTGATATCATTGAATTAATTTGAAGTTTAGTTTTTCAACTATTTTAGTTTGTATTTGAATTTGTACAACATTGTTTGTAATGAAAAATGTTTTTATACTCTACAATTATGTAATATTCTATATAAATATTTGTTTACATTTTTATACTTTAAACATTTTTAACATTTTTAAACATTTACTTTATAAACATATATTAGTTTACCACTTGAAAAAGCTCCAAAAAATGATTTGCTTAATTTTTAAACTACTATTTTTGAGATCATTTAAAATTGTTTCAGAAACAAAAATTGAAGTTTTTTTAGTTGTGGAAGACCAATTTCTATACTACATAATACTTTTACTATCAAGATTTGCAAAATCATTTTCATTATTATTAATAAAAATGTGAACAATGTTTGCCTTAATTTATTTTATTTTTAAATTTTAATATATTTATATATTTATCTATTTGTTGAACAATAATATTAAAGTTTTTATATAAAGGCTCAATAACATTTTTGACTAAAGACCTAAACATTGATACTATTTTTATATTAATTAAATATAGATTTTTCAATAAATTTTCTGTTTTTTCATTCATTTCAATTGACTAATATATCTTTTTAGATTTTTTTATTTCCTGATTTATATTATCTAGAGTATCATTTATCAATTTTAATAGGATTTTCAAATAGAATATTGATTAATTTGCAAATTGACTAAACAATTGAATTTGGTATTGAATCTATTTTGTACTATAGATTCCATTAAATTTGCGTTTGTTCTTTTATATTTATTGTTTTTATATTGTAAATCCAAATCTATAACATTATTTTAAATTGTTTTGGTTGATATGTAGAACCACCTAAAACTTCAATTGGTTCAAAATGAATATTTCTAGAAGCTATATACAATATTTCATTGCTAAATTTCCTACCAACAATAATAAATATTATTCCATTTTCTTTTTTCCAAACACTAATTTGTTTTTTCAAGTAATTAGATATCCACTTAATTGTAGAAAATCAACCCACAATTCTCTAATAGGTCATGGACTTGTTCTCTATATATTGATTTTTATTTCAAACTACTCCATTATATAAAATCATCCAAAAAACATTCATTTAATTCCATTCATCAAATTTTACATTGTAAATATTGTATTAAAAAATGTATTATATTTATTCATAAATTTAATGATGATTAGATATATTGTAGTAAATATGCAATCAAATCAAATAAACAATCTTCTACATTACAACGAGCATTACAATGTAGCCTATATTGTATCAAAGAATATAACATTTGATTTCTCATCTAATTTTATTAAGTGTACATATATGAATATATAATTTAAAAATCAATTATTTTGACATACTCCCTCTGTCCCACTAAAAACCTCCAAAACTCTTTTCATTAAGAAATTAACTATATTTTCAATCAAAGTGCCAAAAATACATTCATTCAAGAATAAATAATCCATCCTTTAGATCTATGCAAAATCTCAAGCTTAGACACTATCATTTAGGCACCCAAAATTCATGTCAGCTCTGTCATTTTAGATGATTTAAAGGGTGGTAGCTACAATGGGATTGTAATGACATGTTCTCCAATCTAAATATCCAAAAATAAAAAAACTATCCCACTTTATGATCAAATTTTAATAGCACCAAAGTAGTCACTAAATAGGCTGTCAACACTACTATTTGACAAAGAAATTAGTACAAGGTGTCTCATATCGCCAAGGCCAAGCTTGCAAGGCCACGGGATTGCTTTTTGATTGTCTCACTTGCCCCCACAAGGTTGTTCAATGTAACAAACACTCACTAAACAATCAAAAACACAAAAAGGAGCTTTTTAGTGGGACAAAAATTTTGCTTGATTTGGAGGTTTTTAGTAGGACAGAGGGAGTATCAAATTTTTCTATACAAATTTTTCCCATACAAAATTTTCCACAAATTATACAAACCTATACAAAGTTGCTACAATACAAATATACAAATATACAAATGTACAAATGTACAAATATACAAATAAACCTGCAAAACAAAATAGAAAACATTAAATTAATAAAACAAATCATTGAATTGAAATTCAAATACAAGCCAAATAATTGCAAAAGAAATGAATACTCACTTACTGATTGTGATTTGGAAAACCAAAAGCATAATATTTGAAATAACTCAAGACAACACAAGAATGTAAGTGCAGATATAAGCAACTTGAAGGTAATGAAAAGATTGAAAACAACACAAAACCAAACCATCAAGATAAGATACTGAACCATCTACACAGATACCAAGAAGTCTGTTGTCTGCAATTTACACTAATTATAAAGACAAGAGAGACGGATATGATAGTAGTGCTTTTCAGGAAAAAATTTGAAGCACAAGGCTTTGGCATCTAAAGGCTTTCAAACCTTTGAGACAACAAGGACCTCTTCTTTTTGTCTATAAAATTGTCTACAAATGGAATTTAGGCTACAAATTTCAGTTGTACACAATTATAATGAAAACCGCTAACCTTGGTACTATTGTTGATCTCAAGCTGAGGTGAGAAGTTCCGCACCTGCAAACCCTAAATCCGTTAGTGTTAAAATAAATATGAATGAAAAATTTCCAGCACTTCATGTTGCTTAGATATTTACAAAATCCCAAAGAACACCATATTCATTAATTTGAGAGAATTCTCGGATTATGAGAGTTTTGATAGCCGTTTTCAATCCAATTATATGCTACAATTGCATACAATCATGGTGAAAAATATCATTCATTTGTAATGCAGAAGTCATTCATTCATAGTCAACAATCAAATCGTAACATTAATACTTATAGTAAGAGCAACATAAACTAAAAAAACAATTGGAGATTGATGGTCCATATATTTATAGAAAGATTGCCAAATATGACAAGCATTACATTAGTTTTGGACTTCTAGAATGCCTATTTCACTGTAAATCTAATAATGTGATTCAATCTTGCATCCAAATGTCAAATGATTGTATAGAATTTATAGTAATATATATAGGTATAACATATATCATATAATACATAACAAGTATAGCAGGTATATAATATATATATATAAAGGTATAACATATACTGTATAATATATAACAAATTATTCATCTTACTTGATCTATGAAATCCCTATAGCTATATATAGTTTTATGCATGAGATCTACTCCTTAGCTCTACCATTGCTTTCCATATCTCAGGTCCTCGACTACATTCTTGAGGGCGTATTTGGTGGGGATGTTGTAGTTCTTGCATCTTCAAGGACCTCCTCTCCCATGCATCCCAAGGTCGACGAGTACAATGCATGAGTCGTTCATCATGTGACTTTGATGGACGATGACATTGTACCAATTTTTTAGGAAGTAGACCATGTTGAACTTGTAATCGTAATTTCCTCGGATATTCAACATTTGCTGAATTGATAAGTCGTGGAGGTATTGGAATGGACTTTGTGCTTATACACTCTTTTCTTTGGGATCCACTTGATACCTATAAAATAAAGAAGACAATAAATGAAAAAGTTATAATTGCAATAATATGTGTTAAAGTAATCCAACACATGCATAGAACACAATTGTAGCAAATGGATAAAAAACCAAATTCATTCATACCTTAGAAGTTGTAGCAATGTGTCTGTTGTCAACATACAACTTTCTTTGTGGAACAATAACATCAACTGAACGTAGACAAGCTGAAGGAACTATTTTTCGAATTTTGAGTGGCGACGGGGAGCTCACTGGGAGCAATCGCTTTCTCCCGCTTGGTGGACTATCCACCACACCATCATTGATGGGTCTTGTGGAGAAGTCCATAGTAGATAGTGCAGTAGCTGCCGAGACCATAATGTGACCCACACCGCTTTGAGATAATGCATATTGTCCGTATTCTAAAATGGAATCCACCGACGCATTACACTTGGAAACACTACCAGTATATGGTACGGAACAATCACGCAAATCCTGAAGGGCACAAAAGTCAGTGTGATTACAAAGAATAAAGGATAGACAATTGGAATATAAACAATAAAACAACTCGAAATGAATTAAACAATCATCCATTTTGCAAGACGACTATGATAGAACTATAATCGATACACTTGTCTTTAATGAAACACCATAGCAATAGATAAAATGCACAAATGCAAGGAATATTGTTCAGTATTAGCAACGACTGGAATGATCCTTAACTAGCATCTTAGACTCCTCTATGGCGTCTATAAGTTCATCGTATTCTCGTGTATCCTGCTCCTCAACAAGCATCCGCCGTCCAATGTTGTCATTCTTCCAAAAGGACAATAGTCCACGATCCTTGGTGCCATGCAAGCATGTAATCCAAGGCAAAAGCTCATCCAACAAGAAAGTGTCTTTAAAACCATCTCCTTCCTTTGACCACGAATCCGACAGCACAACGTTTTCAGGCTCGTTCAGAACATGCTTCTCAGGACTATCGTCTACCATAATAGTATTGCCAATAGTAAACTTTGAGTTCTGTGCATCGGACAATTTGTCTAGAGGTTTGAGGAACACGCCTTTGTCGGTTCCCTTCACTTTCAAAGTTGTGATGTTTCCTCGCGGACCCCTACACTTCAGATTGTCGCAAAACTCTTGCCCAAGGATACTCCATGGTGTCTCTAATCCTCTAAATAGGTACTCGCATATGAATTTTGTTGTAGAAGTCATCATGGAACTCCAAACAGAAATGTATGCGACTGTGGCTAATTGTCGGAGGAATTCCTCGCAATGAGGACAAACATATACAGCTTTTGAACCAATAGATACTGGAAAAACGCTAGAATGTGGCTCCGAGAGATCATTGTAGACTGTGCCCTTAGGAAGATTTTTCTTTTCCTTAGATACACAAAGGATCCCATTCAGGTCTAGAATGACATTGAGCCACCTTCTTCTCGGCCTAGAAGCGAGCGGAGGAACGATAGGCTCCTATGTTGCACCTATACATATTTTTGAAAGATCGCTCCTCTGTTAAAATCAAGGCAGAGAAATACGCCAACAGTTGTTAGTAAACATTTGAACAAAAAATAGAAACACAAATGAAGAGACTCAAACAGTAGAAGATCCAAGTCACAAGAACAAATATCTCAATAGATGCACATTAAAATAAAGAAAAGTTGACCACTTACAATTTCCTCAGACGTAGGACTTTGTAAGGATTCTTTAGTGCATACATTATTTGCTGGAGGCGGTATATGAACCTCCATGAGAACATCATCTGGAATATTCACATCAACCTCCATATCCTCTTGCAATTGGACTCCTTGAAGTGACACTTCCATGTTAGGGTCGATTCTTCCACCAGAATTTGGATGGTTTGATCTTGGAACACATGAAGGGCTCTTTGGGAAGGACACATTTGAGGGATCAATGGTAGAAGGTGGAAGATGTTGGGGCACTATGTCCTCATTAAGAGAACCTGCAAATTATTACAAGTGGATAATGAGTAGTTTCCAAAACAAATGTAGATTTACACTTCAAATCTTATGAAAATATATTATGTTCACAATCTAATGCACATAAGTGTGGATTCATATCAAAAATCACCAAACAAAAGTCGCACTTATAATTTATATACATGTAACTATGGATTTACATTTATAATATAAATGAAAAAAATCCAATATTCATATTTACATACACTTAAGTAGTTAATTATGAATTTACAATTAAAATCTTGAAAAGAAAAAATGTAATACTCACAAATTTTAAAAGGTGAAATTGGATTTTACATATTGTCGCAAGGTAAATTTTTGGTTTTTTGTAAGTTATCTAAATCTTGGAACGGAAACCGTGATCTGGGATCCGGATTCAAGTAGGAGGTAACCGATAACCGGAAATTAACTAATGGAACGGAATAGATGACAATCCGGATTTGATCTGAATCTGAACCGGATTAGAGTTAGAACGGATCTGAGTTGGATCGGAATGGGTCAGGAACGGATTTGGTCATGATGACAGATCAGACTATATATGGGCTGACCAATCCAGTGGCCACTCTTTTTCAATCTTCATTTGCGGAAATCTCGCTCCAGCGCGTACTTAGCCTCTCTTCCCAGCGTTTTGCTTTCTTGTTTTGAGTTGGTTTGTGTGTGCGTGTTAGTGAGTTAGAGCGCGCAGCGCTTTAGTGTGCGTTGCAGGTTTAGAGGTATTCCGGTTGAGATCGGAAGAGCGAAGGTGAGAAACGGGACGTGCGGCTAGGAGAGGGAAAGGTAGCCTCAGTTAGAATCCGGTTAGCACAGTTCGTGTCCATGCCTCAGCTCCGTAAGAGTAGAGCAGGGCCGTCCAGTTCCTCCGCAGCAGAAGTAAAACTCCGGAAGGTGTGTCCGGTTATTCCAACGGACGAGAAGGAAAAGGAGAACCTGATGGAGGATTTGGCCAAGATGGGCTGCGGAGGACTGATCGATAAACCCTGGGGGTTTAGGGAGGAGCAGATGATTCGAGAGTTACTCGGAAAGCTCTCCAACCAGTTTGAGAGAACTCTCCGCGGAAGTCCGGGCAACTGGACGGAGGAGATGTGGAAGGCCGTGTATGAATTCCGGTCTGGAGGTCGAGGGATGGCCTCCTCGAAGGAGGGTTACACTCGGGGGAAATTCCGGTGCGACGTGGACTCCAAAGATGGGCACGCGGTGGCAGACTGTCTGGACGACCGACATCGGAACCTTCTCCAGTTCCTGGTTCCGATCATCCACCCGGAGAAGCCGACGAGGGTGACCATCGCCATCGGGAACCTCATTTTCGGAGCCCTGAGCGGGGAACGGAAAGTGGACTGGGCCAGGGTTTTGTTCGACCTGGTCAACCGGCTCATTCCGAAGATCGGAGGAAGTAGACCGACTCCGTTGAGTCCCTACCTCGTCCATCTGTACAAGCACCATCAACTCCTCACGGATACGGAGGAGAAGGAGTGGAAGATGCAGGAGTCACTCCTGAAATATGGAGAATCGGAATCGGAAAAAGAAGAACAGGAAGAAGTATCCGGTTCCGAGGAGGAAGAAGAGGAAGAGGAGGAGCTACACCGGCCGCAGCACAAGCGGCAGAAGACGACACCTCCTAACCGGAGAGGAACCCCAACCCCTCCGGTTGAGACCTCCAGCCCAGGGAAGAAACCGGTTTCTGAAGAACCGGGTCCTTCCGGATCGGATCCGACGGATCCGTTCAACCAGCTGGTCAACATCCTGAGTGATGTGCGAGCAGACTGGACGGTGAAGAAGCTGATTCTGAATCAGATCAGCGAGCTGGTGGGAGCACCAGTAAACAGCAACCTGGCAGGAGTGGTTGCAGATTTTATCTCCAGCCCGGATGAGATCCGGAAGCAAGAGGCGGAGATCCGACGACTCCAGGAGGAGAACGAGTCGTTGAAGACGGAAATGTTGCTCCTCAAGGAGGACATGGCTACCACCCGGGAGATGGCAGAGGCTACCCAAAAAGTAGCGGAGGATGTGAAGGCCACATTCGGAGCGACCGGAGAGGCTTTCACCAAGTCAAAGTTGTTTGACGAGGGAGTCCTCAAGGAGAAAAAGATATCCGGGACCAGGTTGGTCCGGATTTTGACAGACTACTCCGAAAAGGTGGAGTTAGTCATGATGGACACGCGAGAGGCTGCAAACCGGATGGAGGAGAGCAGCAGGAAGCTGAACGGAGTGACGTTGTCACGATCGTTCCATCTGTCCGACCTTTCAATGCCCGGATCTTTTCCGAACGTGGGCATTCCAACGGAAGGAAAGGATCGGACTCCCCAGTCGAAGAAGAGTGGGAGGAAACTCGCGCACACCATCAACCTGGATTCGTCACCGGATCTCCCAGAACGTGAAACAGGGGAGCGGAACCGGAACCTGACGGACGTCTTCGAACAGCTTGGAGCGGACCCACCCAGAAGTCCCACACTGAACCCGGGGAAAGATCAAAGTATGGATCTGACCCCAGATCAGGGTGAGGACCAAGAATAGAGCGTGGACCAAGGCGAAGACGAAGTCATGGACGAAGGAACGGATCAAGGAGTAGATCCGGTTATGATAGGATAGTTAGGATTTTAGTTGTAAATATTTGTTAGTTAGGACCGGACCGGATTTGATCCGGATGTGCCTGGTCTAGATCGGATGTTTTCCGGTCTGGCCGGCTCGGCGGGGACCGAAAGTTCCGCGCGGACTTTCCGGGCCGCTTTATGTTGACTTTTTGAGTTTTAAAATGTATATAGTCAGTCTCTGCGAAGGAGACTGGGAGTCTTTTCCCTTGAGTTTTCATGCATTTTCTATTGATTTCTTGTTGTACGTCTCTCCCGCGCGTGGCAGGGCTGTTTTGGTGAGGAGTTAGGAAAATGTGTGCAGATTCTAGAGAGATTTCTCCCCTTGGTGTGTTTGTTTTGCTCTTATGTGCATGTGAGTGGGTTTTCTAAGTGTTGGGAGCGGATTTCAGTTCCTCAGCGCCTCTACAGTTCACGATTCCGGGCGAGAAAACCGTTGTTAGGCTAGGCGGATAGGGAAGGAGTCCTTAAACGCGCTAGAACTCCTGGATAGGAAATCCGGTTGAGTGCCCGATCTCCCGTGAGGTCTCGCTGCCCTAGTTGGTAAACGGAAGAACTTTAGTTGATGTTGGAACGGACGAGTTCGCTTGTAACCACCTAACTCTGCACGGAGGGAACTTGGCATCAAGGTCGTTGTAGTATGAGAGGATCGTACGGGGGGTCTTTGTGTGACCTGCCAACCGGATCGCTGTCCGGGTGGCTGTGAGAGATCAAACCGGATCCGCGCTAGTGTAGGAAGTAGTGGATTAGAGAAGTGGGTCTTCAGCCACTATAAGTCACGGAAGGAGTGGCGGGCCTGCCACTCTCAAAAGCAAGCGACGAACCCTCTGATGGTGAAACAGAGGCTAAACTAAACCGGAGTGGAGTGAGAGTACGTGTGTGAGGACCGGATCGGATCGATCCAGAGGAGTTCCAGGATCAGAAGTGTTAGGATCCTGGGTCGTGGAAGTTTTACGGGACCGAATAGCTTGACAGACCGGAAGAAATAGAGAGAGGTCTGGTCGTTGTTTTCGGTGTGTTGTTGTTTCCGGTTTTAGATCTAGGACCGGAAAGGAGAAATTGGATACTGGCTGAGCTTAAGTTGGGAATAAGGCTAGACACTTCACAGAATCTCGTGGGTTCGATCTTTAGAGTCATTTTGTTATGCTTTAAAGTGGTTTTTGGGAGTATAACAGGGAATTCGCTTACTCTGTGCTGCGACACGCAAAAATCTGGCGCCGCTGCCGGGGATTCTAAAGCTGTCAGTGTTCGTTCCTAGTAGCAAAGTTAGTAGTTGTTTTATTTTCTGTCTTGTCTTTTCCGGATTGAGATTTGTTTTTTGACGAAGAATCGGATTTCGTATTCATGAGAAGAAATACAGGAAGTGAAAGAAGGTCTGAGCGATTGAAGAAGAATCAAGGAGAATCGTCTGGACCTGGTTTTAGTGATCCGGATAACTCTGATCCGGGTGACCAACCGATTTTTGTACTTGCGCCTGGAGAGCAGATTGAAAGTCCGAGATCGGGGAATACTCCGTCAACTTCTGAACGAGGATCTGAACCGGAAGGGGAAGAACCGGATTCGGAAGAGGAAGAAGTCATGACCCGGTTAAGATACAAACGTTACAAAGGCGACGGTAGCCAAGATGCGGACGAATGGCTGTGCGAGTTTGAATCGACTGCACTCGCCAACCAAGAGAATGAGGCGGCCCAGCGAAGAATCTTTCAAGGATTGCTGAAGGGGGAAGCTCTCAAATGGTACCAAGATGTTCCGGATCTGATCCGGAATAACTGGGATCAGCTGAGAACGGACTTTCTGCAAGCATTCCGGGAGGTTGGCGGAGAAGCCAGAGCTTTGGGCCGGTTGAGCACATTGACGATGAAATCGTCCGAATCCGTGCGAAGGTACGGGCAGAGAGTGAAAGCTCTCATGCAGAAGTTAACCACTGAGATTGCTCCTAGTTTGCAGGTGGAGTGGTACGTTGCCGGATTACCCGAGTCAATGGGATTCTTGATCCGACAAACGCGCCCAAGAACGCTCAGAGAGGCCATGGATGCTGCAACCAATTACGAGAATTCAGCGCAGTCACTCCGGAAGTCCCTGAAGCGGAGCGAAGAGCAAGCCAGAGGAAAGGGCAAGAAGATCGACCGGAAATCGAAGCATCGAAAGAAAGTCTCAGACTCGGAAAGCACTTTTGAGTCGACCGGATCGGAAGTTTCCGATCGGAGTTCATCCAGTTCGGATACGGAACGGAGTGTTTCACCTCCCCGACGTTCGTCCAAGAAGGGGCAGAGTCGAAAGACCGTTGTGAAAGTGAAGGCAGAGGAGACGGATTCTAAGAAGGCAATCAAGAAACTCCAAGACACATTGGAGGCGATCAAGGTCAACATCGCAGAGAACCGGAGACCAAGACGGATTGTCCCGACTTCCCGATCCAACGTCTGGTGTGGAAGGTGTGGCGAACCGGGTCATTACCCGAGCGAGTGCCAAAGAACCAACCCGAAGCACGTTCACTTCGTGTATCCTGAAGAAGAAGAGGTGTACTACACCATGGCACCTGAGGAAGAGGAGGAAGTTTACCAGATTCAGCCAGCTTATGGGAGAGGGAAAGGGATTGCTGTTCCGATCCGATCCAACATGCTGAACCGGAATTTCCTACCCGGTCCTAGTCAAGGGGTCATGATGCAGCAACCGATGCGAGCGTATCCGGATAGACAAGTGGTGATTTGTTATGGCTGTGGAGAACCGGGACACTATGCCAATAACTGTCCTAACAAGGGAGTAGCTCAAGGTGCGCCATGAATCCTTCCATGCCAGAATTGCCAGGAGTATGGACATCCGGAGGATCAATGTCTAAAACCAGTACAACCGCGACCGGTTTACAAGCAAGTCTAGATTCTTCCCAGGGAGCAGACCGCACTCAACTACGGTCACTCTACTGGAACGAAGAATCCGGAGAAATGACGGTGCGAGGTGGAGCTGCCAAGAGGAGCGGAGAGCGTGGTCAACCGAGTATCGACCCGCAGTTCCACCAGGAACCAATCCGGTCGTACCATTAGGAGTAGTAAGAAGAAGTCGAGAAGGAAACCGGAATCGAGTAGCGATTCGGATCGCCCTTCTCCAGAGCCTAGACTGGAACCAGAGTTAGTTCACTCTGAGGAAGGGGTAGGCAGTAACCGGATTCCGATAGATATCAGCGCAGAGATCCGAACGGAAATCTCTGGACCGGATATATTACGGAATCAGAAGAAGGTTAGTTTTAGTGACACACCGGTGATCATTAATCCGGATGTAAATACGCATGAGTATAACATCATCCAGGATATAAAGGATCAGAAGGCGAATGTCACGATTGGACAGCTCCTGCATGACAACGTGATGTATCAGAAGCTGATCCGAGACGCTTGGACCCGGAAACGGAGGAAGAAGGTGAAGCTGCCAGTGGTCGCAGTTAACTTTTCTCAACCGGAAGATTCCGGAGCTCCAGAAGTCACTGTGGAGATAGAAGGATGTGCGATCCCAAATGTTCCGATCGATGGAGGATCGGGAGTGAACCTGATGCTGGAGGATACAGCATTTGAACTAGGATTCACCACCTTCGAAGCCACGGAACAAGTTCTCAGAATGGCGGACCAGTCACGAGTAAATCCGGTCGGGAAACTTTCACAAGTTCCAACCCGGATTGGAGGAAAAGACTACCTGCTGAATTACGTTATTATACGTGTTCATAAAGGTAGACCTTTTCCGATGTTACTCGGTAGACCCTGGTTATATTCCGCTCGAGTACTTGTGGATTGGGGTGCCAAGGAACTGGTGGTAGGGAAATCTTCCAACCGGATTCCGTGGACCACTGAGAAGCATTTAGGAGAGACGAGTGATTCGGATGGATACACGACGGACTGGTCGGATCCGGAGGATTCCGCCACCAGTTATTTCGTGGATCCATTCGAGCACCAGTCCGAGACGAACTATGGATTTTCCGAGGCTGTGTTAGAACATCATCCGGAAGAAATCCAGAAACCAGTGGTAGAAGATCGATCTCTGGGAGAGTCGAGTGTTCCGCTCACAGCCGAGTGGATCGCTCAACAGATCAGGACCGGAAATCTACCGGTTAGTCAGAGTGAAACAAGAGAATCCGGATGGGGAAATTTAGCTTCTTTTCCTGAGGAAGTTTACGAGGAGAAAATCAAACCGGTTGTTTCACCCACTGAGTATGAGAAGGAGAGTATTGAACCCAACAGGAGTTTTTACCTCAGTAAACTCTTGAAGGATACGGAGAAATCCGGTTATACTACACTTCTGAAGGAGTATCTCGACGTTTTTGCTTGGGAGCCATCCGATCTGAAGGGCATTCCCCCTCATTTAGGAGAACACCGCATCGACCTGACAGAAGGATCTGTTCCGGTTCGACAGCGACAGTACCGGCTCAACCCCAAGTATTCGTTGATGGTGAAGGAGGAAATCGATCGGTTGCTGGAAGCAGGATTCATTTATCCGGTCCACAACTCTGAATGGGTTTCTCCTATCGTGGTGTATTCCTGTAAGAAGTTCCGACACTATCTACTCGGATACAAGGTGATTTTTCACACAGATCATGATTCTTTAAAATACCTTGTCAACAAACCGGATTTGTCAGGCCGGATTGCTAGATGGATTTTGCTTTTACAAGAGTTTGACTACGAGGTTGTAGTGAAACCGGGAAAAGCAAATGTGAATGCGGATTATCTGTCGAGACAGAGGGGACAAAAATCCGTAGCGGATATTTCCGCTCAGTTTCCGGACGAGTTCCCGGATACTGTGGAAGATCCGGTTTTTGTAGAAAACCAGGATCCTCCTTTGGTAGAGGTCTTTCACCTCAACAGCGAAACTGTTTCAGAGTATCAAGATATCATAGATTACCTTGTGAAATCTAGATACCCGGAACAGATGAGTGTAGAGGAAAAAGAAATTTTCCAAAGAAAAGTAGCTCCTTATACCCTGATTAGAGGAGTGCTTTTCAAATTAGGAACAGATGATATTCTCAGGCGATGTCTAGAACCTGCGGAACGGAAGAAAGTGATACAAGCTCTTCATGCCGGAGATTCAGGAGGACATTTTGCCTTTGTTAATACAGTGAACCGGATCCGATCAACCGGATACTGGTGGCCGTATTTACACCGAGATGTTAGGAATTTTGTTAGAAGTTGTGATCAGTGTCAGCGGACAGGAGCACCCTCCTTCCGGAATCACTGGCCGCTGACTCCTATCATTCCCCTAGCACCTTTTGAGAAATGGGGGATAGATTTTATTGGACCTATTTTTCCGGTCAGTACACGGAAAAAGAGGTACATTATTCTAGCCACGGATTACGCGACCAAATGGGTAGAGGCCAAGGCAACACGGAAGAACGATGCGGAAACTTTAGCAAACTTTCTGTTTGAAGAAATCCTCATGCGTTTTGGACACCCATTGGAGCTGGTCAGCGACCGGGGAACCCATTTCCTCAATGATGTCATCGTCGACCTAACGAACAAGTATCTTATCAAGCACCGGAAGACGACTCCTTACAACCCGAAAGCGAACGGATTGACGGAGCGGGCAAACGGGATAGTTGGTAAGATCTTGAACAAGATGGTTTCCGCTCACAAAACGGATTGGGATCGGAAACTACCTTCGGCAGTTCACGCGTACAACACCACAGAGAAGACCACAACCGGAAAAACTCCGTACTTTTTGGTTTTCGGTCAGGAGGCAGTCCATGGAGTGGAGTTGGAGGTGGAAACATTTCGGGTCATAGCAGCTCGAAGTGCAGTATCAAGGACGGATACTCTTCCAAGACTTCTCGCCATTGAAGAACTGGAAGAAATCCGGAATGCAGCCCTGGAAAGAACCCTGGGAGTGCAGAACAAGCGCAAGGAAAATTACGATCGGAAAATCCCAGCGGATCACGGAATCCGAGAAGGAGGTCTGGTTCTTCTCTATGACAACCGTCATAAAGACTTTCCGGGTAAGTTACATACTCGCTGGATGGGACCTTTCCGAGTCAATCAAGTTTTCCTAAACGGATCTCTGCAACTCCAGAATCTGCAAGGACAGTGGCTTGATACCCGTGTAAACGGATCGAGAGTGAAGAAGTATATCGAGGCTTCTTCGTCAGATTAGGATTGATAGTGTTCGCGAGGACGCTCACAGATGAGGAAGGGGTAATGTCGCAAGGTAAATTTTTGGTTTTTTGTAAGTTATCTAAATCTTGGAACGGAAACCGTGATCTGGGATCCGGATTCAAGTAGGAGGTAACCGATAACCGGAAATTAACTAATGGAACGGAATAGATGACAATCCGGATTTGATCTGAATCTGAACCGGATTAGAGTTAGAACGGATCTGAGTTGGATCGGAATGGGTCAGGAACGGATTTGGTCATGATGACAGATCAGACTATATATGGGCTGACCAATCCAGTGGCCACTCTTTTTCAATCTTCATTTGCGGAAATCTCGCTCCAGCGCGTACTTAGCCTCTCTTCCCAGCGTTTTGCTTTCTTGTTTTGAGTTGGTTTGTGTGTGCGTGTTAGTGAGTTAGAGCGCGCAGCGCTTTAGTGTGCGTTGCAGGTTTAGAGGTATTCCGGTTGAGATCGGAAGAGCGAAGGTGAGAAACGGGACGTGCGGCTAGGAGAGGGAAAGGTAGCCTCAGTTAGAATCCGGTTAGCACAGTTCGTGTCCATGCCTCAGCTCCGTAAGAGTAGAGCAGGGCCGTCCAGTTCCTCCGCAGCAGAAGTAAAACTCCGGAAGGTGTGTCCGGTTATTCCAACGGACGAGAAGGAAAAGGAGAACCTGATGGAGGATTTGGCCAAGATGGGCTGCGGAGGACTGATCGATAAACCCTGGGGGTTTAGGGAGGAGCAGATGATTCGAGAGTTACTCGGAAAGCTCTCCAACCAGTTTGAGAGAACTCTCCGCGGAAGTCCGGGCAACTGGACGGAGGAGATGTGGAAGGCCGTGTATGAATTCCGGTCTGGAGGTCGAGGGATGGCCTCCTCGAAGGAGGGTTACACTCGGGGGAAATTCCGGTGCGACGTGGACTCCAAAGATGGGCACGCGGTGGCAGACTGTCTGGACGACCGGCATCGGAACCTTCTCCAGTTCCTGGTTCCGATCATCCACCCGGAGAAGCCGACGAGGGTGACCATCGCCATCGGGAACCTCATTTTCGGAGCCCTGAGCGGGGAACGGAAAGTGGACTGGGCCAGGGTTTTGTTCGACCTGGTCAACCGGCTCATTCCGAAGATCGGAGGAAGTAGACCGACTCCGTTGAGTCCCTACCTCGTCCATCTGTACAAGCACCATCAACTCCTCACGGATACGGAGGAGAAGGAGTGGAAGATGCAGGAGTCACTCCTGAAATATGGAGAATCGGAATCGGAAAAAGAAGAACAGGAAGAAGTATCCGGTTCCGAGGAGGAAGAAGAGGAAGAGGAGGAGCTACACCGGCCGCAGCACAAGCGGCAGAAGACGACACCTCCTAACCGGAGAGGAACCCCAACCCCTCCGGTTGAGACCTCCAGCCCAGGGAAGAAACCGGTTTCTGAAGAACCGGGTCCTTCCGGATCGGATCCGACGGATCCGTTCAACCAGCTGGTCAACATCCTGAGTGATGTGCGAGCAGACTGGACGGTGAAGAAGCTGATTCTGAATCAGATCAGCGAGCTGGTGGGAGCACCAGTAAACAGCAACCTGGCAGGAGTGGTTGCAGATTTTATCTCCAGCCCGGATGAGATCCGGAAGCAAGAGGCGGAGATCCGACGACTCCAGGAGGAGAACGAGTCGTTGAAGACGGAAATGTTGCTCCTCAAGGAGGACATGGCTACCACCCGGGAGATGGCAGAGGCTACCCAAAAAGTAGCGGAGGATGTGAAGGCCACATTCGGAGCGACCGGAGAGGCTTTCACCAAGTCAAAGTTGTTTGACGAGGGAGTCCTCAAGGAGAAAAAGATATCCGGGACCAGGTTGGTCCGGATTTTGACAGACTACTCCGAAAAGGTGGAGTTAGTCATGATGGACACGCGAGAGGCTGCAAACCGGATGGAGGAGAGCAGCAGGAAGCTGAACGGAGTGACGTTGTCACGGTCGTTCCATCTGTCCGACCTTTCAATGCCCGGATCTTTTCCGAACGTGGGCATTCCAACGGAAGGAAAGGATCGGACTCCCCAGTCAAAGAAGAGTGGGAGGAAACTCGCGCACACCATCAACCTGGATTCGTCACCGGATCTCCCAGAACGTGAAACAGGGGAGCGGAACCGGAACCTGACGGACGTCTTCGAACAGCTTGGAGCGGACCCACCCAGAAGTCCCACACTGAACCCGGGGAAAGATCAAAGTATGGATCTGACCCCAGATCAGGGTGAGGACCAAGAATAGAGCGTGGACCAAGGCGAAGACGAAGTCATGGACGAAGGAACGGATCAAGGAGTAGATCCGGTTATGATAGGATAGTTAGGATTTTAGTTGTAAATATTTGTTAGTTAGGACCGGACCGGATTTGATCCGGATGTGCCTGGTCTAGATCGGATGTTTTCCGGTCTGGCCGGCTCGGCGGGGACCGAAAGTTCCGCGCGGACTTTCCGGGCCGCTTTATGTTGACTTTTTGAGTTTTAAAATGTATATAGTCAGTCTCTGCGAAGGAGACTGGGAGTCTTTTCCCTTGAGTTTTCATGCATTTTCTATTGATTTCTTGTTGTACGTCTCTCCCGCGCGTGGCAGGGCTGTTTTGGTGAGGAGTTAGGAAAATGTGTGCAGATTCTAGAGAGATTTCTCCCCTTGGTGTGTTTGTTTTGCTCTTATGTGCATGTGAGTGGGTTTTCTAAGTGTTGGGAGCGGATTTCAGTTCCTCAGCGCCTCTACAGTTCACGATTCCGGGCGAGAAAACCGTTGTTAGGCTAGGCGGATAGGGAAGGAGTCCTTAAACGCGCTAGAACTCCTGGATAGGAAATCCGGTTGAGTGCCCGATCTCCCGTGAGGTCTCGCTGCCCTAGTTGGTAAACGGAAGAACTTTAGTTGATGTTGGAATGGACGAGTTCGCTTGTAACCACCTAACTCTGCACGGAGGGAACTTGGCATCAAGGTCGTTGTAGTATGAGAGGATCGTACGGGGGGTCTTTGTGTGACCTGCCAATCGGATCGCTGTCCGGGTGGCTGTGAGAGATCAAACCGGATCCGCGCTAGTGTAGGAAGTAGTGGATTAGAGAAGTGGGTCTTCAGCCACTATAAGTCACGGAAGGAGTGGCGGGCCTGCCACTCTCAAAAGCAAGCGACGAACCCTCTGATGGTGAAACAGAGGCTAAACTAAACCGGAGTGGAGTGAGAGTACGTGTGTGAGGACCGGATCGGATCGATCCAGAGGAGTTCCAGGATCAGAAGTGTTAGGATCCTGGGTCGTGGAAGTTTTACGGGACCGAATAGCTTGACAGACCGGAAGAAATAGAGAGAGGTCTGGTCGTTGTTTTCGGTGTGTTGTTGTTTCCGGTTTTAGATCTAGGACCGGAAAGGAGAAATTGGATACTGGCTGAGCTTAAGTTGGGAATAAGGCTAGACACTTCACAGAATCTCGTGGGTTCGATCTTTAGAGTCATTTTGTTATGCTTTAAAGTGGTTTTTGGGAGTATAACAGGGAATTCGCTTACTCTGTGCTGCGACACATATAAAAGCAAGCGAAAAAAAGATGGAATACTTTTGCAATTCTATACACATACATTTTGAAAATAATTAAAAATCTTGAAAAAATGATTGCAATATTTACAACTTCATATTTGTAAATTCAATCTTCAAAATTACATTCAACAATACAAAACAATCCTGTAAAAGTAAAAAAAACCATACTTAAAAAAACAAAAATAGTACAACTTCAAAAGATCCCAAATCATTATAGTGAGAGTTCACTGAGATGAACCTTGGGGATCATTGACTTCCTCATTTCCAACCCCCGAACTCATTGCAGGAGTCTGCAGGTCATTTGATTGCTGCAGCGCCTCGGAAGGACTATGCAATGCTGGATCCAGTTCCATAGATGTCCTAGGAAGAATATGAGCTCCACTACCTGAAGATACTGATACACGGTTCTCTGATGACACATGAGGGGCCGGCTCACTCATCTCAATAGTTGGAGGGGAAGAGTTTCCAGAAGGTAGAGTTCCCTTGATGATAGTCATCAGCTGAGCATATTCAATCCTTGAACGCTTCCTCTCCTCAAATTGTTCCTCCTTATACTTCTGCATCCTCTCATGCATCATTTTCATGTAATCCTTCATAGTAAGATCTTCTGTTTCATCCAACTTCCTCTTTCCTCGATCACGCTCTGAAGAAGGGGAAGGAGAAGTGAACGATGAACCACGACGTTCACTTGCTGGTGGATTCATAGGGGCGACTGTTCCAGCATGTGGAGTGCTAAACTCTTGGGACGCGAGAGGTTTGATCATATGGACTTCGTCACCTTCTCCTTGGTCAATCATGTCGTGCTCCGAAGGACGATGCTATTTTGCGTGCGTAGAGCGGTGAGCATAGGGTCGCGAGCGTAGAATGCAAAAAGTTTGATAATTTCTTGAAACGGGCAATAAAAAGAAAGTTTAGGATTTTTTTTTGAAGGAAGAATTCTTAAATTAGTATTAATGATGGACCTATGACCGTAGAATATTTTGCAAAATTTTTCTGCATAAAAAGTGTAGGGTGGCCAAATATGTATTTTAAGGTCGAGGAAAGATGCAAGTTTTGAGATGAAGGGTCTATAACCGTGGAGTCTAGGGATACGAATGATTAAAAGATATAATTTTTGTGGTCGTTAATGTAAGCGCCATGGAAACAAGAAATGGTGGATATTGTGAGGGATGAAAGAGATTTCTTTGCAATAGAGGTGTTCGAGAGAGTTCTAGAGAGGGAAAGAGGGAGTAAGAGAGTTCAAGAGAGGGACAATTGGTATGGAGGATTTACATAATTTGAGAGACGGGGGCCCAAGGTTAGATTAAAGAGGGTCAAGGCATTAGATAGGGAAAGCAAAGGAAATAAGCGAGGGTTATGTAGACGTTTTTTTTGGAGACAGAGATTGGAAGTGGAGAAGTTAAGGGTTAATTGGAGGAACAATTAAGGAGTGGGTTTAGGGTGGGAGAAAGAGACGGATAATGAGGCCAGAAAATGGATGTTGTTTAGTTTAGGAAAAATTTTGCAATCAATAAGGGGGTTTGGTATGAGGTTTTCAGATCTGTTGGAGGGAGACGTACTTGGATTTAGGTTTAAGGTAGAGAATAGGAAGGAGGCGGGGACTAAGGATTGGGGTGAGTTAGTGGCAGTTGAATAAAAATTGAGCCATGCAAACAAAAATTGGGCAAATGATTTAGGTACCAACATGACCATGTACAAGCTTCGATGGTGGCCCTTTTAGTCTCACCATCATTTTCGTATTAGTGGAAAATAATGTCTTAATAGTACGGACAATAATTACGCTCCATAATGCTTTAGGAGCAAAATCTGAAGAACTCTTTTAATCTCATTCCAGGTGAAACTAGGAGCGTAAATGAAGATATCAACCTCCGGATCTAGGCTACAGACTATGTTGAAGATGAAATAGATGTGCTTACAATACGTCCATGCACTGCGCTTGCCGAGTGACTTGTCAGACATATCCTTGAAAGATTGGCAGTCACAGTTCGGGAACTGGCCAATTGTCAACAAGTACTTAGGAACCTTAAATATGCTTCTAGACTCAAAAGTCACAATGCAGCCCAAAGCTGGAGGAGGTACCATCAGAATTGAGCAGATCTTTCCAACAACTGATAGAGCAGAGGCGCAGCTATTATGATGTTTGGTAGTCGGAGCAGAAGGATTTCTTCTAATATTCTTACCATATCTCTTTGTGGAGTGATCCGTAGGGTTAGAGGGTGGAGGATAATCGTCTAGATTCACGGATATTCCGTCATTGAAGAGTTGTCGTGGAGACAATTGGACGCGCTTGGCAAGAGAGAACTCGACATTTTCTAGAGAGAGAATCTCTTTCCTGCTTAAGTTTGTGCCCATAATAATAGGCCAGACATCCGGGATAGGCGGTTTGGAAACCACCCATTTTTGACTAGTGCCCTCCACACAGCAATGGATGTTATCATTGCAGAAGAAAAATCGCATTCTCTCCAATCTAGTCTTCTTATAATTGTTCATGAGACCAGTATAAGTAAGGGCAGCTGTACTGTGATTGTCTTGCACAATCCTGGCCACGCACTTCTTCTTTGTCTTGACTTGCAGCGTAAAACAAGCTTTAGCAAATGTCTTTAGCAGCCTTGCAATATGCCACTAGTGTTCATTGCAAACGATTTCCTGAACAAATTTGACGTGGTGCACCCTAGCGGAAGTTGTAGGTGTCTTGGGAGGAAGATCTTCCAATTCTTCTAGCACATAATCGGGTTCGGATGGCGAATCTTCTGTAGTGAGGTCAACTATCTTTAGATCAATTTTTGAACCTGGTGGAAGATCTGATTTCTGACACGTAGGCGAGATATGCTTATCTTGTCTGGACGGTGCGAATCAAATTTTGAACCTGGTGGAAGATCTGATTTCCGTTTGGTGGAAACAAATACTTCTTCACCCTCGAGGTGAGGTTGGCGTGTGCAGAAGTCGTCAGCACCTGGCATGTCGACAAGGGCGGCGTAAAGGACCTTAGCATTTCCAGAGCGTTGAGCGGTGCGATGTGCAATACGAAGTCGGAGTTCTTCCTTGCCAGGACCTGTCCCCGCTTTCTCACCTTTGAGGAATTGGTAGTAGGCTACAACCTGCATAAACGCCCGGACCATGTTATCCACATTGGCAACATATAGGTCATTCCCCTTTTTGCCAGATTGATGCAGCCACTTGTTGTGAACAGACTCCGCCAAATTACAAGATGGCATCTCAGCCAATTCAACTTCCAAAAGATCCTGCGAGGCAACATTTAAAGTTAGATGTTTGAATGAATAGCCAAAGAAAAAGGATTAAAGTAGGTCTCAAATAGCTACCTCAACAGGCATCCACGGAGGAGAGACCACCAATGTCGATTCTCTCCCATCATTGGCTTCAGGTAGGGTTACGGTGTTAAGGAGAGGTGCCGCTGATATTGGCTGCGCATCAGGAACAAGGCCAATATCCGCACCGTACTACTGGGCAGGCAAAATCAAGAATTTTGAACAAACAATAAGCACTGTCAATATTGGTTGTGGTTTAGAAAATAGAACTTCTAATTGTTGTAATGTGATTATAAAACTTACCAGCTCCATGAACCCGCCCCATTGACGATATCTAAAGTGCCAAAAAGCTAGCCATGCGCCTCTTCTAAGGAGGTGGAATTCTTGTATTGTTTGTAGATTCGTCAATGTTGCTCTTGAAGTTCTGCCCTGATATCCGCCTTGGTGTGTTTCTCTAAGGATTGCAACCAATGAAATAGGCAAGTTCGCTCCCGATTTACCATAGGCAGAGATAGATCGCCACTCCCATAGACGATACGCATTGCATTCCAATTTGCTTAGGCACTGTTGGCCATAATTCCTTTAAAATTTGGATTGGAAATATCATGCCTACTGGAAACTGCATTCAAATTTTTCCAGAACACTTATTGTGCTACTACATTCTCGGATTGCATATTGCAAACAGCGATAGTCATGACTTGGCAGTAAGTAGAATCATACACGTGGCAGGCCATAGTGGTCCAAGACTTGACCTGTTTGACATGGTCAAACATCATCCAAGCGTCCTCCAAGTCTCCAACTGGTTGCATGCGCTTAACCAAGTCTACCCCACTCCCGGGTCCCAGCTCCGCCATCTTGAAAATGAAGACTTTGTCAGACTCAGCACCTTGTCCAGGAAAACGGTTTTCTTGGATGAAGGCCCATGTACTGGAGCCCCGCAGCCTAGTAATACTGTCCATTACCTCAAAACGACGCAGATATCGAAATGTGGTAACCTCATTACGAATACTGGGTGATGACATTTGCTTGAACTTGTCCAAAACGGGGACAAGTTCGTCCACTGCCAACATTTTATGGGGATTATCTTCTGCGCATAAAAGGAATTCGCCGAGGTATTCCTTACTGGCCTCAAGGACAATGGCAGAATTAGTCGCCGACGGAGTCCGTTCTACCTGCTCGCCAATAAGAGATCAAAGTTTTGCGGAGGAGTCTCTATAATTTCCCTTCTTCACTGGATGGCTATGGATTCCGAGATGCACGCAAGCTTGGGTCATCAAATTGGAGCCATGTATGTAGTAGATCCTAGCGGGGCAACTTCCAATGCATGTCGGCGAAACTTGAGAGATTGAACATGCAACTGTAGAATGCAATGGAGGATCAGAATGTGGAACAAAGAGGGGACGAGGTACCATTCCACTCAGTTTCATTCAACGGTGACAGTCGGTGCCGTCGGTGTCGTGGTGAGAGGGGTGCGCTTAGAGAACACGCGAAGTGTCTGGCTGCTAGTTGTAGAATTTCGATGGTGATTTTTCTAACTTGTATCTTCTTTTGGTCTTCAAAGTTTTCAAAGTCTTCAAACTTGAATCTTCACTCGATCTTCATCCATCCTATCCTGTGGTGGCTCTAAAAGGTCTAGGTAAGGGGGTGTAATAAGAAACAAGTTTTCGGACGGGTAAAACGAGACAACAGAACACGAGCTGTCGTCCGGATGATGGGCTCCTAAACTTCAAATTCACTGGTCAACTGGTCATTAATCCAGCCTCACCAATGAGAGCGACATAAGATTCGACCATGTGGGTGATCAATCTCACTTCGTCGCCCACAACACAAAAAGAGGCTAGTTGGATACCCAAATAGCCTGCAACAAATTTACAATGCAGAATTGAATGCAACGATCCTCCAAAGCTGGATTAGAACAACAATTAAAGACAACGGGCCTCCAAAGCTGGTCAGGAATGACAAAGCCACAAGTCACAACACACGGATAGGTCCTCGGCATGTACGGTCTTTGAATCTTCAAACCTTCATATCTTGGACTCTTCAAGTCTTCAAGTCTCCCAAAGAAATATAGAAAGAAGTATGAAACTACAATCTAGTATGACTGCGTTCTTTGATCTACTCTCAAATATGAATCCAAGCTCCAAATGCTAAGTGCAATAGCAATTTGGAAAGCTAATAAGATAAACTAATACCCCTCAAAATCTCAACTTAAACTAAGTTACTGTCCAAAAGTTATGAACAAGAAAAGTCTTGGCCTTTTCATTTGAAGGCAGCAGACCTCTCTTACTTCAAGACCCTACAACTCCTTCACTTCTTATTAAAATTTCAAGTTTAATAACTTTTTGGAAAGCTAAACTTACAAACTAACTTCTCCTTAAATCTCAAAGAAAAATAAGGTACTGTTCAAGAGTTATGGCGAAGCAAAGTCTCAGCCTTCTCTTTAGAAAGGCAGCAGACCTCTTCTACTTCAAGAACCCACAATTTTCTCTAAACAACTTCAATTGCTTCGAATGATATGTCTCCAGAAAGCTAAAAAAAACTTCTTTAATGCTTGAAAATCTCAAGAAGAAAAACAAAACCTACAAACTTTGGTGTCTGCTCGAATCTCTGCTCTTCTTTGTCGGGTGGCAACAGACCTTCTTCCACTCACTCGTTTGTAACTTTTTGCTCACAACTCCAAATCAAGCAAATGAAGTGTCTTTAGAAGCGCAAAATCATAAAGAATAAACTCTCAAATTTTCATTTCAAAAACATTTTTTTAACAAAAGATATGGCTGATCAAAATCTTCAGCCTTTCTCTCCACACTCTTCTCTTCTCTCTCTCTCTCAAAAAATCCCACACTAAGATTCCTTCTCCCCTTTTTCCTCCCCATCTAAGGTGAGAGGTGGGGGCACTTCAGCCCATGCCTCTACCAAGGCCCACCTAAGATTCTAACCACTTCCCCATTCACACTCACTCCAACTGTAGTCTTTCTTAACTAAAATTCTAATTTCAATTTACTTCTAATAAATACAATCACTCACTGTGATTTCAATAAACACTCAAAACATAATCTAAGAACTAAAACTTAACAAATATCAACTAGAGGTAAAAAACAAAGCTTTATTGCATTTGAAGAAACTTGAGAATACGTTTGACAGTAGCAGCAACATATTCTGCACGCTCAGCCTTTGTTAAAGGATTGACAGGCCCTTCCAACCATCGTTGGTGGCCACGACTACCTTCCACAGGCCGAACCATACAAAAATATTGGTCTTGGTTCTTGCCTTCATAACTCGCCTCGAACGTCACTTCACGAGTGCCTGGTTCAACACATCCCACTTGAAGTAAGATCACCAACGCTCGAGCATCAGCATCAAGATTACCGTGTCATCGCCGCTCCACACGAGGTTGTTTTGGTGGTTTGGACGGTTCGGCTTCATCTTGAGGACGCCTAATATCTTGCTGCAAAAGAGGTTGATCTAGCAATTGTGATAGTAAAAGTTCAAACTCAGCGTCCGGTTGTGGCTCTTCATCTTGAGACTCAGAAAAAACCCTCCAATTCGACATTCGAACTACAAAGTAGAAAACAAACTTACTAATAAGGTTGAATGAAGGTTTAAGGCAAACCCATCCACTTATATACTTCTATAGGATAACGTCACTTTTAAGCTTCTCAACCCATAGCGTCATTGTAAAGTTATTGAATAAAATATATAATAATATGTTTTTACAATATGTACTGATATACAGCAGGACATTCACCCTCTCTAAACTTGCACATCCTCCGGTATGTGCCAAGTTTAGTCATCCTCAATATCTTGGGTTTCGTTAACTACATCTTCTAAATCTTGATCATCTTCTTCATCTTCTTCATCTTCTTGACCGTCATCCATCTTTTGAAAATCTAATTTTGCTTGAAGATCTTCAAGATGATATCTTCCGCTTCTTCGAAAAACCTTGATTCTTTTTCCAGCCACAGCAACACGTAAAGGAACCCCATCAAGTTTTCGTAGTAAATAGGTGCCGTTTGAGTGTACTTGCACAACAACATACGGTCCAAACCATCTCTTCGCAAATTTTCTCACCGTACTATGTTGATGCTCCAACTGGGTTGTCAAAACTGAACGTCCGGGACCAAATCACGTCCAAAATCCGGACGTCTGGACGGTCGGATGTCGGGACGCAGCGTCCGATCGGACGAGGTGGGTAAAACTGCCGTAAAAAAAAATTACCTCAGGTAATTCGGACGCCGCGGTCGGCGGTCGGCGGTCGTCTTGACGACCGCGTCGATCGGCGGACGCCGGTCGGTCGGCTTTCCGCTGTCGATGAGCCGACCGCGTCGGTCGGCTGCCGGTGTCGGTAATCGGGGTCGGCGTTGAGTCGGTCGGGGCGGTCGGCCGGAGGGGTTCAGGATTTCAGGCTGTCACTTTAACAGGGACGGAAAAAATTTTAGAACATACATGGTACATCAGCTATTGGCCTATTGCAATTGCAGCCACTTGCGGAGTTATTTCATTATTGATGTTCAAGAGGTCATGGGTTCGAAACTTACTTTGTACCTTGTTCTTCATTTTCAATATCCAGCGCTTATAAATAGTTACAGATTTCTATTCTACTTCAAGTTGAAATGGGGTACTATAGAGGTATAAGCGCTTTTAGTCAAGCCTCATTGTTTTTTGACTCATTTTTTCATCTTAATTCAAATATGCCGAAGTCTTTTTGGGAACTTTTAGGAATTTTGATCTGCATCGAATAGAAATCCAACATTTTCGTAGGTCACATTCATTCTTTTTGAATTTTAGCTGTATAAATTTAATTTACACATATTAACCCCTAAAGTTTCAAGGCCATTTTTTGGCCAAAAAGCACTCAAAACTGCCATTTTTATAGCAAAGAGTAAAAAAAATTGAAAATTATTTTTTTTATCACATAACCATAGGATCTTATACTTTACTAGTATGGCAATGCGTGGAAAATATTTCAAAATTTTTGACCACACTGATTGCAAGATATCTGCATTTAAAGTGAAAAAAACAAGTTTTTCAGCACATTGTGGGACGAGATTTTTTGACTTTGAACATTTTTAACTTGAAATTTCTGCACTACAGAGTTTTGAGCTTTAAATCTATATATTTTATAATTGAGTTGAGAGTCTAGCAAAAAAAATCAAATCAAAAAAACTTAATTTTCATTACTAAAAAAATTGTTAAGTAGAAATAGGTACGAGATAGAAGGAAAATCTAAAGTATTAATATCTTTTACGTAGAATTGAAATGAACTAATCCCAACGGTGAGATTGTTCTAGCAAAAACACTAAATCACGCGGAATTTTTAAAAAAAAAAAATTATAAACATTGCATTCAAAAATGAATCCTACAAGTGTTTTTTTCCAGAAAGATCAGAAGATGCTCTAAGTGCCCGAAAAAATAGATTGTCCATAACTTTCTCATAACAAATCCAAATGGAATGAATCAAAGCTTCAGGGATAGACAAAAATATAATCTATGGGAAAAAAATTTAAAATAAAATAAAATGAAATTTGCAACATTTTTTTTGCTGCCCCCTCTCCCTTGTTTTGAGCTTATTTGGGCGAAACTTTTGTTCCCGGGCACCAATTGAAAAAAAAATTATATTCCCATGAAGCTTATCAGTTTTCCTATCTTCAAAAAAAGTTTCAAAAAATGAGGACAAAAATTCAGCCTGTAGGTACCTGCCCAAAATCCCAAATGTCCGCCAAACGGACAATGGTCCTTTAGAGGTTAAACTAGGACAACTATGAAGGTGAAACTCTTCACTATATACAATTCTTGCAATATATTATGCTTCATTGAAGAAAGAAAACATACAATCAAACTTTATTGAATTATAATCCAACAGTTTGAATATCAAACCATCTTAGTGGTGTTTTGTACATCACTAAGCAAAGTAGACAACTAGTACCACAATATAATGTTCTACCAACCAATTACCATTACGTGCTCTATGTATGAGCATCAAAACATCTAAGCGATTCAAGGCCTTTCAATCTCTAAGGCTTATAATCACTATCCCCTTTTACCTCAGCCCCACTACAATCTCCTCTACTTCTCCATTCCACATCTTCATCGGATGTCACTTCCATGTCGTCAGATGAAGAATACAAAGTTCTCACTCCTCCGTGCTGTACTTGCCTTGATGTAGATAATCTCCTTGGTTGGTCCTTGCTCTTTTCCCTTTTTACTCTTAATATGGCGTTCCTCCTATCTTCATGAAGGGAAGGAATTGTTTTCATTTTCCCCTTCGAAAAAGGAAGACATGCATCAAGGGGAGTTCTACCTACACCTTGTCTCTTGGTTGGGCTCACTGCAAAAGGCTCCATTTTCCTTTTCCTTTTGGATTTTATGGAGTGTTGGGCATCCAATTTCACTGCTCCAGCTCCTCCTTGAATAGTTACCTTCATTGCATTCAAAGACAACGTTGTAGGAGCTGACGATTTTGTCGAGCGCCGTGGTGGTGCATGACCAGATTCCCGAATAAACATTTCTTCCAATGTCTCGTTCATCTCACCATCGGTCGATGGTAAATTGATTGGAGATGAATTGATACAAGGTTGCATTTCTTTTGAAATTCGGACAAGTCGACTTCCTACACCTGAACTTCCTGAGCCATCCAATGCTACACTAGGAGTTTCACGTGCTACAGGAAGAACACCGCTATATCGTGCTCCTCTGCATTCTTCAATGACTTGTTTCTTATCTTCATCATGGTCCAAAGAAATTGGGCTCTCAGACCCATGTATCAAACCTCCATCAACATTTCTTTGGATTTCGCTTGGCTTGTCATTTTCATGACTTTGTTCCCCGCTCTTCTCATTTGCCAATACCACAATGGATTGAACACTTGCATTGCCCACATTCATTCAAACATTCAACTGACATCCTCCTTTGTCAATGTGCTCTTCATTCTCTTGCACTTCTACCATTGTCATGGATGTACACTTCAAACTTTGAAGAACTTCATCCGCTTTTGGAGTGTCATCATTGACATTCCTTGTCCCATTCGCCTCCGGATCTTCTACGTAAGCCGCTTCCCCTTGCGATACGATATTTTGGCTATTCAAAAATCTAGTCCCATCGCAAAATCTAGCTAGGGGAATATTATCTTCATTGTCCATATTGATGTCCTCGTCCGATTCATTGAACTCATAAGCGTCTCGATGATTGACCCCAAAGTCTTCATTACTGTGATTAGGGCTCTGAAGCGGTCCATTGTCATAGTCCTGCATGTCGTCGTTTATGGCATTTTCCTCACTAAATTGTGGCCCATAATCCTCGTCAACTTCCTCGTCTTCCGAGATAAACCCCTCTGAATCTTTTGACTCCACGTTCTCATGGTACCACTTCTTCTCATCATTTTCTTTTGATGCCGTTAAAACTTTCGAATTGCTGTACACATACACCAAATCTGCTGCTCTTTGTGGCTTCAACTTGTTCCGAGATTTGTTGTGGACAAACGAATAGTTACTCCAATTTCGTTCGCATGAAGATGATGATACTGGTTGGGCCAATATCCTCTTTGCAATTGGAGCAATGAGCTTCCCACATGCACCTTCAAAATCCCACCAAGCATGTGCCGACAACATCTGTTCGCCCGGGTCTAACATGTTATGGAACGGAGGGGTTCTATGTCGAAAGGCTACAAATTCCCTCACGACCATTGCGTAATCTTCGGGTTTACAAATTTTCATTATAACTCGCTTGCATGCCTCCATTGCATTTGTGTCGTCAGCTAGTTCTTTATCGTGCAGCAAGTACGGGTTCAGAAGAGCTCCTACATAGTGTAGATCTGTCTCCCCCATTTTTCGTCGGTTCACAAATGAGGCCTGCAGTCGTTCTGCTCGATTTGCGGGCAAAGAAAATGGCTCTTTCTCCAAGTCCATCACATATTTCTCTAAACCCTTCATAATATGCAATACCTTTCCCATGCATGGTGTCTTCGCATCTAAGTCGCGTAGAGCAAATACAACTGGACCCACTACATCTCGGATATTGACACAACGATTCCAGAAATGCGAATTGAGAACAAATTTCTTGACATCTCGAGACTCAGACCGGGGTTGTGTTTTCCGATTGTCCTTTAGCTTCCGCACATACTCCACCCACTGCGGATCCACCACACTTTGTTGTAATGCTGCTTTGACCTTCAACAAACGGCCAATCATAATAAAATTCGAGGCAAACCTCGTTTTGGCCGGCAACAACAAGCTATATTTTGTCTCGTGCTTTCGAAATATAGCAAGCGGCATCTGCCTACTCTTGAAGAATTTCACAATGGCATGGGCTTTCTTCAGATACTCATCAATCCATTTTTCCTTCCCCCAATCATTCAACAACAAATTCAAGGCATGCACCACGCATCCTTGAGAATAAATGTGTGGATACTTACTGGATACCAAATTCCATGCCGCTTGATTTACCGGAGCATTATCAGTACTGATTTGTACCACATTGATGGGACCCACGTGCTCTATAAACTTTTCCAAGACAGATGCCATATACTCTGCGTTTTTTTCCATCCCGCTTGTATCTACCGATCCAACAAATTCCTCTCCGGCAGAAGATACGAGCATGGCATTTATCAATGGGCGGTTTGTAACCGAGCTCCATCCATCAATAGACAATGTTGCTCCAAACTTCCTTATGCTATCTTCGGTTCTCCTCAGGAGCTTTGCCTGAAGGTCCGTCTTTGCTTTGTCAAGCAATTTGCATCGTAGATCATGATATGATGGTGGTGTGTACGGCCTATTCCACTCTACCATGAGTTTTACTGCTTCTTTAAAGGCTGGATTTCGGGCTACAGCAAATGGTATATTTGCCGCATAAAAAAAATTGGCCCACACTGCATTCAATTTGCGTTTGTGTGCTTCTTCAAATCCATCTATTAGCCTGCTCTGTTTGTACGGCCTACTACTGGATGCCCTGGGAGTTCCACGTTCACCAGATGTTTCAGTAATTCGATTCCCTTCCGAACCCACACGAAGAATTTCTTGCGGTACTGTGCATGAATCTTCCTGTGTAGAACGTGATCTGTCCCTGCCATTGGAGAGGTCACTCCCCTTCGTGGGCATGTTGTTTCTATCCACATTGTCCACACCCGATCTCCGTGGGAATTTCCCTTCACAACGATGAAATAGACCTCGAATCTCTGATGTCAATTTCGGACAAAGGCAAACTCCGGTATCACGAGCACCAGATGCGCCTTCATATCCTAGATGGCTCAACATTCGCGCGGGCTTTTTAGCAAACAACAAGTTGCAAGCCTTGCACTGCACTTTACTCGGTGGCACGAGACCATACCAAGGAGAGAAGTCCTTGCTCATAGTGACAAGTTTGAATTCCTTATAATTGAACCAATTCAAAATGACAAAGTGCACACACAATGTCAGAATCTCAACAGTGTCCAAAATCAGTTTAGCATGATGTGTACAAAGCCTTGAAAATCAAGGCCCCCCCGTCCACTGAACTATGCATTATCGAGCAAGGGACACAAAAAATTGCAGCTCCTAGCCCTCGGAAATCTTAGCGTTCAGTTTCTCAGGAGTGCTTCTAAAAACTTTCTTCCTTGCACTTATACTCTTAAACTGCTGCCGACCGTTGGAGAGGAAATCTGCTCGCTTTCAACGGTCAGTCAGTTTCTGCCGTCCGATTTCCGATCAAGGCGGTCGGCGAAGTCGGGGCGGTCGGCCGGAACCGCCGGTCGGGAAAGTCGGGGCGGTCGGCCGTTCGGAGCGGTCGGCCGGAACCGTTGGTCGGGATAGTCGGGGCGGTCGGCCATTAGGGGCGGTCGGGGAAGTCGGGGCGGTTGGCCAATCGCGGCGGTCGGGGAAGTCAGGGCGGTCGGCCATTCGGGGCGGTCGGCGGAGCTGGGCAATTGCCAGGAGGAATTCGGCGTCCACCCATCACTTTAATATGAAGGATAACGGATTTAGAACATAGAGGATTTAGTAGACGATTGACCCGCCATTGCAATTGGGGGCACTTAAAGGTTTGTTTCATTATTGCTCATGACGAGGTCACGAGTTCGAATCCTACTCTATCCGGCGCTTATAAATAGTTCTAAACTTCTATTCCACTTCAAGTTGAAATGGGGTACTATAGAGGTTTAGAGCTATTTATGAGTGCTTTTAACTAGGCCTCAATGTTTTTTTTTATCATATTTTCAATTTAATCCACAAATGCCAAAGTCTTTTTCAGATCTTCTAAAAATTTTGCTCTACATTGAACAGAAACTCAATATTTTTTTGAAGTGAACTTCATTTTCTTTGAACTTTAACCTTTAAAGGTTTTTTACTATGTTTTCACCATAATTGTTTGAAAAATGCCATCTCCAGTACAAGTAGCAAATTCTAGGAAAAAAAATTCCACCATACATATAACTGGAGGATCTCGTAGTAAATTATTCAAACAAATTCTGGAAAGACTTTTTCAAATTTTCACCATGTACATTGCAAGATAATAGCTTCTGAATCGACAAACACGCTTTATTGGGCCTTGCAAAAATCAAGGCACCTACACTTCACAAAGTCACATTATATAATAAAATGACAAAACCGATTGTAAATCTTTCGGTTCTTTTTCCTAAAGAAGTTGGCCATGTGCTTGAAAATTTTTAAGTTCATTTGAAATTGTACAATTGTTAGAAAAAAAATAGTAGGTAGAAAGAAGTGGAGAATGAATCAAATCATTAAATTGTTACAAATTTTATTATAGAATTGGAAAGTGCCAATTCAAACGGTTGTAGTGTTAAAATAAATAATTTGCATCCAATGTTTTCTTTTCTTCCAACAATATTGAAATTTAAATTAAATAAATGACTTCAAAGCTTTTTTTACAGTAGGGATTCTATAACTACCTTCAAACTAAGAATCCTTATAAATTTTGATTCACTCATTTGAAATAAATGATTGAAGCTTCCCGCGTATATATAAATCTATAGAGCCAATTTCAAATTTTTGATTTAATAAAAAGGGATTTTAGAAGAACCTTTTTTTACTTTCCGGGTTGTCCAAACATCAAAGAAAACTACATAGTACATATCATGCAATAACTTTTTCACTTTGTTACCAAATGTTATGAAAATTGTTGGGCCTTACCGCCTTACAAATATTCCTTGAGTCCTTGGATACATCATACATCTAGTGTGAAAATTTCAAAGGAAAAAAAATAAAATTTCATTAACAGTGAGTTGCCCAAAATCACTATGTTTCCAGAAAACCATGTCTCGTACTTCAGGGATTCACTATATAAATTCAATTTCTGCATACGAACCCCTAAACATCAAGATTATTCTCTACAATTTTAAATGCAAGGAAAATTTCTACAAAGCACTACTTCAAAGAATATTCCGGCTTTAATATACACATTCAAGTTCTGCATTCTGAATTATACATTCCGCCTAATACATTTAAAGTCAACAATGCTGTCTCTAATATTTTCTATACCTTTAGCAAGGAAAAATTTGAAATTTCTTCTACATTCAACTACAAGCAAAATACCATCATTTCTTTATTAAAAATTTGTTGGACTGCATTTGAATGGACATTCTTCTGGCATGATGAATTCCTAATATTCTTGTGTTCTTCATATCTATGACCTCATTTCTGCAAGTCCAACTTCGAACTACATTCAAGGATTCAAGGCTGTCTTGGCTTGGACAGCCACTTGCCCACTTGCCCACTTCGTATACTTGTACATTTGTAATTCTAGCGAAATTAGATAAATATGTATTCTAATAACACCAACTCTAACGAACACATATGGAAACAAAGTGATAACAAAAGTATTTCCACAAATGAAGTTCACTATCATCGAAGCAAAATGAAAAAAGACTAAAAGTTTGAATCTATTATCATTCAGGACCTGAACGTTGAAGACCTTATGGATTAAAGGACCTACTGCGAACAAAATTCATGACAATAAAATTTTTCTATTCAAAGATTATATAATCATGATTCATGAAGGTGTTTTAAGTGCAAAAATGACTTCAAAAGTTGAAGTCTTCCGAGCCTCTTTTCCCTTTCCAAATCTATGAAGTTAGTAAGCAAAAACATTAAGGTTTAGGGGTTTATCACATGCACAATCTCAATCAGTTCACGGCTTCTTAAATTGTACTCTACATTTCTCTAAATGAATTTTTAATGTGCTTTTGCTTCCAACGTCTACTGTTTCGAGCGCTCATTTTGAAGAACATTGAATAATAAGGAAAATCAAGATTGAAACTGGTACCCTTGTACAAAATCATTTATAGCAAAATCATAGTCGATCATTCCAAAATGGTTTTTTTGGCCATAAAATTAGACTTCATACGGTATTTCTTTGGCATGTTCATTGTTAATTAGAGCAACTTTGTTATTTTTTTTTAAAATTCAAAGTTTTGTCTCCACCCAAATTTGAAGCCAAGGGCATTTACGGTTCTATGAATTAGAGTCGCAAAAAATGAATGAACTTCTCCGTTCCATATGCAAGGAATAATAGACATTGACAAATCATAAACACAACATTATTTTGCAATGTAATCACGCAGAACATATATTTTACAAAATTGTCTGAAGGTGCATTCAAAAGTACCACAAAGTCATAGCAAAATCAAAACATATTTGTATTGCATATATATTTGCATTTTATAAGCAGCTCATAACATACCAAGAGTACTATGAAATATTGAAAGTCAATCCTCAATTCCTCATGACATCCAAACGACACTCTCTAGTCCATATACTTCTACTTTAAAAAAACCAAAGTCCAACTACATCATTCTTCAGCACCTGCCACTACCTTCTCCCGAAACAGGAGATGTCCCTTCTCCAGCCAAGAGTCTTCTAGCAGCTTGTCGAGTTTGGCATTGTTGACTTACTCGAACAATGCGCCCTCCGGATTGCACTTCTTCGTCAACCTTGGAAAACAACCGCTTTGATTCCGGAGAGTGGTCATCCTCATCTTGAACCCTACGTTTCCTCTTCCTCACGGGAGTCAAATCTACTTCGCCGGCGCTCAGAGCTCTCAAAGCAACATCCACTCGATCTACCATCGCGTTCACTGCCACATCATCGTCTTCGGATTGCAAATTGTTCGGTCGATCTCCTTGCAACAAGAATGCCCTCCATTGAATTATAATGTCGGACATCCTCCTGTCGAATGCCCCTGCCACATCTACTAATGCATGCTTTGTACTTGTTGCTGCATCTACTTGGACAAGAGTGCGAACTTTTGCAGCCTCTTCCAACTTGGACAAGAAGAAGGCCCTGCCAATCAAAGTGTGGTTATACGCGCCATACTGCTCCTTAAACTCTTTCGGACCCTCCACCTCCACCCAATTGCCATCTGGCCCTTTTTTCACCTCCTTTTCAGGAAATCGGAAGAATTTCTGGTGCTGCAAGCTCCAATGCCCCCCCATGTTGCGACAAAATAATTCACGACCCTCTTCATTTTCAATAACTCATGCTCGCAACTCCACCTCTCTGTTCATAGTCATCCACATGAGATCATCTACCGGTTCTTGGGACTCCTCGTAAAGTCTATGCTTTCGCTCATTTGCATCCCATGTCAGAGGTTTTCCCCAATGCAAGTAATTTGAAAACTTGTATGGTCCTTAGTCCAATGGAAGGTTCCAACGATTGTATTCGTGGCTAGGGGGCATCACTTCCAAAATCCCAAGCATTTCATAGAACCTAGGACTCAAAGGAGAGCGACACTCCGCACAAATTGAACGAATGAGCGATGCTCTAACCAAGCATGTTACATGGAAAGTGTGACGACATTGGCCCATAGTTAGAGCTCCTTCAGGACCAAAGGGGCCTTGACAAACACTACAATGACCCTCCAAGATGCCCGGAGCCGGATCACTAGCGTGCACTACAACCTTCTCATGCTTCTTGATGTGTGCTGAAAGTGTATTGTAAGGCACCCATCCTTCCTCTGCTTCGAAGGTCCAATTCACATTCTTAATTGGTGATTCCTTCTTCGTGTGATTCAAGCGCTCAAACATGACATCCATGTCTCCCCAACATGTAATTTCGGTATACCCCCTAATTCCTTGATGGAACGCATTTTGGAACCTCTTTAAAGAGGTCTCAATGGCACTACAATCTTCAGCCGACTTCATTGCCAATTTTTGAAGCCCTTGCATTGCTCGGGATACCACGGAGGGCTTGTCCTGGAGAATCTGCATCCATGCCAACCACCGATACTCCAATCTGTACCCGGGCATATAGTGACGCAAGTCCATTGTCTGTTTCATTTGTTCCAAGTCCGACTAAAGAAGGGCTTTTTCTCAAATTGTTTCATTCAATTTTTGTTTCAGCTCTTCAAACTCCTGACCTTCAGTTTGCATGGAAGCATCCACCAGTGTCGGGGTAGGGTTATTGGTGGAGGGTCGTACCTGCACTTCCCATCTACGGGTTTCCTCCTCGTCATCCAAATGCACAACTTCGGTCTCCTGCACTGCTTGAACTTTATCGAAAGGAAGAGAGAGTTTATCCTCACTTTCTTGACTTGGCTCCATAGACGGGGGTTTCACATTGTCTGTGATGGGTACCCCTTCATGCATGCAATTGAATTTAATGAGTTCTATTTCTAATCTTTCATTCTCATCCACACGGACAAGCATTAATGAATTCCTGCGCTTTTCTGCCTCCACAAGCTTTTTCTCCATCTGCACTTGTTGGGCCAAGTCCTTGCACTTTGCCTTCAACTTCATGTTTTCTGACTCCAAGAGAAGCACCTCGCTTGCTTTGTCTACATTGTCGTCGAGAAGTGGTACCATGGACTTTGTGAAATCCAAGAAAGACAAGGCACCAGTCATCAATTCTGGAGAGACTCTAGAAAATTCTTGCGCCATCTCGATAATCCTTGGCGTAATTTGAGCTACAAGTCGAGCTGAAGAAGTTAGCGAGAAAGCAGTTTCCACAACCGATGGCTTGATAGCTCCCCATAAATGCACTCCAGAGCTGCTGGCCTCGTGGTTGGGGTCATTTTTCTGAAGCTCTTCTTGATGCTTCTTCCACCGATTGTCGCAGTCTAGCAGGAATTCCACTTCCTTGGTAGTTTGCATTAGACCAAGGTTCTCCACTGGGTCATCACCTGGTGGTGACAAATGTGGATGCTCGCTTTCAGACTCTATCCCATCAATAAAAAGGTTCATGGCATCGTCCTGGGGTTCTTTTCCGTGTCTTCGTGTCGGTTGTACTTCCATTTCTGGACTTAGGATTGGACTTGACGGTAAAGACGAAGGCGGAAGAGGTGTGTACATCAAGGGCTGTAGAGCATTGCTCTCTAGAAGACTATCAATTCTAGCATTGGCCCTTGCAACTTCTTTGTCGCTGTGGGCGCTGGATTATCCACCCTTGGTAATCGAGCGAACACCGACCAGGTTCTATGCCTTTATCCACATTTTTTAATATATGGGGGTGATGTGAGCGCGGTCCACTGTGCCTTCCAAGCAATGGATCTTTTTTGCTAACGTTTCCTAAGTGTCATGGATGGCAGCGAATAATTAGAATGCATGTAGTAATTCACAAGGTAACTGCAATGCTCAGGGGTAATGGTAAAGTTCTAATTCCCTAACTATCTATCCTATGTCGAGGGTAGACTGAGTAGTTGGCGTCATTTCTAACGTCCCTAACTATGTAAAAAGAGGAACCCCTATGTTCCTTCCATGAACCTCTAAGACTATCGTGGGATTTTAAGACTCCACCTAGAAGTTCTACTCTAAAGACTAACTCTAAAGTTTAACTCTTACTCTAATCTTCAACCTCTAAATGAAACTCTAGGTTTTTACGCCTAATTTAACTCTGAAATTTATCCTCGGAATTTAACCCTAGGTTTAACTTTTAACTCTAAGTTTTTACTTCTAAATCAACTTCGACTCCTAACTTCCAAGTTTTAACCTTCTAGGGTAATTCTAAGTTTCACTTCTAATTCTATGTCATTATCTCTAAACTACTCTAAGATTTACCCTCTAAAGTTAACTCTAACTTTTCACTTTTTACTGTAGATTTTTTACTCCTAATTTAACTCTAGGTTTTTTACTTTTAATCCTAAATTTTTACTTCTAAAATCAATCCCCAATTTTAACCTCTAGGTTTGACTCTAAGTTTTCACTTTGACTCTAGATTTCTACTAACTCTAAAATTTTACTTCTACTTCTAACTTTTAACTTCTACTTTTAGCTTTTTACTCTCACTTTTTACTCCCTTAATTGACTCTAAAATTTAACCTTTTAGTTTAATCTAAACTTTTGACTTTTGACTTTTGACTTCTACTTCCAAATTTAATCCTATCGTTTTAATCCAAGATTAGCTCTAAATGTTATCCTCCTAAATTTAATTCCAACTTTTAACTCTGGGATTTTGACTTCTAATTTTAGCTCTATTTTAACTCAACAATCTACTTCCTAAGTGGACTCTACTTTTGACTTCTACTTCCTACTCTACTTTTTACTTCCCAAAGTTAACTCTCACTTTTGGCTTTTGAATTTTAACTTCCCTAATTAAAATCTTAATTTAATCCTAGGTTTTTAACTCGCTATTTGATCTTTAATTGTTTATCCTAAATCCTCCCTCTAATCTAATCCTAATTTCCGTCCATTGTTTCTTGTGGTTCCCTTTTAATTAAAATTCCTCCGTTCTACCCCCTACCGCTTAACTTAGCCTAACGCGGTCAGTTTACGGTCAAATCTTAATTATAAGATGTTTTCGGAAACCTCGATTCCTAATCTATCAACTTTTGAATCTAAACTTCTAATTCACGCTAATTTCGGATGCTAATCACGCTCTAAGGGCTGATTAGGAAAATAAGTGCTAATTAGGGAAAACCGACTAGGATTAGTTTAATGACCCACCTCGTTACTACTAGTGTCGGAAATGACGTCATCCCCGTCCACATGCGCGTCCTCGTGCTCCATGGTGGCCACTCGCGATTGTCTTCTTTTATTTTTGTGTTATGGTCCTTATTTATTTATTTTTATTTTTATTTTTCAAGGCCCACGGCTTAAGTTGTAGAAAAGAAAACGTTACAAGTATGATGGTCTAACCCTTTCCCTCCATTTCCTTCTCTTTTTCTTTCTCTCCTCCTCTTCCTTCTACTCTTGAACTATTCCACCAACCGTGGTGATGGTGGTCTTACGCTTCTAGTCTCAAACTTCATGAAGTTTTAATGAGCCTCCTACCCTCTTACGCAACTTTGCTTTGTGTCATCCTAATCCTCCTCCCAACGGTTGCAAGGAGTTCTTCTAGATTTCCTACCTAATCTCCTAGCTAGGCACTATTTATCATCTCTCTCCTTTCCACTCCTATAACACATCCTTCTCCCTAATTTCCTTCCATTGTGTGTAGGTGTGAGTGGTGATGCAGGTAGGATCGGATGCTTTTGTGCAGGTGGCGCGTGGAGCGGCAGCTTCTATTTCTCCCCCCCTTTCTTTTGTGTTTTTGAAGTTCCAAGTTGAGTTTTTTCCTCTTCCCAACTGGATTCAAAATTTCAGATTTTAGAAGATCAAAAAATAAAAAAAAAGGGTGGTTGGGGCCCCGCAAGGCATCGTCCCGTTTAGTTCTGGAAATCCAGAAATTAGTTCAGTTAGCCAAGCCGACTGGCCCGATGGCTGATGTTCAGTTCAGTCAACCGACCAGTCCCGATGCTGATGTTCAGTTCAGTCTACGGACTGCTCGATGTATGCTGGCTGTATGGCTGGCTGCCGGCTGGTCTGGTATGCCGGTTCGGTATGGCTGGCTGTATGCTGGCTGTATGCTGGCCAGTATGCTGGCCCGGTATGTTGGCTGTACGCTGGCTGTGGACACTTAGCTATCCTTCCAAAAAAAATCCACACAACCGGGTTCCCTAAGGGGAACCCACTAATACAAACTTAAAATGGATTTTTGTAAGGGGTTAGGGCTAGGGTCGAAGCTTCGCCGTCTGGGGAGTTAGGCCCCAAATTTTTAGAACGGTCACCTAAGCTAAGTGCTACGGGATGGTCACTCTCTTCCTAGAAACTCGTGACCAATCTTGGAAGCTAAACTCTGGACTTTTCCAAGAAGGTCTTGGAAACTAGACTTTGGAATCTAAAGCTATGGAGGTTCAAGGCTCCGCCGTAAAATTGGTTTTAACACCAACTTTAGGACTTGTAACACTCCACGGGTTCAAAGCTCCGCCGTCTAAGACTATTTTAACACACACTATAGGACTTGACGTGGTCACTAGTTCAAAGCTTCGCCGCCGTGGGGGGGTTTCACACAACAAAGGGAATACTAGAAAAAGGTAGACAAGACAAAGTTAAGGAATACACGTGACGAAGCCAAAGCTTCGCCGTCCCGAGGGGGGGTCCACACAACAAGGGGAGTATTAGAAGAAGGTAGAAAAGACAAAGTTAAAGAACATACGTGACAAAGCCAAAGCTTTGCCGTCCCGAGGGGGGGGTCCACACAACAAGGGGAAGATTAGAAGAGGATGAGAATACACAAGTGAGGGAAACAACACGGTTAGGACACGTAAAGACACACAACTTCACAAACTAAAGGCCCCCCAAAGCGGCATCGCCAAGGTACGGTGGGGGGTGGCTTTAGGATTAGGACAAAACACCAAAAGACTCCTAAACTCACACGTTAGATCACAAAGGAACTACAAGAGAGAAACGAGGACTCTTAACTCATAACAAAGGTATAACAAACGCATGAGAAGTACACAAGGCAAGATAGAAGGACCCCCTAAGGACCTTCAAAGCTTGAAATCTAGCAACAACGGAGCAAAAAGTGCTCCAAAAACACCGTAGAGGTTTTTGGCTTCATACGCCAAAATATCCAAAGCAAATTGGACCTACGGACCCAAACAAAAGTGAGGGGGTGTTTTAGAGAGAGAAATGGGGCCCTTATATAGGTTTCCCAAGGGCTCACCCCTCTCTCTAAAGCTCTAAGGTAACCTTATCAACGGGGATTTTCATCCTCATCCTCAAAGATTTTCATCCTACATCCTAAATTTCTACTTCTACCATCTATGCTGGACCAACATCCTAACTTTTGGAGATTAGCTCCAATCGTCGAACGGATTGCGCCGTTGGATCCAGAATGCCGTGTTTAGTCCTAGAACCACCTATCCCCCGTACCGAGGCCAAAAACCCATCGTAGGCTAATTTAGTTTAAAAACCAAATCGTGGTAAAATCCTAGATCTTGGAGGTCTCCTATTTTGAGAAATGTGAATAGCTTAGGGTCTCCGGTAGGTGCGAGAGAGTTGGGAAGGACTTTTGGTTGACTTCGTTTCGCCATCGTATGGTCCCGGAATGCTGGTCAACGTGGCGGGGACCCCGCCACGTGGTTAATTCCCGAGGAATCTCACCAGTTCGGGTACTTGCCGCTATCGGAATGTCGTGAAACTTCACGGAGCGCATTATTAACATAAAACAAGCTAGTCTAATTTTTAGTGAGGTTTTATTGTAACCTGGGTAATTTCCATGAAATTCCCGTTGGAGGTTAGGAGGGTTGACCACCCGGAAAAAGGTTCTTCTGCGAGTCGGAAGATGCCGGGATTTTTCACGTGACCTCTCAGGGAGTCGCATGAAAGACGTGCGGGTGTGTTTTTGTACCTGGCACGATTGGTCAATGGAGATTTAAACTGGATATCTCCTTGAATTAGCGACGGTGCGGGAATCTTCTGCAAGTGGAGGAATCTTGGCAAACCGATTTCGCCGTTGGACTCTTGGCATGGGATTCACCCTAGAACACCATCCTTGGGCTGTAAATTCCTCCACGGGCCCGGTCTTGCGTGAGTGGCTCCTGCATGCTAACAATCGGGATTTTGGGAATTCGTCGATCTAATGGGGAATTCTAAATCTAACTCTAGGACCCGACCTAGTGGCCTCACTGTGGATCCTTCGGACCGACCTAGCCATGAATCGCCACATTCATGGTGGGATTTAGCCCTTTTGGGGCTGTGTGACTCGAATCCTCCAAATCTAACCTTTTCGTTATTTCTACACTATTTTAGGCAAGGTTTAGGGGATTCTAAGTAAGAAACACAAATCTAGACCAAATACTATAATGGGTATGACACAATCCTATTTCGGTTCTACACTCTTTTTATGGATTTTCCTATACTTTTATCAACTTTAAATTGCAAATTTCCAAAAAAATAATTCTACGAGTCCCAAGTGACAAATTGGGAGCTCACAGTCGCCAACCTCCTTTCGTGGCAAAATAGGTGCCCCATTTCCTATCGCGGGGCCGCGTTTGTTTGGAGCAGTCTCTCGACCTAACACAGTACTTAAAATCGGTTTGGAAGTCAAACACATTTGAGGAGTCAGAAACACCTGTCTCTTTGCGCCTCCCGAAGCGGCATTGCTCACTTTCACTGGGGGAGTTGGTAAGACTTCTTCTATTGTACCTCCCGCGAGGGCATTGCCAACTTCCGCAAGGGCATGCAATGAACCCAACTGCGCTGCATCACTTGTCCCCTCCCTAACCTCCGTTGTATGCGTTGTAGTAATTTGTAATGCTTCTTTGGGTTTTGCCTGAGGCCTGGGGGGACAATGGGGAATATCTTTCTGGTTTCTTCCAATCAGAAGTGGACACTGTGCTGTTGTCGAAAACGTACTCCAATCCACTTTGCGGCCCAGTATGAGTTCCGCATAAACCATAGATGCCAAGGTATAATTGATGTACCCCTTACTCATTCCCTTGTCTCCAAAAAGCGCCCGCCAGACCTCCTTCGATCGACAAACAAATTGCGAGTTTTGGCAACTCCCTGGTTTGCAACTGAAAGCCCGTGTGTGGACCGAGTGAAAATCTCGAGGCCACAACTTGCCAATGTGGTACATTTTAACATACTGCTTGCAGATTTTGGAGGTCCAATACTCTGCTCCCTCTTCCTCCCATCCGCTTTCAGCTTTGATGTCAGGATTATCTAAAATCTCATAATGAAGCTCATATTTGGCTCCCTTCTGTTTAATCCTTTTCGTGTTATCACCACCTGAAGTCATCCCATCGGTAGTCGCATCACCTTCACCAGTCATGATTGGCAATTTGAAATTGCCTTCACCTCCAATTCAAGAAATACTCCGCAAGTGACGTCCAATGTATATGCACAAGTAAAAATGTCAAAAAGTTCCCGTATCAAAAGCTCAATGACTTCAACTCTCCACCATGTAGGAGCAACTGGCGCATAAAGCAACAGAGATCAGCCGACTTGGCGCCAAAGGGGAGTTGAAGTGAGGAGGTCCGAGGAGGCCGTCCGCTCTTATAGCCGACCGACCCCAGACCTAAGCCGCGTCCGCCGCCGGACCAGCCCCGAACCTCGCGGACCTGCCCCGGACCGACGCGATCCACCTCCGCGGCGGTCGCCGAAGCCGCAGTCCGCCCCGAACCTCTGCCGACCGCGCACCGACCGACCCCAGCGACCGCTCCAAACTGACCGACCGCCCGAACCAACATACGAAGCCATCCGAACCAAACACGGCCGTTTTAGGGTAGGCCGACCGCTTCGGACGGCCGTTTTAGGGTAGGCCGACCGCTTCGGACGGCCGTTTTAGGGGCGGCCGACCGCTTCGGACGGCCGTTTCAGGGTACGCCGACCGATTCGGACGGCCGTTTCAAGGTACGCCGACCAATTTGGACGGCCGTTTTAAGTTAGGCCAACCGATTTGGACGGCCGTTTTAGGGTAGGCCGACCGCTTCGGACGGCTGTTTTAGGGGTGGCCGACCGCTTCGGACGGCCGTTTCAGGGTACGTCGACCGCTTCGGACGGCCGTTTCAGGGTACGCCAACCGATTCGGACGGCCGTTTCAAGGTACGCCGACCAATTTGGACGGCCGTTTTAAGTTAGGCCAACCGATTCGGACGGCCGACCTGGACGACCGCCAGGGTTGACGAAAATTGTTCACCGCTGCAGAAGACCGACTGTCTGGAACCTCGGATTCCGCATTTTGCACTAAAACGGTTTGATTCGCTTTTACATTGAATGCATCCTTCTAGAAGCATCCAATGTAGAAGTCATGTAGAAGTAATAATGTGTATTGTGATTGAATTTCTTTTTTCATGTTTTAAGGCTCTTGTCTAAGTAGTATTTCCTAAACCCTATATCCTAAACCCTAAACCCTAAACCCTAATCAGAAATCGTATGCTACAAATCCTAAATTCAAAACACTACAATGTGATATAATCAAATGATTCTTCAGTTTTTATTTTGGATCCAATGGAAGGACCAATTGTATTAATCCCTAGAGGAGTAAGGTGATATTCCTATCAAAAAACAACTAAAAATTTTCAGTGCTATTTCAAAGAGTAAAGAACCATCAAACCTTTCTTTTTGGGAATATCAAACTATAAGATCTTATTCTTAACTAGTATATGGATACGTAAAAGAAAGCTTCAAAAACTAAACTGTGTATAGTATAAAATATATGAATTTAGAAGGAAGAAAATTAGTTTAGTGGCACCTTGCTTGACTATAGTTTTTGGCTTTGAATCTTTGTAGTTCAAGTTTTTAACACTAATGATTTTGATTATCCACTTATCTACGTAAAGTAGTTGAATTCATAATGTACCCAAAAAATTTAGGAAAAAAACCACTTGATTTTCACTCATTATAAAATTGTCAAGTAGAATTGGATGGAAGATGGAAGAAAAAACGAAACTGGTAATAACTTTTAGATGGAATTGGATCACAATAATCTCAACAGTGAGATTCTTGTAGCTAGGAAATCTAAGAGACTAAGATTGTCCAACAATTTCCTTGGTAAAATTCTAAAAATAACATCCAATAGTGAATCATTCAAATTTTTTTTTCCTTGAGATTCTTAAATTGTCCGAAAAATTAGATTCTGAAGAACTTTTTCATTATTAATCCAAAATTTCAAATTGAAGGGAACAAAGCTTCACATGTAGACAAAAATGTAATCTTTGAGAAAAACATTCAAAGAAAAAATTACTTTGATTTTCTCTTATTTTTTTTTTTTTACTTCTCTCATTGCACTTCGATTGGGATTCAAACTATCAATTATATTCAATTTTTGGGGCAATTTCACAAGTGCACTTGACGTGTACTTCTTGTAGTCTTTAGATATAGGGTGAAAGGTTTATCTCTCAACTAAAAGGGCACCATTACTTTTCTCATTTCATTTGAATCAGAAACTCCCCCAAAATTGGCAACCAAAAATATATTTTACAAATGAAGAGCAAACAACTTTGCTTAATAAACCTCAAGCACACATAAAACACACATTGGAAAACCATATCTGAAAAAATTGAATCAGCAGTTCTTTGTTTTCAAATGAAACAAAAACACTAAAGACACGTAGATAGACCTGAAGCACACCTCAATCACAACTGAACCTCAATTTTACTATTTTAGAAATTCATGATCTCCTTTATTCAAAAAAATAGTTTATTAAGAGTTCATATTGAATGCATTTCAAATTAGGAGAGAATTTTTCAAATGAACTTAAAGTTTACATGCATGGCACCTTATTTTCCACCCCTTCAATCATAAATTCAAATAACTATACTTTTTGTTCTTCATAAATTCAAGAAATTTTAAGAATGTGCTTGAAAGTTGCTTGAAGAATTGAAATAAACCTTAAGCATGGTAGGAGCACACTTTAAGCACTGTATTACTACATCTGAATTTCTAAACCAGAAGAAATTCAAATTTTTATTCTTTTAATATGAAGAAATCTAAGTAGTAGGAATTTGCTTGAGGTGAACTGATGGTGGACCTCAAACGCAACTCAAGCAATTTCATTTATACTGTAAATTTTGAAATTTTGAAAAGAAGATTCTATTATCTTCAAATTTATTTAATTTGAAATGAATGGAAATAGTGAAAATGTATACTAGATGTGCTTGAGGTGTACTTCAAGCATAATTTAAGCATTTGGTATTTTGATGAGTTGATATTGAATTATTCAATAAGAGATTTAAATTAAAATCATTTTTAGGATCCACACTACTTTGAACAGTAAAAACGTGCTTCAACCTTTAGGTGAGCTTGAAGTACACATGAAATACACCTTACGCTTTTTTTATTTATTTTTTGAAATTCGATCTTTTTATTGTAAAAGATTTCAATTTAAAGTTGTCTTTATAATCCAACATAATTTGACCCCTTAGTTTTTTTGACTAAGTTTTCACCAAAACTGCTCCAAAACTGCCATTTTTGGTACAAGTAATAAATTTTGAAATAAAAATATTTTTGGACACATATAACGTTGGATCTTGTAGTAAATTAATTTGAGAAGATGTGGAAAAAATATCAGAATTTTCCACGATGTCGATTGCAAGATAATAGGATTAATAGCGTTTGAACTTTGGAATGACAAAAATGCTTTTTTGGTCCCTGCCCTAAACCAGGCACCTGCATTTCACAAGGTCACATTTATATGAAAAGATGTCCAAAATGGTAGTTACTCTTTGGATTCTTTTCCTTAGAGAAGTTGGCCACATGCTTCAAAATTTTTAGATCATTTGGAATTGTACAATGTACAAGAAAAAAATTGTAAGTTGAAAGAAGTAGAGAATGATTCAAATGTTCACTAAATTGTTACAAATTTAATTATCAAATTGAAAAATGCCAGTCCAAAGCGGTTGTAATATTAAAGTAAATAATGTACACCCAATGTTTTAATTTTATTTTTGAAGTTATTCAAAATTGAGTTAAATAAATGACTTCAAAGTTTTCTTTAGACTAATGATTCCATAAGTACCCTTAAAGTAAGAATCCTCATAATTTTTTCTTCATTTATTGGAATTAAATGATTCAAAGCTTCCCGCGTACATATACATCTGAAGAACCAATTTCTAATTTCTATTTTTTTTAAAAGTGATTTTTAAAGAAGTTTATTGGCTGCCCGAGCTGCCCAAAGATCAAACAGAACTACCTATCATGCAGTAACTTTTTAACCTTGTTGTCAAACTCTATAAAAATCGTTGGGCCTTAAAGATACTCCTTCGACACATCTTGTGTTAAAATTTTAAAGAAAAAAAATAAAAATTGCGTTTGTACGGAGCTGTCCAAAATCGCTATGTTGCCAACAAATGGTGTTTGTTGCTTTAGTGGTTAAACGATACAAATGTGCTTGAGGTGTGTTTCACGTCTATCTGAAGCACACGCCATTATTTTTTTTTTCCCTAGTACATTTGATTTTTTTTTTGACTTCTTTATAATGCACTGAAAATGAAGGAAGTATTTTGCCCGTTCGACCTTAGGTCTATAAGTCTATTTAAGCACACTTCAAACTTTTCATGATTTCGATTGGCATTTATATGAAAAGAATTGAATTCAACAAAATATATAAATTATTCGAGGTATCTTGACAAGATGGAATTTGCTTGAAATATGCTTCAACTAGAACTCAGGCATACTTCAATCACTTTTATTTATGCTTTTCATTTTGGAAATTAGCATTTCATTTTAAAATTCATCATCATTTCAAAGCAATGCAAATAGAAGAGATGATTTGTAGATGTGCGTGACGTCTATTGTTAGCGCACTTTGAGAACCTTATGATTTCATTTAGTACACTTAGTAGAAGGTTTCAATTTGAAATTATTTTTATGATCCAACCGACCAACCATAAGATAATAGTGGAAATATACTTCAATTTTGCTTCAAGGTTACTTCATGCAAAAGCAAAGTATTTTTAATCCAAGTTAAATTTTTCATAGCTTCTTATTCCAAGGCAATTTCATTAGACGAAGTCACGAAGTGCGCTTCAAGTGTGCTTTATGTGTTCTTGACGTGAACCTCAAGCATACCTTAAACCCACCCAAACATTTGTAGTCCAATTTCGAAATTTCAAAGAACGTTTTTATTTTTGAGGTGATTATTTTTTAAAAGCAATAATAATTGTATAAGTGTGCTTGAGGTGTGCTTCATGTTTACTTGAGGCACATCTGAAGCACACAATCATTTGATATCGAATGAGGAACTTAAAGAACTCGTTTGAACTTTGAGTTAGTGACTTATTTCTGGTCCACGTGAACTTCATGAGTCCATATGTGGTGCATTTTCGCTTCAGGTTTATTCTCTGGACCGATGTGCCAAGCGACTGACCGATTTCCCGACCTCTGTCCAGACCGCTCGGACGACCGCTCTAAAAGCCGCTCTAAAAGCCGAACGAAATCGTGACCGACCGAAAACCCCACTGATCGACCGAGAAGCCGACCGAAAAGCTTACCAACCGAAATGCCGACCGAAAACCGGAGACTGGAAACCTAACCGACCGAAAACCCGACCGACCGAAATCCCGACTGTCGCAAGGTAAATTTTTGGTTTTTTGTAAGTTATCTAAATCTTGGAACGGAAACTGTGACCTGGGATCCGGATTCGAGTAGGAGGTAACCGATAACCGGAAATTAACTAATGGAACGGAATAGATGACAATCCGGATTTGATCTGAATCTGAACCGGATTAGAGTTAGAACGGATCTGAGTTGGATCGGAATGGGTCAGGAACGGATTTGGTCATGATGACAGACTAGACTATATATGGGCTGACCAATCCAGTGGCCACTCTTTTTCAATCTTCATTTGCGGAAATCTCGCTCCAGCGCGTACTTAGCCTCTCTTCCCAGCGTTTTGCTTTCTTATTTTGAGTTGGTTTGTGTGTGCGTGTTAGAGTGTTAGGGCGCGCAGCGCTTTAGTGTGCGTTGCAGGTTTAGAGGTATTCCGGTTGAGATCGGAAGAGCGAAGGTGAGAAACGGGACGTGCGGCTAGGAGAGGGAAAGGTAGCCACAGTCAGGATCCGGTTAGCACAGTTCGTGTCCATGCCTCAGCTCCGTAAGAGTAGAGCAAGGCCGTCCAGTTCCTCCGCAGCAGAAGTAAAACTCCGGAAGGTGTGTCCGGTTATTCCAACGGACGAGAAGGAAAAGGAGAACCTGATGGAGGATTTGGCCAAGATGGGCTGCGGAGGACTGATCGATAAACCCTGGGGGTTTAGGGAGGAGCAGATGATTCGAGAGTTACTCGGAAAGCTCTCCAACCAGTTTGAGAGAACTCTCCGCGGAAGTCCGGGCAACTGGACGGAGGAGATGTGGAAGGCCGTGTATGAATTCCGGTCTGGAGGTCGAGGGATGGCCTCCTCGAAGGAGGGTTACACTCGGGGGAAATTCCGGTGCGACGTGGACTCCAAAGATGGGCACGCGGTGGCAGACTGTCTGGACGACCGGCATCGGAACCTTCTCCAGTTCCTGGTTCCGATCATCCACCCGGAGAAGCCGACGAGGGTGACCATCGCCATCGGGAACCTCATTTTCGGAGCCCTGAGCGGGGAACGGAAAGTGGACTGGGCCAGGGTTTTGTTCGACCTGGTCAACCGGCTCATTCCGAAGATCGGAGGAAGTAGACCGACTCCGTTGAGTCCCTACCTCGTCCATCTGTACAAGCACCATCAACTCCTCACGGATACGGAGGAGAAGGAGTGGAAGATGCAGGAGTCACTCCTGAAATATGGAGAATCGGAATCGGAAAAAGAAGAACAGGAAGAAGTATCCGGTTCCGAGGAGGAAGAAGAGGAAGAGGAGGAGCTACACCGGCCGCAGCACAAGCGGCAGAAGACGACACCTCCTAACCGGAGAGGAACCCCAACCCCTCCGGTTGAGACCTCCAGCCCAGGGAAGAAACCGGTTTCTGAAGAACCGGGTCCTTCCGGATCGGATCCGACGGATCCGTTCAACCAGCTGGTCAACATCCTGAGTGATGTGCGAGCAGACTGGACGGTGAAGAAGCTGATTCTGAATCAGATCAGCGAGCTGGTGGGAGCACCAGTAAACAGCAACCTGGCAGGAGTGGTTGCAGATTTTATCTCCAGCCCGGATGAGATCCGGAAGCAAGAAGCGGAGATCCGACGACTCCAGGAGGAGAACGAGTCGTTGAAGACGGAAATGTTGCTCTTCAAGGAGGACATGGCTACCACCCGGGAGATGGCAGAGGCTACCCGGAAAGTAGCGGAGGACGTGAAGGCCACATTCGGAGCAACCGGAGAGGCCATCACCAAGTCAAAGTTGTTTGACGAGGGAGTCCTCAAGGAGAATAAGATATCCGGGACCAGGTTGGTCCGGATTTTGACAGACTACTCCGAAAAGGTGGAGTTAGTCATGATGGACGCGCGAGAGGCTGCAAACCGGATGGAGGAGAGCAGCAGGAAGCTGAACGGAGTGACGTTGTCACGATCGTTCCATCTGTCCGACCTTTCAATGCCCGGATCTTTCCCGAACGTGGGCATTCCAACGGAAGGAAAGGATCGGACTCCCCAGTCAAAGAAGAGTGGGAGGAAACTCGCGCACACCATCAACCTGGATTCGTCACCGGATCTCCCAGAACGTGAAACAGGGGAGCGGAACCGGAACCTGACGGACGTCTTTGAACAGCTTGGAGCGGACCCACCCAGAAGTCCCACACTGAACCCGGGGAAAGATCAAAGTATGGATCTGACCCCAGATCAGGGTGAGGACCAAGAATAGAGCGTGGACCAAGGCAAAGACGAAGTCATGGACGAAGGAACGGATCAAGGAGTAGATCCGGTTATGATAGGGTAGTTAGGATTTTAGTTGTAAATATTTGTTAGTTAGGACCGGACCGGATTTGATCCGGATGTGTCTGGTCTGGATCGGATGTTTTCCGGTCTGGCTGGCTCGGCGGGGACCGAAAGTTCCGCGCGGACTTTCCGGGCCGCTTTATGTTGACTTTTTGAGTTTTAAAATGTATATAGTCAGTCTCTGCGAAGGAGACTGGGAGTCTTTTCCCTTGAGTTTTTCATGCATTTTCTATTGATTTCTTGTTGTACGTCTCTCCCGCGCGTGGCAGGGCTGTTTTGGTGAGGAGTTAGGAAAATGTGTGCAGATTCTAGAGAGATTTCTCCCCTTGGCGTGTTTGTTTTGCTCTTATGTGCATGTGAGTGGGTTTTCTAAGTGTTGGGAGCGGATTTCAGTTCCTCAGCGCCTCTACAGTTCACGATTCCGGGCGAGAAAGCCGTTGTTAGGCTAGGCGGATAGGGAAGGAGTCCTTAAACGCGCTAGAACTCCTGGATAGGAAATCCGGTTGAGTGCCCGATCTCCCGTGAGGTCTCGCTGCCCTAGTTGGTAAACGGAAGAACTTTAGTTGATGTTGGAATGGACGAGTTCGCTTGTAACCACCTAACTCCGCACGGAGGGAACTTGGCATCAAGGTCGTTGTAGTATGAGAGGATCGTACGGGGGGTCTTTGTGTGACCTGCAAACCGGATCGCTGTCCGGGTGGCTGTGAGAGATCAAACCGGATCCGCGCTAGTTTAGGAGGTAGTGGATTAGAAAAGTGGGTCTTCAGCCACTATAAGTCACGGAAGGAGTGGCGGGCCTGCCACTCTCAAAAGCAAGCGGCGAACCCTCTGATGGTGAAACAGAGGCAAAACTAAACCGGAGAGGAGTGAGAGTATGTGTGAGAGGACCGGATCGGATTGGTCCAGAGGAGTGCCAAGATCAGAAGTGTTAGGATCCTGGGTTGTGGAAGTTTTACGGGACCGAATAGCTTGACAGACCGGAAGAAATAGAGAGAGGTCTGGTCGTTGTTTTCGGTGTGTTGTTGTTTCCGGTTTTAGATCTAGGACCGGAAAGGAGAAATTAGATACTGGCTGAGCTTAAGTTGGGAATAGTGCTAGACACTTCACAGAATCTCGTGGGTTCGATCTTTAGAGTCATTTTGTTATGCTTTAAAGTGGTTTTTGGGAGTATAACAGGGAATTCGCTTACTCTGTGCTGCGACACCGACCGAAAACCTGACCGACCGAAAACCAGACCGACAACCCGACCGATAACCAGGCCGACCGAAAACCCGACCGATATCCTGGCTGAAAACATGACCGACCGAAAACTCGACCGATAACCAGACCGACCGAAAACCCGACCGAAAACCTGACCGACCGAAAACCCGACCGAAATCCCGGCCGAAAACCTGACCGACCGAAAACCCGACCGAAAACCCGACCGAAAACCCGACCGACCGAAAACCCGACCGAATAACTGACCGAAAAACTGACCGACCGAAAACCCGACCGACCGAAAACCCGACCGAATAACTGACCGAAAAACTGACCGACCGAAAACCCGACCGAACGATCGGACGACCGACTTCGTCCACGCCGTCCGCCTTTTCCGTCTGCTCCTTTGTCGGTGGCCGTGCGATCAGCAGACCGACAGATGAGAACTGCAGGATCTTGGGGTCGGTCGGCCTGCCGTCCGATTCGGACATACGCGACCGCCTCGGCTGCTCCGCCGACCGAACGCATAAATAGCGGGGCGGAACCTCATTTCTTCACAGTTCCTTCCCGACCGGAGTGGGCAGATCCAGCGCCTTTGGGTATCTGCGCGCCCCTTCCGGCTTGGTGTGTGAGGGACTGGGTTGGGACACTGAAGTGCTTTTAGTACTTCAGTGCTAGTTATGTGTTGCGGTTGAGTGACTATTGTACCGTTTCAATTAATAATTCACTCACTAAAATTCTCGAGTATTTGGACCACGCGTTGCACAATCGAAATTGAAATTTACGATTTGTTGTTTTCAATTTTCGGAAGATCATCATGTCACACGGAACACCAAGGGGCAAAGGCAAGAAGGCCAAAAGGGGAATATCGCAGGACATAAATTGGGATGATTGGGCTAACCCATTTTGTGTAGCTGAGCGTGGATGGGATGATGAGGAGGAGAAATTGTGGACCTCCACAATGTGCAAAAAGTACGTGAAAATGACACACGTCTCCAAACTCTGGTCACGTGAACGCACGCTTTATCAACATCCCCGTTGGGAAGGTCAAATCAGCACATGTAAGAGCAAGCACTTTGTGCAACGGTACAAGGAAATCCAAAAAGCAGCAGGTTTACCAAACAACAAACCAAATATAATGTTGTATGGTGTCATGGCCATGATTTGGGCAGAGATTGTACTCCACAAAGAAGTGGATTGGCGCACTATTCCGGGTAAAGATGTGCACAAATTGAATCGCAGCGCCGACGTGATTGATTCGAACTGGGAAGGTCCGAGCAATTGTATGTACGAGTGGTCTAATCGAGGATTTGGCCATCTTCCCACAGTTGTGTTGCCGGATGCAGAGGATGAACTCAATGATGAAGATGATGATGCTCCTGCACCCGTAACATTTGGAGGAAGACACAAACACCAAGAAGAACGAGACAACATACAATACGAACAAGAAATGCATGAGGCAATGCGAAGAAGCCTAGAAGATCATGGTCGACAGCCTGGGCACGATAGGTCATACGGACATGACCGTGGTGCATATGGCCCACCACAAGGCGGAAGTCATTCTCAATATGCTAATGATCCCCGAGGTGAATCTCAAGGCAGAGAAAGAACCCATGGAATCGTACAGTATGGTGGTTCCAGCGAAGGAGGCTCACAATACTACGGTGGAACCACTGGAGGTGGGTCATATGAACATCACGGGAGCTCCTATTATAGTCGTCCAAACGAAGATCGCTCTGACCACAACGTTTCAGCTCCTCCACCAACTTTTGGAGGTCCTAGCTACGGCAATTATGGACAAACAGGTGCATCAAGTGGACGTGGAGACATCTATGGTGGAGGTCCATATCTTGGGATTTATGGGTCTGCTTCTACTGGGCCAAGTCAGAGAGATGACACCGATTCAGATTCCGAGGAGGAATAGTGTGTATTGTTGTAACGACTTTCTTTTAGAATACGATCATGTATATTGTTAAATGTACATGCAATGTTTTTTCATGCCAAGCGTAGTACAATGATCTTGTTGAATTGTAGTACTGTATTTTGCACTATAGATAGAATGGCCTTTTTTGAGAATATGTGAGACATTGGTAGGTATTTGAGATTACCATTATTGAATACCATTTTCTGTGTAACCAGTTTTTTTTATTAATATAAATATTGTACCGGATCGCTTTCTCCCATCATCTCATGTTCAAGTCAATATAGACTCTCCAATGAAAAGCATAGTCCAAATATACAACAAAAACATTGAATTGCTTTTAAACCTTGAAATCCTAAGTCTATCATTTTTTCAAAAAGCTATAGAAAATTAGAAATTGTCACCTTGGCTGCATTTGTCTTCAGTTAGTTGGGTGTTGTATGTGAATGTACAAAGTCGGATTGCATGAAAGGAAGGTGTAAACATTTGAAGTTGGAGAAATTGGGTGTTTTCAACCCTTGAAGTTCGAAGGTCATTTTTTGGTTTACAAACACCCAAAGCTGCCATTTTTGCTGCATTCACCCATGAACCCTTTTCTTTTCTTTTTTTTTCCAATCTAAGCGTACGATCTTGTACTTCACTTATTGTAGATGATGTTGTCAAAATTTCATGAAGTTTCACTGTATAGGTTGAGGTTATTAGCATTCGAAGTCGAAAAAGATTTTTTTTTTGAATACTGGCTTTCAGGTTTTGGTGAATTTGATCGCTAGTTGTGGAATATTTTTGAAATACAAACATTGAATTTAAGGTTTTATGTGTTGGAGACGTAAGTTGAAAGTCTATATTTTTCTTAAAAAAGGAACACTTTATTTTCATTATTTTAAGAATTATTAAATAGAACTATAGAAGTACGTCGAAGACAAGAAAGAAAAAAAATTGTTAGTAGATCTTACATAGGGTTGAAGTATAATGATCCCATTGGTGAGATTATTTAAGCTAGAAAACACAACATTTTGAAAAAAAAAATTTGAAAAATTGTGGGAATTGCATTGACAAAAGAGTTCTACACTTCTACAAGTCATTTTCCTAAGAAGATGCTCAAATTCCCTGAAAAGCAAAGTTCTCCATAACTTTTCCATTATTAATCCAAACAGAATGAATGGAAGGTTCGCATATAGAGAGAATTATAAAAATTTTGAAGAAAAGGAAAAAAAATCATTTTGTCTATTTGCCAAATAATTTGTGCTTCCCGTCAAGTTCAATTTCAGAGTTTTTTTGGTGTAACTTCTACTCCCAGGCACCAATTGAAATAAAAACATATTATGACAAAGCTAATCAACTTTCCTATGAAATAGGAAAGTTTCAGAACGTTTTATTACAAATTGAGGTTAGAGGTAACCGCTCAAAATTCCCTTTGTCTTGGAACGGGACAATGGAAGTTCTGGGGTTCAACATTGGATGTGCATTTTGGGCTCCATCAAGTGGACTATCATTAGGAGAAATATTTCGCACCATGGATCTTTAGTGTACAATTTCTTATCCCCAAGAATGCAGTTGAAAACTTAAAAAACTCTTCTAAGGAAGATAGAGCTCGACTTACATTCCTAAATCCGCAAAGCCGAAGGCCTTATTTTTGGCAACAAATCTTACAATTGTGAATTGCCATTTCTATAGGAAAGAAGAGAATAATTAGAAAATTAATTTTTGGGCACATGTAGCCATAGGATCTTATACCCAACTAGTATAAGAATTTGTGGAGCATTAGACATAATTTTGGACCACACATATTGCAAGATATTTGTGTTTAGCCTTTAAAGATTTTTGACTAAGTTTGTACCAAAACTACTGTAGCACTATTGGATTCAGTATAAGTACCAAATTTTATAAACTTTTTAATGTTGGACACATATAACCGTAGGATCTCGTAGTAAACTGGTTAGAAAAGATGCGGAAAAACTTGTAGAATTTTTCACCATCTAGATTGTAAGATAATAGTGTTTCAATCCGCAAAAGTGCTTCTTTGGTCCCTCCGGAAAACGGGGCAGCTGCACTTCACAAGGTCACATTCATCTTAAAAAATGACGAAAATTGGGGTAACTCTTTGAAATTCATTCTTGAAGGCAAGTTCGGTCCATGCTTGACAATTTTCAGATCATTTACAATTGTACAACACATAGGAAAAAAATACAAAATAGAAAAAAGTAAAGGATGATTGAAAACACTAAATTGTTAGGAATTTGATGAAGGAATTGAAAAATGCCAGTCCCAATGGTTGTGATGTTGAAATAAAGAATCTTGAAACCCAATATATTTTTTTTTTCCCAGAAATACTGAAATTTGAATTAAACAAATGACTTTGATTTTTTTTTGGGAGTAAGGATTGAAAAAATACCGTCAAACTAAAAATCTGCTTGAGTTTTGGCTTGGTGATCGGAATGGATTAATGGAATGATTCAAAGCTTCTTTTGTTTATACAAATCTGAAGAACCAATTTTAAATTTTAATTTTTGAAGCAAGTGATTTTTGAAGACGTTTTCTTGCTGCCTGAGCTGCCCAGAGATAAAAAAAAATACTTATCATGCAAAACCTTTCTGACCTTGTGGTTAGATGTTATGAAATTATTGGGCCTGATCCGCCTGAAAGCTACTCGGAGAGCACATCGTGTGTGAAAATTTGAAATAATGAAAATAAAAATTCTATGCATAATAAACTATCCAAAATTGATATCTTGCCCAAAAATAGTATTTGGGCCTATAGGCGTTAAAGTGGAGAAAAGAAGTTCTTAAAGACATTATGGAATGCAGTGTTTTGATTTTGAAGATTTTGCACTTGAAATTTTTGCAATAGTGAGTTGTGAGCTTTGAATCTGGAAGTTGGAGAATTGTGTTGGTAGTTTAGCCGAGAGGAAATTAAAAAAAAATTTAATTGTCAAAATTTTTTATTATTCATATATGGAAGTGCCAAAGTGGCTACAATGAATCAATAACCCCTAAAGTCCCAAGGCCATTTTTCTGTCAAAAACCACTCAAAACTGCCATTTTTGCTGCGTTCATCCAAGAACACAAAAAAAATCATTTTTTAAAAATATAACCGTAGGATCTTGTACTTCACTTGTTAAAGATCATGTGGTAAAAGTTTCATGAAGTTTGACCGTACGGATTGGAAAATATTAACATTTGAAGTTGGAAAAAGAAGCTTTTTTGAACTGTGGCCTGTAATTTCAGATGATTTTGACCGCCATTTGTGGAATTCTTTTGCACTATAGACTTTGAATTTAAAATTTTTTATGTTGAATATGTGAGTTGAGAGTCTATAAAAAAAATTTCAAAGAAAAAACACTAGATCTTCATTCTTTAAAAAATTGTTAAGTAGACGTAGGTCCAAGATTGAAGGAAAAACTAAATCGTTAATAGCTCTTAGACGGGATTGAAATACAATAATCCCAACAGTGAGATTGTTTTAGCAAGCAAACACAACATCCTCAAAAAAAAAAAAATGAAAAACTGTGAAACTTGCATTCAGAAATGAACCCTACAAGTTATTTTTTTCAGGAAGATGCTCTAAGTGCCCCAAAAGTAAGATTGTCCATAACTTTCTCATAACAAATCCAAATGGAATGAATCAAAGCTTCAGATTTAGACAAAAATATATTCTTTCAGAGAAAAATGTCAAAAAAAAAAAAGTTGACTTTTTGCAAAATTTTTTTTGCTGCCCGCCGAGTTCGGTTTGAGGGTTTTTGTGGTATAACTTTTGCTCCCGGGCACCAATTGAAAAAAAAATTATATTCCCACGAAGCTTAGCAGTTTCTCTATCTTCACTAAAAGTTTCAAAAAATCACGACAAAAATTCAGCCCGCAGGTACCTGCCCGAAATCTGATTTGTCCCCCGAGGGGACAATGGGACTTTAGGGGTTAAATTTTAATATCTTTTGCATTAAATAAGACTAGGGTAATTCAATGGTAAGATTATTGTAGCCCAAAAAAATGAACCACACAGACCTGTTTCTGTGAAAAAAAAAATTGAAGAAATTGCATTCATCAATGAAATTCTACAAGTTCGTTTTCTCAAGTGCCTTGAAAATAAGATTGTGTAAAACTATTTGTAACCAATTGAAATGGAATGAATGAAAGATTTCTAGGTAGACAACAGTAGCACGAATGGGAAAAAAATCCCCTCAAAAAAACTTCCTTTTGGGCTGCCCTCAGCCCTCCTCTTCCCTATTTTCAGCTTATTTCAGCAGAACTTTGGATTTCCGGAATGTAGGCACGGTTGCAAAAAAAATTCTATTTCCATCTTTCTACGAACTTAAGAAAACCAGCGACTCCCCGCCGACCGCCCAGTCTGCCGACCGCTGACTGTGCCAACCGCCGACTATGCCGATCGGCGATGTGCCGACCGCCGACTATGCCGACCGCGAGCCGAACCCTAATCTGTCACCGCCGTCTGATGCGGCGGATGGAGCGATCGGGCCGTCCGATTCGGTGGTCGGGGCGACCGCAAACTATAAGAGGGGCGGACGGCCAGACCGCTCCCTCACTTTTGCTATCCCCCTTACCTTGTGCAAGCGTGGAGCGGAGAGCTTGGTGGTTTGTCCTCCATTGGCTCCTCTCCTTGGGAAAGCAAGAGTCCGGTTTTGGGGGCCACTTATTGCCAATTTTTTTGACAACTTGATTGCAGATTATGTGTACTCCAGAGTGAAGTGAAATCGCGACTGGTAATTTTCATTATCGATTGTAATTAAATACTGGTAGTTCATCAAGATGCCAAGGGCAAAGAAGGCTGCAAAGAGGCGAGACGGGGTGCAATCAGGGCAACCAAGTATCAAAGAGTTGAAGGAAATTCCCTCTGATGCATGCAAGAACTTTCTCATCGAATTCACCTTGAAATTCTTTGAGTCTGAAACCACTCTTTCCTTGAGCAATAAATACATCAGATACCAAGAGGAGTGCCCAAAAAAATTCATGGATGATATGTCGCAGAAGATGATGGAAGCCCTTCACGTTCCTGAATGGCATCATGAAATGGAGAAGAAGGGCTTTGTGAAATTCCTTCACAACAGGGCGTATGATGCGTTGTGGAATTCCAAAGTGGTTCTCGCAAAATATGTGAAGCAACACCGCGCCGATGATGAAGCCTTTCAAGAAGTTATCCTCAGAGCTGACTTATTCACGAAGCGGTGCAAGCCATTTGCTAACACGCGCAATAGAAGGAAATCAATGACATGGTGGAATAGCGATGATGGAAAGGATGAATTGTACCATGGCAGGAGACATCTCATTGCACTTCCAGATACGGCACAAGTGATTGCCCAAGATGATAAAATTATAAAGGGTGGATATGCTACTATTCGGAGGGTCCGAATTGAAGGATGTGCTCCTATAGTACCGTTTTGGGAGTTTGCAGCAAAGAGATCTCACCAACACAATAAAAGGCCTGAGTTAGCGAAGTTGGAACACCTGAACGAATCAATGGCAATGAGGATTGCGCACCCTGGAGTAATACGTTTTTTTGCAGTGCATGCAACAAGGAATGAAGGGTACTCCTATTGGTGGAATGGTGGAACACTGCGAAATATGCTGAACATGGATAATGATTATCCAGACAACATACAGGTTCGGTTGATGTATGACAATCCATCGGAAGCAGAGGTGATTAACGCTTTTCGCCTCGCTCGATTCAGGAAGAAGCGAACGGAACTTACATGGACGTTCGTGCACATTATGAATGCAGTGCATGTTGCTGGACATCTCCACAATGATATTTCTCCAGACAACATCATGTTTCACTTTCTCGACGATGAGTCATGTGTATATGTTGGAATTTGTGATTGGGGCTTAACTAGCTTAGCTAGTGAACGTCCTAAATCCTTGTACACATTCACATCTGCCATTCAGAGGGATCAAACTTTGACACAGAGGTGGTGGTTGGATCCCAGTAGCGCCTACTTGCACAAAATTGATGCGAATGAGGACGTCATTCCAAGGTTATCATGTGAAACGGAAGCATATGCGGTTGCTAAAATAGCTCAGAGGATGAACAGGCAGTGCATGTCCGAGGCTTACACTGCATTGCAGAAGGAAACTCCACAATGCAGCAGATTCGAACACCACACATTGGGACTGGCATTTCACGAGTACTTACAACGGGTCATCAGAAAAGAAAGCACTTTGGCTCACGTCGTGAATCGATTCTGCACTACTTTCAAGTTTCCTATGCCCGATGAATATTTCCGGCAATTATACTAAATATCAGTAGGTTACCAACTTACCGTAATCTATAGAGGTACATAAGTAGGGGACTAGGGGATGAATTTAGATATGAGGATTTATCGTGTGTAGAGGACGTAGTATGTATGCACATATAATCTATACCAATGTATGTGGAATTGGATATACAATTTGATTGTTTGTGTGTTTTTCAAATTGTAATGAATACAAATGTTTACTATACAAATTGTATACTTTGTGTGGATGAGAAGTGCAGTACTCCTTGTTAATGGATATTGGATTGTCGCGGTTGCATGACAAATAGAATGATATATGACATTTGGATATTTTGAACTTAGGCGTCAAGGGACACATGTGTAGGGTGAAAGGAATATTAGAAAAATTTCAAGATCCGAAAGGCCAGAAAGTGAAGTGTAAATTAGGAAGGAAATTTTAATTCATATCATTCAAAAGATTCATAAGGATTGAAGTTTTTTACCATTTCATGGATACAAATCCCCTACCCACAAAAAAATAGGGTGTGAAAAGAGAGGTAGAAAACGAAAGCAATGATAGTACATAATTGAAGATGAGAAGGTGTCAATGTAAAAAAAAATTTTACGCTGCGAAAAGTTTGTTTTTGAAAAATTGAGGGTGTGAGCTTAACCCCTAAAGGTTGTTGACTATATATTCACCCAAAACGTTCCGAAACTGCCATTTCCAAAAAATAACCCAAATTTTAGAAAGAAAATATTTTAGGACACATGTAATCATAGGATCTTGTAGTGAATTGGTTTAAGAAGATGTGGAAAAATTTTCAGAATTTTCCACCATGTATATTGCAGGGTAACAACATTTGAATCGACAGAAATATTTTTTAGGTCCGGGCCAAAACCGGACAGCTGCATTTCACAAGGTCTCATTTGTATCGGAAAGTATCAATAATGGTGGTTTCATTTGGATTCATTTTCAAGGTGAAGCTGGCTCTGTGCTTGAAAATTTCCAAAACATTAGGAATTGTACAACATATAGAAAAAAAATAGCAAACAGAAAGAAGTAGTGAATGATTCAAACCACTAAATTGTTAAGAATTTAATTATATAATTGGAAAATGCCAATCCCAATGGTTATAATGTTGTAGTAATGTATCTACATTCTTTTTTTTCTTTTTTTCAAAAGATATTGAAAATTAAATTGAATAAAGGATTTTAAAGTTTATTTCTGAGCAAGGAATCCAGAATTGCCCGCAAACTAGATCACCGCGTACTTCTGATCTCATAAATGAAAAAAAAAAAAATTCAAACCTAAACTTGCATATATAGATCTAGAGAACTAGTTTGAAGTTTTATTCTTTTTTTAAAGCGATTTTTAAGAATTTTTGAGCTGCCCACCAAGCATTAAAAATCACATATCAATATATCATACAATAACTTTTTAATCTCTAGGTTAGAAGTTATGAAGAAAAGTTGGACCTTAAAGCTACTCCTCCTGAAAATGCCTTGTGAAAATTTGAACTAAAAAAAATAAAAACTCTGCTTGTAGTAAGTTGCCCAAAAATGCTATGTTCTCCAAAGACCAAAATGCATGTTCAATGCCTTGTGGATTAAATTGAGACTTTGATAGAAGTCGTAGTATCTTACCCAAAATAAGATGGTGTGAAAATAACTTTAAAAAAATGTACAACAACCATATTGAGACAATGTTATTTTTCCCCCTCCTTGAAAGTAATGTGTAAAAAGAGGAACTTCTTTTTACACCGATTGAAGTGTCTTTCCACAAAAGTAGGGTGTGATAATAAACCAAAAATGCCACACCTATTAAAATTTCTTATTTTTGATTGTTCCAAATTGATGATCTTCTCTTCTGGTAATCCAAACTTCTCTATTGTTCTTGTTTGGTTACTTCAACGCAATGGTAGTCGCATTTTCATTGCAAGCAGTTGCATGACATCGCGGGATGACCTTTGTTCCTAATAACTGTTATTTCTTTCAATGAAAATCAGCACTCTTCAAAATATCCTTAATTCATTTCAATCATTTACATCACACCAAGCAATTCTTACCATAGCCAAAACTTCTCAAGGACCCTTACGCAAAATTCTATTTCCACTCAAACACCCGCGTACGTTCATTGTTGAGTTCCTAGTGACCTAGTCCCATTACTCCTATAACATTCAGTAGCTTGTAAACCAAAAAAAAAATAAAAAAAAAAATTGTGTACAATTTGTATGACAAGATTATTTGGCTTTGTCACTTTGTGCCTTCTAAGCTTATAAGTTTTTAACTATTGATATTCATTTCTTAAATTTTTTCTCTTAAATATTTGAGTGAAAAATTTAGGAAACAAATTTAGGAAAATATAACTAAATTTTCATTCATTATAAAATTGGTAAGTGGAACTAGGTTTCAGAATCCCGGAAAAAAAAAAATCATTAATACATTTATTATGAAAGTGGAACTTGGAACACAACTCCCTTTGGTTCGGTGTATTGTATCCTTTTTATCAATGGAAATTGTTCATGTGTTTTAAAAAAAAAAGAAAAACAGAACACAACAATCCCAAAGCTCACATTATTTTAACAACCGATTTGAAGCATGTTTATTAATTTGTTCGGAGAACTTGTAAAAACGGGTCGGGATTGGGGTCGGGTCAGGTTTTCAATCAGATTTTCGGACGGGTTATCGGTCGGGTTGACGGTCGGGTTTTTGGTCGTGATTTCGGACGGTCAGGTTTTCGGTCGAGTTTTCGGTCCGGATTTCAGTCGAGAATTTGGTCGGTCTGGTTTTCGGTCAGGTTTTCGGTCGAGAATTTGGTCGGTCTAGTTTTCGGTCGTCGGTCTGGTTTTCGGTCAGGTTTTCGGTCGAGAATTCGGTCGGTCTAGTTTTCGGTCGTCGGTCGCATTTTCGGTCGGTCCAGTTTTTGGACGGGTTTTCGGTCGGGTTTTCTGTCGGTCGGGTCTTCGGTCGGTTTCTCTCGGTCGGTTTTTCGGTCGGTTTCTCTCGGTCGGTTTTTTGGTCGGGTTTACGGTCGGTCGGGTTTACGGTCGGTCGGGTTTTCGGTCGGTTGGATTTTCGGTCGGTTAGTCGGTCGGGTCCTCGGTCGGTTTTTCGGTCGGTTTTTCGGTCGGTTTTTCGGTCGGGTTCTCTCGGTCGGATTTTCGGTCGGTTTCTCTCGGTCGGGTTTTTGGTCGGGTTTTCGGTCGCGGAATTTACCAGGTAGGTAAAAAACATAAAAAGTGAATGTCACAGGACGTTGGGGGGGCAGCGTCCCCGGACTTTGGACGTCCGTCCGAACGTCCGAACGTCCTGACAACCCAGTGCTCCAATGTGCTATCAAACACAAGCACCCAGTCACACTCTCTGATCTTTTTCACCTTAAGTCAATGGATTTTATCAAATCGCTCTTTATTGCTTAGTCTTGCAACTTTCATCTTCTCCATTGCAATTTCAAGGTCTTCAGGTAGCCTCCCAAGTTGTTGAATACGGAGTTCCAACAATCTTTCTCTGCTTATGCCATCCTCCCATGCAAGAAACATCCACGTAGGAATATCTTGCTCCGCTGGCATGATTGGCTTTTGTCCATACATAAGTTCTACAGGCATGTAATCGGTTATAGTACTATGTGTAGTTCTGTCAGCCCATAGAGCAAATGGTAGCAGTTTTGGCCATAAACTTGGCTTTTCTTTACAAGCTTTTACCAAGGCATGAATGATTGGTGGATGCCCTCTCTCAATCTTGCCATTAGCCTCTGGATTGTAAGCTGTTATAAGCTTCAACTGCACTCCATAACGCTTGAAAAAATCTTTAGCTTCAGAGGCATTTAACTCTCCTCTGTCAGCTCTCATGCGTCCAATGCTTCTATATCGGCTAAAAATATCTTCAAGAATAAACCGGCATACATTCTCTGTTGCCTTGGTCCTTAAAGCCCTTCCTTCAACAAAATTTGAAAGTTCTTCTCGAGCCAAAACAAGATACTTCATCCCCCACATTGCATTTGGTATAGCCACCAAATCAATCATCCATTGAAAATGGATAGCAATAGGATAAGTGGGATGCAATTCATCTCTGTGCCGCACCTTAGATTGTAATTGGCATACCACACAAGACGCTACAAACTCTTCTACATTTTTGTAGAGTCCCTTCCACCAATATCTCTCCTTAATCTTTGTATAAGTGGCCTAAATTCCTCTATGACCAGCCCAATGTGTATCATGAAACTCCTTCAAGACTTGGCCTTTGGTCTCAGAGTCCCCCACCACTCTCAATGGCACATCACCAGCTCTTTTTGTCCTCTTCCATAGAAATCCATCTCTTAATAGGAAACCATAGGATTGATGTCTGATGTCTTTGAAAGTCTTGTCCATCCAACCTTCTTGCCTTTCCATTGTACTCAAATAAAGTCCAATGTCTTTCAATTTCCCTTCATAGAGCTCTTCTTTAAAAGGCAAAGCTTTTGTAGATGAACTCTCTCCATTTGTTGTCATCACATAGCTCTCATATGATAGTTCTTCATCATGCTCTTCTGCTATCATCTCCTCCTCATTAAAATATCTTGCTCTAGACAACATATCGGCAACACAATTCTTTTTACCTTCAATGTGAACTAGAACAGGGTTCAAGGATTTAATATAAGCAATCCAGCGCAGCATAGCTATATCGGGGGAATTACAATTTGTTATCATCCCCAACAAAGGCAAGCAGTCAGTCTCTACTATCACTTCTGCTCTAATGAGATAATTTCTGTCCGCCTTGAGAGTTGTAAGTGCACCCCACAATTCTCTTTTGACTTGGGGATATGCTCTTTGCCGCTCTGTTAGGATCCTTGCTCCAAATCGAATAGCAAATCTCTTGCCTTCTTCATCATTTTGCCCAATGGCCCATCCAATTGCAATTGGACTTGTATCAACAGTCACAATCACCAATCTTCCACAATCATAGCTCACTTGCTTAAGAACCGGTGGTGACTTTAAAATCCTTTTTAACTCCTCCATAGCCAAGCTTTGCTTATGTTGCCAAAGAAATTTGTTTTTCTTACGCAAAAGTTTATATAATGGCTCTGATATATGAGCAAAATGAGGGATCCAAATTTGATAGAAGACACAAGCTCCCAAAAACCTTCTCACTTCAGTGACATTGCTACAAGCCTTCATCTTGTCTATAGCATCCACCTTTTCAGGATTGGGTTTTCTACCATATGAGCCACATAAGTGTCCAACTACTAAAATCTCATCAACTCCAAACTTGGACTTTTCAATTGAAAGAGTCAACTTCACTTCTTCAAGCTTGGTCAAGATTTCGTCCACGTCCTTGATGTGATTGCTCACAAAGATTCTACAACCGTCATCTTGAACCATCAAGTCTTTTTCTTTCTCCTCGCATCCTTTCATAGGAATATCATCCACAAAAGGTATGGTCTTTTCAAGTACAAAGTCTCTTAGAATCTGATTCATAGCACTTTGCATATGTGCCACTGAATTGGTGGCACCTTGAGGTAATGTGCACATGCGCACTAAACCAAGTGGAGTCTTCATGGTTGTCAAATCTCTGCTCTCGGCAGCCAATTGAAATTGATCATAACCAGAATATAGGTCTTCAATAGAGTAAATTGCATGTCCAGAAAATGCTTCAGCCACTTCATCAACAACTGGACCAGATCCTTTGTTCTTAATTGTCACCCTATTAGCAGGTTGCATATCTTGAATAAATCTCAATGCTCCTGATTTCTTTGGAACGGCGAACCATCGGTTTGAATAAGGAGCCATTGATGGCTCAAGTATGCCCATCTTTATTTTCTCTTTGAGCAACTCTACAAGCTTTGGAAGTAAAGCTCTAGGCAAAGGTATGGGCTTTAGATCTCACGGCGCGTGAGGAACTGTGAAAATCACCATAGGTGTTACAACACTTGGTTGCACACATCCAATTTCATCTAGCGAAGAAGCAAAGGCCTTTCCATGCAAAACAAGCATGTCTTGAAATTTCTTCTTCTCTGGCTCAGTCAAGAAATCATCTCCTCCAATCTTCAAGCTTTCCAAACTCTCTTTGGTAAACTTGTGTCCAATCTTTCTTGTCTCCCTCAAACTTGGTTCTTTCTCAGCTTGCTTGATATGTTCATCAGTGTCAGATGGTAGCTGAGTAGCCACAGGCTTCACTTTTTTAGCTACTGTCTTGTACTTGGCATGTACTGTAGCTTCCGGTCTATGCTCACTCATTTTTGTATCATACAGTTCTGTAACTGCTGCTGAAATCTCATGATGTAATGAAGCTGAATGAATGTTCATTACATAAGAGTTGGCCATATAAGCTTCTTCGTTTGTCTTCACTTCTTGCAAAATTTGCAAAAAGTTATCAGGTATACCATTCTCCTTGTAAACTCCTGAGATGGTTTCACCTTCTTCTAAAATCTTCACTCTTTTTAGGTTTTTCTCCATTTTTCTCACAAATCTTTTATATACAGGTTCCAAGTCTTGAACACTTGTAAAACTGATAACTTCTTCCCTTGTCACACTCAAAAATCCACATCCAGCATTGGTATGTACATTGGGGACTTTAACACCTTCGAATTTTTTGGCACTAGTGGATCCCCTTACTCCACTTGTGCCCTCTAGAAATTTGGAAAGTTGATGGAAGTAGGAAGAGGAGTCTCCCTAAGTTGAAGTCTGTGCCTTTCATTATTGGCTCTTACAGTCAGAAACTGTACTGACTTCTTCCCATCAATGGTTCAAATTTGGGCATAGTGTGATCCGTCATTCAACACTTTAGTCTCCATTTGTGATGCAGTGATGAATGGTTGGCCCAAAAGTATGGGATATGCACTGAAATTCTGAACAAAAAAATTTTGCTCAACATATACATCTCCAATCTTTGTGCAAAGAGATGGACAAGCTCCATGCAATCGAGTGCGCCCGCTATTAGCTGCTCTCATGATCCAACCATGCTTAATGTCAATTGGCCATTTGCCTTTCTCATATACGTCTCTGGAGATGATGTTGATCTCTGAACCATGATCAACAAGAGCAAGCACAAGCTCATCTAATCCTTCAAGCTTCACTCTGGTCTCAGTAGTGGCTCTAGCCCAAAATGGAAGGTGAAATTCATCCTTCTCGTCATGTTGTCCCTTCACATCATGATCATAGGCACATTCAAAAGTTTGAGTCTCAACCTTTGAATCTTCCTCCTTCAATGCCTCAATCTTTACATTATAAGTGTTGGCCTCTATCTTTGAATTGGCCACCTTCTCTAGTCTTTCTCCCTCCACACGTAGATTTGTATTTTTATCTTTTTGAGATATAGGCTCATCCATCATTGCAAAAACTTCATCAATCTTTGTTTCTTCATCTTTGGTTACGTGGGTATCCAAAGCGCTCACCATCACAGCCTCAACAGTCATCTGTCTCTTTCTTTTGATGATGTCAATGATCAATTCATGAAAATCTTTCTTGGCAATGCCAAGTGCTTCCCTCAAGGTGAATTCAATCTTGGCGTCCAAGATTCTTTCCTCTAAAACTCCCTTCAAGTCAATGGAGTTCTCAATGTCCGATGAAAGTTTATAAGCAGGGCCCTTTGTTTTGCCTTTGCTTAAATCTTCTTTCACTTAATCCTTCTTGGTGCTACTAGATGGTCCCCAATCTTTATCAGATAGTGGAGCATCTTCCAAATGCACAAATTCAGGACTAGCAGTTTTTGACCTTGTAGGAACTCTCTTCCTCATTTCTTTTGCAGAATCACTCTGCATTGGAGGTCTCCTCTTTGATGCTGGTTCTTCACCATCTTTATCATCAAATCTCACACGCTTTTCTTCAACTGAAGCATCATGGATCCTATCATAGGTTTTTTCTTCATGTAGAAAGGCTCTAATGCTTCTTGCATCTACAGGATCTTCCCATCCAATTGTCTTTCTTATGGCTTGAGCTCCTCTCTTCAAGATCACACTGGATTCAGCAAAAGAAGCATCAGTTGCATGTTGCTCCACCTCAATGTGATATGTTTTGGCTCCACGTACATGTATAGAATTAGATTTGTTCATTTTCTCTTCTATGAGCTTTTTCATCCCTCCTTTGCCAAAATTGGTGCCCAAGGGTGATTTGGTGGCTGCATCGTGGATCTTTCCATCTATAAATATGACAAATCCATCCTTCACTGCTTCATCGCAGTCTGTGCAATCTCGAAGTCTGTGTTTTGAACATTCTTTCTCAATCTTGTCACAAAATATGCACCTCCATACATATTCTCGGGTAGAGTCAGATCTTGGTGAAGAGGTAGAGGCTTGTGACCTTCGAAGCTCATGCATTTCCACCCTTAGTTCTCAAAAGCCCTTAATAAGTTCTTCGAGGGCATTCTCTTCATTGGGTTTGGTATTCTTCATGGTAGGAGTTGAAAGACCAGAAGACGAAGGAGTAGAAGCTGTAGGAGGTGAAGGAGCAAAAGACACCTTAGGAGCCTTAGAAGTGTAGATAGGCTCCATGTCAATCCTTGCTCCTATTCCTCTTGACCTCACACGTCGTTGTTTGGCCAACAGAGTGACTGTCTCCTCCACACTCTTCCAATCATTGGTGAAACCGCCTTCGGTAGTACGATCTCCAAGAAGCAGTAGAAGTCTGTCTTCAAGAACATCATCGGCTGCTTGAAGAAATAGCTTTGTCTTCCTAGAATCAAGAAGGCGCTTTTCTGCTAAAGATAATTGAGCATTTTTCTTCTCAAAATCTTTGAGCAGTTCATTTGGGCCCATATTGTTGCCTGGTCATTGTTCAATCCACTCAAGAAAGGCTCTCTTGGTCATCTTTTCCGAGTCTTCTTCAAAGAACTCATCTCGTAGTTGCTCAGCAAATCTCTCCCATAAAGTAGCGGCCATACGAATTTCTTGTATTTGCTCCTTGATGCCAGGTACAACCGCCATGTCAAATGTTTGTAACATGAGGGGCTCTCCAACTTGTTGCACCTCCATTTCACAAACATAAGTCCTCAAAAACTTTGAAATGTTCTTGCCATCAAATCTTCCAATCTTTGTGACAACAGCCTTCAGGGCCTTAGTAGCCTGATGTCTACCTTGATTAGCTCTCTGCTGTTGCATGAACATTGCTAAAGCCTCCCAAAGATCCTCAATAGGAATTTGAGGTCCACCGGCAGGTCTTCCTCCGGCATTATCTCCTCGGTTCTCCATGGGAATAAGGGGTCAAGTAGTAGTCCCTCCGTCCGTATCCCCTCCGTGATCTCCCATCTTCAACTCAACAACCGCTCCTAAGCTCTCTCAGTGGAAGCACCAAATGTCGTGGTGAGAGGGGTGCGCTTAGAGAACACGCAAAGTGTCTAGCTGCTAGTTGTAGAGTTTCGATGGTGATTTTTCTAACTTGTATCTTCTTTTGGTCTTCAAAGTTTTCAAAGTCTTCAAACTTGAATCTTCACTCGATCTTCACCCATCCTATCCTGTGGTGGCTCTAAAAGGTCTAGGTAAGGGGGTGTAATAAGAAACAAGTTTTCGGACGGGTAAAACAAGACAACAGAACACGAGCTGTCGTCCGGATGATGGGCTCCTAAACTTCAAATTCACTGGTCAACTGGTCATTAATCCAGCCTCACCAATGAGAGCGACATAAGATTCGACCATGTGGGTGATCAATCTCACTTCGTCGCCCACAACACAAAAAGAGGCTAGTTGGATACCCAAATAGCCTGCAACAAATTTACAATGCAGAATTGAATGCAACGATCCTCCAAAGCTGGATTAGAACAACAATTAAAGACAACGGGCCTCCAAAGCTGGTCAGGAATGACAAAGCCACAAGTCACAACACACGGATAGGTCCTCGGCATGTACGGTCTTTGAATCTTCAAACCTTCATATCTTGGACTCTTCAAGTCTTCAAGTCTCCCAAAGAAATATAGAAAGAAGTATGAAACTACAATCTAGTATGACTGCGTTCTTTGATCTACTCTCAAATATGAATCCAAGCTCCAAATGCTAAGTGCAATAGCAATTTGGAAAGCTAATAAGATAAACTAATACCCTTCAAAATCTCAACTTAAACTAAGTTACTGTCCAAAAGTTATGAACAAGAAAAGTCTTGGCCTTTTCATTTGAAGGCAGCAGACCTCTCTTACTTCAAGACCCTACAACTCCTTCACTTCTTATTAAAATTTCAAGTTTAATAACTTTTTGGAAAGCTAAACTTACAAACTAACTTCTCCTTAAATCTCAAAGAAAAATAAGGTACTGTTCAAGAGTTATGGCGAAGCAAAGTCTCAGCCTTCTCTTTAGAAAGGCAGCAGACCTCTTCTACTTCAAGAACCCACAATTTTCTCTAAACAACTTCAATTGCTTCGAATGATATGTCTCCAGAAAGCTAAAAAAAACTTCTTTAATGCTTGAAAATCTCAAGAAGAAAAACAAAACCTACAAACTTTGGTGTCTGCTCGAATCTCTGCTCTTCTTTGTCGGGTGGCAACAGACCTTCTTCCACTCACTCGTTTGTAACTTTTTGCTCACAACTCCAAATCAAGCAAATGAAGTGTCTTTAGAAGCGCAAAATCATAAAGAATAAACTCTCAAATTTTCATTTCAAAAACATTTTTTTAACAAAAGATATGGCTGATCAAAATCTTCAGCCTTTCTCTCCACACTCTTCTCTTCTCTCTCTCTCTCAAAAAATCCCACACTAAGATTCCTTCTCCCCTTTTTCCTCCCCATCTAAGGTGAGAGGTGGGGGCACTTCAGCCCATGCCTCTACCAAGGCCCACCTAAGATTCTAACCACTTCCCCATTCACACTCACTCCAACTGTAGTCTTTCTTAACTAAAATTCTAATTTCAATTTACTTCTAATAAATACAATCACTCACTGTGATTTCAATAAACACTCAAAACATAATCTAAGAACTAAAACTTAACAAATATCAACTAGAGGTAAAAAACAAAGCTTTATTGCATTTGAAGAAACTTGAGAATACGTTTGACAGTAGCAGCAACATATTCTGCACGCTCAGCCTTTGTTAAAGGATTGACAGGCCCTTCCAACCATCGTTGGTGGCCACGACTACCTTCCACAGGCCGAACCATACAAAAATATTGGTCTTGGTTCTTGCCTTCATAACTCGCCTCGAACGTCACTTCACGAGTGCCTGGTTCAACACATCCCACTTGAAGTAAGATCACCAACGCTCGAGCATCAGCATCAAGATTACCGTGTCATCGCCGCTCCACACGAGGTTGTTTTGGTGGTTTGGACGGTTCGGCTTCATCTTGAGGACGCCTAATATCTTGCTGCAAAAGAGGTTGATCTAGCAATTGTGATAGTAAAAGTTCAAACTCAGCGTCCGGTTGTGGCTCTTCATCTTGAGACTCAGAAAAAACCCTCCAATTCGACATTCGAACTACAAAGTAGAAAACAAACTTACTAATAAGGTTGAATGAAGGTTTAAGGCAAACCCATCCACTTATATACTTCTATAGGATAACGTCACCTTTAAGCTTCTCAACCCATAGCGTCATTGTGAAGTTATTGAATAAAACATATAATAATATGTTTTTACAATATGTACTGATATACAACAAGACATCGGTCTAAATATTTGTATGAATTGTTTGTGCATCGGAGGTGCCCCAAACAAGCCGAAAATCGAAAAGTAAGGTGAGAGTCAGACCGGATGTGCGTCGTCACTGTTCGGGTCTATGCATGTCCGTCATTTTTTTTATCCATTCCATACAACCGCTCAGCCTTGTTTGATGATGGGTACTTTCCCATAGGTGGAAGTTCAAATATGACATCCCCATCAAACTCCGAAGGCAGAAAATCTACCTTCTTTATTGGAATGGAAGTGTAATCTAATTTACTGAGTACTGACTTTGCACCTCGGCAGGAGCTCAGATTGCGGAAGCATTGCACAATACTATCAACGAGGGAGAGTGGGGGTTTCACATGCACCGATTCTACACAATGTAAAATCGGGGTGTTATGAACAACATGTGCAGGTTCTAAATTGGGGCGACAACTAGCAGGTTTCGGAAGAATGCACTTACCATTTGAATCGTCACTAAGAACTAGAACAGGGATCTCCGGAGGCTCTAGTTTGACCTTCTGGAGCAGAGGGATGACATCACTAGCTGTGGTAGAACGACTAGGAGTTAAAGTGTTAGAATCAATAACTGGTGGAACGTCCATCAGTCTATACACTTAATAATTTACAAGCGTCAACGACTAGACCTGACTACCAGCACGAGTAGTTGACAATTGAACAACAGTATGTGATACCACATTAGAGATTGGATCAACAACATCCATGTCCACATGCAAACTCCCCTCAAGAATATTGAACCGTGAAGTGTGAGCTCCCAATTTGTCACTTGGGACTCGTAGAATTATTTTTTTGAAAATTTGCAATTTAAAGTTGATAAAAGTATATAAAAACCCATAAAAAGAGTGTAGAGCCAAATTGGGGTTGTGTCATACCCATTATAGTGTTTGGTCTAGATTTGTGTTTTACTTAGAACCCCCCCAAACCTTGCCTAAAAATAGTATAGAAATAACGAAAAGGTTAGATTTGAAGGATTTGAGTCACACAGCCCCAAAAGGGCTAAATCCCACCATGAAGGTGGCGATTCATGGCTAGGTCGGTCCGAGGGATCCACAGCCCAAGGATGGTGTTTTAGGGTGAATCCCATGCCAGAAGTCCAACGGCGAAATTGGTTTGCCAAGATTCCTCCACCTGCAGAAGATTTCCGCACCATTGCTAATTCGAGGAGATGGCCAGTTTTAATCTCCATTGACCAATCGTGCCAGGTACAAAAACACACCCCCACGTCTTTCATGTGACTCCCTGAGAGGTCACGTGAAAAATCCCGGCATCTTCCGACTTGCAGAAGAACCTTTTCCGGGTGGTCAACCCTCCTAACCTTCGACGGGAATTTCATGAAAATTATCCAGGTTACAATAAAATCTCACTAAAAATTAGACTAGCTTGTTTTATATTAATAATGCGCTCTGTGAAGTTTCACGACATTCCGATAGCAGCAAGTATCCGAATCGGCGAGATTCCTTGGGAATTAATCACGTGGCGGGGTCCCCGCCGCGTTGACCGGCATTCCGGGACCATACAGTGGCAAAACGAAGTCAACCAAAAGTCCTTCCCGACTCTCTCGCACCTACCGGAGACCCTAGGCTATTCACATTTCTCAAAATAGGAGACCCCCAAGATCTAAGATTTTACCACGATTTGTTTTTTAAACTAAATTAGCCTACAATGGGTTTTTGGCCTTAGTACGGGGGGTATAGGGGTTTAGGACTAAACACGGCGATCTGGATCCAACAGAACAATCTGTTCGACGATTGGAGCTAATCTCCAAAAGTTAGGATGTTGGTCCAGCATAGATGGTAGAAGTAGAAATTTAGGATGTAGGATGAAAATCTTTGAGGATGAGGATGAAAATCTCCGTTAATAAGGTTACCTTAGAGCTTTAGAGAGAGGGGTGAGCCCTTGAGAAACCTATATAAGGGCCCCATTTCTCTCTTTAAAACACCCTCAATTCTTGTTTTGGGTCCGTGAGTCCAAGTTATTTTGGATATTTGGGCGTTTGAAGCCAAAAACCTCTACGGTGTTTTCGGAGCACTTTTGGCTCCATTGTTGCTTATTTTCAAGCTTTGAAGGTCCTTGGGGGTCCTTCTACCTTGCTTTGTGTACTCTTTTGTGAAGTTTTTGGTACCTTATTGTAAGTGGAGAGCCTCTCTCTCCCTCTTGTACGTGTTGTGATCTAACTTGTGAAGTTTAAGAGTCTTTTTTTTGTATCTTGCACTAATCCTAAAGTCACCCCCCACCGTACCTTAGCAATGCCGCTTTGGAGGGCCTTTAGCGTGTGAGCTTTATGTTGCCACGTGGTCTAACTTGTGTGTTTTCTCTTTGTGTTTTTCTTACACCCTCTTCTAACCTTCTCCTTGTTGAGTGGACCCCCCTCCGGGACGGTGAAGCTTTGAACTCATATGTGGTTTTCTTTAAAAGTTTAGTTTTTTCCCTCTTCTAAAGTCTCTCTCATTGTGTGGACCCCCCTTGAGAACGGCGAAGTTTTGAACTAGTGACAAAGTAGAAGTCCTAAAGTGTGTGTTAAAAGTGTAGACGGCGGAGCTTTGAACCCCCGGGGAATCTAAAAGTCCTAAAGTTGGTGTTAAAACCAATTTCACGGCGAAGCTTTGCACCTCTCCCGTGTTTAGATCCAAAGTCTAGTTTCCAAGACCTTTGTGGAAACCTCCAGAGTTTAGCTTCCAAGATATGTAGGTTCCTTTGCACTTAGTGAAGTTTAGTCATTTTCCAAAGTTTAAGAGAGTTTAGTGGTTCTTCAAAGTTTTATTTAGTTAGTTGTATCCCAAAAATCTTAATGGATCTAGCACCCTCCAAAGTTCTATCCCCCCCCTAGGTTAGCAAGAATCTAGTCTTTTTATTTAGCCTTAGCCAAAATTCCAGTCTCTTTAGCCTTAGTCAGAAATCTAGTCTTTTTATTTAGCCTCAGCCAAAATTCCAGTCTTTTTAGCCTTAGTCAGAAATCTAGTTTTCCAGAACCAGCATACGGCCAGCCAACATCAGAACCAGCATACGGCCAGCCAACATCAGAACCAGCATACGCCAGCCAACATCAAAACCAGCATAACGAGCCAGCCAACATCAAAACCAGCATAACGAGCCAGCCAACATCAAAACCAGCATAACGAGCCAGCCAACAATCAAAATCAGCATAACAGAAAAAAAAAATTAATTAAAAAAATTTTAATTAGTTAAATTAGCCGACCCCCCAACCAGCCAGCCAGCCGGAGGACCAGCAGGCTCTCGGTCCAGCAGGGAAGGCTGGGGCCATTCGGGCTCCTCCCCAAATTTTTGATTCTCTCTTTTTTTTTTTTTTTTTTTTTTCTCAAACCAGAACACAAACAAAGACAAATCAAACCAAAAGCATGTTGGACTAATTTGTGCTAAGTGGGGTTGAAGTAGGATTAGGGCAAAAAATACAAAAAGGAGTAGGGAGAAGAGAGCAGAGCACCACCGTATCTGCACACAAAATTGTTCCTCTCACCACTCACACCTACACACAATGGAAGGAGATTAGGAAAGGAAGAGAAGAAGTAGGCAAGAAAGGTGAGAGACGATAAATAGTAGCCTAGGTGAGGAGTAGGTAGGCTTAGGAAAAGAAATCTAGATAATTCATAGTGACCGATGGGAAGAGGATTAGGATGACACAAAGCAAAGTTGTGTAAGAGGGTAGGAGGAACCTTTAAACCCTTCTTGAAATTTGAAACTATAGTGTAAGACTCATAAAAGCTTAGGTGAAATAGTGCTAGTGTAGAAGAAAGAGGAAGAAAGAGGAAGAAAGAAAAGAAAGGAAGAAGGAAAAGAGGGAGGTTAGATCATCAAAAATTGTAATATTTTCTCAATAAGCGGTGAGCTCGGAAAAAAATTCAAAACAAAGCCAAAGACTACCATGGAGCATGAGGATGTACACGTGGACGTGGACAAAGTTATTTCCGACACCGGTAGTGAAGAGGTGAGTTTTTGATTTAATCTTTGATGTTTCTCCCTAATTAGCATTTATTTTCCTAATCAGCCCTTAGAGCGTGATTAGCTTCTGAGATTGGTGCAAATCAAAAGTTTAGATTCAAAAAGTTATAGATTAGTGATAGAGGTTTCCAAAAACATATTACACTTAAGATTCGACCGTAAACTGACCGCGTTAGGCTAAGTTAAGCGATAGGGGGTAGAATGGAGGAATATTAATTAAATTTGATCCACAAGGAACGATGGACGGAAATTAGATTTAAATTAGAAAGAGAATTTAGGATTAAAATTAGGGATTAATTAGCGGTTAGAATTAGAATCAATCCACACTTTTACTTCTTAAAGTTACAATTCTAAGGTCAAACTCTAGAGTTAATTGTGGGAAGTTAAAAAGTAGAATTAATTTGGAAGTTTTAACTTAGGGGGGTTTAAAATTTCCAATGAAACCTTAGGGTAGTTTAGAAAAGGAAGTTAGGGTTAATTAGGAGTAAAAAATCCAAGTAATAAGTAGAAATTAAAAGTAAAAACTTTAGACTAAATTTAGGAGGTAGAAATTACAAGTAGGAATAGGAGTTAGATCTTGAAGTTAGGAATTCGAAATTAGAGTGAATGTTAGAGGTCAAAAGCTAGAGTAAAATTTAGAAGTAAAACTTGGGGTAACATTTAGAGTTAACCTAGGATTAAAACGATAGGATTAAGTTTGGAGGTAGAAAGTCAAAGCCTAAAGTCGAAAGTTCAGATTAAAATTAAAGGTTAAATTTTAGAGTCAATCGGGAAGTAAAAAATTAAAGTGAAAAGCTAAAAGTAGAAGTTAAAAGTCAAAGGTAGTGGTTAAATTTTAGAGTTAATGTAGGAGTAAAAACCTAGAGTTAAAAGTCAAACCATAGAGTTAAAATTCAAGAGTAAATTTTAGAATTAATTTAGGAGTAAAAACCTAGAGTTAAAAGTCAAACCATAGAGTTAAAATCCAAGGGTACATTTTAGAGTTAATTTAGGAGTAAAAACCTAGAGTTAAAAGTCAAACCATAGAGTTAAAATTCAAGGGTAAATTTTGGAGTTAGTTTAGGAGTAAGAACTTGGAGTCAAAAGTCAAAACAAAGTCAAATGGTAGCATTAAAATTGTAAAGTTAAATTCTCTAATTAGTTGGGACGTTAAAAATCCTAGAGTACACTTAGAGGTTAAAAGTTAGGTTAAGAAGTTGGAACTTAGGGGTAGCTTTTAAAAGTAGAACTTCTAGGTGGAGTCTTAGAAACCCAAGATCGTCTTAGGGGTTCATGGAAGGAACATAGGGGTTCCCCTTTTTACGTAGTTAGGGACGTTAGAAATGACGCCAACTACCCAGTCGACCCTCGACATGGGATAGATAGTTAGGGAGTTAGAAGTTTACCATTACTCCTGAGCTTGCAGTTACCTTGTGAGTTATTACATGCATTCTAATTATTCGCTGCCATCCACAACCCTTAGGAAACGTTAGCAAAAAAGATCCATTGCTTGGAAGGCACAGTGGACCGCGCTCACAACACCCCCATATATTAAAAACTGTGGATAAAGGCATAGAACCTAGTCGGTGTTTGCTTTATTACCAAGGGTGGGTAATCTAGCGCCCACATAAAGCTAAACGGCTACCACTAACTATTGAATAATCTTCTTCCCCCACAATGAAAGAAATCGAGATAGTTTGCTCCTCTCCCTTGATGAAAACAGTGACTGAGCCGCCATCATGCAAGGCAACCATTGAACTAGTTGAGAAGATAGATAAAGCGATTTCAAGGCTAAAGAGGAAGTGGGCAGGAGTGGAGAGGCACTTAAAACTTCAGAAACTCATTGCTATTTAAGATGTTGTAATTGATTGAAACATGGTACAACAGGTAGTAAGTTAATAGGGTGGATTGTGATCTGGTATAGGAGTTGAGTTTAAAGGAGTTGAGCAGCCGTAATTTGCAATAAATTAGTAACCACTTTGACAGATTATAATTAGGTGCTAGTCTCTAGAGTAGAGTGGAGGTTGATGAGTTAGACGTCGTTTGTTCAAAATTATTCTTTTTATATTAGAATACTAGCGGTTGGTACTTGCTATGCTACGCATTCATTATTAAAATTTTATTAAAATTTTATTAAAATTTTATTAAAATTTTATTAAAATTTTTATATATTAGATAAAATGCTGAACAAAAATTTCAATAAATCTTCAAACAAAAATTACTAAAATCTTTGTATAATTTTGTTTATAAGTAAGCATATATTGAAATGAACAATAGAAATTTATTGAATGATGAATGAAATATATGCAATGGTGAATGTTGTAAAAGATACACATTTATTGTAATGCATTCAATAAATGACTCAGATTTCGGATAAGAACAGGATTTAGGGTGGTTTCCGGTCTCCCAAAAGCAACGCCGACGTCGGCGTTGCTTTTGGGAGACCGGAAAACATCTCACATAACTTTTGGAGAAATTGTCCAAATCGGGCATGTGAGATTTTTTTCGGCATCTACAGAAACTGTAGATGCCGAAAAACATCTTACATGCCCGATTTGGATAATTTCTCTAAAAGTTATTGGCCTCCAAAGTTTGCAGCCAGTCAATGCAGATTCGTCCAATTCGTCCGTGAATAGTAAGATTCTATCCAATATGAAAACCCTGATCAACGTGATGTTTTATATAACAAAAATTGAGGCCGATATCGGCTTCGCTTTCTAGGGTGCACAAACCATAGCCTCTCTCATTAAAGACTTCTCTTTTGGGTGTTGCTGTTTGAACTTCTACGTTGTTGTTTTGTGCCAAACGCTTACTTTTTCCAATTGTTCATTTTGTTTCCAACAAGAGTTAGGTGAAGCCGTTGCACATGCAACGAGGCGGTTCAAAGAAAGATATCCAGAGAAGTCAATTGAGTGGACTATGGGGAAGTTGTACGAGGCAGTTGGAAAGGCGGTGGATAAGGTAAAGAAGGAGAGTCAATCTGAACTGAAGAAACAACTGCCGATTGCAGATCCCAAATTAACCGCCCAGTTTCTTGAAGAGTTAATAAACATTACAAATGCCGGGAAAATGATCCTGAAATGTCTCAGGAGAAGCTTTGGTATCTTGCGGCATCCTCCATGGATAATTCTATGAAGGTGAAGTGGCTTGAGTGTTGGAACAAGTCGACATCTCTATGGGAGGCTGTGAAGTTCCCAAAGTCCAAGTTTGCTGACCATGCGTTTCCAGAGTGGTTGCATAAAGCTACCTGGTGGGGTCAGGTGGGTTTTGTTCAGCCAGCACGTTCATGATTTCAAAGTAATTCTCATTGTGTCAATTTTCTTATAATCTTGTTTTCTTACAGATCACGTGTGAAGTGCAGTTGCTTTTTGATGCAACGTTATCTGATATTGATGTCACAATTGACTATACCCCGCCTGGTGAAATTTCCATCAAATCAATTTTGGACTACGTGGAAGAAATGCGAATTCAGCTATGGGATTTGGCGTTTGAGGACGAATTCAAGGACAAAAAGGTTCACAAAAATCACCCACCTGAGCTTCAAGTGGGACTGTCAAAGGCTGTTTCACGTGTATTGTACAGGTATTTTATATACATATTGTATCCGAGGAAGGCACTATCTAAGGTACCTGCATTCTTTACTAGCTATCTGGACATGAAAGCTGAGAATTGCATGATCACTGATGCCATTGATGCAAAGTAGAAGAGAGAGCACTGGGAAAAATGTGGTTGGTACATTGATTGCCCGGTCACCAGGCCACCATCATTTGACATCGACCTCCGAAATAGTATCCAACCTAATTTAGCCGGCACGGATGTTGTCATCCTCCCTGTGGCCACAACGGCTCCTGCTAAAAAAACTCATGGTTCAAAGAGGAAGGCTCAAGAGGAGGAAGCTGCCAAAAAGAAGGCTGCAATGGAAGCTAAGACCGAGGCAAAAGTTCAGGTAGCTATTGTTGTCGCTGAGGCCAACATGAAGCGACTCACAGAGGCGGCTATGGCAGATGCTAATGCCAGATTAGCAGCAGCCACTTCGTTGTTTGCCGCAGCTGGGTTGGATGAGGACTTGGAGGTCCTCAACGATGCCCCCCATCCTACAGCAAATCAACGTGTACTCCGTGCTCAGAGAACCCCTTCTGCAGTTGAAGATGAAGGATTTAGTCCTTTGTCCTTTACAACACAGAAATTGAAGTGGAAGGTGCTCTCAGAGAAATCAGCATCATCATCACCGGCGCCACCGCAGTCTTCTATCTTCGTCGCAAACACTTCCTTCATGAAGATGATGGCTGTAGATGCCGAAAAACATCTCACATGCCCGATTTAGACAATTTCTCCAAAAGTTATTTGCCTCCAAAGTTTGCAGCCAGTCAATGCAGATTCGTCCGATTCGTCCGATTCGTCCGTGAATAGTAAGATTTTGTCCAATATGAAAACCCTGATTCAGGTAATACTTTGCAAGCATGCAAGGCAATTGGCCGCCATATTCGATAATTTCACTTTTGTCGAAATGGAGCTTTTAACTTACTCAATTTCTTGTAGAATTCAGGTAATTCTGTGCAAGCATGCAAGGCAATTGGCCGCCACATTGTTGCCCTCGAGGAAGACACCAAAGTCTTTGATGTGAAGTTGAAGCCGTATCTGACTCTGCCTCCTCGGCCGATTTTGGCTACATCTGCGTCTGTGTTGCCTGCAATTGATATTGACCCTCCAATCCGCTTTGTGAAGAAGAACCGATTGAGTAAGTGAGTTAACTTTGGATTTCTTTCATTTTGCCAATTGAACTCTGCTTGTCAATACTTACATAATCATACTAATTGTATTTCTGATTTTTCAAACTGAGGGCAATGATTGTCTCACCGATGAAAGACTACGTGATGGTTCCATGGGACGCTGAAGTTGCAAATCTTCAAGCGGCCGCGTCCTCCCCAAATTTGGCATCAACACGGCGGCAAATTGATCCCCAAATTCGTAGATTCATTGACGACGAGGCTGTTGTTGAGATGCATTATCTCTCATCATCGTCTAACAGTTCTAATGATTGGAGGATATGAATTTTGAGATTTCTTATATGTTTGTGAATTTTGGATAATTACATCAGTGAATCTAATGGTAATCTTCAATGGTTTTTTTCTTCCTTCCACTCTTTCATTCTATTCTTTGTATTAACCCCTTAACCCTCCATCGCCTAAAAGGACAAAAAGTGTCCTCACACACTGTAACTGTCCAATTTGAAGTGCTCTAATTTTTGCATCTAATGTCCAAATTTAATAAAATTTATTGTAAAAGTTGCACATACTAGTCTAGTTTGTGTGGTAAAATTTTCAGATCAATCCAAGACAAATTGAGTTTGTGAAAGCCATTCGAAGTTCACAGGTTCAATTTGAGTTCAGCACACTGCATTGTCATGGCTGCAACTCTAGGGGCTTGTATCTTTTTCATCAAATGTTCATTTTCAATAAAATTTGTTGGGTTTTATTCCCCTTAAGGTCTAGTTATTGAGGTAAAATTTTCATGTCAATTCAAGCTATTTTGAATGTTTGAGAGCAATTCGAAGTTCAAAATCCAGACATTTTTGTATTATAGTGAACTTCGGCGGCTCATAACTCCTTCATACATGGTCCATTTTCAATAATTTTTGTTGTAAAAGTTGTGCATACTAGTCTAGTTTTTGTGGTTAAAATTCATATTGATCCAAGAAGTTATGAGTGACTGAGAAGCATTTTAGTAGAAGGTGGTTCAGCTATAGATGTGATTTTTTGCTACTTTTTTCACTGTTTTCTAGCATTTCAAATCCATTTTGCAAACATAATGAGTCATTTGAATGATATTTTTTTTCACCAAAGAGTTTACATTCTGTTTTTGAATCACTTGGCAATTTGATGTTTTTTCATTTGAGTAGGTTTAGAAATCAAATTTCACCTCCAAATGTGTTTTTAAGAAAATTTCAGCACCTTTTTCCAACACTAAAACATTATAATCTTTCAATCTATACGGTCAAATGACCCCAAATTTGTTCTACGCCATCTACAACATGCACACAACAAGATTGTACGGTTGAGATTTTCATACCTTACTGAAATTTAGGTTTTTAACACTTGCAAAGGCAGGATGCTTTTAAGCATGTTTGGACCTTAGGCGATGGAGGGTTAAGCCCCGAGGCCTTTTCTCCATGAAAACACACTCAAAACTGCCACTTCTACTGCAAAGAGCAAAAAACTATAAAAAATTGTTTTTTTTTGCATATATAACCGTAGAATCTTATACTAGACTAGTATGAAAATGTATGCAAGAAATTTCAGAAACTTTGACCAAATAGATTGCAAGATATTTGCATTCAAAGTGAAGAAAACAAGTTTTTTCACACCTTGCTTGACTAGATTTTTGGGCTTTAAACCTATTTAACTTAAATTTTTTGTATTGTATCTTCAATGATTTTCTAAGTTTATATGTTGAATACTTCAGTTGAGAATTTAGGAAAAAAAATTCAAGAAAAAAACACTAAATTTTACTCATTAAAAAATTATTAAGTAGAAGTAGGTTCAAGATTGAAGGAATAACTAAATCGATAATAGCTCTAAGACAAAATTGAAATACCATAATTCCAACAGTGAGATTGTTCTAGAAAGCAAATTCAACCTTGTCCAACAATTTTTTTCAGAAAATTTTAAAATTTGCATTCAAAAATGAATCCTAAAAGTTATTTTTTCAAGAAGATACTCAGATTGTCTGAAAAACTAAGATTGTCCATAACTTTTTCATTATTAGTCCAAATAGAATGAATCAAAGCTTCAAATGTAGACAAAAAGACATAGATTTGGAAAAAATTTATTAAAAAATTTATTTTGAATTTTTGTGACTTTTGTATGCTGCCTGCCGAACTCTATTTTTGGCATAACTTTTTCTCTTGGGCACCAATTGAAATAAAAATTATATATCCACAAAGCTCTCGCAGAACCGCACAAGCTCAAAAAATCCCAAAATAATTCTCTACAAATTGAGGTCACAGGAACCTACACGGACCCAAATTGTCCTCCAACGAGACAAACGGGCCTTTAGGGGTTAACCTTAGCTCTGTTTATTCTGATCTCATTATTTTACCTGGGTCCTTTAGCCCTTGGTCACTATCATCACATTCGTGCATATTCCCTCATGCACCCATACTCCCCACATAGACATGAAGATCAATAATCCCAAAATGTTAATAATTCAAATTTCACAGAAGATAATCTTTACAAGTTGAAAAGACTTAAACATATTTAAAAAATTGGAAGTTGAAATACCATATAGTTAGAAGCGACTCAACTAAGTCCGCATTCATGAACACATACACCCTACCCTAAAATTCTATTTCGCAGCAGCACTTTATTACTCGGACAGTTGAGGAACATAATATTTTCACTTTTACAAGAATGATGATAAAATGACCTATACTTGTATTGTGATCTTATCCATACGTAAAATTTTTGCTTTAATAAGCCTTTACGACCCACGGCCATAGGGTACATAATAATCTACCCAAATTGATGACTACTCTATTTACAATTTAAACACCTCTTGCACCATCACTAGGTTACTATAGTTTCCATTATCACAGCAATTTTCACGGTTATAGGGCCCTAACACTACACTATTATTCTTATTTTCACATTTACTTTTACTTTTACTTTTACTTTTATCTTTTGTCTCTACTTAACTTTAACTTTTAGCAGAAAAAAATACAACTTTTTGCGCTCTACGCTCACGACCCTACTTTCACCGCTCACCGCTCACCGCTCTGCGCACGCAAAATAGCAATCCCCGTGCTCCGAATCTTGTGCAACCAACTGAATACGATCTCTCTTGCCCCTACCGGATGACGAGGTGTCATTATCGACCGTCTTTGGATACTTCTCTTCATCAACATAGAACCGTTCTGAAGGAAATCCGCCTTGTCCAAGTCCAAAGACAATTGCAAGAGGTCACTAAAGGATTTCGTCTCGTCAGAATCCCCAATGATATAATTTATCAACGAATTCATCTGGAAGAAGATGAAAAAATAGTTAGAATAACATATTTTAGATAATAAATTCCAAGAACAAACAAACATATCAATTCACCTTGAATGGAGGTGAATACTTAGAAAGAACAACATACTCACCCACGCCGCACAGATGATTTTTCCACCTCCGTATATTGTAAAGACCGCGTCTCCAGGATTGCAAAATAAAGCCAAAATGCTTATGTAGAACTCCATCCGTAATTCATTCTCATAGATTCGGTATTGCATTTCATTGTAAGCTCTCGAGGTAAGGAGTTCATGCGTTTCCGGAGCCTTGAATTTTGTTGGCAAGGAGTTACATTTTGCCTTGTGGTTCCTCTTAATGAGGAACATGATGTGGACATTCGCTTCGACTTTCTTCTTGTTCAACTCAAGATCCTCAAGTCGCTTGTACTTTGCCGGCATGTACTCTGCGTGATGAAGGACATAATTATCTGTAAATACAGAATGGTAAAAATGGTGTATGAGACTGGAGTCGGTCATCTTATCTCCAGATAACCACACCCACACAGGGATATCAAGAATTGCAGGATCGGTTAGCTGCATCAGCAACATCAAGAAAGAATAAAAATACGGAGTTACCATCCCTCCAGCCTCCTTCTTGTTGCTTGGAAAAATCCTGAAGTCCATGAATCCCATCTTTATACGGTCGACATCCAAATGATCCCAATCACCTCTGGCCCACTTTGCTAAGTCGTCTGTGTTTTCGTTGAATGGACGGTAGAATGCTTGACTGGTGGGAATTGTAAATCTTCCTTTATTTCTCAAGAAGACCTTCAAAAATTCCTCGGCATAGGGTGACAATTCTCCAATGCTCTTGTTGATGTTACACAAAAGCTTCGATGCAGTGAAGAATATCTCAGATGGACTTGTGATGAGGACATGCATGGCAGCGTCCGTGATCTTGTAATCCTCTTTGAATTTCTTCCACATGTCCTTCTTAGCCTCTCCCGTCGTGGTTAACAAATCAAGTTCGGGCTTCATATCATTGAGCTGCACCTTTACAATTTGCTTTCTTTTGCGCCTCTCACACCTCTGTCGATAGGTACAGCAGTTTGGTACAACCTTCTTCAGCTTCTTAAAGGTCACCTTTGGATAATCCTCCATTCTCTTGTTCTTCTTCTCTAGTCGATCAGGCTTCATCAATAGATGCTCTGCAAGTCGCTTGAGGCTTGCGTTGGAAAGGTTGCCAAGCCACTTAAAGAACTCTTTACTGATGATGCCATCCTTCTCCGGAACCCAACCCTTTGTGTTCTTGAACAAAGTTTTTGACTCCGGATCGATCAACTCTCCCATTGAGTTAGCGGAAATGAGTTCAGAGTATAACTCATAGACATCTGTTGGAGCAGTAATAATTTTGAGCTCGTTTATAATGTCAGCCTTCACGGGCTTGCCAGACTTGGTTCTCTGTTGCTTCTTAATGTCAATCATACCAAACCGTAGCTGGCAAGCAGCGTCAAATTTCTACACTCAAGATAATATAAACAAGTTAGTCACTGAATAGAAAAATCACCTTGGATGGAGGTGAATTATGAACTAGAAAATTGCATTCTGCAAGCTTTAAGAATAGACAGATGACCTCCTAACTTATATGTATTAGAAAGAGTTTAGTTGAATAATATCAAACTACTTTCCTATGATATACCTTCCAATTTTTGGCGTTGTTGCCTTTGGATTGTGACTTTGATCTTGAAACTGATTGTCCCGCTTCGGACGCTTGTTTCGGAGGAGTTGGTTCTCCCATCCTTAACCGCACTCTACGAGCACCAATTATATTAGTTGCCCAGGTAGGGTTATATCTGTCGAAGTGATTCACTCGATTATAGTAAGATGAAATTCGTCGTAGAATGGAGTGGTCCTTGCTCCAGACAATGAAGCATGGCCATTTTTCAAACTTCTCCACGATCTTGGATGCAGATGCCTCGGTCCTCATCTTCTTTGATGCCTCGACACTGTGCTGGCCATTGATCATGTAGAACTTGCAATCTTGTATGTCTTTCCAATCCTTTGGCATTTCCTCCAATCCGATAGGTATAGCACAAAGGGCTTGCTTTCTATCTTTGTCAGGCATCTCCATCAAATAATGCATGGTGTGGTCAATGCCGGACGGCTCTAGACTGCGACAGTTCATGTCAGGGAGAGGTACCATCAACTGATCAATTGAAATCTCTTCAACTTTATCACTGCCAAAACAATATGCTTCTTGGCATTCAGACCAATAACTATCATAGATCTTCAAGGACTCCTCGTAATTCGCTTTCCTAGAGTCTTTATCCTTGGGTATAAACTTGAAATCCTTTGGTATGTTTGTAAGGATTAAGAGTGAGCTAGACTCGGGATCTTGGTCATCAGCTTCAGCTGTTGTAGTGTCCCACGTCTTCATTGGCGTACTAGCACGTACCATTCTTGAAGTACTAGCTCGACGTTTTTGATTTTCACTTCTGCCTGTCTCAGGGGTGAGATTTAGGCGGGACTGCTGGCTCCCGACCACGCCACTTGATTCTCGAGACAAATGTTGAGGGGTCATGTTCTTGTAACTAGTCCGTAATGTTGTTGTCTCAATTTGAAAAGAGACTAACAACTGCTTCAGTCGAGTTGCCAGAATTACTGAAGGCAGCGGTCCTCCATCCTTATTCATCCACCTTCCTTTCTAGATTTGTGTTTCGAGCTCCTTATAGAGGCCTTTGTACTAGGAGTTCATGAGAGACGTACAACATTCATGAATACTGAATGGCATCTCTTGAGGATTGACGGCATAAGTGTACTTGTATTCTTCCGGCATGTCTGGATCGTTCTTGATCAAGCACGTGACCAAAATCATTCCTGGATTACCTTTGGCAATATCAATAACTTCTTCATAGTGAGAAATTGGAAGTGTGGCGTCAGGCCTATTTTTGAATTTCTTCATGAACCCAACGTTTTGAGTCATTGGATAAAGAATGATGCTCCAGAACTCAACGCTCTCTGGTTCTTTTAGTTTCCAATAATCCCCATTGTCAGCCTCATCACCAAATTCTTTGACCAAGTCTTCGGGTACTTCATATTGATCGAAGTATAAGTCAAGTTTTTTTTTTATGTTCATCCATATCTGTAGTCAATCATACAAGAAGAATTCAATTAGAAAAGATATTCAACTTGAGACCCGAATGTTCTTTTTCTTAGTAGTAATAGTAATCCAATTACCATTGGCGCCTAAATGAACACTCTATACTATAATGTAATTGAATTAATTAACCTCAGGAATGAGAATTAGATATAGTTCACCTCGAATGGAGCTACCAACTATTCACCTCGAATCAAGGTGATTTGAATTGTGGATACTACTTTTACAAGAGGACAAGGCAGCCATTGATTCACCTCTACTCAAGGTGATTTGAGTTTTGGAATACTAATTCTAGAAGAAGACCAAGCGTCTATTTATTCACCTCGAATCAAGGTGATTTGAATTTTGAGATACTACTTCTACAAGAAAACCACGCGGCCATTGATTCACCTCCATTCAAGGTGAATTGAGTTTGGGTTACTACTTCTACAAGAAGACAAAGCGGCCTCTGATTCACCTCGAATCAAGGTGATTTGAGTTTGGGATACTACTACAAAAAGACAAAGGGGCCATTGATTGATTCACCTCCACTCAAGGTGAATTGAATTTGGGATACTACTTCTACAAGAAAGACAAAGCGTTCTTTGATTCATCTCGAACCAAGGTGATTTGAGTTTGGAATATTACTTCTACATGAAGACAAAGTGGCCTTTGATTCACCTCCACTCAAGGTGAATTGAGTTTGGGATACTACTTCTACAAGAAAGACAAAGCGGCCTTTGATTCACCTCGAATCAAGGTGATTTGAGTTTGGAATATTACTTCTACATGAAGACAAAGTGGCCTTTGATTCACCTCCACTCAAGGTGAATTGAATTTGGGATACTACTTCTACAAGAAAGACAAAGCGGCCTTTGATTCACCTCGAATCAAGGTGATTTGAGTTTGGAACACTACTTTTACAAGAAGACAAAGCGGCCATTGATTGATTCACCTCTACTCAAGGTGAATTGAGTTTGGGATACTACTTCTACAAGAAGACAAAGCGGCCTTTCATTCACCTCGAATCAAGGTGATTTGAGGATTGAATACAACTTCTATAGGAAGACAAAGTGGCCATTGATTCACCTCCACTCAAGGTGAATTGAGTTTGGGATACTAGTTCTACAAGAAAGACAAAGAGGCCTTTGATTCACCTCGAATCAAGGTGATTTGAGTTTGGAATACTTGTTCTAGATATAGAATAGAAGAAGGGAAAAATCATTTTATGTAAGGGAAAGACTAACATCCATTAAAATCGCTCACCTCTAACTTCACAAATGAAGATATATAGCCAAAATGCCACGGAAGTCTTCCAGAAATTTGGATGTCGTACACGCTGCAAACAATCAAACCACATGCTGAAGTGAGATTGACATTCCTCAAAAAGTAGTGACACCTCCACAATGTTACAATAGTTACAGCCTCAAGAACTGAAAGCATTGGAAAGCTAATAATTTAAACTACTCATTGGAACCTAATTCTAAACTCTGGCTTTGAAACTACTCATTTGAACTCTACCTAAGGAGCTCACAAAGAATCAACAATGACTCAAATGCCTGTAAAGGTTACAAATAATCAACGAATAATGAACGATGACTGCAAAGCTCACAAAGAATCAACAATGACTGCAAAGGCAACATGGTATACTCACGGTCCTAAACCCTCAAGTGTTCACAATGATTCACTCAAAATTGATAAAGCGCCTCGGAAATCATTAAAATGCACAGTGAGCTTCTTTGAGTTTGAAATTCATAAACATGTTGGTTTAGGGTCTTCCTCCAGCTCGAAATCCATGAACATCCTGATCAGTCGATCACTAAATCGATGCAGCTAAACATAAACATCCTCGATCACTAGATTCATAAACATCCTCGATCACTGGATCGATGCAGCTACCAAATCGGAGCAATCGGACTAACCTCATCGGAGCAATCTGATCGGTTCAGGGTTGATCACTGGATCGATCTAACTAAGAATTTGAAAACGGTCTGATCGGAAACGGAAACAATCTGATCGGTCATCAGACAATCACAAGATGAACCTAGCTACGAATTAGTCAACTTACAATCTTAAAAGAATGAATGAAGATCCAGATCTCCAAGGAAGAGTACAGAGAACTCAGACCAGTTCAAAATTCAAAACCAGGAAGATAGAAAGTCTCTTTCAATTCCTTTGGCAATACAAGCTCATCCCAAAGCGCAAGGCTCAATTAACGCTGCCCTCCCACAGATCAATTTACTGATCTACATCAAGGCAGCCAAAAAAAATTACAAGCAAAGACAATCAAGATTCTCTCCTGCAAATCAGAATTTGGCGACTACCATCGATGAAACAAAAAGTCAATAAACAAGCCTAGCAAATCCTCACCAAAAATCCTGAAATGAAAATCCTCAACAAAAATCCTCACCGAAAATCCTCGACCGTTTCTTACAAACCTGTACAATCATTTTCTCCATGACACGCTCGGATACTTCTTTTAATCAGGCAGTTGCGCCAACCGGGCGTGTCCTCTTGGTCTCCATGACGAATTGCAAAAAATATGTATCCATTCTAAACCTCACGACCACAGTGAAATGTACACGGATCGGACCTGCTTCTGGTTCCAAAAATTTCGGACCTGCTTATCAACATCAGCGAGGGTTTACTCTTGTTGGTGTTGTTTTTCCAAAATTAGGTAGCCGTTTGGCAAACCCAAAGAAGAGTACGGAACCGCAAGACAAGAGTACGTAAGTCACAGGAGACTGAGTTTCCGTGTCTACGTGACAATTTGCGATTCAGGAAGGCTACTCGGCAAGCTTTACAAATAGCCAAAATTTGCACAATTTCTAACGTCCCAAACACACCAAATCAGAGCCGACAGACTACAGGAGCAGATCTAGATCTAAAGCAAAGCAATAAGAACGACGAAGTTCAGAAAAATCACCTGATTGCTTGCGCTCCTCGACGTGGTTGCAAGGACGTCCGTGGATTATGCCGCAATAGGCACCGAGCAGCTCCACAATCTAGCTTAGTCCGATATGCCTTCGTCTTCTCCGCAACAGGGAACGAGACCTCGGTGGCAGCACTTCGGTCAAAACACAGCGCTTTGGTAGACTGCAAACTCCAACACCCTCAATGAAAAGCGACTACACGCTTACACCCAGCCAACGCAGTAGAACTCAAAAAAAAACTCGGTACACAGGAGCGCTCGCACAGAGGAACAAGCCGACCACATCGAGCACGACGAACAAGCGGAAGCCCGGGAAACCAAACCCCAAAAACCCTAGCCACAAAAGATAACGCCCCTACTGAAATCCGGACCCCAGTTATACCCGGAACCAAGCCTCCTACCCGACCCAGTCCCCCTACCCGACCCAGTCCCCCTACCCGACCCAGTTCCCCGACCCGACCCAGGCCTCCTACCCGACCCAGGCCGTGAAAATTGAATTTTGGAGAGGTTAAAATATTTATTTTCTTAATTTTCCTTGAAAGACAATAAGAAATGACATCTAACCCAAGTTGTTTCATATTATTTGGAGGTTTGTGGAATTAGGTAAGAAATTTTGAAGTTGAAATGCCATATGGCTCTAAAAGCAACCACCTCCTAGAATGTACAATTTCTGTACATTTTGGTACATTAAAGAAAGCAAAATGTACCTTTGTGTCATGTTCGGTTCAAAATGCTTAATCATAGTGCAAGCCTCCTACCTTAGTGGACAACAAACATACACTTTAAACGTTTAACGCCAAACTGGTGATAAAAAAGAAATCATGCTTTTTGGTACTTTGTGACATCATCTACTTTTAAAAAATTCATACCTCAAAACAAGCTATTTGTTTTGTTTTATTTTGTTTGTTTGTCACGTTGAAATCTCCCAGACCGTACATCCCCCGGGGGTGTGCTTTGTATCGCCGGAAAGCCCTCGACCAGGAGGGGTGCACGGGCTTTGTTTCGTGGCATTTGGACTCATGGTGCAAAAGTTATTGAATTTCAAAATATTTATGAATCAAAAAATTACTAAATTATGCTAAATTAAAAAAAATTTGAACTGTGTGTCAAATTATGATGTTCTTGGTAGCACTAGAAAGCCCTCGGCAAGGATGGCTTGGTTTTGTTGCGTTTGGATCTACGAAGGAAAAATTATTGAATTTCAAAGTTCTTTTTGAATTAAAAAATTAAAAAATTACTTTTTGGGTGTGGCAACAACATAGGGCACACTTTGCTTTGTGGAGTTTGGACCTATGGTGGTAAAATTATGGATTTTTGAGTTATTTTTGGTTTTAAATATAGCTTTTACTTTTGTTTTTATTGTGCCAGCGGCATAAGTCCATACCTTAAGTTTGGCTGTTTGTTTTGATTGTTTTGTTTTGTTTGTTTGTTTGTTACATTGAGATCTTTCGGACCGTGTGTTCCCCAAGGGCATGCTTGGTATTGTCAAAAAGTCCTTGGCTAGGAGGGGTGCACGGGCTGCGTTTTGTAGCATTTGGACCTGCAATGTGAAAGTTATTGAATTTCGAAGTATTTATTGAATAAAAAAAAAAAAAAAATACTGTTACTCTTATTTTTTGGATTGTGGCAATGGCTCAGGGCACACTAGTATATATATATACTCAATTCAATGTGAATGATTTTGATCATTGTATTCAAGATGTTGTGCAACGGTGCTCGTTTAACCCCTAAATGCCCAAGGCACCCAAATCTGGTGTTTGCAAAACTTTGAAGTTAAATAAAACCTAACCAAGTTGTTATTTTTAGTAGTTTATATTTTTTTAAATTTCTTCTTGAAGTCTAATTTTAGTACCAAAAATCGGATCTTGAAAATAAATGATAATGAAGTCTAATTTTTCTATTCAAGTTTCTGTACAAGGGTACCCATTGCAATCTTGACTTCCCGTAGTGTTGAGAGCTCTCGGAAATGAGCCTCAAATACACTAGATCTTGGAGAAAAAATCACATTCAAAATTCATTTAAAAAAATTGTGGAGTAGATTTTTAAAAGCCATAAATTGATCGGGGTTATACAAGTTAGGCCCTTTAATCTCATATTTTTTTTATCACCAAATTTTTAGATTTGACTCATGTAAAGAAGATTGAAATATTTTTGCAATTTTAGCACCCTCATGGTCAAACAGTATAATCTTTCACTCCATAAGTGATATTGTTGTGTTTTCTTTTTCTATGAGATCTCTAATATGCCTAGTTTGAATTTATACGGTTACAATTCCAAAAAAATTGATACAACTTTTCAAAATGTTGGCATTTTGTTCAATTTAGAGCAAAATCCAGGAAGCCCAAAACAGGCCTTGGGCATTTAGGGGTTAAAATCTTCATTTTATAGTGTTTAGGGCTTTTAGAAATAAGCCTCAGATGCACTACAATTGTAAGAAAAAATGACTATAGCAATCATTTAAAAAAATTGTAGAGTACATTTTGAAAAGACATGAACTGGTTTGAATTATGTATAATATGTTCTTCATCTTCATATTTTTTTGGTGAGAAATTTGACATGTGACAAGAAGATAGGAAGACTTGAAATCATTTTCACATTAAAAAAAATTCAAAACAATTTAGAACTTTGTTTTTTATACAAAGTATTTTTAACTGTATAGAAAGATTTGATTTAAAAGATTTTGGGATGAAACCCAGACATGCTACATTGTACTATGTTCTCAACATTTTTGAAGTTTAAATTCAAAAAGAGATGTTGAATGTGAATATTATAGAATTATTTGAATAATTCTATTAAATTTTTTTTAATAATTCTATTGAAAAAAATTGGTTAGTGTAGTGCTTGATCTAATTACCGGTACTACCTAAATGTGATGTATACATCACATTTTCCAAATTATGTTTCATTGTCATCTTCAATTTTTTCTTTGAAGTTGCATTTTATAATAATATTCTCAATTTTGCAATTTTGGACATTTCTTTGGTCCCACATTTGACTATATATTAATATTTCTAACAAATAGAGAAAAAAAAACGATTTTGGATGTTTGCAAAGAATGGTTTACTCCAATATTAAGCTCAAAAGAAATCGTCAAAATTTTACACAAGGTAATTTTTAAAAGCGTTGACCATTGCCCTCCATAATTAACCTTTCTAGAAGCTTTAATGTAGAATGATGATGAAATGGCCTTGAAGAGAATGATTGCTATTTAGAGATTTTGAGGTAGTACCCAACAATGACGGGTTTAATTGAATGATTTAATTCTAAAAGCAATAAATATTATATTTAGAGGTCATAATGGAAATATTGTCGCGTAATAAAGTGTACATATTCCTAAAAAATTTATAGTTTATAAATGGACATTTCATATTTTATGTTAACACAAAAATGTGGTTGTAAGTAATTCATGCTTTAAATTCTAGTACCCTTTATGTTATTGTTGCAACTAATATTGACACTTTCATGTAATGCAAAATAATCATGAACTTAACCAAACGTTGAATTGACAATCACCATTGCGCATTGTAACATTGTAAACATTTATTCTGGTTAATTGTGTAATGATTGCCAAAATGCAACTAAATTAGGTGTTCCATTGTATTCCACTAAAATAATTCAGATTTTGTGACACTTTTCCTTTATAGGCTTTACAAATATTCTTAATGTTTGACACACCAAATCAATCGTGCAGTACACAAGCAAAAGTGTGTGTGGTAGAAATTTAAAAAACTTCTCCCACATGTTTAGCAAGATCTTTGCATTTAAAATAAAGAACGCCAATTGTTTTGGCACCTTCCGTGATTTGATTTTGTTACTTTGAATCTATTTAACTAAAATACCACAGCTCTATAGGTATTGAATAAAAGAATTGTGTTGAAGACATCAATTGAGGGTCACTTTATATTTTTGTTTTAAAAGCACACTTCATTTTAATTCTTCAAGAAATTGAAATGTTGAAGCAAATACTCCATACGAAATACCACAATCAAGGAAAAAATGAATTCTTCAGTACTTGACTGTAAGATGGAATTTAAATACACTAATTGCAACAATGACATTGTTTTAGCTAGCAACCCTACCCACGTGCAACTTCTTTTCTTACAAAAATGTAAAAGTGGAGTTCAATAAAGAACCATGAGTTATTTTTTGAAGAAGATGATGAGATTGCTTGATAAATAAAACACTCCATAACTTTTTCATCACTAGTCAAAAATTAATGGGATGAATGAAGTTCTTTAATACCTACAATAGTACAGAGTATTTTTGATGAGAAAGGTAAACTTCTCAATTTATAATTTTAGTTTTTGTGATTTTTTTGGGTGACCAAAAAATTGATCGATTCTCTTAGCGAGGCATACCTTCAGGTAGAAAGCACTCATTGTAATAAAAAGGCTATAAGATCCCAACAAATTAATAGGAGACAATTTTGGCATAACCATTGTTTTTTTTAAAGAATCTTTGTTCTAATTATTGAGTATGCCTTAAAACATGAAATTTTTTGGTAAAGCTTTGTTTTTTACTTACGGCTATTCGACATAATACAAAAGGAAATAATGATGTTAAGTTTCTAAGTTTGAATAAATTAAACAAAAATGTAGTTGTAAGCACTCATTCAGTCATCCATATTAATGGTTCTTCAATTCATCCAATTGAGGGGTATTTCAGATGAATAAGCAACAATTTATGTTAGAATATTCCAATAAGAACCTGCATGAGCACTTCAATAACGTCCAATACTAGCTCCTATTACTGTGGTTTGAACCTATATATCTACCTCAGTCATATACATTTAGAATAGGAAAAAATCAAATGCAAACTTTTCATGGCCTCTTGTACATATTTATAGACATTTGTTGGCACTAATGACTGCTGGGTAGAACCTCATTTTCAAAAAGTTTAAGAATGTCTACTTCATGTTTTATTATTATGAATGTGTTTATTACTTTCCAGAAATTGAAAACATTGACCAACACTGTCTATCTCTTTGAAGTCTTTTGTTCAAACAATTAGTATGTATAAAATTGTAGAAAGTAATTTTAATTTTCCGAAGTTGGACCTACTGCAATGCTTGCTACATTAATCAAATATTAAAAATCTATAACAAATTGGAACTGAAACAAATATCCTAAACTACCTAAAGTGTCATAAGAATTGGAAGGTAAGGAAAATATAACTACCTTCAGTCCAAAAAAATGGGAAGGGAAAGAAATTGTAAACTACCTTAATCACCAAAAGAATGGAGAGGGAAAGAAATTGTAAACTACCTTAATCACCAAAAAAATGGGAAGGGAAAGAAATTGTAAACTACCTTAATCACCAAAAAAATGGTAAGGGAAAGAAATTGTGAACTACCTTAATCACCAAAAAAATGGGAAGGGACAAAAATCAAAAGCTATGTTCAGCCCCAAAGAATGGGAAGGAAAAATAACCATAAACTACTTTTAACTCCAAAAAAATGGGAAGGGAAGAGCTCTCCAAAAGTCATGCCAAAATTGCTTGCAAACCAAATAAATTAGAAGGTGAAAAGAACTCTTTAGGCAATATCGGCCAAGAAAAATGGAAAAAATAATAAATGGTAAACTTACGTAACCTAAATAAATGGGGAGGTAGAAAACTGTAAAGGAGTAAGAACTTCAAACTGGCTACAACAAAATTCCGGTGGTTTTTCATTCACTACTTGGCTAGCACTTCCTAAATTTGTAACCGGCCAGTTCAAACAACATCAGTAAAAGAACCTTGGAATTTGCACTCAAAGTTAGAAAATTTAAACTGATACTGTAAGCAAGCTTAAAAAATTAAAAGCCACAGACACAAATCATGTAGTGTCTAGTATAATATGTGAATACTACAGTATGCAGCACAATATGCACTACAGTATGTGAATACTACAATATGCACAGGAATCCCCAAACCAGTTCAGTTGCACCCAAAATCCTAACCGCCCTAAAGTTGGCATGTCGCTAAGGAACAGATACTACTGGGCAAAATCGCCCATCCAAATTTGACCAATACCAATATTTCTTCTTCCCCTGAACGGATCAACAGTCCTATAGTTTGAACATAGTAACAATAAATTTCTAGCATCTATATCTTGTATCCTATATTCGGTACAATTTTTTAAATATGTGGTAGTACTTACCTATATATCTTACTTATAATTAGAGTGCATATGATTTAGTGCACCATATATTAGCTCTAAGTTATTACTAAATTATAGATGTCGTGAATTAATTTTGGAGATTGCATTTATTGGGAAAGTGGTTAAGGATAATTTTTTTAGCACATTATACTAGTTGAACTCTAGTAACCTAATATACTCTTTCAACATACGAAATTATAAAAAATATGAATGAATTTTCAATTGTTATAAATTATTGAGTTACTTAGTTTGAATTTATAGACTTCTCAACCTTGATATAATTTTTAATACTACAAAATTGCAGTCTTCATTTTTTTCTCTTATGACCAATTAAATTAATGTTATATTTTTATGCTAAAAATATCCTATAAAAAAATTAGAATCATGATTAGTAATGTACGTATTGGATAGATTGAATACAAAATAAATCCCAAAAAATTACATTGTTTTTGTAAATTCCAATGTATTAAAAAAATCCACCTTGAGTCATATTTTTATCTTTAGCTTTTATCTAATCTTACAGTTTGGAAATAATTAAATATTAAATAAAGATGTGCCACCCTTTATCTTCACTTACAATATTAGTCTCATTACATTGGAAAGGCATAGATATAAATATATACTTAAAATAGTTACTTCGATGTATTGAGAAGTACAAATCAGTACCACTAACTTTGTGCACTCTACTTTAACTAAAGAAATTGATTGACTCACAAGCAAATACAAGCATGTCATTTCTATATGGTTTGAGACTTATTACAACGTAATATTCTAACATCAGAAAGGATAAAAAAAAGAGTATTCATTGTAAAATTTGATGAATCTCTTGTCGTGTGTGGTAAATTTTCATTTACAATATAAAATGTTTTTTTATGCATGATTTTTGGCTAGTTAGTTGACTAGTTTCACTAAAAAAAAACTTTAATTTACTTTATTCAAAATGATCAAATCACTATTACTTCTTAAAACTAATATTGAATTTCACCTAAGTATGTATCACTTACTCTTGATATTTATTCCAGTCAATAAATATCACTTTAGTGTGATCCAAGTATCACATGAGTATTGAGAAAGTAGTTTGCTTCTTTTCTAGAATAATTCCTATAAAATCGCTCTGAGTGCCCTTCTTTAGTTTTAACTAGTGTAGCCCTGTGTTGTTGCCACAGCCTAAACAAAAGGAAGAGTCATTTTTAAAACCAAAAATAACTCAATAAGCTAGAATTTTTCTAATGTAGCTTAAAATGCCACGAAACAAAGCTTCTGCACCCCTCCTTGTCAAGGGCTTTCCAATAGTACAAAGAATGTGACAAATTGACACACGGTTCAATAGATACATAATTTAGCATAATTTAGTAGTTTTTAAGATCCCAAAATAACTTTAAAATACACAACTTTTACACTATAGGTCCAAACACCACAAAAGAAAGTCCTTGCACCCCTCCTCGCCGAGAGCTTTCAAACGGTACCAAGAACGCGACCAAAATCAAAGTAAAAGTATTTTCCTAATTTTTTGACCCAAAGTAAAAGTCACTTTTAAAACCAAAGAAAAATGAAAAATCTATAACTTCTCCACCGTAGGTCCAAACGCCACAAAACAAAGTTTGAGCACCCCTCCATGCCCAGGGCTTTTTAGCAGTACCAACAACGTAACAAATTGACACACACTTCACTGGATACATAATTTAGTATAATTTAGTAGTTTTTAAGAATCCAAAAGAACTCATAAATCTATAACTTCCCCACCGTGAGTCCAAACTCCACAAAACCAGTGCCGGTGCATCCCTCCTCGCCGAGGGCTTTTTGACGGTACAAAGCACAGCATTGGGGGATGCACGGTCTGGGAGATCTCAACGTGACATACAAGCAAAACAAACAAACAAAAAAATTTAAAGTATGGATAGATACTACTCTGCCTTGTGTTGTTGCTACATTCAAAGTAAAAGCAAAACTAATTTTCTAATTTTGTGTTTTATATATACTTTGAATTTCAATATTTTTCACACCGTATGTGCAAGTGCCACAAAACAAAGCCCATGCACCCCTTGTCATAGAGTGCTTTCAAATGGTACCATAAACGGAATCGATGGAAACAAGATCCTTGAGATTTCACTATAACAAACAAACAAACCTAACCCAAACAAAACAAAACCAGTAGCCTCTTTTATGGTATGGATAGAGCGTTATTGCTCCAAAGTTTGCTGGCAATTCAAATTGTCATCCACTTTAGGAAGAAGAATATATGGCAAACAAATCCATATGAAGATAATTTCATCAATTTCCATTGATAATTTGCTCCAAATGTAATACCCAATGTAAGATTATCGGAACCTTCATTTGAGCACTGGATCCAATTTCATTGGATGTGTGTTAAATAGCCGAATGTAATGAGGTTGGGTGGGATGAGCTATGCAAAGGGTAGGCCTTGGCCATGTCAGGTGCATAATGTGCAGATTATCGGATCTTGCTAAAAGTATGTTCACGTGGATCTGACTCCTGAACTTCGTATTCCTGAAATTCCCTAAGAGGACTGTTTTCATAAATGCAAGTAGGTGAACATGACCTTTTCCCACTCTATCGCCTACCTGCAAGCTTAGAGGTGGTGGAATAAAGTGACGGCAACATGAATGCCTTCAAAGTAGTAAATGTATTAAGATTTTGCAGGTGGAGAAGGATCTGTCATTCTTCCGTTGTAAGCGCTCTAGATTCGAGGAGAACCGTTTCGACTTTGGAAACGCACTTCTCTCCCAAAATTTCCCGCCTCAGTGACTATTGTTGCGTCCATTCCAAATTTTTTGATGAAGTTTGTTTGTCTGTTCCTGTGAGGTCTCTTTGCTCTTGCGCCTGAGGTGTGCGAATATTGTTGCTTATGAGTGTTTGCAATTCAACTTTTCAAGACTGAAGGGCAAGTGGACAAGTCGTGGCAAGTGGGCAACTTTTTGAAGTCGTGCTGCGGCGCTCACTACAAGGTTCATATCGTGTTCAGGTTGCGGTCGAAGGAGTCAGACAATTTCCATGGAGGTATGACGTATCCCTTTGTTTTGAATTTGATCCTCATTGTGCCGTGCAATATGCTTTTCTTTTCTTGCTTGTGCGGACTCCACAGAAATGTCGGCCTGCATCATTCATCCTGTCAACGGTTGTGACTTTGGTTTATAATTCGTAATCATGATGTAACTCTGTTAGTTTTCTTCAATTCAGTGCAAGTGTATGTTCAGTTGAGCAAAAATTGGGTAGCAACTGCATTAGGAAAAGCTATGTCCAATTCTTGGATTTCTCGTTTAGAATTTTTTTTTTCTTCGGTGATTTTCAATTGGTGCGGCTTTAGGATTTAGGCGTTTGCTTTGTTATTGTAGTATAGTAGTTCCATCTGAGATAGCAGAGGTAATACTAGTGGTACAGATTCTGCTCACATGCATTTGAGAATGTTTTGTGGAGAAGACATTGGTGAAATGAAGTCCTTCAACTTGTAGTTTAGTATGTAGAAGGTGAATTTCACTGTGCTAATCGCTGTTGTAGTAATGACAAAGTTTAGTGAATAAGAGAATCCTAAACCTTAAAAAGTAGGATCGAAAGTAGAATTGCTTTGCATGCACTACGTTGTTCAATTGAATCCCATTCGTCTTTTGGTTTTCTGAATTGCAATCTAGAATGTGAGGCAATTCACCGCAGATGTAGCTTGAGTAGCAAAAATTGTGCAATCGTAAGGGACAATTCTGTCTTCAGTCATAGTTCTTGCAACAGGTTGGTCTCAGTTGTTGTCACTTGTACTTGTTCGAATGTCTTTGTATAAAAGAGATTTCAAGCGATTGACCAAATTTTTTGAACTTCTGTGTTCACTGCTCTATTATGAACTCTGAAGATTATACGGAGGAGTTCTGGGAGGCATGGGTCTACATTGAAATTGATGTTTTCAATTGTCTTATTGATTGATAATTGCAAGCAAAATTGCACCCCATTATGATTCTTGTTATTAGTCTTGTTGTTTGTATTGGCTTCTGTTAGTAAGTGACAGCAGGTTGTAGCACGTCTCACTGTGCAGAGTACACTTTGCAATTGGTGTACTTGTAATTCTTCAATTGAAAGGAATTTGCTATGAACGATATGAATTCACAGTCGACCTGAATGTACCGCTTTTTAATCTGATTGGAAAACAGGATTAGAAGACGTTCTGAAAGTCCATAAATTTGGATTTGATATTGCGAATGATGTTCACAGACATATATATTTCACAATATGAATGTGTTACAATCCCGCCTTCTTGCTTTCTAGTAGAATAAGAGATGACAACAATCATCTTCAGGCATGAATTTCTACGAATAGACTATTCCTAACAATTTGAGGTGATCAAGTTTCAATGTTGTTGAAATCAATGAGTCCAGTTCTGGTTTCTGTATGTCATAAGGATAATTATAGAATTTGGTTAAGGTGAATGTCAATGAAATAGTTTGATTCACCTCCAGTCGAGGTGAATATCACTTGAACATAGATCCCGCCTTCATCACCGTTCAAGGTGAATATCTTTGACACATTGTTTCCAATTCACCTCCACTCGAGGTGAATATCACTTGAACATAGTTATGAATTCATCACCGTTCAAGGTGAATATCTTTGACACATTGCTTCCAATTCACCTCCAGTCGAGGTGAATATCATTTGAACTTAGTTATGAATCATCTCCGTTCATGGTGAATATCTATGATACTTTGTTTCCAATTCACCTCCACTTGAGGTGAATATCATTTGAACATAGTTATGAATCATCTCCGTTCATGGTGATTATCTATGACACATTGTTTCCAATTCACCTCCACTCGAGGTGAATATTACGTGAACATAGTTATAAATTCATCACTGTTCAAGGTGAAATTTTTGACACATTGTTTCTAATTCACCTCCAGTTGAGGTGAATATCATTTGAACTTAGTGATGAATCATCTCCGTTCATGGTGAATATCTATGATACTTTGTTTCCAATTCACCTCCACTTGAGGTGAATACCACGTGAATATAGGATTTTGATTCCCTACCCAAATTCTAAATATCATATACACATTGTATTTAATTTTCCTTTATTGAGTATGAATATTATTTTATATGCTTGCAAGTATACGTCCAATATAGTTCAATATCACTTGTAGATATTAGTCAGACTACCTACATTTGAGGGGAATATATCTTAGGAAGTTTAAAACTCTCATCCAGTCCACATAAACATCAATAGAAGAGTTAGTCAATTTACCTCCATTCGAGGTGAATATCAATTGGATAGTTTGTCAGTTCCCCTCCACTCGAGGTGAATATCAGGTGGATAGTTTGTCAGTTCACCTCAATTCGAGGTAAATATCAATTGGACGGTTTTTCAATTCACCTTAATTCAAGGTGAAAAGCACTTCTAAAATGTACTCAGGCTGCTTCCGTTTGTGCAGAATTCATCCTTTGTGTGGTTTGTAATTGCCCTCCAAATTGCCCTGCAAATTACTTGGGAATAGATTTTTTCAATGAACTAAACTATATAAGGGTCTGAAACTATGATGACCTAACAATCAATGAGGCAGAGTAGATTTACTTAAATTCAATCTAGGTATATAAGAAAAGGTCATTTCGTCAATCACCTCCACTCGAGGTGAATATCAATTATAGATTTTGATCAACTTATCTGTATTTGCAAATTCTACATCTTGTATAGGGCTTGTAATTCACCTCCAAAGAAGGTGAATGTTACTTGAAGACAATTTTTATTTATTTTTTGGTTGAGTTGAAAACGAATAGGTCATTTTCTTAAATCACCTACATTCCATTTGAATATCACACCCTAATGAAAGTCAGTTCTCCAATATTAGAGTTGAAACTTTTTTCTGGAAGTTCTTGATTTACCTTTATTCGAGGTGAATATGACTTGAATATTATTTTCAACTAATTGTGCTTGAAGTGAAAACGACTTGATCAAATTATTTAATTTTGTTAGAATGCTGATAGGATAGCACTTTTAGGAAGTATCTATTTCACCTTTACTCACCTTCATTGTAAGTGAGTTATTGTGACTACTAGTCTTTCTTACGACTTATGGAGTATATGTTTGACTTGTTTCAAAAAGAAAACTCTATGCCAGTACAACACTTATATTTGTTTTTGTCGAATAGGCTATTGACATCTTCTTTCATATGATGAACAGATCATGGACCCAGCAAGTGTTATCGAAGTAGAGGATTACTATTCAGATGACAATGTTCAAATTCAGCCAAGGGAGGAATTGGACATTCCCAAATGCGAAGGTGTTCCACGAAGTCTTTGGAGCACAAAGTTAGTAACACTTTTCAATGAGGGTGGTCTTGCAGTAGCCGAAGGGATTTGTCACAGTGTAAGCTCCGAGCTTGTAGTTGGTGCTACACGTGCACTTGGCGATTCTTATGTTGCCATCCAGATCTCGAAGACCTTGGATGCCGATCATGTTCCAAATGAATGGAGGTTTTCCGTCCGTGCGTGGCCGATTGAGAACGTGTTCTATAATGGTACAAGTCTTCGGAATCACGAGCTTCGTTACAATTTCAATTGTCGTCAGGTAGCTCTTTTGGCTCCTCCGTCAACACGGAGCACACGGTATACGAGTACAGTGAGGAACCCGCCAAGAGAGACATGTGTGAAGGCCAAAGCTCTTCTCACTCAAGACTCCATAAATAGTGTTTCAACAATTGCGTTCAACCGTTTTCTAGAGACAAGATTAGAGCTTTTCGAGAGCGTATGTATCATGACACATCGTATAAATTTCGATATCACATGAAGCTTGATGTTCATAGACAAGTTCATCGTGATACGCAAGGAAAGAGGATGGTCACCGTGGAGGGTATAGATGTTTGTATGTCTGCTTGGAGGCATATTGGTGGAGTATCGGAAGCAACTTTTCATTGTTTCCAAGGATATGCGGACCATGGTTTCAATGCCCAGCCCCACGGAAATACTGGTCTGCGGAAGCCTCGAAAGCACACCAAGAAAGCCACTACCACTTTGAGGTGCATTCTAGAGAAGAACGCTGATCACATGCCTCACCGTACTCGGATGCTAAAGTCGGGCGAGAAGGTAGTCTCCATGATTCTTCCGGCTACTTGGAAATGGAAGGAAGCCATTCTTGAAATTAACTCTGTGAACACGGTCTTTGGATTGAAGGAAGTATCTACATCCAATTTGAGCAAGATCAGGAAGGTGAACTTCTCCGAGTTTGACGCCAAGAAACCTGGAGACAATTTTGCACGTTGTTCCACATGTGATAGATACCATTCACTTAGGAGAAGTGCACCTGCTGGGTCTCAATCAGCTTTAACATGGGCCAAGAAGTTAGATTTTCATTTGGTTGTTGCTAGGGTGCACAGGAAGTTGTATTATGCAAATCGTTACAGGTCAAGTTCCTACCCACATGAGTGCTTGACGATCATGCATGATAAAATGGATCATGCAAAGACCGCTTCCCCCGTTTTCTCCCACAAACATAAGGCTATCGATGGTCTAATCAAGTTGCCTGTATCCGTAACCGGTATGATAGCCCACGGTCATGGTGATGTCCGTTATGCCCATTATGGCTTGGACATCTTCTCTCATGATTCCAACTACACAGTCAGCTCCTTTGCTAAGTTGTTGCGAGATTTGGAATTGCCCCCAAAGTATTCTTCTAGGGAATTGTTTGTTGGCTCTAGGTCAGCTCCTCTTTTCGATGCAACTCTACAAGGAGATCACATTTGAAAAAGATCTCTTCGACCAGCTCCAGAGATCCCAATTTTAGGGTTGTCACTCCCTCCGATTTTGAATGTTCAGATGGACAATGCTACTGGTGACAATAAGAATAGATTTGTGTTTTGCTTCTGGTCCCTTCTTGTTGCCAAATTTTTTTTCCGGGAAGTGTATGTGAATTTCATGCTCGTGGGACATACTCACGATGACATCGATGCATTGTTTGGGAGGTGGAGCATGTTGCTGAAGAAGGAAAACTTTCCCACCATTCCTTCACTCATGAAGTCCTTCATGGACGTAGAATCGGTTCCTACAATTTCCCATCTTGTAGAAGAAGTGCCTGATTTTAAGGTTTTCATTCAGGCGTTCATCATGGAGGAAGTCGAGTCACTTGTTGGGCACACCAAGGCTCAACAATTCAAGTTCTATCTAGAGTCAAATGACTGTCCAGTCATGAAGTACAAGCTTCTGTGCACGGATGTAGATTGGCTGCCTAAAGAAGGTGGAGGCATTAAATTTTGGCAAGAAGACTCTGAAGGTTGGAGTTTGTGGCCGCGTGGAGAGCCGGTCCCCGTTTTCTCACGCCCCATGAGAGGTATTGATGACATATTCAAGGGTTTAACAGGATTCATCAATTATTGGGAGAAATTGTCCAACGAAGACCAAACTGGGGAGTACAGAAGACGGTATGAGCACTTAATATACTACTGGCGAGCAGTGAAAGCAGTGTTGCATGAACTAATTGAACCTCCATCTTCTTTGAAAGATGGCTTTTGGCCATCCACTCGTATTGTACCGACGATCGAAGATCAGTTTGAAGATAATGGTGAGATTCGGGAAGAGTTTGCAGAGGATGACATCTATGTTGGGCAATTACGCGATCGCCCACAACAATCCTTTTGGGTAATGCGTAATGTCTATGAAGGATACTTTCTTGCTATTCATCCCGCGGATGGCGATGCAAGGCCCGTTTGGATTGCAAGAGCCTTGTCTGATCCTAATAGCAACCCCAAAGAACCGAATTCTGTGCTCATTCAGTATTTCAAGCCCACATCAAGAAACCAAAACATTCAAGAATTCTACACTAGTTGGGATTCTACAGGAGGATTACGGTGGAAGGTTGACGAAGCTCTCCGTCCTATTTGGGAGCATACAGATTCCTTGATGATTGCATGGAAGTCACAGATCAAGGACACGACTCAATGTAGGCTGAAGATTCCGGCCGCTCAAATTGAAGTGATTCACGACAGTCTAGCTGCCTTGAATTCCACTTGAGCATAAATATTACTCTACTCAATTCATTCTATAGTAATACTTTGCTTTTATATTGTGTAGGTAATACTTTTGTTTTTCTTATAGAATTTTGTATTGTGCGTCATACAAGAGACGTAATATATTTATGTGTTAAGTGTTTTTAAACTATAGATTTGCTTTACATAAGCAATAGAAATTCTATGTCGCATGGTATACAATAAATAGTATAAGTTTGTATGTTTTGATTTAATTTTATAAATTTCCATTGGAATCACGGTTCCAAGTGTATTAATTGCTTTTATGAAGCAATTGCATTTATATTTGATATGAATATATTTTAATATTGCATTCTACCTTTACATGTCTCTATGATTGACTTTAATTTCTTTCTAAATTAACTATAGAAAATGCATTTCAATATCTGAAAGAATTGGAAAAAAATGGTAGTGGGTATTACCATTTTTTATTTTGTTAACGTTTTAAGCACTTGTCACATTTTTGGATAGGGGCTTCTATGTTGTTACAACTTTCTTGCTTGCAAAGTTCACTTAGCAGCACCAAGTCATGTATATTTCATAGGTGCTTGTCCAAACTCAACGAGAATCGAACTTAGACCGCTTGAATGAGATAAACATTCCTGTACAACCAACTTTGGACCTCATGACTTGGTGTTCAATAGATGGCATGATCTTCACATATATAAATTGAAACACGATTATTACAAAGAATAGTATTATATTTAAAGAGCTACTAAGTACAGTAAACTCTCATTTTAATAGAAATTATACTTTACAACTAATAGCTTAGTGCTTATCACCCTAAATTTGCTAAACTTAAAATTCAATTTTTGGACGTCTATATGGATACTGGTATTTTGAGAGGGGCCGACTCTCTCAAAATATTGAATATAGTGTTAAAGTAGACATTTCATCACATCATGTACACCTCTCTCCCAGGAACAAACAAAGGTTTCTAAAATATTTGACTGCAGGACTTCAGCAAACACATTCAATTAAGTCTAAATCAAAAAATTCAAAATAAATGTCCTTCTTCGGAATAGAGGGACTAAAACATGCACGAAGGTCACACCCAAAAATCTTTATACTCTACAATGTTGGTTGCATAACTCCTTCTGATCGTCACTTTCAAGATGTACCTATTAGAAAGTTGAGAAAATATAAATATTATCAAGTTCAATACTGATCATGTGTAGTAAACATCAAAACCAAAAAAAGCATAGAGAGACTGGATCATGCTAAGAATTGGCCGAAATTCCAACAACCTACTTCTAAAAAGCGTATCAGAGTATCAAACTTAAAAAATGAACCAAGTTACTTAACCAAGTCTTTAATTCCTACCTCAATTTGACATTGACATTGACACCATTGTAAGACTCATATTACATATCAATAGAAGAGAATTCGAAAGGGTAGGTCTTGCGCTCCAGAATTTCACCGGAAACATTAAGCTCTTTCACTGTGTTTCAAACCCCGCGGCTATCATTGTGAAGAGAAAATTGCAAGGACATAGCCATAACAAAGTAATAGATGAAATATAGAAACCAGACAAGTAGCAACCGTTCACTTACCAAGTGATGTGAAACCATAAAAACTGCCCATCAAAATACAGCTCTGCTCCAGAGTCAATCAAAAAGACAAAATATTATAACTCCAAAACCTAAAAGTGATAAGCGCCAGGAATCACATAAACAGTTGAATTTCCACATTTTGTTGATACACAACAATATGAAACTTCGTGCCTTGTAGTGAGTCTCAAGGATCAACAAAGAAAAACAATAAATAGATCTAACTGTGCTACCAAAACCTTCACTCCTAAAAAATTGACAACTTAAAGTATACACATAGATACCAATTTGCCCTAGGAGCTCAATCTTCACTCCAATATGCTCTACTTTCTTCCCAGGTGTGGACGCTAGATTACCCACCCTTGGTAATAGAGCGAACATCGACCAGGTTCTATGCCTTTATCCACTTTTCTAATATATGGGGGTGTTGTGAGCGCGGTCCACTGTGCCTTCCAAGCAATGGAGCTTTTTTTGCTAATATTTCCTAAAGGTCGTGGATGGTAGCGAATAATTAGTAATGCATGTAGTAACTCACAAGTTAACTGCGATGTTCAGAGTGATGGTGAAATCCTGACTCCCTAACTATCTATCCTATGTCGAGGGTCGACTGGGTAATTGGTGTCATTTCTAACGTCCCTAACTACGTAAAAAGGAGAACCCCTATGTTCCTTCCATGAACCCTTAAGACTATCTTGGGTTTCTAAGACTCCACCTAGAAGTTCTACTTTTAAGAGCTACCCCTAAAGTTCCAACTTCTTAATGTACCTCTAGATTTTACTTCTTCAGCTTGGTTTTAGGTATTAACTACCGACTTCTATTCTATGTTTTGACTTTTGACTCTAGGTTTTTACTTCTAAATCAACTTCAACTCCTAACTTCCAAGTTTTAACCTTCTAAGGTAATTCTAAGTTTCACTTTTAATTCTATATTCTCATTTCTAAACTACTCTAGGATTTACCCTCTAAAGTTAACTCTAACTTTTCACTTTTTTATTGTAGATTTTTACTCCTAATTTAACTCTAGATTTTTTACTTTTAACTCTAAATTTTTACTTCTAAAATTAATCCCCAATCTTAACCTCCGAATTTAACTCTACATTCTCACTTTGACTAGATTTTTCTACTTCCAACTAACTCTAAAATTTTACTTCTACCTCTAAATTTTAACTTCTACTTTTAGCTTTTCACTCTAACCTTTTACTCCCCTATTGACTTTAAAATTTAACCTTTAAATTCAATCTAAAATTTTGACTTTTGACTTTTGACTCCTACTTCCAAATTTAATCCTATCGTTTTAATCTTAGATTAACTCTAAATGTTACCCTCCTAAATTTAATTCCAACTTTTAACTCTAGGATTTTGACTTCTAATTTTAACTCTATTTCTAACTCAACAATCTACTTCCTAAGTGGATTCTACTTTTGACTTCTATTTCCTACTCTACTTTTTACCTCCCAAAGTTAATTCCAAATTTCGACTTTTGAATTTTAACTTCCCTAATTAAAATCTTAATTTAACTCTAGGTTTTTAAACCGTTATTTGATCTTTAATTTTAATCCTAAATCCTCCTTCTAATCTAATCCTAATTTCCGTCCATTGTTCCTTGTGGATCAAATTTAATTAAAATTCCTCCGTTCTACCCCCTACCGCTTAACTTAGCCTAACGCGGTCAGTTCACGGTCAAATCTTAATTATAAGATGTTTTTGGAAACCTCTATCACTAATCTATAACTTTTTGAATCTAAACTTCTAATTTGCACTAATCTCGGGTGCTAATCACGCTCTAAGGGCTGATCAGGAAAATAAATGCTAATTAGGGAGAAACATCAAAGATTAAATCAAAAACTCACCTCTTCACTACTGGTGTCGGAAATAACTTCGTCCACGTCCACGTGTACATCCTCACGCTCCATGGTAGTCTTTAGCTTTGTTTTGAATTTTTCCCGAGCTCACCGCTTATTGAAAAAATATTACAATTTTTGATGATCTAAACTCCCTTTTTCCCTTCCTCCTTTCTTTCTTTCTTCCCCTCTCTTCTACACTAGCACTATTCCACCTAAGCTTTTATGAGTTTTACACTATGGTTTCAAACTACGAGAAGGGTTTAAATGTTCTTCCTACCCTCTTACGCAACCTTGCTTTGTGTCATCTTAATCCTCCTTCCAACGGTTGCAAGGAGTTCTTCTAGATTTCCTACCTAATCTCCTAGCTAGGCACTATTCATCGTCTCTCTCCTTTCCACTCTTATAACACATCCTTCTCCCTAATTTCCTTCCATTGTGTGTAGGTGTGAGTGGTGATGCAGGTAGGATCGGATATTTTTGTGCAGGTGGCACGTGGAGTGGCAGCTTCTATTTCTCCCCCCCTTTCTCTTGTGTTTTTGAAGTTTCAAGTTGAGTTTTTTCCTCTCCTCAACTGGATTCCAAAATTTTAGACTTTAAAAGATCAAAAAATAAAAAAAAGGGTGGTTGGGGCCCCGCAGGGCATCGTCCCGTTTAGTTCTGAAAATCCAGAAATTTAGTTCAATTAGCCAAGCTGACTAGCCCGATGGCTGATGTTCAGTTCAGTCAAACAGACTAGCCCGATGTTGATGTTCAGCTGAGTTAAGCTGACTGCTTGATGTATGCTGGTTGTATGGCTAGCTGCCGGTTGGTCTGGTATGCCAGTCCGATATGGCTGGCTGTATGCTGGCCAGTATGCTGGCCCGGTATGCTGGCTGTATGCTGGTCTGGGGTACTAGCTGCCCTTCCCAAAAAATCCACACAACCGGGTTCCCTTAGGAGAATCCACTAACACAAACTTAAATTGAATTTTTAGTAGGGGGTTAGGGCTAGGATTGAAGCTTCGCCGTCCGGGGAGTTAGGCCCCAAATTTTTAGAACGGTCACCTAAGCTAAGTGCTACGGGATGGTCACTCTCTTCCTAGAAACTCGTGACCAATCTTGGAAGCTAAACTCTGGACTTTTCCAAGAAGGTCTTGGAAACTAGACTTTGGAATCTAAAGCTATGGAGGTTCAAGGCTCCGCCGTAAAATTGGTTTTAACACCAACTTTAGGACTTGTAACACTCCACGGGTTCAAAGCTCCGCCGTCTAAGACTATTTTAACACACACTATAGGACTTGATGTGGTCACTAGTTCAAAGCTTCGCCACCATGGGGGGTTTCACACAACAAGGGGAATATTAGAAGAAGGTAAAAAAGACAAATTTAAGAAACACACGTGACAAAGCCAAAGCTTCGCCGTCCCGAGGGGGGATCCACGCAACAAGGGGAATATTAGAAGAAGGTAAAAAAGACAGACTTGAGAAACACACGTGACAAAGCCAAAGCTTCGCCGTCCCGAGGGGGGGTCCACACAACAAGGGGAAGATTAGAAGAGGATGAGAATACACAAGTGAAGAAAAACAACACGGTTAGGACACGTAAAGACACACAACTTCACAAGCTAAAGGCCCCCCAAAGCGGCATCGCCAAGGTACGGTGGAGGGTGACTTTAGGATTAGGACAAAACACCAAAAGATTCCTAAACTCACAAGTTAGATCACAAAGGAACTACAAGAGAGAAACGAGGACTCTTAACTCGTAACAAAGATACAACAACGTATGAGAAGTACACAAGGCAAGATAGAAGGACCCCCTAAGGACCTTCAAAGCTTGAAATCTAGCAACAATGGAGCAAAAAGTGCTCCAAAAACACCATAGAGGTTTTTGGCTTTTAACGCCAAAATATCCAAAGTAAATTGGACCCACGGACCCAAACAAAAGTGAGGGGATGTTTTAGAGAGAGAAATGGGGCCCTTATATAGGTTTCACAAGGGCTCACCCCTCTCTCTAAAGCTCTAAGGTAACCTTATCAACGGGGATTTTCATCCTCATCCTCAAAGATTTTCATCCTACATCCTAAATTTCTACTTCTACCATCTATGTTGGACCAACATCCTAACTTTTGGAGATTAGCTCCAATCGCCAAACGGATTGCGCCGTTGGATCCAGATCACCGTGTTTAGACCTGAATCCCCCTATTCCCCGTACCAAGGCCAAAAACCCATCATAGGCTAATTTAGTTTAAAAACCAAATCGTGATAAAATCCTAGATCTTGGGGGTCTCCTATTTTGAGAAATGTGAATAGCCTAGGGTCTCCGGTAGGTGCGAGAGAGTCGAGCAGGACTTTTGATTGACTTCGTTTCGCCATCGTATGGGCCCGGGATGCCGGTCAACGTGGCGGGGACCCCGCCACGTGGTTAATTCCCGAGGAATCTCGCCGGTTTGGGTACTTGCCGCTATCGGAATGTCGTGAAACTTCACGGAGCGCATTATTAACTTAAAACAAGCTAGTCTGATTTTTAGTGAGATTTTATTGTAATCTTGGTAATTTCTATGAAATTCCCGTTGGAGGTTAGGAGGGTTGACCACCCGGAAAAGGTTCTTCTGCAAGTCGAAAGATGCCGAGATTTTTCACGTGACCTCTTAGGGAGTCGCATGAAAGAGGTGTGTTTTCGTACCTGGCACGATTGGTCAATAGAGATTTAAAACTGGCCATCTCCTCGAATTAGCAACGGTACGGGAATCTTCTGCAGGTGGAGGAATCTTGGCGAACCGATTTTGTTGCTGGACTCCTGGCATGGAATTCACCCTGAAACACCATCCCTGGGCTGTAGATTCCTCCACGGGCCCGGTCTTGCGTGAGTGGCTCCTGCATGCTAACAATCGGGATTTTGGGAATTCGTCGATCTAATGGGGAATTCTAAATCTAACTCTAGGACCCGACCTAGTGGCCTCGCTGTGGATCCCTCGGACCGACCTAGCCATGAATCGCCACATTCACGGTGAGATTTAGCCCTTTTGGGGCTGTGTGACTCGAATCCTCCAAATCTAACCTTTTCGTTATTCCTATACTATTTTTAGGCAAGGTTTGGGGGATTCTAAGTAAAAAATACAAATCTAGACCAAATACTATAATGGGTATGACACAACCCTATTTCGGTTCTACACTCTTTTTATAGTTTTTTCTATACTTTTATCAACTTTAAATTGCAAATTTCCAAAAAAATAATTCTACGAGTCCCAAGTGACAAATTGGGAGCTCACACCAGGCACAAGGTCAATTCGAACTTGCAACAAATCCCGACCTAATCATCGGAGCTGGAAGAACCACAACAAGTTGATGGCTATTCAAACCAAATGTTTACATCATTCAAGCAGAAGGCTACAAACATGGAAATACTTAGTCAAGAAATAATAAAAACAAGCCCGTGAATAAGCTTGAGCAGGCAGCCATTGCACCCTCCTGATACAAAACTTTCAAAGCTTCAAGAAGGTTGAGAAAAAACCCGCGACTCACCTCCTCGACGACACTCTCTTGCCCCAGAAACAGTGGAACCAAGACTGTCTGACCAGTCTCCTTCTTCACACTCGCATGCTTGCAAGTCTCAGTATCGACAAAATTGATGGACATAGTGCACTGGGCCCGAATGATCAATGAACAAGAATAAGATTTTAAAAAATGAAAACAACATACAATCCGCTCTCAAAACACATCAGTAAGTGCCATTGATAGATCTGCGGAGGATGTTGCTACTTCTGTACTCACCAGTAACGAATTTGACAAGTTTACACTCACTCATAGAAAAGACTCTTGTCTCATCCCGTAGCATCATCACAATCACCTGTAGCCCTTTACGTGCTTCGATTCTCACCATAGCCAGGCGCAACGACAAGCTCAAAACAACAACACTATCATCATGCGAACTACCACAAAAAAGGAAGCAAAAGCCAAAAGCAAAAGCTATCGACTACTGTAGAACTTGCGTTAAGTGCACGCTAGTCGGACCCCACTTCTCCAAACCCCAGCCACGTCGTCATGTTGCAAATGCAGACATTATGTAGAATATGTATATACATATGATTTAGATAGATTTAAATATTTGTAACATTATATAGGGGATGACGTCATTTGAGATGGCTTCAAGGTGACGCCTTTGCTTTTCGACTATATAGAAAAAGATTCACTTGAAAGCTTCATCTCATTTGATATTCTTCTTCTTCGTGTTTATTTAGATTACTATGTCGAACTGGAGGGTTTTTTCTGAGTCTCAAGATAAAGAATCTCAACCGAAGCGTGAATTTGAATTTTCTTTATCGCAACTGCCGGATCAGCCACAACAGCCACTGGATCTTTCATTGCAACATGGGCAACCAGAAGATGAAGCTGGGCCGTCTCGACCACCGAAACAACCTCGCGTGGAGAAACGATGACACCGTAACCTTCAACGGGACGCTCGAGCATTGGTGATTTTGTTGCAGGTTGGATGTATTGAGCCCGACAGCCGTGAAGTCACATTTGAAGGATGTTTTGAAGGCTTAAATGACGAGCAATACTATTGCATGGTGAGGCCTATCGAAGGGAGTCGTGGTCACCAACGATGGTTGGAAGGGCCAATCAATTCCTTAACCAAGGCAAATTGTGCTGATTATGTTGTCGCTACCGTCAAACACATCCTCAAATCCTTGCAGATGGAGTGACATTTCGATTGGAACTCTAGTTTTTTACCTCTACTAGATATATGTTGGATTTTAGTTGTTCATTCCATAATTGGAGTGATTTTTTAGAATAACTTTGTGCTTGTGAAGTAGTATGAGGGAAATATTCAATTTGTTTGCCTTTCAGGTGAACTTGTAGTGAATTTTCTTCAAAGATAATTATAAGAAAATATTTGTGGGGCCAAATAAGTGCTCAATTATTGTTGTGATAGCTTCGGGAGTGAGTTAGGGGCTGACACCACTTGTTTGTATGGTTAGAATGAAGATAAGGTGGAGGAAAAGGTGGATACTATTCATCTTCTTCCCCGTTGTGAGTTTAGGAAGGACCCGAATGTTTGGAGGGTCATTGTATGTTGAGTTTTTGGAGTTTGGTAATGAAAATTGGAAGAGTTGTTTATGATATTGTTAGCTTTCCAAATTGTCCTCTCTTGCTCTATTTGAAGTTGTGAGTTGAGATTTGTGCTTGTTTGAGTGGAGGTGAGTCTGCTGCCTCCTATGAAGAGGGCTGAGACTTTGACCAACCATAGAAGACGGACAAGTCTTTAGTTTGAATTGAATCTTAGAGAGGATGTGAAATATTCTATTAGCTTTCCAAATAGATATCATTTGTGTTATTTGAAGCATTTATGAATGAGTTGTAAGTGTGGGAGTGGAGGAAGGTTTGCTGCCTCCTATGAAGAGGGGCTGAAACTTCGACCGACCATAGTAGACGGACAGGTCTTTAGTTTGTATTGAATTTTGGAGAGGTTGTGGAGGATTTTGTTAGCTTTCTAATTAGCTATCACTTGTTTTGTTTGAAGCATTTATGAATGAGTGGTGAGTGTGAGAGTGAAGGAGGGTCTGCTGCTCTTACATTTAGAGGCCAAAACTTTGAACGGCCATAGATATTGGACAAAGTGTTGAAATGAGTTGAAACTTAGAGAAATTGTAGAAAATTGTGTTAGCTTTTCAGAAAGCTATCATTTGTATCATTTGAAGTTGTAGAGCGACAGTGGCGTTAGTTCAAATTTCAACTTTGAAATTGGAGTTGCGGTTTTGGAGTTTGGAGTTAAGTTTTGGAGTTTGGAGTTAAGTTTTGGAGTTTGGAGTTAAGTTTTGGAGTTTGGAGTTAAGTTTTGGAGTTTGGAGTTAAGTTTTGGAGTTTGGAGTGAAGTTTTGAAGTTTGGAGTGAAGTTTTGAAGTTTGGAGTGAAGATTTGGAGTTTGGAGTGAAGATTTGGAGTTTGGAGTGAAGATTTGGAGTTTGGAGTGAAGATTTGGAGTTTGGAGTGAAGATTTGGAGTTTGGAGTGAAGATTTGGAGTTTGGAGTGAAGATTTGGAGTTTGGAGTGAAGATTTGGAGTTTGGAGTGAAGATTTGGAGTTTGGAGTGAAGATTTGGAGTTTGGAGTGAAGATTTGGAGTTTGGAGTGAAGATTTGGAGTTTGGAGTGAAGATTTGGAGTTTGGAGTGAAGATTTGGAGTTTGGAGTTGAAGATTTGAAGATTTTTTGTGTATTGTGGCTTGTGGTCCGTTGTTTTGTTATTCCTAGCCGGATTTGGAGGCTCATTGTTCTTTTATTGTTATTCCTAGCCGATTTTGGAGGCTTGTTGTTTTCATTTTTGCATCGTAATCCTGTTGCGGGCTATGCGGTAACTCAGGATTAGCCCCGTTTTGTGTTTGTTGATGACGAAGTGGAATTGATCACCCACATGATCACTTTTATATCGTTCCCATTGGTGAGGCACGATTGCTGGTCACCGTGGGTTTGAAGTTTAGGAGCCATTCTTTCGAACGGCCAGCTCGTGGTTTGGTCGTTCCGTTTTACCCGTCCGAGGCCTTGTTTCTTATCACCTACCCTTATCCTGGCCCTTATAGAGCCACCACAGGATAGGCCAACGAGGTAAAAATTGAAGATTGAAGATTGAAGATTGAAGATTGAAGATTGAAGATTGAAGATTGAAAATCGAAGACTGAAGATAGTATAAAAGATCCTAAGCAATTTCTTTGGCTCATAAGCCATCTCCAGTTAGTTTGGTGAATTTGTGGGTGACAAGATCACTTGCCTTCATCATTCTTACTTCATTTTGATAGTTGGATGCTTTTGCGAGTGACGAGCTCACTTGCCCTCATCCTTCTTGTCCTTAAGCCATTTCTGGTTGCAGCCAGAATCCCTGCGATTTTCCGAAGTAAACTCTCTCTACACGACAACGTTGTGCGGTGTGAATACAGTACTAGATAAGATTTAGACTTTCCAATGCGGATGCAAAGTCAATGGCATAGTCTCTGTCCAAGGACAAAGCCAACAAAGCTTCTTCATCTGCCAGAGCTGAGAAGTCCGTCAGGTCTCATCAGGAATTGGGACAATTTCTTTTTTCATTTTGAGTCATTCGCTTCAAGGTGCTTCCAAAATCCATATCTTACCTTAAGTGAGTCTGTTTGTTTTGTTTGTTACGGTGAAATTTCACGGTCCTATTCTTGGTACCATCAAAAAGCCCTTGGTGAAGAGGGGTGCATGTGCTTTGTTTCTTGGCATTTAGACGTACGATGGGAAAGTTATTGAATTTTGAAGTTTTTATGAATCAAAAATTAAAATATTACTTTTATTTTTATTTAAGGAGATTAAGGAGGGCTTAAGGGTGATTGCACAAAACACCTGTCAGTTTTGTTGCGTTTTGAACAGTACTCATGATTTTTTTTTGGAGTACTTTGAAAATAGAAAAGTAATTTTTAAATTTAAAAAAACATATGACTAATTTATGCACCTTTAAGATGAAGGTAATCACCAAAGGAAATGCATAGAAAAATTCTCTAAGTTGGAGAACTAGAAAAGTGCCAAATCACAAGAAAATAGGTACTTTGATTTTTTAATTAGTTAAAAATAGAAAATTAAATTAAATAAATAAAATAAAAAAATTCCATTTGTAAAAACTCTATGAAGATGGTCATTCACCAAAAAAAATACCAAAATAATGTTTTATGTGTTTTAAAATGCAAGCAGAATGAAGCTCATTTTGTGGACTTCCACACGACACAAAATTAATTATTTTTAAAATTCCTTTGAACAATAGCTACAAATCTACTAGAAGACCATTTCTACCAAATTTCAACTCCAAATTCGTTTTTGTGGATACTAAATAGTACTAGAAAACTCCAAATTGGTAAGTGTGACATATTATCGGGGGCTATTTTTAAATAGTAAAACATTTTTTTAAAATTCCAAAAAATTATGTAAAGTGTGTAATAGTCATCAGTACCTTGTCTATAAATTTCAAATCATTTGGAGCTAAATCGCAAAAGTTATAGCCAAAAAACTAATCAACATGCATCGTGTGACAGAAAATAGTACAAGTGTTTCGTGCAATGACCCTTAACCATCACTTTTGACACCCAAATGGTTGTGGTAGCACACTAGTGTAGTTGAAGTTACCAAGTTTGGCAATTTTCTTATAATAATTTTGCTATTTGGAGATTCATAATACAATTTTATAGCAATTAAAAACAAATTGGAACAAAAAGAAATTTGATTAACTAATTTCATTTTTGTCTTTAAATTCTTAGCTATAGGTGCTCCCAAAACTATAATCACCACATGTTTCAATTAAGCAAAGACTTCTAGAATTTTGTAAGACATTTGGCAATCATGGGTAGGTCATAATGTTGAGGCTTAACCTTTAACCCTTCAAGGCCTAACAATGTTTTTGACAATGAAATTTTTCAATGAATCTTCCCACTTTGATAATTTTTGCACATAGATCTACTTGAAATTTTTAATTTTAACCAAACAAAAGTAAAGACTACTTTGGCTAGTATGCATGGAATTAATTATGTAAAACACTAACCATTGGATTTGTAGATCATAACAATTTTGGATGATCAACTTTATAGGCAAAAGCACAACTTTTGGGGAAGAAAAATTATAAGAAGATAAATAATGCTTCTTCCCCCCAAAAAATAAAATTGTATTGGAATCTAAGGCAAATGTAGTATTTTTTAATTTCTAAATATGAAAAATAAAAAATTCTCTTAAATTTGTACACATTTTCAAACACAAGGAGTAGAAAGCCAAAACTAACCAAATTGGATCCTACAATTTTTTTTTAAATTTATATATGTAGAAATTTTTGGAATTAAATAATTGATATTATTAAAATATTGTTTGGAACATCTTCAAAAAAATTGGAATAATTATAATTATTTTTATATTTTTAATCGCACCAAATTGAACCTTGTATTTTTAAAATTGCTAAAAATATAAATTTGAATTTTTTTTCTAGACCCAGTTTGTTTGTGCAAGGTAATAACTAGGAATGTCCAAGAGCATGTTTTTTCCATCTCTACTATTCCTTTCATTTAAAAAAAACTATGCTTGCTCCCATTTTTCTATTAGATTACATTTCCTAAACAGTTTTTCAAATATTTCTCACACTAAAATTTTGAAAATCTGAAAGTGCAACAAGTTTGTAAACTTATTACTCTACAAGTCCCCATTTTATAAAATATTGAGATTTGCTCACCCTACCTGGAATTTGCCATTGAAAATTTTAAGAAGACACATTGTCTATCCTCTTAGTCCTTAGGATATTAAAGGATATTGCAAGCTGTATGGGCATTTTGAAAGCCAAAATCTAAATTTTCTCACAACTCTTGATTAAAATTTTTTTAGCTTAACTAAGAAAATGTAGCTCCAATAATCTATTTTTTATTTCATTTTAGTTTTTATCAAAATTGTTAAAATTGTAATTTTTGTGGCACTTTGAAGATAGCATCTTGAAAGTTCAAAATACACCGCTTTTGAACTTTCTCTTTTGAATTTCTCTTGGTGTGAGTTCAAGTAATACATTAATTACACTATGAAGTTTGTCACTATTATTTCCATTTTTCTTTAAAAATTTATACTATTTTAAGTATTTTGTAATTGCTATGATTTTTACAACAAAATTTCTTTCAAAAATCATATAAAATTCAATTTGAATTTTTTTAATTATAAAAAATGAGATTAAAATTTAATAATATACTATTGCATGTGAAAAATATACAACTTTTGAAATGTGTATTTTAATGTCGTAATCTAATGAAGTTTGACCAAGCCTAGATATGAAATAACTTTTAGAGATTAATTTGTGGTCTTGTTTTGACATCATCTAAAGCTATTGTAGAGGGTGTTCTTGACCAAATGTTTTGGAGTGTTTAGGATTGGTGGCAAATTCTTAGAATTGAATCAAAATTGCACTGCTATAGTCAACAATTAACCTTAGAAGGACATGTTGATTACCGGGGAAATCATCCTTTTGGGTACTGTGTGAATCATTTACTTAAAAAAACCGAAAAAACTCATTGGAGATCAAACTATTGTGCAAGACTTCTCCTCTTCATGTAAAATTTCAAAAATGAACATCTACAATTCTATCTTACATATCTTCATTGTCATTCATTGAACACTTAGTGTCTGCAATAATATTATAGGGTTAATTCTCAATTAGAAGTATAGTTGCTCTAGACCAATGTAAATGAAAAGTCTGCTTAAAAAGGTTCTTTTAAGGTATATGCATTCAAAATTGCCACTTGAAAATGAATGAAATATAAATAATTTTGGTGGCAATTTTGGTGTAAATACCATAGCTACACCAGTGAAAATATGTGCTTACTAAAAAAGAATGTTTACACTTAGAGTTAGAAGCAGCCTTTTTTTCTAGCAAAATGGTGCCAGAAAGCACCACTCCAAAAAAGTTGGCGAAAAGGACTTTAAGAATTTTTTAAAAAAAAGGTTTTTGACGCCATAACGTGGCCTAGAGTTTACAAGGGCGGCTTGAAAGCCCCAACCCTAGCCAGCCCGTTTGCCCGATCCAGTACCCTTGTGGCACTGCGTTTTTTGAACTAAAGGCCCTATTGTTGCAAGCTCACCACCTTTGTCACCTGCCAAGCTTTGGATACCCTTGCATCCGTCGCCAATCTACCTTACTTCAAAATTTTATTCATTGCAAGCGCGGAACTGGTCTTTGGAAAGCACCTTTGCCAAATTGTATTCATGTGTTCATTGCACTTTGTTGCCTCTTTAATTTTCACTCCTCATTTGTTAATTGCCTCTACAGAACGTTGCGATCTGCTTCTGATTTGTTTTGATCTCGGTTTGATTTGGTAAGGGATTTGGGCAGCGCTTCCATTGTTTAGGGGGAGGTGCAATGGTTTGTTTGTTATTGCGATGGAGAGCATTGGGAGTCGCATTGATTTCCGTAGCACTTGTTGGGTTAGGTTTGGTCATTTTTCTACAGATTGGAGGTAGCAAGAATCACTTGCACACTATATTAGTGTATGATCTAGTCTTTGTGTTTGTTGGCCATGTCCTTGTCTCGAGTTGGATGCAATGAGTTCTAGATTGAAATACATTTGCATTGCTTTTTGTTTGTTTTGTGAGTTGTGTTTTTGGTTATACATCCTATCCACAATACCATGGTTCGATAGATCCTCGCCAAAAGTGGTTGTCAACGTTGCAGTGTTCATGCTTTAAGCTACCCTACGATTTGATAAGAAGGCCAAAGGAGTTTATGATTTCAGCTTAGCTTTTCGTTTGTATTGAGTTTTGGTTTCCAGAATGACGTTGTGATGGATGCAAAATTCGGCTATCCAGAGTTGGGCAACCAAAATTTCAAGGGAGACATACCTGCAACAGACATTAGCATGCAACTCGGAACTTCGGTAGTACAGAAGGTTTTGGAGTAATCTGAGCAAGGTCAGCCTATGTAGCTGTACGGAAGTCAAAGAGAGAAGTTGGTCTTCGCTAGCGTGAATTGAAGGGCAAGTCTATCTGTAAAAAAGATATCGTGGCTTGCAAATGGGTTCAAGAAGAAGCCTTGATTGCTAAATATTTCCAAAGTTTTTGTAACCCAAGTCATCCGAGTTCTTGTAGCTCCTATATAACTTGATGCTAACTGATCATGTATCCACTAGTTCTAAAAGCATTTCCTTAAACAATGTATTTATAGACATAGAACTCTTGGAAACTAAATCTTTGATCCATTCACAGTATGAGAGCACCAACAATGGCCAATTCAAATCAACAACAGCACAAGTAGATCACAAAATACACCGCTAATTTAGAAAAGACATGGTTCACATTTTCGATAGAGAAGAAGAGGTAGAATCGGACGATGACTTCCAAGTGATTCTTCTTCCACCTAAAAAAGCTAAAATGAATTACGACCAAACTCGATGCTTCCAAAATGAATGGGCTGTGAAGTTAGTTTGGACAAAACCTATTTGAGGCACAAATGGCAACGTTCACCATGTAAAGTGCACAATCTGCTCCACATTGATAAGAATTTGAAAATATTGAGCCCAAAGTGAGATAAACTTCAAAAGCATGAGGGGAGGAAGAAAGTTGCTTTTGATATGCCTTAATACAAGGTGAAAAAGGATAAATGATACATTTCAAAGACTTGCAAACATCAAATCAACTTAAAATTGTTTGCAGCTAGGCAACCCACTTCTATTCTTCAGTTATTAAATAGTACCACATTTGTGGCCCGCTCCAAAAAAACTATGCAACTATGCATAATCTACCAAATTCTATTAAGTGGCCATTTTATATTGGAGTATGAGGAGAGGGAAGCCTTATATTTTTTCTTCAGTATTCATAATTTTCCAAAGATGCATTGGAGCAACAGTTCTAGATAGCAGATGGCTGAATGCTTGTACTACCAAGTCAAAGAGGTGATCAAGAAAAAACTAAGTGCTGCCCACTTTTTGGCTATCACTTGTGATGAGGTGACTACTGTGAATAATGAAAATTGGTTTTGTATTCATGCATATGTGGTAAAAAACTACAATAGAATTCCTCATTTCATCTCCTTATAGCGCCTAGTAGGTAGAGCTGGTGCGGACAACCTCACACTGGTCATCATGAAGGCCTTTGAAACTGTAGGTGATCTCACCTCCAAGCAAATCTCAAAAAAGCTAATTTGCTTTGGTGTTGATGGCATAAGTACTTTCTAAGGTGTTAGGAGTGGTGTAACAATGCAAATTCAAACAAGGTTTGCTCCATTTTGTTTGGTAGTGCATTCCATAGCCCTTAGGTGTAACCTTGCAGCAAAATCCTTTATTTGCATTGTCTGTTTTTGCAGTTGTAGAGTAGGTGATTCAAAAGACTCATTTCTACTTCAACAAGAGCCCTAAATGATTTACTGAGTATCAAAAATTTGTTGAAATTATGGAAACCAAAGGCCTCAAGCTTCTACTACAAGTGTCCACCAGATAAATTTTATTGTTGGAACCCTTGAGGATACTACTAGCAGACTTCCGCACTCTCTTCAATAAGATGAAGACCAATATTGACAAAAACAACGCTTTAAGGGTATGATTTTTTCTTTTCCAATGTTTGCTTTTTGGCCCTAAATTAACCTTTCTTTTTCAATATTTGTTTTTAGGCTTAGTTGTGTCATCCAGCTTAAGTGGAGTAAGAAGGATTGAATAATAAAGGGCAACATTTATGTTTCATTGTAGGTAGTGAATTAATCCCGGCTGTGCATGATGGGAAAAAAATTTAGACGTAAGGGATAGGCTCAAATAATCTTTGATGTAAAGGCTAAATGTAAAAGTATGCTAGAAGTTTTACTTTTCATTTGTTTTTATTTAGACATCTAATGATTTTTTTAATTAAATATTATCCACCTTAAGTTCTTTATTAATGGCTAATGTACATTTTTTTATTATATTGTGTAGTAGCAGCATAACAATTGATTGTAAAATTAAAGGCAAGATTCCCTACTTAGATTGTTATGGATGCTTTCGGAGTAGTGTATCCACAATATTGGCTGCAAGAATCAACTCTAGAGGTATTATTTTGTAAGCACCTTGATGTGCTTAAAAGAATTTCTATAGAAAGACTCAATGGATGGAAAATGATGAAAACAAACGCCTCACCCTTATACTATTAGACTGGTTTGAATTAGAGCTCCAACAACCTCTCTTCAAAATGTTTGTGATTTCAAATGTAGGTGCAACTATGGATTCTTTGGACAAAGTGAATCCTTTGGTAAATGGTAGATGCTAACAATATCCTAGCCAGAGTATGCCTGAATATGTCAAACTAGCTAAAACTGCCATGATCCATGTACTTGGGTTTGTTGAAGATGAGCAATGTTCTTCTTTTCTAACTTTTTTAAAAGATCAGTTGAAGAATCGATTGTCAGGGCAATTTCAATTTGGTAATAAACTTGCATACTCAAAATGTTTACAGCTTGGAAACCTTTTTGTATGATTAGTGCTTTCTACAATGGATTATTTCATTGGAACAAGGCTAGTATGACTTGGCAAGATAAATTTGCAGGATTTTGGCAATAGCTTGTAGTTTTCGTGATAGATTTTGTATCTTGTTCATTTTCAGTTATTATATTCACAGTTTATGATTTTGGTGTTAGGTTAGTTGATAAAATTAGTTTTTGTTGAGACTTGTCATTGTTAAGTTCAATTTTTGTTTATATGTTGTTTGGTTCAATTTTAGTTTATTTAGCTTACTTTGTTTACTTTTGTAATAGAAATTTTTATTAATTTATTTTGGCCATGTTATGCGGGCCTTTTGACCTAAATTCTACAACAATTTCATAGCATAGCTAGTATAGTTGTATCTATATCCTTTAATTTCTTTGTGCCATTATATTTTTGATGTGATCTGTAATCCTTTGTACATTTATGTTTATATAATGTATTGTTTGTGTAATTTTGATTTTAGGGAAATTGTTTAATCATTCTGAATTTTTCATTTTGCCATCGGAGTATGCTTGTGTCTTGTGTAGGTTTGTTGCATTTCTTTTGTCTAGGGTAAGTCATATTTCAAACTTCTAAATTGAAATGTGTACGTTTGTAGGTCACAATTTTCATTTTGCCATTGGAGTGTTTTTTTGTACATGACTATTGCATTTCTTCAATCTATGGCTCTTTTATGGTTACCTTTACTCCTCAATTGAAGTATTGATGTGAAGTTGAATTATTGATATTTATGGATCTTAGTCCTCATTTTGCCATCGGATTGTTTGTTCATTTTATACAACTCTATTGCATAATGCATGCATTCTTTCCAAGCTATAGTAGAAATATTACATTGGTATATAGTGAATGGCGTTATCATTATTGTAGAAATATAGCACAAGCTTTTGCATTTAAATTTATACAATTGCGCCTTCTATTTTTTCTCAAATTTATTGTATTGCCACTATTTTTACACCAAAAAGAAAGTATAGTACCACAATTTGAGTCCAAAACTCTTTGTTCAATGCCAAGACTTGAATCCAAATTTACTTCTCCAGTGCCATTATTTCACTCTTGGATAATATGAATGTTGCCAAATGAATCCCAAATTTTTATTTTTATCGCCACATTTTCCGCTCCAAAATAATCCAACATAGATATTCTAGAACCATAGATTTCAGAAGTTATACCTTTACGTAGATTCAACAAAAACAAAAACAAAGGACTAGATAGAACTGTACTTTAGTTTCCAAAAAGGTACATTAGGATTGTCTGATCTGTCTTTGGCAATGCATTTTTGTAGCTTGAATTACAATAAATTGAATGTTCATATTGTCAGTTGTCATTCTAAAAAATTTGCATGGTTGACATATATTACACCCCAATAACACAAATTGTTACCAATTAAAATAAAATACATGTGCAACTAGCCACATAAGCTATGAACTTTGTGTTTTGTTGCTTAAAACTCATTGTATAAATGGAAAATTTTTTTTTTGAGTGTTTAGCAAAGTGAATCTAGTCTAAAGTTTAATCTAAAGTTCATTCCTACAACTCGCTTACACCTTGTTTACACCATTCTTAGCAATATAAATTTTATGACATTATTATAAAATGTTGTCATAAGGCATTTTTTTAGTTCAATGTGAACAACATTGACTTCAGAATATTGTTCCATGCGCCGTCCTTAGTTGCTCTCCCACCTTTTGTAATGGGAAACACTATTTTAACCCTAGAAGGATGCCGCATATATGAAGTGTTCAATGGATGATAAAGAATCTTTATATATAAGACAAAAGTGCAAATTTTCATCCTTAGAATTTTGTGTGAAAATGAGAGGTCTTACATAGTAGTTTGACCTCCAATTAGTGCTCTTGGTTTTTTTTAAGCAAATGATTCACATGGTACCCAAAAGCATGATTTCCACAATGACTAGCCCCGTCCTTCTAAGAGTACAAGTACAAGTTTTCAAATAGTTGTAAAAGAGTATTGCTCATCTAATGTGTTTTTCTTGATTTGTTAAGTTTAAAGAACGCTTTACACCTAAAGGCTAGGCTAGTTTGTTGTCAAAGAGGCCCAAAATCTTCACTTGTGATTAGACAAAAGACTAAAATTTGTCCAATTGGTCTCAAGAGGAACAACCCAGCCTCTAGAGGTAAAGCTTCTCTAGCCTAGGGCTTGGATTTGTGGGGTGGGATATTGTTATGTTTGTATTAAAACTTTGGTTGTTATTTTGCTTGAAACATTACTTAGATCTTGTCTACTTTAAATTTTCAACCCCCATCTTTTTGAAAAAATCCACAACCGTTGATCTCAGTTCAACCCCTCCCCCTCCAATGATGTTGATCTCCAATTTAAAAAGTAAACCATTGCTATTGATCGTCAATGTGAGACAATCTTGGCCATTGGCACTTTAGAATATGGAATACAATATGGAATATAGAATATGGAATACATACGGTGTGTGAAATACACACGATTTTTTCCCGAAATACATATCGGATACATATGTATTCATACAACTACAAAGATGAATTATAAACATATCATACGGCAATGGATATCCGATATTATTTGCAAGCCAAACAAATTTTAGAAAATACAAATATGGGGTGGGAGGTGGATATTTTAGAAGCACTTGTGTCATTTTCTCAACCATTAAGAGACTGACATGTGTATACCCCCTCAAGTATTCATCTCCGGTTTTCATAGAAACATCATTGTTGTTACTATGCCTATGCACCAAGAAGATGGCTAACTTTGAATGCCTTCTTTTGGGAATTAGAAAACCCTCTAGTTTGTAATATATATTTGTTTTGTCCTCCATTGGTTACAAACAAGGTGAATGCAATATTGAGCTTTGGATTGCAAGCCTACAACATAGAAGCACTCAAAACCATCACTTTTTCTACCCCTACTAGGTGGATGGTTTAAATGGTGAACTTTTAACCCCTAAAGGATCAAACATTGTTTTTGGGCAACATAGAAATTTTAAGCAGTTCACTATGAACGGAGTTTTCATTATTTTTCTTTGAAATTTCCACAAAACATGTGCCCAAGGAATAGCTTTAAGGTGCAACAAATTTCATAACTTTTGATTACATGGATAAAAAGTTACTGTATGATGTGTAGTTTCTTTCAGAGCCATGTTAGCCATGGCAGTTTTAAAAAATTCATTTTTTTAAGGGAAAAAAAATGGAATTGGTTTTCAAAATTTCTATATATGTAGATAGCTTTGAATTATTCGATTTTGGTAAATGAACTGAAAGTTATGAGGAGTTTTAGTTTGCAAGCAGTTATGGAATCTTTGTTCTAAAATAAATCTTTGAAGTCCTTATTTAACTCAATTTTCAATATTTTTGGACTAAAAAAAAATCATAGGATGTAAATTGTTTAGTACAACATTACAGCCATTGGAATTGGCATTTTTCAATTCCTTACCCAAATTCTTAACAATTTAGTATTTTAAATCATATTCTATTTCTTTCTACTGACTATTTTTTTCAAGCATGAATATATAATATTTTTTGTTGAAATTTTTTAATATGTATTTCCAACTTGTATTCTTAACAAATTATAGAAAATTATAAGCTGTAAGATCTACACATTTTTGGATAAAAAGTATGAAAGATGAAATTTGACCATTTAGAAAGAGTTACACTGAAAATACTTCTTCTAGAAATCCAAACATCATGATCTTGCAATTGGGGATATTTATTCTGAAATTTTGGGAGGATAAATTTTAATAAATTAACTATAGGATCCTATGGTTGGATTTGTTAAAAAATAAACATAGATGAAGATCTTAGCCTTGCTTTGGAGACTAGTATTTTAATCCTAAACTCCCATTATTACATTGGGGGACAAAATGGATTTCAAATAGGCTCCTTCAGTCTCAATTTGTGTGGTGATTTTTTGACCCTGTTTGTGAAGATAGAAAGTAAAATTATATTTTTGGAAATATTTTTTATTCAATTGGTCCCAGAAGCAAAGGTTATGCCACTTGAGGTCGGGCTTGAAGTCCAAAATAGAGTTTGTCGGGCAGTACAAAAAAAAAAAAAAAAGTCAAATTAATAATTTTAAAATTTTATTTCTCAGAGAAAGTGTTATTTTCTACATGGAAAGATCTCATTTATTCTATTTGGATTAGTAATGAGAAAGTTTTGGACAATCTTGATTTTTAAGCACCTTTTCGAATAAATAACTTGTAGGATTCATTTATGAATGCAATTTTCATAATTTTTCAAAGAAAAATTGCATCCGATTTTGTTATATTGCTAGAAGAATTCCACCATTGGGATTAGTGATTTTCAATTCCATCTTGGAGCTATTTATGATTTTGGTTCTTTCTTCAATCTTTGAATGCCTACTTCTACTTAACAATTTTTTCAAAATTGAAAATCAAGTTTTTTGAAATCTTTTTCATAGACTTTCAACTCAATTCTTCAACATAAAAAATAAGAAATTCAAAATGTGTAGGGCAAAAATTTAAGCTATGAAGATTCAAAGCCTTAAATATCTATTCAAGCAAGGTGCAAAAAAAACTAGATTTCTTCACTTCAAGTGCAAATATCTTACAACCCTTACATTCAGAGTTTTGAAATTTCTTCCACACATTCTTATACCAGTCTAATACAAGATCCTATAGTTTGATATAGAAAACAAACAATTTCTACAGTTTTTGCACTTTGCAATAGAAATAGTAGTAAATTTTGAGTGGTTTTGCTAAAAACACTATAAGAAATCCGGATTTTAGGTGAGGCAACTACGGATTTATTGACAGCATCGATTGCAAGATATTTGCGTTTAAAGTGAAAAAAACAAGTTTTTCAGCACATTGCGAGACTGGATTTTTTGACTTCGAACATTTTTAACTTAAAATTTTTGCACTACAAAGTTTTGAGCTTTAAATGTTTATAGTGGAGAATTGAGTTGAGAGTTTAGGGAAAAAAAAGAAATTCAAAAAACTTAATTTTCATTTAAAAAAAAATGTTAAGTAGAAGTAGGTATGAGATAGAAGAAAAATCTAAAATATTAATATCTTTTAGATGGAAATAAATGCACTAATCCCAATAGTGAGATTGTTCTAGCAAGTAAACTAAACCATGCAAAAAAAAATTGAAAAATTTGAAAAATTGCATTCAAAAATGAATCCTACAAGTTATTTTTCTCAAGAAGATGCTCTTATTGCCCGAAAAACAAGAATGTCCATAACTTCCTCATAAAAAATCCAAATGAAATGAATCAAAGCTTTCCAGATAGAAAAAAATATAATCTATGAGGAAAAAAATTAAAAAAATTAAAAAAAAAAATTTGCAAATTTTTTTTTTGCTACCCCCTGTCCCTTGTTTTGAACTTATTTGGTCATAACTTTTTTTCCTGAGCATTGATTGTGAAAAAAATTATATCCCATGAAGCTAATCAGATTTTCTACCTCCAAAAAAAAGGTTTCAAAAAATCAAGAGAAAATTTCAGCCCGTAGGTACCTGCCCGAAAACGCATTTGTCCCTCGAAGGGACAATGGTCCTTTAGGGGTTAATGTGCATACCAATTTTGAGTGTGAAATTGCATAAGATGATAAGAGTTGTAAGACTATAACAAGAAAAATGTACATATCTTATTTTCAATATGTTGCCCCTTTCCACAATGTTTGGAAAATTTGCATATAAGAATCTTATTGGATTGGAGGTGACATAAACAACTAAAAATTTTGTTAGCACACTCAAATGCACTTTCAAAAACCTTAAGTTCAAAATGAAGAGCTATCAAACTCATTACACAATTCACCTTGCAATTGTTGAAATGCAATTGTTTTTATAAGTAAAAATAAAAAATAACTATAAATTATCAATACTTCCATGTTTAAATTTTCAATGTTGAAAATCATGAAAACACTTTACTTTTTCCATTGGGATCATTTTCAAAGAAAATGCATATATGTACCATTAGTAGAAGAGTAAAGCTTGCCAATTTCAATTGATTTTGAGATCTAAAAAAATGTATTTATCCCCCCCATTTAATTTTCCCCCATACAAATAAGCCCAAAATTTTGGATCAATTAGATATGGTCAATCAAGCAATTAGGGATTAAATGGTCATAGTTAAAGAAGGAAATGCTTCAACTTCCATTAGTTACTCTTCAGAATTTGGGGTAGTTTGGAGTGAATGAAAGTGGCTATTCAAGGTTCAAATATAGGTGGCTCAAAATGGGTAGTGGCACTTTTGGATGAGTGTACTTTAAAGGTGTAATTGATGCCTAAATTAATTACATAACATTATTTTTCAATGTTAATAATGAGGGGCTTTTTGCATTCTTCAAAAGGGGTCCTTCTAAATGAATGAAACAAAATTATATTAAGGGTGATTTCACGAAACACTTGTCGGTTTTGTTGTGTTTTCAACAGTACTCATGATTTTCTTTTGGAGTACTTTAAAAATAAAAAAATAATTTTAATTTTTTTTAATAAATATGACTAATGTATACACCTTTAAGATGAAGGTAACCACAAAAGGAAATGCATAGAAAAATTCTCTAAATAGGAGAACTAGAAAAGTGCCAAATCTCAAGAAAATAGATACTTTGATGTTTTAATTAGTTAAAAATAGTAAATAAAACAAAATAAAATAAAAATTGGCCATTTGTAACAACTCTATGGAGAAGGTCATTTACACAAAAAATAAACCGAAATAATGTTTTATATGGACTTCCACACGACATGCAATTAATTAATTTTAGAATTCCTTTGGGCAATATCTACAAGTCTATTAGAAGATCATTTCCTCCAATTTCATTATTTTTTGGGGTACTAAATAGTACTAAAAACCTCCAGATTGGCAAGTGTGACCTACTATTAGGGGCTATTTTTAAATAATAATTTTTTTTTTAAAAACTCCAAAAAATCATACAAGGTCATAAACTCATAATAGTCATCAGTACCTTGTCTATAAATCTTGAGTCATTTGGAGCGAGATTATAAAAGTTATAGCCAAAAAACTAATCAGCATGCATCGTGTGACAGAAAATAGTACAAGTGTTTTGTGCAATGACCCTTAAACATAAAATAACTTAAATCATTATCCCACCACCCCACCATAACTGAACTACTAAAGTTATGAGTGTGTGGCGTCATGTGATATCTACAACTAAATTCATCACCAGGCATCAAGGAAAGAATGATACCTCTTTAGGAAGGGCATGTGGGAGGGGAATACATGAACAGGTTATGCCATGTTAATATCAAGATCGCTCCAAATTAACCCTTTAAATGACCCTAGAAAGTCTCTTTGTCTTAAAGTCTTCAAGAGTGTTCTAAGTATAACAAAAGTTAAAGTCTTGATAAATTGTAACATTTAAAATTAAATTGTAACCATTGGAACTTAAACTTAACATATTATGAATGATATAATAAGAAAAAATATATACAATTGTATCACACATAGATTGAAGGATTGTTATATATGATCACAAGCAAACTAAAAAATTGAAAGTAATTTGAATTTTTTCTAAGTCCTATATTGAAATGTCAAACCTAAAATCATAGTCATATACAAACACAAAAAAATTACAAACAAGTACATGTATCATTTTTTCATTTGAAGAAAAACATTTAAAATAAATTACCGAAGGGGTATATTGGTCTTTTTTTTTTTTTTAAATCTTCATAAATTTGATTCAAACAATTTACACCACATATATATGTTTTAGAAAAAACCCATAATTGTTTTAGAATTCTACTAAAAAAAATCATAGGTTTTTTCTTTGCTTTAAACTACAAGGGATAGTGACACCTTGTACAAAATTGCCAACCAAAAGAAAAAATCTGTTAAAAACAAAGGATATGTAGTATCTGAAACCTTGAATAAACACCCATAAAGTATACAAATATCAATCTTCTTTTTTCAAAAATGTCAATTTCGTTAAATTGGCTATATTCCACAAGTCAAAAATTGTGACACATATCTTCACATACCTCTAATTTCAGGCCACAAACTAGGACTATCATAGATTTTGGTTTCAGGCTGTGCAGCCTTAACCACGCCAAAGTAATGGAAAATCGCCAATTTAACAAAATTGATGTTCAAAGTATTCTGTCCTCCAACCCCAATCTCAGCGTCAGCAGCGTCCAATGCACAGCGCAACAAGCTTCAGAACTCAACTCCAGCAAAGTGTCATGTATGACTGCCAAACTACGTCCATAACTTGTCTATTTCGTATAGTCTAGACCCTTTGTCTTCAGCACGAATAACATCCAAATATTGACTACAACTTCACTCAGAATTTTCCTACATCAACCACCACCGATGTATGCAATCTTAATGCTATAGTCAATAAATAAAAATTCATATAGCATACAAAATAATCTCTGCAGGTCTTCTGTTCCCTTTCAACTGTGTCACTTTGTTCCAGAAATCCACCAATGATGGAACTCCCGGACCTACTGTATTTGCCATGGAAGTGAAAACTTGAGACCTCAAGGCATCGTACTCTTCTACGGAGTATCATGTATTGGAAGTGGTGGCATAACTATATGACGAGGAAAACACATCCGACATTAAAATGACGACCTTAAAAATTTGGTTCGAGAATATCTACCAATCTGTCGAGCTAAAACGATATGCTCTTTAGTCGGGGGCATAGGTCCATCTGGTGCTGAAACAACAAGAGTTCCACCATTCATTTGTGCAGCATTTGTAACCATATTCTGCAAGAGCAAACTGTATTACATCGATCAGCCACGTGCTCTTCGAGAGATCCACTGTAAGCAAGCGAGTCCTGTTACAGACATTCAAGTGACCAAAACGAAGAAAGCAAAATCTGGGATTGGTATAATAGAGCTATAAACCTTACCTTCACGTGATCAGCGTGCCCTGGGCAATCAACATGGGCATGGTGACGTTTCTCTGTTTTGTACTCAACATGCGCCTACACCAAATAAGTAACACCAATTAGCAAGAATTGAAAGGCTCGAGCTAAATGATCTTGATAAAAACAGTTGCAGAATGCACTATACGTGATGAGCTTGAGCACTCTGGGAGTTCCGAAGGACAAATGCTCGAAACTGATGCAATTAAGAAGAGCTCACAGTGGCACTAGTGATACCCAGTTACTTTTCCTCTGGAGCATTGTCGATCTCATCAAATGCAATTGAATTACGCTTACCCTCGTCAGCCAAAACCGGCTCGGTCGGTTGAAAGTTGTCCACAATTCTAGTTATTTTTCAATCTAAAATTAGCAATACCTTGTGTGGCAATCTCATAAAACAATAGACGAAGTGAAATCGAGGCAGACTAACCTTGGTGATTGCTGCAGTAAGAGTGCAGTAGTCTTCCCATGATCCACATGTCCAATTGTTTCAATGTTCATGTGCGGCTTACTGCAAAATGCTCACAGGAATACAGAGTGCAACCTTCAAGTGAAACAAGTGATATGTGTGAGGCATCTGCCTCTTTTGAGTGCTTAGTGGTGCAGGCAGTTACTGCCTCTTTTGTCATGTAAAGAATATGATTTTAAAGAAATTAAAGAAATAACATGTAGAACTAGTAAGAATTCATATCATCTCAAAATCTACTCTAATATATTTAAATGGATTTGTAATGTGTTTATTTTCCAAGAATTAGTCAGCAGTTTAGTCACATCTCCAAAAGCTCTTCAGATAAGAAAATTAAGTTTTGCAATGGAACTCCTTGTATAAAAACTTGAATAAAAACAATGTAACTCGTTTTCAAAAAATGATTGGTGATATAAGTAGAGTTAAGTAATATTTCACTTGAACCAAAACAAACAAGTATAGAGATTTGGTGTCAAATTTTTGTTAACTATGAGTGCGATGCCTCAAGTAGTTAGGAATTACGGGTGAGAAAAGGTCGAAACAACTTATTTGTAGGGTCAAAAACTCAAAGGTGGGAGCAAGAAAATCATGATTAAACTAGCAAATCCAAGAGAAAATTAATGGAATTAATTTCACAATGCTCCAAATGTTAAAAAAATAGGAATTGTAAGCATCTTATGTATAGGTAAGCTTACAATTGACCATACAAAACTAACCTTAATTAGACACCCTTGAAGCATAAAATACTTCAACTCCCATAAATTGCATCAAACAATTAGTTGACTACTATTTATAACTTTTATAAAAATTGACTGATTCCAAAAATTAGATAAATTCTTTATTGAGGCCAAATAAAATCAAGTATTGTTTTTTGGCTTCAATCACTATTGATCATTTGATCAAGGTTACCCTAACCCTAAGTGACTATAAAGTCAAAATTTGTCCATAAAAAAGAAGTACAATGAGAAATTTCCATTATTGTGCACTGCATTGGTCATGGTGCACAAATGCAAATGTCAAGGCCAGGCTAGTGAAATTTTTTGCAACTAGCATAAGTATAAATGACCAACCACCTAAATTCTATTGCATGTTGAATGACTCCAATATGATATTCATGATTTATATTTACAAGGCAATCACGTAATTTTTGAAATAGGTGCACAAGCCTTGGCATATCTCTTAAAAGATATCGGTATTGATTCCAACAACAATTATTCAATTAGGAGCTAGTGGAAGTCATTGTTGTCCCTTTTTTTGGCATAAGCATGGTGTTTGCCTTTAGACTATCGAAATCTAAACATCCAAAGGCTAACAAAGGTTGTAGTTGATTTTCCTTTGGCAATGGCACACACCTTGGATGTACCAAAGCAATTTTGGAGTGCCTTTGCAAATACTTCTTTACAAATGTAACGTAAATGTCAATTGCAAACATGAATTTGCATGAAAATATGTTTGTTTAAGTCATATCATAGTATAATCAAAACTTACATTTATTGCATAGAAAAATGATGGATAACTGATTATACGTAGAGTTACAAATAGAAAGCCGCAAATAAAAATAGAGCATAGAGTTTCTATATATTTTGTTGATTCACTTGATTGGTATTGTATTCATTTCTACATGAAAAAGTTCGGCAATTTTGATTTATAATACATCCTTCCAAAGATAATCCATTTTACAATACAGTTATAAAAATTAAATTAAATTAAAGTATGGCCACTCAAAATTGTTACCTCAAATGTGTTACCTAAAATAAGCATTGGCTACAAAATGGTTGCGCAATCTATTAGTCAATTGTGGGACTTGAAGTGAAGAGACTTTTCATTTATGCCTATAAAATTGGTGTTTCTCTTTCTCTTTGCAATCCATTAAAATTTAAAAGATATTTATTTATGACTTGTTGAGATTTTATGTTTAACCCCTTAAATACTAGGTGTTCAAATACAAATGCAAACATGCTCCATAAATATAGAAATATGATCTTTTCATCCATCCAAATGTGTAATCTTTGATAAATTTTTGAGAAAAAAAACCATTTTTGGTTTCAAAATTTATTGATCAACATAAGTTAGTGCAATGATATATCCAACCATATAAATGTGATCTATAAATCACGTTGCACAACTTTTGATGGACCATCATCATTAAATTATTTTTTGCAATTGCACTTATTAAAATCTCTATATCTTTGGAAATATGGAAAATCTTTTAGTAACAAATTTAACAGTCATAAAAATAATCTATAATAAATACAAGAGGATTCAATACAAGTGCTACCAAACATTGATGGAATATTTTAAAGAATATATTCATTAAATATATATAGTGTATTTTAAAAACTTTTTATCACCTTGTAAATAAATAAAGAGATATCACATATCAATATTAATAAAGATTGATGTAATAAATTAAATGTCGTTGTTTTAAATTCTAAATTATATTTACTTGTTAAATTTCTATATTGATGCCAAATGTGTTTGTGATATTTGATATATTGAAATACAATAGATTTTATATTAGAATATATATTTAAATTAATAAAACGAGCATCTTCTTCTACAATTCACTTGTTTAAAAATTAAGCTAAAGAAGTTTAGAGGTCCAAAGATTTGGAGGTTCACACAACTTGTCTAATCTAATCATATTTCAATTTTGGAAGCAACATGGTTTCATTTGATTTTTATCTCAATTTGTAATTGTTTTTTGTTTGCATAGGCTGCAATTAAGCTCGGAGAAGAGCTAGACAACTGCTTCCTAACTCACAATTTCATGAGTGCTCTAGGGATCATGTATCTACAATATTGGTATAAAGGCAACTTTGATGAGTACTTTGATGAGCACCTACACATTTTGATGGATGCTTATGGATATTTGAAGATAATTAGTGAAGGCACTGCTAATCTTGATCAACTGTGATCTTTTGATATCGCAATGTGGCTTATTCATAACTTGCATGAGGTCCAATGCTTGGACTACAGTACTATGGCCATATGACTTGAATCCCCTCAGTAAGGTGTGGGGGGTCTAGATGGCAATGACAACTTCACTCAAAAAATTTCAGAGTTTGTAAAGCTTACAAAGATTGTTGTCACTCATGTTATTGGATCTATGAAAGATGAGAGGACGTCTCAAGCTAGCCTTGTTGAGAATTTGGAAGTAACTATGAAAATGTATTTTCAAAAGATCTTTACTTTTGAGAATTTTCCACATCAAGAGGTCTTTGAAGAGTGGTTCATTGTAGAAGATAGAACGCAATATTTGGCCCATGCTTTAGTGAACCCTAGCATGGTTCATTGAAAATACAAGTTAGAATCCTTGGTCTGATTCAATTGTGAGGTTGGTAGTTTATTGTAAGTAGGCTATGAGATTTGGTTGACTAGTTTAAGTGGATACGAAGTGGACAGAGGCTTACTTTTATTTATATTATTTTCATCTCTTATTTGAACTTTCAATGAAACTTGATTTTAGGATCTTACTTTTTCTTGCAGGATTGTAGCAGCTATTTGTAGTTGTTCTTCATGTAGTGTCTTGCAATGAGCTTTTATTAACTCATTGTTTGCTTGCTTGTATATGAGAACATGGTGACTTGTATTTTTTTACCAACTGTTGTTGCATTGTAAATTTCAATCTTATCACTTGTAATATGTGTGCTAAATTGCATGCACATGATACAACTTCATTTGCGCTAGAGGGTGTTTGTTTGTATGGATATTTATGTAAACATGTTGGCTTAATTATGGATGTTTTGATTGGTTGTTATATGCTTGCTTCTCATCACTTGAAACATGTAACATGTGCTCTAAACTGCATGTTTTGGAATTCATATGCACCCTTCTTATTAAGGCATCGAAGAGTGCTTGTTTTGTGTGCAAGTTTATGAGAACATGCTTGCTTGTATTTTTTTAACATGTGTACTTAATTTCTCGTTCTCATTTCATGTACACCCTTCTTACTGATGCATCAAAGAGTATTTGTATGCAGGTCCAATGTGCTAGCTGGAACCTTGTATTTTTGTCTTTTTTTTTTATCAATTTGCAAGAATGATAATTTTGTATTTATGCATTTATTGTAAACATCTTTTTGCCATGTAATCTTCTTTTGGGCCTCTTGAACTCAGTAAGATTGCCATTCAAGTTGTAATCTATGTTTGTACACTATAAGAAACCCGCATTTTTTTACGCATTTTTCATGACATCCACTTGTTTTTATGTTAACAATGACATCAGATGTAACATCAAAACGTTAGTTTTAACATCAATCATAATATAAAACAAGTGGATGTCACATAAAATGCATTAAGAAAAACGGGTTTCTTATTGTGGTGGTTCGCCATGTTTACACTAGCTTGATCTAGAATGTCACCATTTCTATGCTAACTTGAACTAGCATGTTGCCATTGGAGCAACTATGCAAAATTAGAGTTTGCTAGAACTTTCTCCATTCAAAGTAATAGTTTTGTCAGAGAACCTCCAAACTAAAACTACCATGTTGTCACTTGCACTTTGAAATTTAGGACTAGTTTACATATCAAGCAATCTTGTAAAAGTAAATTTAGAAACCTTGGTGGCAAGATGCACATATTGATGGACTATGGTCTTAATTAATTATGATGTGAATACAAGTTAGAATATGGTCTTATTTGGGTTGAATTGTGCTAGATTAGGAATGTGATGCAGAAAGTGCTTTACAAATAAAAAGCAATGATCGAAGCCCAATAATTGATATTGCTATTGGAATAAACCATCAATTTCATTACAAGAATTTGGATAGTTTATAGATTTTTGTTGAGAATAATGTTGATGATAATCAAGGGAGATTTTAGTATCTATAGTATTTGTAAATAAATAGATCTATGAATGATGAATGCCAATAATTGAAGAGTATTGAAATCATAGAAGATTGTAGTTTGGATTGATGGTCCATGGCATTATCATTTTGAAGTAATTAGAATGTGTGAATGAAGGAAATATTTAAATAAAGATTAAATCTAAATAATGTATGGATGTGAAAGCTTTACTATGAATTTGCATGTCAAAAGTGTTGAAAGGACAATAATCAATTGCTAAAAGAAAGAAAAGGGTGAAGATTAAGAGTTGATCACAATGACACATATTGTTATATTCTACCTCACATACTAGTGCATGATATAAAATCAATTATAAACATAAGAAACATAAGAACTACATATAAATAATAAAATAATGGTGTATGATTTCTATGATATTTGTCCCAAAAAAATGAAGATAAAATGAACCAAAAGACCATGGCCATTCTTGGGAGAGGAAAAATAAAAAAGAGTGTAGTTATGTGTGCAGACAACAATATAAAGACCATGCAATGGATGTCTTAGAAAAAATTTCTAAGACTATAGACTAGTAAAAAATGTCTTGGACAAGCACTAGATGGAAATGAAATCATCCACGTGTGTGCAAAGAGTATTTGAGGGGGGTTCACATTTTTTAGGTACCAATTTGAATGTCTTCTTTTTATATTTGATTTTCAAATATGATGCATTTTAGATGGAGATATTGGTTGATCACATAACTAAAATTCTATAATGAAGGGACCCTATTTAACAGTGAAGCTTAGATTTTTGCAAATGAGTCAAACAAGTCATTAATGAGTCCAATATGAAAACTAAGTTGCAATATTGGAACTATGGCATTTCCGCAAGTGTTTGTGTCAAAGAAACACATAATTGCCAAAAAAAAATTGAATGGTTTAGGGTTAGTCTACTACAATTTAATCTTAAAGACAAATGATAATACTATAAAATGTGCTAAATTCATACATAATTCACCATCAACATATAGTACATGGAAAATACTACATTCAATGTGAAATAAAGGTTTTAGCCTAGTCATAGATTTTGGTCATCCCAGACTTATTACAAAGTAGAAAAATATGAGTGCATTGTTTTAAGTACTAAATTTTTTATACTTCTAAAAAAATAAAAATAAAATGAAGTACGTGATTCTAGAGTTCAATTGGTCTTCCAAATTTTCCCTATATAAATCACAAAGATGTTTGTGACCAAGAAACACAATCATCCAACAAGTAATGTTGCTACATGATTATATACAATAGGGCATAAATCATAGAGGATAGCCAATGAGGATTTGGAATTTAAAAAAATTAAGCTTTGAGGGCTTATAAATGTGAACCCCTATGATTGTGAACATCAAGTCCTAAAACAAAGGAAAAAAAAGACATTTCTATTTTGTAGATGTGAAGCCAGAAGATTCTATGATTAAAATTGGATTCTTCAAGTTGTTTCCATCATATATGGTAGTCATTCAAAATTTGTCACGCAATAGAAGTACAAAGAATAACTTTAGTAGGAATTAGAAACCAATGAAATAATAACAAGGAAGGTCATTCTATTTTCACCATTGAAACTAAAATAAATAAATCCATATAGAAATGTACCACACAATGGATGACAAAAGTCATAACCTCTATTGGCTTAATCCTTTAGTGAGGGATAACTTTGCTCACTACAAGTACCAATAGAAGACTGAAAACAAATACATAAAGATGAAAAAGAAAAAGCGGCTAACTATCAATACCATGTATTAAGGAGATGCCTAGAAATAGATGTTAGAAGCATACACTTTGGAATGACAATTATATAATATTATAGGTATAAGTAAATATCAACTATTACAAGGGAAAAAAAACATGCACTTCATCTTTAAATCTATAAAATTAAAAAATGTTTTCTTAAGGAATCAACAAAATGTCTTTATCAAAGTATTACTAGGTTCTTTTCTTTCAATTCATTGTAAATGCATTTTTTAGCCAAAACATTGTTGATTTCTTAACCCCTAAAGTTCCGAGGCCTTTTTTCCATCAAAAACCACTCAAAATTGCCATTTCTATTGCAAAGAGCAAAAAACTTTTTAAAATGTTTTATTTTCATATCAAACTATACTAGACTAGTGTAAGAATGTGTGGAAGAAATTTCAAAAACTTTGACCACGTAGATTGCAAGATATTTGCATTTAAAGTGAAGAAAACAATTTTTGCACCTTGCTTGACTAAATTTTTTGGCTTTGAACCTTCTTAAATTAAAAGTTTTGCTCTACTGATTTTGTATTTGTAATTTTTTATGTTGAAATTGAGTTGAGAGTTTAGGAATTAAAAAAAAAAAAAAACTTAATTTCACTCATTAAAAATTTGTAAAGTAGAAGTAACCAAGTAGATTCAAGATTGAAGGGAAAACAAAACTGTTAATAGCTCTAAGATGGAATTGAAAGATGGTAATTTCAACAATGAGATTGTTCTAGCAAGAAATCTTAACCTTATAGAACTTTTTTTTTAATTGTGAAAATTGAGCTCAGAAGTGAATCTCACAAGTTATTTTTTCAAGAAGATGCTTTGATTGCCCAAAAAATAAGATTGTCTATAACTTTCACATACCAAATCCAAATGGAATGAATCAAAGCTTCCCACATATATATAAATATAATCTATAGGAAACTAATTTTAAAATTTTAAAAATTTAAGGGTTTGTAGGGATTTTTTTTTGCCCACCGAACTAAAATTTGGTCTTTTGTACCATAACTTTTGCTCCCATGCACCAATTGAAATAAAAATTACATTTCTAGAAAGATAATGTGCTTTTCTATCTTCACTAAAATTTTAGAAAATTATGACAAATATTGAAACCACATGAGCATACCTGAAATCCATTTTGTCCCTCGAGGTTAAATTTTGGCCATCCATATGATTTGATACAATGCATCCGACAAATCAAGTTGCCTTTATACACAATCATTTTTATCGGTTTTGTACATTGAAAAGAAACAACACATCAAACTAAAAAAGTTTTGAAGAGAAACACAAGCCTTTCTTTATTCCTTATTTACCATTAAAAACTAGAACAACGTTCAAAATACTTCATATCATTCATAGCATCCTACAAGAAATTGTTCATCCTCTTGATACATGGAATATCCTCGTGATATAGTTTGTTCATGCCCAAAGTCAATGATTTCCAAGATTCGTATATATATATATATATAACCATATTCATTATATTGAGACTTTTTGCAGATTTTGAGACAGAATGCTAGTTATTGTAAATTCATTTTGAAAAATATTAATTGAAACCAAAAATAAATAATTCTAAAATAGTGATTCTAAAAATAAAATTCTAAAAGTTGATATTGTTACCTATTTATAAAAAAATACTAATAAAGAGATAAAGCGGTTTATCTTTGAGTCAAAGGTAAAAATGAGACTGTGAAAAGTCTCAATATAACAAATATGGCCTTACATATATATATATATATATATATATATATATATATATATATATATATATATATATATATATATATATATATATATATATATATATATATATATGTGTGTGTGTGTGTGTGTGACTACAAAAAGGATAAGGTTTCCATTTAGCAACAGTTGAGCCTCAAAGGGAAGAGTTCATTTCTTTATTTGTCATGCATGTTCACAATATTGATAATTTTGTTTATTATTGGCTAAATAATATAAACACAATAGTTTAGGATGGAGACTTAGTCGACACACAATCAACTTTCACTCAATAATCAATCATCTTCATTATTGTTCACAATCAAATCATTGGCCTCACTATTTGGCTTTGTATGTTCTTCTCTTAAGTTTAAAGGTGAAGTATGCTTGAATTTAACAATGGAATTTAACAATTATTACTTCTTGTCTAGGACTATATTAAAGTGTGAAGCTCTTATTAACTGCAAAGTTACACCCAGATATTAAGATTTTCTTAAAAAGAATAAAAATTAACTTAGATTAGAAATATGATTTGAACTCAATCTCTAAAAGGTCAAATTAATCACAAAGGTCCTTGGCACTAAAAGACGTTTGTCATAAACCAGTGTTTCTATAAACACTCAAATCAACACTTTGTGTCTATCCCACTCAATCAAAGTTCAACTTGTTAAGCTCTCTCATTCACGATTTTTAGCATTAAAAAGAGGTATAATATCAATTTTATTAAATCAATGAAATTTCCATGGCTATGGCATTTTCTAAGTACTCATAAATCTATAATTGCCCTAGTTTTTAGATAAAACTATTCTTAGTTTCGGAGTCTCCAACTTGTTTAAACAAAAGTAATATTAAGAGGTATTGCTTATTTTATCTTTCAAAGATAATTGAAGGATAAATCCAATCATTACCTGTACACTTTTCATCCAAAACTTGCCAATGTACAAGGATTTGACTAACCAAAGGCAAAGTGCTAGGCACCTACACTTATGATTTGAAGATTTTATTTTATTTTTTTAAAGTACACATTGAGATTTTTTTCAATGGAGAAAAAGAAACCTATAAAATAGAACATCTAGAACATTTGAACCATAAACCCATTCCCGAGTCCTACATCTTTATTAAAAACCAACTTCTTCATAATGCAATTCCAATGATGTCAATTCACCTTTTGAGATCTTGATAGCTTTTTATGCCTTGAATTTTTACTTTTTGAAGAACAATATTATTTTATGTTTATAAACACTAAAATAAAGCTATTATCTTGCATTTCAAATATTCTAAAAAATTTAAAAGGAATAATTTTGAAATAATTTTTTTCCACTGATATTTATATACAAACTAATCAGTTATAACTTTTCATAACAAAGGAAGAAAAATTTCTAAAACAAACAAGAATGGATCCCGTTGTCACAATGCAAATTATTGTGCTATGTAAAAATATTTATTATTATTATTATAATTTTGATTGGATTTAATTGAGTTCACTCGAAGAAAATGAATAGGAAAAAGAAAGAAGGGATGTGGTGAGAAGCACGGTTTAGTTCAATGGTGGAGCTTATTAACCTATCTCCAGTGTCCTACATCTTGTCACAAGTTAAGAGGATAGGTAGTAGGCTGGTTGTAGAGATTTTGTGCATTATCACACTAACTAATAGTGCCAAACCACATGCTGCCTCTGCCACTCGACTAGTCTAGTCATTAGAAGAAAACTACAGATTTTGCACTGGAAACAACAAACACATCAAGTAGAATATGTTGAATTCACTGCAATTTTATTTTAGTGAGTGGGGCTTGAATCCAGACCCGTTGGAGCAATAGAAATTTAACCAACCAAGTTTGTGACTTGGCGATTGGTTTTTCTTTCATGAAGCTTTCATCACCTCCATTTAAAGACTATTTGATTCATTCTCTTAAATTTTTGTCTTTTGAGAGATTTTCACATTTGATTTGAATTTGGTTAAGTTGTTCAATAGAACGATGAAACTTGTTTTACCTTTCTTGTTGACCTTTGAGGTTTTGTCGCTTAAAGTACACATAGAGTTAAGGTAAAAATAAAGGTACAAATAGAGTTATAGGGGCTAAGCCAATCAATAAATAGGAAGCCATATGACCAATATTTAGACTAATGTGTCAAGGAAGAGGGCTCTAGCTTCTTCTTCCTTTTGGAGTTTTTTTTTAAGTGGTGCATTTGGAGATCTATATCAAGGAGTGTATTATGAATTTTGTAATGATAATATGGGAGATTTTTCTCCTTCTTATTGTGTTTTTAGAAAATCATGACTTGACTTATTTGGAGTTTGTATGTAAAAGTAGTTAATGGAGTGAAAGAAGGTCAACTGCCATAGAATTCAAGGGCAAAATTTTTGAATGCCCATAACAATTCAGCTAGAAAGCTTTTAGTTTTGAAATTTGGTGCAATTATATATTGAGTTGTTGGCTTTCGAAAGGTTGTAGAACCCTCAATTTGACGTTTCTATTTATAAGTTATACTTGCTGAGGTGAAGGGGGGTTAGTTGCCACCAAATTCTAGGGCAAAGATTATGATCACTTATAGAAGTTTTTTAGATGGTATTTAATTATGAAATTTGGTGTCAATGTGTATTTATTTATTAGCATTCTAGAGACAAAGCTATAACATTCTTAGTTTGGGGTTATTTAAGAAGTGAAAGATGTGAGTTTGAAAATAAAGGGGTGAAGAATTGCCACCAAATTTTGGAGAAGGGAACTTCAATTGGCTATAAAGGTCAGATAATAAGAGATTTGCTTCTGAAATTTGGAATGATTATAGAAGTTTGTGTTAGTTTTCTGAAAAGCTATCAAATTCTTGATTTAGAGTTTTGAAGAGGCAATGGCACTCATTTCTATGTTGTCTACATTTTCAAAGAATTTTAAACATTAGAGAAAATTTCAGGCCTCCAGAGGGCTACTCCACAACCCTCTGAGGTACCTTGAAATTTATTTTTTTTGGGCTGAAAATTCATTTTTTTCCTATTCCCGCCCAGCTGAAACTGCAGCGGTAGTGGCGCAGGAATCAAAATTTACGAGTAAAAAAAAAAAAAAAATCGCAATTTCTGACTGTTTTGGCGAGCAGTCAGCCAAGTTGACTGCTCACTACGGGACTGTTTTGGAGTGACAGGCCAAGCTCTGAAATAGCTTGGCTTGTCACTCCGAAGCAGCCCTCCGGAGGGTTGATATTTCTTCTAATGTGACTTGTATATGATTTATATAACTCCTATACAAATACACAATATTATACAATATTTATTACAAATTGTATATGATTATAAGGTATTATACGAGATTTATGACAAACCATATGTGATTATAAGGTATTATATAAAATATATACAAATTTTATGAGAATATATAGTATTAGACTTGACTTGTACAAACCCAATATATGGTAGTATATATCCATATTTTCATGCACTAGAAGAAAATAGCGTTGGAGTCAACAAAAAATCTACTTACTGTTTTCCTATTTTCATCGCAAAATTTTGCACTGGAAACAATAAAACATCAAGTAGATTTTGTTGACTCCAACGCTATTTTCTTCTCGTGATGTGATTATAGTTTCCTTCATGTTTTAGGCCAAATCTAGTTATAGCTAGAAACTCGATGTTTTTTTAAAGCAAACCCTCTCTATTCTACCTTAGAAAAGATGTAAAGATGATTGAAGCGGGGCTCCACTACACTAGTGCTACAAGCCTTCTTTAGTATGTACTCCCTCTGTCCCACTAAAAACCTCCAAAAACCTTGCCCATGAGGGATTAATTATATTTCATTGGAGAAAATCTGGGGCCTTCGGAGGGCTGCTCCACAACCCTCCGGAGGACCCTGAAATTTACTTTTTTTTTGCAAAAAAAACATTTTTTCCCCTATTTCCGCGCAACAGTTTCTGCTGTGACAGTGGCGCAGGAATTAAAATATACATATAAAAAAAAATATTTAAAAATTAAAAAAATTAAAAAAAATTAAAATTCCGATTTCTGACCGTTTCGGTGAGCAATGAGCCAAGCTGACTGCTCACCGAGGGCCAATTCTGCAGTGATAAGCCAAGCATTTTAATAGCTTGGCATGTCACTGCGAAGCAGCCCTCCGAAGGGCTGGTTTTTTCTCTAATGTTTAGTTTTTGTGCCAATGATACATACATTCTAGAACAAATTAATCTATCCCCTAGATCTATGCAAAATCTCCAACTTAGGCACCATCGTTTAGGCACCCAAATCTATATGGAAAGTGTCATATTTAAGCATTGTTTATAAATGCCGCCAGCTTGTCATTTCTTATGATTTAAGGGTTAGTGGCAACAATGGGATTGTAGAAATATATGTTCCCAACCTAAATACCGCATATACAAAACCTGGCCCCATTCATGAACAAATCTCCATAGCGCCAAAGTGGTCCTCAAATCCATTGTCAACACAACTATTTGACAAAGCAGCAAGAACAATGTGCCTCATATGGGCAAGGCCAAGCTTGCTAGGAGTGAAATGTTCCTTGATTGCTTGCCACTTACTCCCACAAAGTCATGCAATACAGCCAACGCTTACTCAATGGTCAAAATCAGTAAATGGAAGTTTTTAGTGGGACAAAAATTGTGCTTCATTTGGAGGTTTTTAGTGGGACAGAGGGAGTAGTAGTTAGGAAGGATAAAAATTTGGAGCTTCGTTCTAAATTTTGACCTTGGGAAAAATAAAGGAACAAATTCTTTGTTGTAAATGATAATATTTTAAAAACTTGATTCACATTTGGAATCCTAAACCCTCAATTAGGTCATAGAGTTTGCACAATATAAAATTAACAACCCAAAATAGGCGTCAGATTTTTTAGTCCATGGCAAGCGAGGGAAAAATAAAGAAATTCTCACCCTTCCTTGAAAGGCTCGTAACCCTCGTTTAGACAATTCCCTCAAGAGTGAAGATGCTGGAACAACAGCGACCGATGTGAACGAAACAAGAGCCCGAGGCGGTGTTTCTGCGGGCTACGAGACAAATTGCATCTTCCACTTGGGATGTTTCTGCAGGCAAAGCACAAAATAACTTACACACCACCACCACCATCATTCTCCTTTGCTTCGGATTTTTTTTTGTAGAATTTAAATTTTCAAAAACCTTACACAATTACGGACCAGTAATTCCAGTGGGCCAGAGTGCCAGCGGCCCTCCTTCACGTGGCCCTCGACGCCATCCACTCAACTGACTATCCTAAATTCCTAAAATATCCTATCATCGCCACCATCGAGGCATCGACCCCCAAAATCACACCAGCTGCTCGCCACAATTCGCAGTTTCTTTCGGGTTTCTTTTTGGCATCGACATGTGCAGACGACCGCCCATTTTAGGCTTCGCATCCTGCGGAAGCATATTCGCAAAGGAGACTCAACAGTGGACACCAGCATGGGACTCACTCCAGCATCCCGGAACCACTGGGAGCTTAATTACTGTTCAGTTAGGGCTGGTCCAAATGTGCTGAGGGCATGCAATTCGAATCATGGAAAGATTCCGTTCCTACTAGCAACTACTGTACTTGCAACTAGTTAGTTGAAGGAGCCGATGCCCCCGCCGATGCCATATCTCCAGGTATCTTATCTCTTGCAAAATTCGCATCTGAAACTGTGGAATTTCCACCCACGTAGTCGGAATTTACACCGTCCATTTCAAAGAAAAAACAAACAAAACAAACAAAACAAACAATGGAATTTCCAGCTTGTGTGGATGAGAGTCCACAGTTGACACTTCAGTTCGATCCCGGAACATTTTGGGTGCAGTAACTGTGCTTCGACAGGTCCCATATTAGCTTACAATACGATATTTTACTTGAAAGATTACATTCTAACAAACAGTGTAACTATTTGCAGAGGAAGGAATAGCCATTTCTTTTTCAATAGCTGTAACTATTTCAATATGACGAGAGAAATCCAAAAATTCCATAGACCCAACTGAATGTTGGAATCCGTCACTCCAACTGAGTAATTTCACAGCTTGAATAGAGACCACAATTCCATACTCAAGTTGCGCAAGTCCCTCGGGGCTCCACTGTGGTATTGGATCCATGCACTGCGGGATTTCTCTGTTGACAATTTGATAATCGATTTGATAAACTATGAATCCCTGAACCATGTTCGGGGCCAGATGACTATTCAATCATTGTGCAAGAATGATCTCGATTGTTGTGATAGGCAGCGTTTTGACAGTCAGTTCCATAGTTTTTTTGTATTGTGAAACTTTTCATAGATACATCAACATTATCTTGGGGAAAGGTTTTCAGAAAGATGCAAGAGAGTCCCAAACCTTGTAATTTGCTCTTGAGGTACAAAAGCGGCAATACCATATTCGAGTATGGCAAAAGAGGAATCAGTAGTGAAGACTGGAAAATATTAAATGGATCCAACATGGCGGAGTCTTTGCGGAAGTCAGTCATGTGGCCAATGAGGCAGCCGTGACGCTTGGGTCACCGTTTCAGGAGCACAAAAGGGCCGGACCCAGTCTCTACACGATTAGGTAAATCTTGTCCGTTCGATTCCCGTTCATCTTGTCCGTTGGAATCCCGGTCATCTTGTCCGTTAGGTCCTGTCTGCGTGGACGGCCGTCCGTCTACTCTCCAGTCTCCACTTGACTTGCTTCTTTGTGTTCATTCGGTTTCACCGCTGGTGCATGTCAACGCTATGCTCATTAGCAATGAGGACTCCCTTTTGCATCCTTGAAAAGGCGACCTCTATAGTGAACAAAATTGTCTTATATGGCTCTTCAGCCAATCCCAATCCTTGAATTAATTGATAAGTCTTTCTCAAATATCTAGCAAAGCATGATACCTTCTCACTGTAGGGAGGATCATTGCCTGGTTGTACAATGTAATGTGCGGAGCCGTTTTTTTTGCTATGCTGTAGGGACACCCCTTTTTCCTCTTACTCATAATTCTTGGTTCAAATCTTTTACCTTCTTTTGAGCTCCAATGCACTATAGGATGCGCTACTAAGTCACATCATTTAAGCATGTACAATATACTCATTGTGGTTCCTTTGGTTGTTGCACATGTTTAGACCGATCCGTTTCATAATATTTTTTATTACAATAGAATGGCAAATTTGGAAGTTTTTCACATATATTTAGTCTACTCATTTTTTAGTAAAAAAAAGACACATTGTAGATAGGTACGCAAAGCAAAAACATGTAGCTTTCTATTGCTGTTCCCTAGCTAGAAGACTGTATTCGATCTTTTGGATTCTATTGTAGTTTTTTGAACTCCCATTAGGAAAACTTTGAACCCTCAATAAGCCCCCCAATATGTGACAAGGCAAGCTATTATTTGGAGACTAGGCATGCTAGCATGAGTACAAAAAAACTGACACAAATCTATCTCTATCTTGTATGAAGTAACTTCGCTAGGAGCCAAGTTATATGACTTGGAGTGTGCTTGTTTTATCCTTTTATAATCCTTATGAATCAAAGACTGAGGTACCTCAAGGAATGGTACTTGCAGGCTATAGTGGTGCTTGTGACATGTGTATTGCAACAATATAGTATGTGAATAGTACTTGCAAGCTATCCTAGTGCTTGTGACATGTGTATTGCAGCAAATAAAATATGTGAATAAATTCATTGGTCAACATCGGGGGTACTTTAGACATTTGAACAAATAGTGTAATTTATAATTTACAATCCAATATATGATGATGTACCCACAACTTCATCCAATGTACTTACAACTTTCTCCAACTGTGATTGGCCACAAATTAAACTTCCATGATTGCACTAAATTCAAAGGGTGGGCAAAAATAGGGAATTGATGATTTATTTGTAGTAGCAACTACATGTTTTAGGATCCTTTTTGAGACTTTGGAGGGGGCTTTTTGAGGGTTCAAAATTTTCTTAATGCATACATGATTGCAATGGTAATCCAAAAACATCCTTTCATATGGTCAAATAATGAAGGATCCTTTACCCTTGTGTAGAACCGTGTGGGATGTTCTTAAAAGTTATAAAAAGGTGACTATTCAATCTAATTCCACCCCTTTGAACCCCAATTCCACTCCCTTTACAACATTAGAATGCAAAAAAGATTCAACTATGCTCCAATAATAGGAGGGGAGTGCATAATTGAGTGGACCACTTTCTAAAACATAGTGTTGTTTTCAATATAACCTTTGCATTGCAATCCACATTGAAGATAATTTACTACACAGTCATTGTAGCTATACATTTGAACATACATTTTCAATTTGAATGCAAAAGCAACTATGTAATTATTTAAAAGGTTTTTTCTTTAAATAAAAGAGTTGTAGACTTTTAAAGATGAAGTATAAATTTTGAAAATTCCATATAGCATTGTGTAAAAGTCTATTTAGAGAAGAGAACACTCTTCTTATTGTATTAGTGATTCATCATGTGTTATAATGTAGATTGAGGTGCCTAAAAATTATATTGCTTAACTTGGTATTGATCTTAAAATAGTAGTTAAATGGACTTATTAGAAAAAATTTGGGCCTTGTGGAGGGCCGTTTGACTTTCGCCAACGATGCAATAATAGTGAATTAAAAAAAATTAAAAAAAATTAAATTTATTAAATTTATTAACCCCTAAATGCCCGAGGCACCAAATTTTGGTGTTGATAATACTTTGAAGTTAAATAAACCTTAATCAAGTTGCTTTTTTTAATAGTTTATATTTTAAAAAATCTTTTTGAAGTCTAGTTTTAGCATCAAAAATCTGATTTGAAAAATGATTGATTATGATTTTTCTATTCAAGATTTTGTGCAAGGGTGTCCATCGCAATCTTGACTTTCCATAGTGTTGAGGGCTCTTAGAAATGAGTCTCAAATACACTCATTAGAGAAAATTTGGGGCCTTCGGAGGGCTGTTCTACAGCCCTATGAGGTACCCTGAAATTTACTTTTTTTTGGCAGAAAAATTTTTTTTTTCCCTATTTCCGCGTAGTAGAAACTGCAGCAACAGTGGCGCAGGAACCAAAATTTACGAGTAAAGTAAAAAAAAAAAAATTAATCTTAAAAACATTATTTAAATTTTTTTTTTTTAAAAATAGCGATTTCTAACTGTTTCGGCGAGCAGTCAGCCAAGCTGACTACTCATTGTGGGACGGTTCTGGAGTGACAAGCCAAGCATTTTAATAGCTTGGCTTGTCACTTCGGAGTAGTCCTCCGGTGGGCTGATTTTTTTCTAATGTAAATCTTGGAGAAAAAATCACTCTAGAAATTCATGTAAAAAAATTGTAAAGTAGATTTTGTGAAGTATTAATTGACTGGAGTTGTGCATGTTAGGCCCTTTAACCTTATATTTTTTTAATGACCATCTTTTTAGATTTGACATGTGAAAAGAGGATTGAAAGACGGACTTTTCATAGTTTTAACACCCTCATGATCAAATATTAAAATCTTTTAATCCATATGTGATATTTTTTTTCCTATGTGATCTCTACCATGTCTAGTTTCATTTCTACAATTAATATTCAAAAAATAATAATATAACTTATCAAAATGTTGGCTTTTTGTTCAATTTAGAACAAATTCCAAGAAGCTCAAAAAAGGCCTTGGGCATTTAAGGGTTAAATGGGCAATTTCATTAAAATGGCGATATTATTTTAAAATGGCATGAAAACAGTTAAGAACGACTGTTGTAAATCTATACCTGTCTTAGATGGTTCAAAAAGGCTATTTTGAAATATATACCTGTCCTAGATGGTGAAAATGGCAAACCGTCAAAGTGACACTTGGAATACCACCATTTTAATGAAATTGACCATTTAAGCGCTAATCTAATAGGGCACACAAGCATTAGAGAAATTTTCAAGCCTTTGGAGGGCCGCTCCATGGTCCTCCGAAGGACCCTGAAATAGTGTTTTTCGGGGCTGAAAAAATGTTTTTTGCCCTATTTCCGCGTAGCAATTCCTGCTGTGACAGTGGTGCAGGAACCAAAATTCGCAAGTAAAAAATTAATAATAATAATATTAATTTTTAATCTTAAAAAAATATTTAAAAAATATTTAAAAAAAAAAAAAAAAAAAAATCTACGAAATCTGACTGCTCCGACGAGCAGTCATACACTCTGACTGCTCACCAAGGGCACTTTTCTAAGTTGACAGGCCATGCATGAAATAGCATCATGGCATGTCAACTTGAAGCAGCCCTCTCGTAGGTTGAGATTTTTTCTAATGGTTGATAGAAACTCACAAGATTCTCTGCAACAAGATTTGGACATTTGCACATTTGCACATTTGCACATTTGCATATAATCAAACGGCCTTCCAAAGGGCTAGAATTTTCTCTATTGTTTGAAAGGGCTTCTAATCAATAATGAAGATTGAATCTATTTCAAATTGTTGGCATTTTCAAGATTTAGGGCAACAAGATAGGTGGATGATGTCATTAGGCATTTTATGGCAAGAATCATTGTAGGATTCTCTCCAATGCTTATCCTATCATTAAAGAAACTTTCAACCTTGTGGATGGCCATTTGACTCCATACAAATGTGCAAATGGAGAAAAAATCAGCCCAAATCTTGTCATAGAGAATCTTGCCAGTTGGTGTTAGCTTGTGTAAACCGTCAGATTGGTGATTAAGAAATTATCATTATTATTATTTTAAATTTTAAATTAAATTTTTTTTCATTGTTATTACACCTCGGTTGAAAGTCAAACGGCCCTCTGTAAGGCCTAGATTTTTTGTAATGTACCACCTTGTGTCTTTCTCCAGATCATTGTGTTTACTTTTTTGTACAAAATTTTTTTGGTTAGCCTTATAGTGAGTTATATTGATATGGACTTATGCCAAATCTGCTTGTAGAATATTACCAATTTAATAAATTGATATTGAACACTTTGTAATTTATTTTCATATTTTAAAGTACAGACATTCCTTTCCTCCACAAGCATAATTCTTGATTCAATTTTCTACTTTCTCATTAAAATATTAAATTTTTTTCCTATATACCAAAAGATGCATTAAGAAGATTCTATAACATTATTCAACAATAGAGATGCTTAGGTGTCATTTGAGTCCATGCATTAGAAGATAATTTGAGCTAACAAAAAATGATTAGCATTCTTGTTTTGTATAATTGTTCACTTGCTATTAGTCTCTCATTTATTCTCCTAGTTCTATCAATTTATTAATGACAAATTGTCCTCTAAACTTGACCTTCTTGACCTTATAACATGATAAATATGATCCTTCATTGAAATAGCTAGACAAGTCCTAGAGAATAATCCAATTGAAACCTCTATTTTGATTGTAGTATTTAGAGCTTCTAATACTTATTCTGAACCTTAAAGGATATAGTCTATGGCGGAGGTATTTAGCCAAAAATGATCTACACAAAATAGTGAAATTAGGTTGCCTTAATAATTAGGTTGCCTTACTTCAAGAAAGTTACTCTACAAGCCATCAAAGTCAACAAATATTTCTAGAGATACTTCCATTTGTACACATGGAGGTCCATGAGTCCCAAATACAACAATAACTAATTAAAAAGTAGTGCATTCTTGTACATTAAGAGGAAATATTTATATAGTGTAGAATGTCGAGAAATTAGTGTAGGACGACCTAATTTTACTATTTTGTGTAGTTGTTGGATGAATAGGCATTAGAGAAAATCTAAACTCTCTAGAAGGCTCTTTGACTTTAGCCAGTAGTATAAATACAAAAAATTTAAAAGAAATTGTTAAAAAAATCTTTAAATTGAAAAATCGCAATTTGACGTGGCATCTAATGTAATCATGTGGTTCATGATTCTTTTAAGTTAATCTTTTTTTAATCCCCCCACAATTTTTGCTATATTTGCACCATTGGCCAGAGTCACAAGGCACTTTCTAAAGTCTAGATTTTTTCTAATGTGTGTTTGTCATTTCTAATCCTCCGGCATCCTTATTGAGTTAAAATTGTGGGCAAATTCCGACATTTTGAAATATGTCATTTTTAAGAATATGACTATAGAGAATTGAACAAATACTAAGTGATTCAATCATTCACATCCTCAGGATCAACATATTCTCATGTGTAAGATTTTAGGGTGACGAGATTGCCTCCGTGGCTATTACGGCAGTGTTTCCTCCCTTCAATTCTACACGGAAATATATGATGCTTGTTTTACCCAGGCATCCTGGGGGCAAACAGATTCTGCCCAAAATTATCCTAATTAACTACAGTGAGTATATTCTTGCTTGTGGCATGTTCACTCACATCCAGGTCCTGGAATCCATCCCTGATTCGCTTGGTCTTAAGCGGAAGCAACAGCAATAATGGTGACCATGAGGAATCTGCTTAATTCCACCAGCTGCTACAGCTCCTGCTCGGAGCATATTTAATCCACATTTAATCGGACTTGGAGTTGACGCCCATAAATTGTGCCTCATCCTTCTTGTGTCCTTCCGAATTGCAAGCAGTCAGCTCAGGATTTCCTGAAACGTCAACAGGCGGAATTTCAAGGACTTTGGTCCTTGTCGCTGGGCGTGTGCCGTGGCTTTGAAACATGAATCTAAGTTAAGCTTAGCCCCACATTGCTGTATCGGTTCTAGTTTCACAGGCGGAATTTTCCAGGACTTTGATCCTTTCTAGCTCGGCGGGCGTGTGGCTTTGAAACATGAATCTAACGACACATCGCTGTATCGGTTCTAGTTTTCAGAGTTTTGTGTCGATGAATATCACAATCTTGGGCGCCGAGATTCGCGCCTATCTAACAAAATTTGAGATACATGTGTGATGAAAATGTCCAAGTTGGGAACCTGGCCTGCATCAATCGGCAAGCATTGGACCTTGTACCCAGAGTATATTTTTCACATTGTGAGCTCAGTATGTGCTGGCTGGAGTGAATAGTACTGTACAGTCTGTAGTGAAGGCTCGATTTTCACGCACTGGCTTTCAAATCTCCAGTGAGTGTAGGCCAATTGCATTGACATGATTTTTGTTTCTTCTGAAATTCTCCGTACTTCGGAAGCTCAAATCTGCAGATCGGTGATACGTTGAAGGTACGCTGAAGCGGTTCTGTAGCCTCACCTGAGCAACTTGCAAAGATCTCCGATGTCCACTAGTCAGTGATCTAGCTTGCAAAGAAAGTTCAAGCAACCTGCGCTTTTTTCATTCTTTAATTCAAAACCAATTTCTTTTCAAAAACAGCTGGTTTCAGTCATTCATCATTGCGCGAGTGCGTGACAATGCCCCTTCAATTTCACAACGGGCGCTCTTGCTAATGGCGAATTAGTGCAACCAGATTTGCGCACTGCAAATTAAATTAATCGTTAATTTTATTATGATTCTGGTGCCAGAACTTTTGACCTTCATCCTCTCAAAGCTCTAAACACTCGGAAGAGTACTGGTATAGGGAATTTTGTTAAAATGGCGATATTCTATACACCATTTCCAGACTGCGCAGTCTAAACCGCAAAAGTGTCATCTAGGAGAGGTATAGATTTCAGACTATGCAGTCTAAACCGAAATTGAAAGTGCCAAAGTTTGTAGAATGGAGCCATTTTAATGAAATTCCCCATCAATTCAGATTTTTGTTTCGGAAATAGACTTCCATTTCAATGTAGATTCATGTTTTAAGCCGCATTCCCTAAAATTTTGAAAGTGCCCTTCTCATTCCGATTCCAAACAATTTAGTCTTGAACCTCTTAAAGATGACTTTCTTTTTGATCAATTTGATGAAATTGAGGTAGATAATAGATTTGTATACAAATTAAAAATTAAAAATGTGCAAAAATTAAAAAATGGATTTTGAAGTTAATCCTAAAATGTTGGAGCCTATCATCATGAGGTCAAACTTTAATCCTATGATGTTGAACATTGCGGCTAGTCACTAAATAAGTGTCCGATTGGATGACTTCACCTAAGACTATAGGATGGAAAAAAATGTTTTTTCATCTAATTTATTTTGTGAAAGTTGCTTGAGTACATTTTCATTGAATAGTATTGTAAATTCTCTTATTATGGCATTATTGACTTTTCTAAAGAAAAAGGTACTTAATCCATGGATCCCCCTTGTAGTGTATTTTGGCCATTTCTTTCTATTTACTCTTAATGTGAATTTTAGCCATAAAAGTGATATTTTTTTAAATTGAGTCCAACTAAAGAAATCAAGCTTATCAAGTTCAAGTTTTGCTCCAATAGTAATTTTCAATATTTTATAGCAATATGAATTTGGGGCCTATAATGATGGTTTTTATTTTTAATTTTAGAATGATACTATAACTTTGCTTTACACCATGATGCTATAAACTATAATATATATCTATGGTGAAAATTTTAGATTTTCAAATATAAATTTGTATTTGATTTCAAATTTCAAATTTCAATAATTTCAAATTTTCTCCAAAAAATTTGAAAATTTTAAGACTTGTAGTAGACATATGATTTCATCTTTGAAAAATAAATATAGATTTTTTCATTCATATCTAGTTCCAAAATGGCAACAAACAAAGTGATGGATAGTAAGGTTTGAAATCAGTGGTCATTGGTTCAAACTTCCAAAATTAAGACCCTCCACTCTAGATGCTCTATTTTGCCATTGAAAATATAGTCTTTAAAAATGAACTCACATGTCTTTTACAAGTGATAAAAATTCCTATAATTTTTAATAAAAATTTGAAATTAATATAAAATTTTCAAGGAAAAAGTGAAGAAAAATTCATATGAAATGCAAAATAAGCTTAAAAAATCCAAAAATTTCACTATAGGTTTAAATTATGGTCTTCAATATCGTGGGATAAACCAATTTTCTATGTTGTTCTATGATTAGAAATTCACTAGACCATGGTAATGGACTGAAAGTTCAAATGACAACAAAAAAATTTCAAACTGAAGTAGAAACTAGACTAAATAAACTTAAATTCATTAGTAGGTCTTAATTTTTTTTATTAAATCATTCTAATAGGTAAAATTTAGATCAAGAGCAAAGTATTGTCAAATACATTAAAAAGATATCCATTATAATCCTTGGATATAGGGCGGACTTCCATGTAGAATCGGAATCAAAAAATAATTTTTAAGTATTCTAGAACTCAAATTGCTTTGGATGACTTCCATGGTGTTTACACTTCTAAGCTTTGCCTTGTTGTTAAACTATATAAGCAACCAAAAAGTTCAAGTCCAATGTCAAAATTATTTTTTTGGAAGTTAGAATTTAGAAACTTGCCTCCCATATTTTTCATAGGCCTCTCCCTATGATTGTGCCGGCCAATAATTCCAATTATCAGCTTGCAAATGTTGCACATGCACTTTTATAGAGAATTCCAAAAAATCTTTTGTCGTTTATATAAAGTTTAGGCAATTTCCGGACATAGAAGTCTATCCTTAGCATCATCTTCTCTAGAAAATTTTGTAGTTGCTCAATAGTAGTCTAAATTGGTGTCCTTGCTATTTAAGAAAGTCACCAAGTGAAAATCTTGTCTGGAGGGTTAAAATTTTGAAAAAAAACATAATATTGAGGAATCCATTTGGTGACTCGCCCACTAAGATATCCTCACCGGCCTTTTGCAACACCAAACGTTTAGCTAGAATAGAATTCTTCATAACCACTAATTGATCCAAATATAACAAAAAATTTGCTCAAACTCAACATTAGTTTTCAAAAGGAACCAATGGAAGTTGAAGATTATTTGAAACAACCAATGAGAGTTGAAGGATTTTGTACACCAAGGAATCAAGGATGTTTGATTAAGGGTAGTCTAATGTCAATAATATCCCATAAGCTCACCTTTGAAAATTTGTAGTATATTCATACAAACTCTTTGAAAATCGATTGCATTTACTTTTATTTTCATTTCCTAACTTCACAAATACTGATACAAATTATGTTTAGAATTGCTAGTTTGAAAAAAGTGTTTGTTTTAGGTGCGGAGACCTTAATGAGGGCTTTCCACTTCCGAGAGTTACATGCACACTCCACAAACTCTCAAAAACAAATTGGATGAAAATCATCCGCTTTTCAGTAATAACCAGCTGTGGTTTCACCATTCATCAGGCCCTTTTTGGTCTGCTGGTCGGGCTCGCCTGCGCGGGCGTTTCAGTGTTAAAGGATTTAGAGTTGCAGTAGCCTGCCACTTTGACTCCTTGTCTCCAGAGTGCCTGTTGAGCGGCGCTGTGTTTGGGTTCGAATTCCCCATACAGAAGCTACTTGGCTGGTTAAGTTTGCAGTTTGTGGAAGAGGATTGGATTTGTAAGGCGAACTCACGAGGACGGTGATGTTTTGATCAGTACATCGACGATTTCGGTTGGGAGGCTGAGACCTTGCGTACAGACCTTGCGTGAGAGCCTTTGGCTTCTTCGTGTTGTTGCAACAGTTGGGGTTTGCGAAGAGGCAACAGCAGGTATGCCAATCAGGGCATGCTTTGGGAACATCCTAGCTGCTTGTTGTTTTGGTTCGCATTTGCCGGCCTGCAGTCAGTTTGATGTGATCGAGTGAGCGAGTCATGCATGTTATCAGCTCGATCACTTCGAATTTAGACCCCGTGCACAGACATCAGACTTGTGCTCGGGATATCCCTTACAAGGATTAGTAGACAATGGTATTCTTTACGAATGACAGCCAACGGCGTAGTTTCGAGATCTTGGCCTTCACATTAGACGTCAGCGTAGACAGTGAGCAAGTGGAAAATGGCTCTGTGCCGCTGAGAAATCTAGACACAGGCGAATTTGGATGAGATTCCATTTGCTTCGGCAGGGTTACACGGTTTGGGAGAGTATGTTGAGTGGCGAAGGGGCTGCTTCGACATCTTTTGATTGTGTCCTGTGCAGACTTCGGAGACCTTAGTGAAATTAGGTCGAATTGGGATTAGTATGGAGTGAATCGTTGCATAGTGTTGTGGTCTTGTTGTCAGTTCATTCTGGATTTGCGTGCTGTTGTCCTTGGAAGATCTGAAACGTTTCACGCCCTAGCATGTTGTCGTTGGTGGTTGGTATGGAGCTCTTTTTGTAATTTTGTATTGACAAGAGATTGTGCCATTTCAGATTCGTTGATAACCTGGGCTTCGGCCATGTCCTTTGAATCGGAAGCTTCATCAAGGAGACAGAGGATGGAAAATCAGTCAAGTGCCTACTTCCTTTCCTTTCTTCAAAGCATTATTCCTAGCTCGAGATAGACACTATCGTGGTCGAACCTTCTGCCTCCTTCTGAACCAATGGAACAACCCAGTCCAAGAACGTTGGATGCGAGGAGCTTTGTTTGATGAAGTGAGGTGAACTGTGGTGGGAGGGTTTCGGAAGTGTTCTGACGCCCCCCCCTGGCTTAGAGACGGAGGTGGCGACTGGAATTATTTCTCATACAAGTGGGGAGGGTTCTGAAGGACTGTTGTAAGCTGCGATGATGATGGCCTCAGCGTGCAATACCTCTAAGTGGATGTCGTATCTGGCGGAGGGTCTGCTGGCGGAGGAGGAGGTTCAACCCTCCAATCCCTTTTTCTGGCACCCTGTCGAGCAGGTCGAGCAGGTCGATTGCAGGTATGCATGCCTGGCCTTTCTCGCTTACTCAAAGATAGCCCCCAACATACGAACGACAGATGTGGGGGTAGCCTTCAAGTTTCAGGGTCTTTGCATATGCTGGACTCTACTGGCCATGGCAAACGGAAAAAATTCTTTTGGTACACAATGTCGGTGCTACCGCTGTGGACTTGGTTGAGTGCCCTGGTGTTAAGCCAGCTCTCTGAACTCAGGGAGAGACTCACTTCTGTTGAAAATGGTGTCATGGTAATTTATCCTTTGGAATGGGACATAGACATTTTAGTGGGCTGTGTATTCTTCGCTGTGTCTTCCCTGTTTTGGACATTTGCTTTTGCCAATTGCGGGATCCTGTCGTGGTAGACCGATTGTGAGAGCTGTCTTCGTTCACGAATTTTGGCTTACGGATGATGGTTGGGGAAACGCATATGACGCAGCTGATGGTCTCTTTGTTATTTCTTTGTGCAGTATCGACAATGAATGTTCGAAGGGAGAGTCGGATGTACCCGAGAAAAGCTGTTCCAGGAAAAGGTTTGTGAGCCTTCACTCCGTGACCAATTTCCTAATTTTTTGCTTTAACCACGCGCTCTAAACCGTCGTCTCAATTGTGTGTATGTAAGATGTCTTGCATGTCCGTCCCATTTCTTGTCTTTTTCTTCTCGGAGTGTCGACTGACAGTTTTTGCACTCAGGTCTCGAGAGGAGGCTTGCAGTGGTGCCGGCAACAAAGCATGCCGTGAAAAGAAGCGCCGTGATCGCCTCAACGACACGTTTATCGATTTGAGCGCGGCACTGGAACCAGACAGACCGCCCAAGACTGACAAAGCGACTATATTGGGTGATGCTGTGCGTATCTTGACCCAGCTTCGTACCGAGGCTCAAGGGCTCCAAGAGTCTAACGATCAGTTACGCGAAGCTATCAAGGATTTGAAGGTATACAACAGCTCTTGTGGTTACCGGCTATGTTGTTGAATGCATATCTAGTACTTGGCCTGATTGTGACTGAGCGCTTTCTATCTTATGTGCGCTTCTATCTTATGATCCACTACAATCTATTATTCACTTGTAACGTATAAGTGAAGGATTCAAGGCACTTAATAGTTTTGAGGTTTTGAATGATCTTGGACCTTACGATATTTTTTCTCTTGGTTTTGCGTAGAACGAGAAGAATGAGTTACGTGACGAGAAGATACGGCTGAAGGCGGACAAGGACAGGTTAGAGGCGCAAGTGAAGGCCTTCACTCTTCCCACTGGGTACTTGCCGCACCCTGCGGCTGTGCATGCAGCAGCTGCATTTGCAGCTCAGGCACAAGCTGCACAAGCTGCAACATCAAACAAGGCTGCGCCAATGACTGGGTTTCCTGGCATGGCGATGTGGCAATGGATGCCGCCTTCTGCTATCGACACTTCCCAGGACCATATCTTGAGGGCTCCAGTGGCCTAGAGCCGAACCCTGGCGAGTCTTTTTGTTCTCTTCAGCGGGTCGAGTTTTCTGTTTCCTTGGTCTTGTGTAATCTGTATGGAGGGGGTTCAATTTTCTGGTGGCCAAATTTGGACAACGTCAGAGGAGAAGAGGTGGCAAGGGAGCGTACATGAGTTTCAGCTCTTTGCACTTTGGACTCTGTGAGCGTCGCCAACTCGGTTAACCATGCGACCTAGTTGCCTGGATCACACTAGACGTCTTTGTATTGCATTGTGCATCAATGGAAAGAACTTTGCCTTTCCTTCTCAAGGATCTCTTTCTCAAAATGTACAGAAGCTTTAAATCCTTCTGCCTGGGGGTTTGGTATTCTAAGCTTAGGGCAGGAGTTAGAAGGAGACCATACTAGCTAGCTAGTAGGCCCTCTGTCAAAATATGTTTCTGTAGCCAGGATGTCATGTAGACATACTGTATGTAGGGTGGGTTTTGGGTGTTCCTTATCCTGAGGAATCCCCATTTTCCTTTCCTCAAGCATTGCAGGAGTACAAAGTGTGCTTGGAACGGCCAGGGCGAATCTGGACAGATTAGGCGTCCTTTTTGTAGAGATTAAGTTACTATGGATCACTTTCTTTTGTGATTCTTTCAATCAACAAAGACATAAACTTATTCCATGCATGAAACCTCTGCAAGATTTTGTCCTTTATAAGTCATGGTGGGGTGTTCCAAGAAGTCAGTCCTTTGGTGAACCTCCTTATCTTTCATTCGTGCTCTGATTTCGAAAAAAAAATTCAATGAAGAGTACACTTCGCGAATTACCATTTGCCTCATAACAAAAGTAGCAAAAATCAGGATAAAATTCAACTGTGGCAACATAACATTGTTAACTAGCAATGGTCCTCCAGTCCTTCCCCTCCTCCCTGAGAAGGTATTATGCTTTGGTATTTACGTGGGAGAGGATTAGTCGGGGTAGACATGGAAGGGAGGTTTAACCCCTTACGGCGTGAGTTCTTTCTTGAATTTTTGCATATTTTTTATTATATCTTTATAAATGTTTATATTATTTACCTCAATTTCATTAAATTCATCATACACACTAGAGTTAATTGTAAAGTTCGTCCCTGCATTTGAGGCCAGGTGTCGAAGGAAGGTTTAACTAAGAATAGTACAAAAGAAACAAGGCACCAAACTCCATCAGACCTGAGTTTTGATGCTCGGGCGAGTTTGGTCCTGTGTTTTCCCAAACTTCGGCTTCTGGTCCCGCGTTTGCTCACTTCACGATTAACTCAAATGTATGGTTTTCAAAAAATCAAGCATTGATTTGGATGAATGAAAAATCTGTGGTTAGGAAAGTCCTTTGGAGGGTCTCTGTTTATCATCCAGATTTTGGACATTGCTTCCACTTTTTTCTGCTATGCATAGTTATTATTATGAGACTAGTACCATTGTCTTCTTGACAAGTGAAAGGAGATTCCAACACACCAAAGACTACAACACTTGGATACCGTAGCCAACCCCAATCCTTGAACTAACTGATAAGTCCCTTGGAGGCATCTAGCAAAGCGTAATACCTTCCCAGCATGCGGTGGAGGACCGGATTGCCTGCTTATACAAGGTTGTGTGTAGATGTGGAAGCGGCTACTTTTGACGATTTGGACCTGATTTTAAACACTTCCGAGTTTCTTCATATTTCGTCTTTCGGCGACTAGCTTTCGGAGAAAGTTTCTGTCTATTGTTTTCGCTGAGGGCCAAATTAAAAGCAGTTGTACTGACGAGTACCCCCACCGGAATCCAACATTGAATTGAATCCTATCGTAAGGTCCGAGTATTTGTCTAGACTCTACAGTAGACCATCCTCAACCTCATTGGTGACGCATTCGATCTCACATCTGTGGGAGGGAGTGCCCAACAAACGAATGAATGCGGGGAGAGCTTTTGTACCTGAGTGACTTGAGCACAATAAACATTTGTGACATACGGGGAAATGGATGAAAAAAATAGACTGAATGACCAAGTTGTAAAATTGGAGGAGTTCCACAACTTTGGCACTGCACGAAATAAGAATGATCTGTACCACTATACCACTCTTAGATTTCAGAGCTTTGTGTTCATTTGTGTCACAAAATTTTGGTGCCTAGTATCACATCAAGTTCATGAAATAGTGACTATGTATTTGAATAGAACCTATTGTGTCATGAAGTTTTATATCAATCATTGAAAAGGTACTTATAAGTCCAGTTAATTTTGACCCTATTATGATGAATATTGGCAGATTCACTAGGGGCTTTTTTGCGTTTCCCTGTCTCACTTTCCCCTATGTGAGCAACAATTCTACGACTTTTCCTTGTGTCATAGGATTGTGATATAGGAAAAGTCACAGCATTGTCGCTCACACAGGGGAAAGTGAGACAGGGAAACGCAAAAAAGCCCCTAGTGATTGGCCCATTTTGATCCTTGCCTAAAATTTGTATTGATTGAATATGAGAGCCAAAGTATATTCAACAGTGTATACAAAGTTCAATTTTGGATGCACCTGCCAAATCAACAATACAAAAATACATACTTATATTCATACAATGTCCAAAAAACTACATACTAGAAAAACAACTTCAAGGAATCTTCTTCATGGAAATTAAAAGATGCCCAAGATAGCAACCTTGAGATGATTTACAATAGGTCTAGTTGACCATGTAGGGTCATCAAGTGGGCCTTCGAGTAGGCATTTCTCCTAGTGTATGCAAACCATGTTTCTATTGGTGTCACAAGAACACATTGTAAAACCAAGATAATTCAATAATAGGAAACCATTTTCAGATGTTTCCGCCAATGCAAATGTTATAGTATGCATTTGCACCAGTGCAACAAAACTTATCATGTCAAAAAAAAATAGATCATTTGTTAGAAGGTGGATTATTTGTTTATTCTACCCATATAATCTTCATCATTATATAATCTTCCAACCAATTAGATGACACTATGTGTGCAAATGTAAAAAGAATCTTCATCATTCATCACGCTAGTCTTCTACTCGGTGCCTCTAAAGTAATAGTTTAGAAGAGTTGTTTCTTTTGTCATGGCAAAGAAAATCTAAAGATAGAATGAACCAAAGTAATGTTTGCTAGACTTCCTTCTTTGTGATGGCAAAGAAAATCTACACAAAATCAACCATTCGTCGTACACTTTCCATCCAAAATTTGCCAAAGTCAACCCATTCCCCTAATGCGTGCCGATGCTCCAAGGACCTCCAACTTGTCATTGGAGGAGGCGTCTTTCAGTCCTCCAAGAGTGAGTGAAAGATGCTGGAACAGGTCGGTTGCAGCGACACGTAAACGAAATAAGCGGAAACGGTGTTGTTTCTGGCTACGAGACAAATTGCATCTTCCACAGGTGATGTTTCTACAGGTGGAACCCAATGGCTTCAAACCATCATCATGATTTTCAAAAAAAAAATTAAAATTTTAAAATTTTAACACCATCACGGTACATGGTACAGTGATTCCAAATCGGGCCAGGCGGCCAGGCCCATTCACGTGGCCTTCGACGTCACACCCTTGCTTTCCTCTCATCATGACCCGCCAAATCACACCAGCTGCTCGCCACTTCTCGCCGTTTTCTCCGGGGTTCCATTCGACATCGACATGTGCACTTATGCAGACGATCGATCGCCCATTTATTAGGGTCCGCATCTTCAATAGATCCATTTCGGAAGGCATATTCGCAAGGGAGACTCTGCAGTGGTTCATCTGCATGGGACGCACTCAGCATCGCGGAAGTCCGGAACCACTGGGAGCTTGAACCACTGGAAGCCGGTCCAGCCGGAACCACTGTTCAGTGAGGTCCGGTCCAAATGTGCAGGGCACGTACGGGGAATCAGTATTTCTCTGAAAAGATTCCGTTCCCACTAATAACTGAAGTACTGAACAGAAGCCTTGCAACTACAATCAGGAGACGAGTTGTGATACGCAGAATTGTGAGAGTGCTCTAGATTTTTCTAGAGTCTGCAACTTTTGATAGAGATATCAACATTTTAGATTCCAGAGAATGCAAGTGAGTCCAAAACAATGGAAATTGCTCTTGGGGTAAGTTAATGTAAAAGCATGGACCAGGTTCGATTCATGGCAAAGGTGACGGAATCAGCCGTAAGTAATAAAGACTGGAGAAGATTCGGCAGGGCGGAATCTTTGCGGAGGTCAGTAATGTGGCCAATGTGACGCTTCGGTACCTTACGGTGGAAGGACCTAGTCACCGCACGATACGGTAAATTTCGTCCGTTCCATTCTTGTCGATCTTGTCCGTTGGATCATGTCTGCATGGACGGTCTTCCGTCATATCTCCGCCTGGTTTGCTTCTTGGTTCGTCCGTCATCTCAACCGCTTGCCGTTTTAAACTTGTCAACCCTTCTCCTTGAATGCGTATATAGAATTGTTTGCCAATGAGGCGGAGTTACCTTCAGGAAGCTTGAAAAGGATACACCTAAGGTGAACAAAATTGTCTTATTGATGGCTTTTCAACCAACTTCAATCCTTGAATTAATTGAAAGTCTCCTCCTGGCATCTAGGGAGGCATTTTATCTTCCCAACATGGGAGGACCATTGTCTAGTTATACAATATTATATAGCCATTTTCTTACTTTGAAGTAAGATCATGTCTCCCTTTTCCTATGGGCATAGTTCTTAGTTCAATTTTTTATATGGTATAGGATTCCTTTTCACTGAAGGATGTATTGTTTGCCTATTTGGATATTGTATGTGAAACATAATAGCCTATTCAACACTTGAGATGTTCGAGGTGTCATTTGAATCTATGCAACAAAAGATAATTTGAAAGAAAACGGTTACTTTTCCGTTTTTTGTAGGATTGCATGTCTAAAGTCTTTCTCAAGTTTATTGCTACCAATTTCTCATTTATTTTTCTTTAGTTCTATCAACTTGCCAATAGCAGTTTTTCCTACTAGCTTAGCCTTTTGCACTTCATATACACATTAATTGTTAAAGGACATTTTGTAACTAGGCTTGGACAAACTTCATTAGATTTCTACATTAAAATATACATTTCAAAAACTTTATATTTTTACATGTAGTAATATATGTCTACTGTCTAAAATTCAATCACAATTTTTATTTAAAAAAACATCAAATTGAGTTTTGTATGATTCTTTTTAAAAATTGTGTAAAAATTGTAGTAATTATAAAAATGCTTTAAATAGTATGAATTTTTTAAGAAAAATGAAAAGAATAGTGAAAAACATCATAGTCATTAGAGAAAAACTAAACCCTTTAGAGGGCTGCTAGAATGTGACAAACCAAGCTATTAAAAGTTTGGTCTGTCACACCAAGCTGACAACACCCGCAACAGTCAGCTTTCGCGATTTTTTTTTTTTTTTTTTTCTTGTAAATTTTTTAAAATATTTTTAATAAATTTTTTAAGATTTAAGAATTTTTTCTTTTTTTCTTTTTTTCAAGCTTTTGAACCCTAGTTTCAAAACTCAAGGAAGAAGCTTTAAGATATCAATCCTTGATATTCTTAAATACAAGTCTGTATTACATTTCAGACATTATTTTGGGATAATTTCAGATAATTTCCTAATTTTTTTCCTTATTGGAAAATATCACAATTTCCTATTTTTTTCATTATGGAGAAAATCAGGATTATATTCTCTTGAAAGGAGAAGGGTCACCTATTTTGAGTAAATGGCTCTAAATAATCCCTCCCTCCCTCCGTCCCTGATATTAATCAAAGTAATTTGCATTCATTAAACATGATATAATGCAAATGATATGGTTCCCAAAGATTTACCCAATTAAGCTGGTATACAGCATGGGCCTTCTTTTCAATTAAGGCATATCCAAACAGTTGTGCGTATCAACTGTCTGACGGAGCAGAAGCCCTCAAGATTAATTAGATTTAATCTCTTACAGCTAATATGCTTGATTACAAGAGGACTAACGGATGAAATATGGACGAATTTGGACCATAATTTTCATTATGGAAATAATCACAGTTTAAATTTTGGCTCGACGAGCTAGTACGATAACTGCCTTGACGGCCCTGTACACAAGGCACCTGCAATACATGACGTTACTACCGTACCCTGGTCACTTTAGTTAACAAGGTTCTGATTAGACCTTATTTACAGAGCTGTGATTACTAGAAATCTGAGTTGATAGCTCTCGTGCTATTCTTTTGGTATTGGAAGTCTTTGTGATGCTCCTATTGCTTTACTAGTTGTGCTGACTTTGTACCGAGAGGACTTGCTTCCCTGAGTGCGGAAAGATCAGAATTGCAACTGCTGTGGACCACATAGTCAAGAGAGTTACAGAGAGTGATAAAAATGTCGTCAACACAGACACAAGCAAGTAGCCAGGTGGTGGAAAGAACTGATTTTCAAATTTGATGAACTTGTTGGAATAGATGTATTTTTTCAAAGATGTTCTTTCTTTCATTGTGAAAACCATAACACGTTGTTAGTGAGTTGAAGACACCTCGCATGCGGCGTACTAACCTCATATTTTGATTTTGGTGGTCATGGGTGCAGGTGAGGCTCACTACCTCAAGGAACGTTGGAACTTTTTGGAAAAATTTGCTATTCCATGACATGTTCTTTCCTTAATCTGTTTTTAGAACATGGAGGAAGTTATGTACTTTTATGACCATACCAATGGTATCTTATTGGATATTTAGTGTCTAAACTTGGAGATTTGGCTGTCTTTGGATATTTGATAAACATGCTATGATTAAGATAGCTATACCAAACTTAGACACACAGGGACAACTGGTACTATATGACTACATATAGATATTTGCTTGACAAGTTATTGGTTGGACAAAACAGTTGATTGATAAGACATTGACTTGATAGAAGATTTATTTAGAATGTGATATGAGAGGACTTAAATTAGAATCAATTGGTGGCAAATATAACGAGAAGTGGAATGGAAAGTGTTAGTACAGTGCCTGTTACAGGATGTACCAGAAAAGCGTTTTTTACTCGTAGTTTTCGTTTCCTGCCACTATCGCAGTAGAAACTGCTGCGCGGAAATAGGGAAAAAACTAATTTTTTTGGAAAAAATAAATAAATTTCAGGGTCCCTTGGAGGGCTGAGGAGCAGCCCTCCGGAGGGCCTAGATTTTCTCTAATGTGTAATTGATGTACTCCTTGATCTCATTAAGAAAAATTTGATAGAAAAAAAGTTCAAAAGTGGTGTATTTTGAGCTTTCAAGATACTATCCTCAAAGTATTACAAAAAAAAAATTTAAAAATTAAAATGGAATAAAAATTAGATTATTGGAGCTACATTTTCTTGGTTAAGCTGAAAAACATTTAAAACTTATAACTACACCGACTAACAAAATTGAGTACAAATCTGAAAAGTTATAATTCAAACAACTATACCGTAAGCATCAATGGACAAAGTCCAAAAGTGTACATATGAAAGTTGCTTGTAGTATGCAATATATTGCATTTTACCAAGGAAGTTTGAAGAAAAAATTAGTTGTCATTTGAAAGAAAATTAATTTCAAAGTTAGCCATGTCAAAAACTCGTTTTTGTTCACCGTGAATTGGAATTACTTTTTCTTTTGTCAATTTTTTCTTAGAACTCCAAAAAACTTTATGTGCCTTGACATATTGATATACATCATTTTAGATTCTTGTGTATACAAAAATTGAAAGAAATTGGCATTTATAGAATTTAAAATATCAACAATTTGACAAACATGCAAATGATGTTGGTTCTCTCAATATTTGAACTTTTGGGGGGAATTGAAAGCATGGGATTGCATTAGCCATTGTAAAAAGAGTTTAGGTTGCAATATGGACCATTGTTATATCTTAATGTCCTTACATTTGAAATATTTGTTGAATAAGGCAATACAATTCAATTTATATTTTACAACTATATAATGCGTTTTTAGAATCAAATTTTTTGTTTGAAAACTAGAGTTCATGATGCATATAGTTGGCCCAAAAAATCCAAAAATAAAAATAAAAATAAAAATAAAAAATAAAAAAATATATAGTTGTCACTTTCATCAAAAAACTGCCAATTTCATGATATATACCTCCCTATCATTGGAGGTGCTTGCAACCCTAGCAGTGTTATGTAGTTGCCTATATCTCCCTGCATTATGAAAGACCGCTCTTAGTGCTCAAGAATCTACAAAATCAAAAGATTGAAACTTAAATACATAACAATAACCCGCAATTTTGGAGAGCTATAAATCGGTTCCCAAACTTTTCTCCAACAAACACCACTTACAACCCTTGACAGCTCTAGTAGCCACCTAGGTTCAACGGTTACAAAAGAACCAATGATATGAACACCTACCAAGGCAAACCATTCCCCAGAATCGCACCATTGCAGCAAAGAAGGCTTGTTAAGTCTAGGTGTGAATGTACTCTACCTTTAGTTAGTGTCTGCGGCGTCCTTCTAGGAATGGATATTTTTTTCTGATTCTGCAAACTCCCTGCAATGAATGAGCGATTGAGCAGTATGATCTTGAAGCGGTGTCCGTCCGTCCGTCCTTGCACTCAGATCATCAACTGAAAGCCCGTCCTCCACCGCATTTGAACGCCGGTGCTCATCGGCAATCGAGACTACTATCGAGTAGTACTCCAATCAACTTTTTTCCAACATGCAAACAGTGTTATAGTCCCGTCTACCTTGCTCATGAATGTCGCCTGGAGAGTCGGCTTTCTTTGAGGATGGAGTACGGCCGAGGATCATTCGAAAGACAGGATCTGATCTGGAAGAAAGGATCTGAAACCCCGCCATTAGATTCCTCCAAAGGGCAACTCAACTCTGGGAAAAGAGACCCTACCTCAGATAGAGTCGCTGAAGCTACGGTACTGCTCCACAAGATTTTGGAAATATTTATTTGGGAGCACATTTGATCCCCCAAAATCCTCTCAACACCAAATTGTGGGGAACGGCATGCAGGCCGGCCTGCTTGGGCCTGCTTGGGTATTTGGATCAAGATAGCCGTCTGCTCTTAAAAGCGACCGTTTTAACTTAGCCATTTCGGGAAAGCTTTAACTCTTCGAAACAATTTTCTGTGAATTTTCATTGGAAGAAAAATGGAATTGACATTGAACCCAAGTCGTTTCATATGTTTTGGACTTTTGTGGAGTTAGTTACAAATTTTTGAAGTTGAAACACAGTGGTCACTAGAAGCGACCATCTCCTAAAATGTACATTGTTGGTAGATTGAAGAAAGCAAAATGTATTCCTATGTGATGATCCCTTTTTGAGCAAACTACCTTAAGAGCATTGCCACTAGTTGTAATCTAATTGACCACCGCAACAACTGGTGGCGCCACATGAACATAAAATTGCCCTCTACAAAGGTCCTCCATTGTTGAGCAAATGTGGGAGTGGTGGGAGGAATGACAAAACTTGAACTGTGAAGGGATGCTAGTATGGAGCTTTTGGTATTGGACAAGTGCAGCAAGGCTGGAGTACCGTTGCCAAGGCCAAATCAATTATCATATATCTATTTGGAAGAAACTATTTAAAACCAAACATTATTCCTTCATAACTTTTGCATACGATATCCAAATGTCATGTTCTTTCGTGCGTTGGAACCTCCTTTTCAATGCCAATGCAATAAAGTATGAAAATTTGACCAATATAATAATTGTAACTAGGCATAGAAGTAAAAAATGGCGGTTTGGGGAGTACCCACCTTAAACTATTTTTTTAAATGGTCCTCCAAGCATTACATTTTACATTTTGCCTGTGATTCTTTTTCAGTTTCTAGTTTTCAATGATTACCATTTTAGTTTGATGTGGTCCAATTCTTTTCGCCTACATTTGAGGGATTTTGACGTGTACCAGACACAAGCTTTGCATTAAAAAATTAACAGTTGCGTGTGACCTCCACAATCCCATGGGATTATTTTTTGGAAAGCCAAATGGGATCCCTAAATTCACTCACTGGCCCAAATTGCGAAACGATTGTACCCCAAATCCATTGAACGAGGCGGCCACAAGTCCCTCGTTTTCTGTCTCACCGAATCTTCCAAACATTCATATCCATCAACCCAACTCAATGACCTCATCCTCTAGCAATGATGAAAAATATACTTTTTTTTGCATATTCAATCATAAGATCTTACATTAGACTTGTATGAAAATATATGAAAAAAAATGCAGACACTTTGGCGACGTAGATTGTAAGATATTAGTGTTCAAAGTGAAAAGAAAAGATTTTTTTTGCACCTTGTTTTACTAGGTTTATATACGGAGTACTTTGAACCCCTTAATGTAATTTTTTTGTACTACAAAGAATTGAAGTTTATGTCATCATAGTAGGGAATTGAATTCAAAATCTAGGGGTTTTATTTTAATATATTTTAATAATTTTCATTCTTAAGAAAATTGTTAAGTAGAAGTTGATACAAGATGAAAGGGAAAATTAGTCATTAATAGTTTTAAAATGAAATGAATTGTTTTTTACTATATCCACCAAATTTGCAATTGAAAACTTCAAGAGGACATATTTTTTCCTCATGGGTCAAGAAGGATTAAACAGTTTCAATGAAGAGTTTATATGGGAATTCCTATTTATTCAAAAAAATATTCTTTTGAACCAACACATGCAATATTCTCCACTCAATCTAATCATTTAAAAATTTCTTCAATAAGATTACACTTTTCACAATGTAAAGCATTCAAAATTGTCATGTTAAAATCACGAATCCTTTGTACTAACAGGATTAACTGAAAGGGCTGGGATATATTCATTCATCCCCCTTCATCCAATTCAGAATGGTAACGGTCAACCGCCTGTCCCGACGTTGGGACATTTGAACTTCGAGGACACTCACACATTGAATCGCTTGCTTGTTGAATCAATCCGTCTCTACAAAATCATGAAGACGCCCATGTAAATTTGCATCTTTGCTGCAGTTTTTTTACTGTCCAACACTGATGCTGCTCCAATAGACCTTGTCAATTGAACAGTTACGGAGTGAGGGTTTGACGATCATATCAAAGCCAATGCATCACATCGCCATGTGATGTGCGTGTTTTTCAAATTTTGCATTCAGAATTGAGAGAAATGGAGACGGAGGTGAAGAAAGCATCCGCGAATGAGATCTGGAACGCATTGAAGGAGGATGAGGTCACTCGTAGTACTTGCAGAAGCGCTGATCGCTCTCTCTAATAGACCTTGTCAATTGTGCAGTTATAGAGTTAGGGTTTGACGATCATATCAAAGCCAATGCACCGGCATCGCGATTAATGTGATGTGCGTGCTTTTCAAATTTTGTATTCAGAATTGAGGAAAATGGAGACGGAGGTGAAGAAAGCATCCGTGAATGAGATCTGGAACGCATTGAAGGAGGATGAGGCTACTCGGAGTACCCGCAGGAGCGCTTCCCGGACCACCGTGGATTGGAACTCGTACCACATCCGCGACGCCATCAAACCGAAGAAGAAGGCCTTCCCTGCTTACGACTCGCATCTCGCGGATTACTCTCTCATGGAAGCGGCTCATTTGTTTCGGAACTCCGAGGGAACGCTGGAAGTCGGTTGCCCTTACGAGTGCCGAGACAAGTGCCGGAGCTTTAATAAGAGAGAAGAGGAGCGAAATGATAATGAGATCCATGGAGAGATGAATAGCGCCGCGGATGGTGACCGGCCGCCGCAGCAGCCGGATCTTGTGGTGTTGCAATACGCCAAACTTAAAGCAGCATATCAAGCCAAACTCCGGAAAGAAAAATTGGCTACTCTTTCCGCATGTGTAGAGCAGATGAAAGAAGATGTCGTGTGTGCCGAAGCGGAGAAGCAACGGGATGCGGAGGGTTTAGGTCAAGAATCTCCCGCTGAAATTGAAAATCTCGATGCCGAGAGAGAAGAGGATGATGGCGATTTTGGAGTAGGGCTAAAGGGCAATGTGGACAGTTTAGTTGAAGAACAAGAAGTCGTGAAACGAGAGAGTTCTGAGGTTGTGCCAAGTTCTGTGCCCCGGAGCGTACGGTTTGCACTTCCTGAGGAGGAGGAGTCGCAAGTTCCGGCGACGACTGAGGATGGAAAGGACGGAGAGCACCAGGGTTTGGCCAATGCTTTGAACAGAGACTTGAACGCTTTGACGGATGCTGTAGGGGGAGTGCGCCTTGCTGCTCTTCAGCGGCTGCAGTCGACGCTCTTCGAACCGACCACCCAAGCCCTAGGTATCGTCGTATTCATTAAAATGGTGAAAACATCAAGAAATTCGCATTTTTCCACAACCTCACATATATACCAGACCTAGTTTTTAGAGCCAATTGCACTTAAATGTCACTATTTGGGCACTTCAGAATATGACATTTTAACGGATATGATCATAGGTGAAGGAGCATATACTCCGAACGACGGGGGCGAAACAAGGTCCGAAGATGAGAGCAGGCGGCATAGCTTGGGATGGGCGGCAGAGGAGTTGGTTATCAAACCTCTGTTGCGACGCTTTGGAGATCCGTCGGAGAAATGCCGGATACTCGCGATTGTCATACTTCACAAGTAAGTCGGCTTCAAAATCCTCTCTTCATTTCCATTTTACAATTTTAGCCTACAGGACCAAGAAGCCGAATTTGAGTCTCATGCTCTTATTGCGTTGGGGGCTTGCCTTTGTCCAATTTTGTTTATTTTTCGACCAACCATGCAATGTTCGTCACTGATTTTGGTGATATAAAATTTGGCCGCACTGAATTTTATTTTTCACAATATGATCAATTGGAATGGTTGTTTGTAACCATGAATCTTGGTATTTGGGGGTTTAAGAGAATGCTAGCGACTTCAGAGTCGTATTCGATAAGCTCGAAAACATGTCTATGGTTTGAGTTGAATGTGATGGGTGCACAGATTTTTGCAAGAAGTGCCAAGTGCGGTGATGGTGTTGCTGCCTTACATACTCCCAGTCATAGGTGAGCGCATGCCGCTCAAGGTTCCCCTTGGTCCTGTCAGCGACGAAGACGAATTGCTGAAAGAGCCGGTAAAGGAACAATACAAAGAAATAACTGTCCACTTTACGTCTTGTGCAGTGTAATACCGGTAACGAGGGCCTTGTCTTCGGGTTGTCATCCTTGGAGAGTTTTGAACTAATCAATTAAGGTTTCAAATCCGGTGCAGACAAGATTGAGGATACACTTTACGTCACTTCATGCATTTTAACCAGTATGTTGAATTACGCTTTAGGGGATCACAATATAGCGCAGATGAGATATCACTTTGGGTACAAGAGCCAAACCCTTTTTGAGTTCAAATTTTTATTATGCATGAATTTCTTATACAATCATTAAAAATGGGAGCCTGTAGACCACAGTGACAGTCGCACCACATTTCCATTAGAACGACGAGTAGCCATAGACATTTACGCAATTCATGCTTTCACCCAGCTTACTAATTGAAACTCAAGCCAGTGTACGAATAGATCAGTTGGTGTTAGTTTCAAGGGTCAGTATTGGAGACGGGATCCGGTCTCTAACAGTTATAATAATAGTATCTAGAAAATTGAAGTATGTTGTATTTAAGTGTGCAGCCCGTTATTCAAGCGCTTCTTGTGGAGTCATCCGAGGAGGTGAGGCTGCAGCTGGTGCAATTCATGCGTTCTCTTTTGAAGCTAGCACCGCGGTTGATTCAAGCTTTTGCGTCGGATGTTGCTTCGATTCTGGTTGCTGCAACATTTGATTCGCATCCCGATGTGCTCTTGGTACTCAACCAACCTTACCCTCCTCTACCATTGTCTTTAACCCCTGGAGGACCAAGAAACCCAAATTGCGTCCCGTGCTGTTGTAGCATTTTGCATTAGTTCACATAGGAACTTCTTGTATCAATTTTATTAATTTTTGTCAACACACGCAGTGTTCTTCACTGACGTAAATTTGGCCTCATCTGAATTATAATATGATCAGCGATGTAGTCAATTAAAAGCAATGCATCCCTGGTTCTTTAGGGGTTAATATATGCTGGATTGTTGTTTGGAAGTGCTGCGTCTGTGTGAGTGATGCTAGAGTATGCAGATGTTGATTGTGGTGAAATGATTTTCAGGATGCATTTCCAGCACTCGAGTTGTTAGGGGAGATCATGGAATACAGGTTGAAACCAGTTGGCAAACAGCTTGTGAGAGTCTGCCATCGGTCCCTGTCTCACAACCATGCTCGCGTGCGCGTTGCTGCCCTAAAGGCCATTTGCAGGTTTGGTTGCTGTCTTGGACACCATGGCTCTTGCACTGAATACCTTCTCGTTTTCTTGAGTAGGTCAACTGCATGCTTCCATGATGCTGGTGCTGTTGTAGCGCTGCAGATTGACTATGTGCGGAGCCCACGATGCTATTTATGAATTGACTGCTTATCGAGACCCCAATCTTCTTCCAATAAAGGCCTTTTACGAACCTTGTCCGAAGGTCAGTAGCCATCTGCTCCTAAGAATTTCAGTTTATGGCAAGGAGGAGTGTGGAAACCTCAGAGAATATTTCTATGAGGATGCTGATATTGTGTGTGCAGACGCAGTACTTAGCCATGTTGGCTACAGATCAAAATCCTGTAGTAAGGGAGGAACTTTATAGAACTATAGCTCGCTGGTTGCGGGAGCTTGGTGAACGAAAAGAACACGAGTGCCGCCTCCTGCCGTAACATTCTTCCTCCTTGTCTAACCTTTTTCTTTTTCTCTTCGACCACTCTTAAATGACAGTTCATCTATGAAGAGAGGTCCTTTGATTGGGATGTGCAGGTATCTGCTGACTGGTTTTCAAGATTCTTCCCCTCAATTGCAGACCCTTGCTTTTGAACTCATGGAAGGTGTAGGTTTGCAGTAAGTTAACATCTCCTTCATAATTTCATGCGTTGACAGACGAGAGAGGCGCGTTCAGATAGCAGATATCTTTTCCTGTGCAATTATAAGGCTAAGAAAGTTCTCATTTAAAAATCACTCAAACCTGTTAACTTATGACTTCTCATTTTGTTATTATGGCGAAATTTCAAAGAGATTGACACTTTTCCAGACACCCGTCTGGAACCTCAGATCTATGCCAGCTCTAGTGTGCAGAGCTCTGAAAGACACCCATTCACCTAATCTGACCATGATTTAACAGATACGAGGAAGAGAACGAAATCGAGGTGAAGGATACCCGCACTTACCTTACCGAAGACATTGATGATATTGTCAGCGTCTCTGGAGATCCCCTGCCTCATCCCTTCCAAAGTAAGCCTTTCATTCCATGCTGTTGACATGCTTGCCACTTGGGATCTCCAAATATACTTTAGCTGTCGATTTCTTTGATTTGATAGAATGGTTGCATTTGCGTTATGCATGTTAAGATCAAACTTCTCAAGATTGTTGTAAATTTACCAGAGTCCGGTATGCATTCTTCTCTCGACTTGAAACGTCTTCGCTTGTAAACACAAGCAAAGTAGGATATTTACTTATATATCTATTCAGGCCACAGCTGATGCTGCTCGTTTTTACCGTCGCAGAGAGACCATGTTTAGGAGCACGAATCATGGTGAAGAGTGTAGCAGCAATCCTTCTGCATGCTATCTCAGCCGATATGGAGTGTTGGACTACTGGCACTAAGGAGCTGGCAGCGCATTTTCTTCTGACACTCTTGTTGTTTGTCGAGTCGAACATCACCATGCACCTGCAACCCCTACTTAAAGTCATGCACAAGGCTGTTGCTGAACCTTCTATTTTCGACAAGGTCAAATTCCTCTCAGTCTGAAACTCATAACATTGCTGCATAGCAAGAATACCGGGGAGGGTAACGCCTCCCCGTTCTTCCTGTGCTGCATAGCATGGTCGATGTACAAATTGTGATGGTTGTCGTTATCAAACTTTCGTAGGACATAAGTTTCTGGAATTCAGTTACTGAAATGGTCCTGTTCACCTTATGCAGATTCTGGAGAGTGCTAAGGTGTTGGGTTTCTTCGTAGATCCAGGTTCATATTTGCCTATGATAATGCCACTTATACACGGCGACGTGAGCGCTGATGTTTCAGTCAATACTTTGGGCCACGCTTTGCAATTACTGGCTGGCATTCTTTCTGGAAGCAGATCCGAGCAGATCACGGCACACATTCCTGAAATATGTTCTACTCTTACCGACCGCCACATCATGACCAGCATTCAGCAGTACTTGACTGTCTTGCTCCCATGCTTTTCAAATCAATTAAACACTTTTGTTTTCCAAAATAATGATAAGAATGTTTTGGCTTTAGCCTCAGAAATAGGAACACAAGATAATTATTAATGGACATTTGAAGCAAAGGATCTAACCACCACTTCGCGTATTGGAGCCCGAGAGTGAGCAGAGTGACATGATATAACCGATCCTCGCAAAGCATCTGTTCTTGTTTACCCATGTCCTTCGATCCGAAACTTGACTAGATGAAGTGGTGTGCAGGTCAGTCAATGATGGGGTTGTAGCGGTAGCGCAGGAGCTCATCAGAGCCTGGGATGTGCAAGTGTGTGTACAAGAAGTCTCAGCCATGCTTTGGCTCTTGTTGAACGCCGCTGCAGCTTCCGATTTCTGTTCGCGATCGCCACAGAAGGTTCGACTCTGTCAGCACAGAAAATCAATAACTCGGAATGTAAATTTAGTAATTTGAAAGATTCAGAGTCTGTGACTGAAACACCTAAACGAAATGACTTTTGGTTCCATGTTTTGAAACCCTGAAATTTAGCATTGATTTACATGTCCATTTATTCTCTACAGTTCGAAGAGCTATAATTTCCTTTCATTCAAAATTCTGTGCATTTCGTAACGAGACCTCCCTTCCCGCGGAACTTGTAGACTTGCCAGTGAAGAAAAAAAGAGTGTTCTTATTTTAATATTTTCCCTTCCTAGCACGCTGGCACCGGTATTTTCATCATGGTTTACATTACAAAGCTTGTTGAAGTAGAGACTCCTGACTGACAAATCGGACTTTGGTTGGATATCACGAGTTTTCTGAATATCTGAGCAGGCTGAGCATGCCATTCAAGCATTGGCATCTGTATCTGATAACGATTCAGCAGAGGCGCTCACTGCTCATTACGTGGACGAGATGTTGGAAATTTTGCCTCACCCTCGAAAATGGGCTTTGCGATCATTGGATGCGTTGGTCTTCTGTAGGCTTCTGCAATCGTCCTTAATGCTAGACGAGAGAGCGCTGGACAAGTGAGTACAAAGCTTCATCCATTATTATATGATTGAAAATGTTAGTGTCAAACATTATACAACAAAGGCACGGAGAGTCGCATCTTGGTTTAGGTTTAAAGATACCGTGAATTGTTGTTCGATTACTCATCCCAAAGTGGAGATTTTGCGGATTTTAAGTTAAATTGACCTCCATCGGGCAGGGTAATAAAGTCCTTCAGCAATTGCATAAGGAAAGCAGTGGATGATGATGCCAAACTCAGGTTGGTTCACCTTGCTCTTAACAATCAATATCAATCTCTGGTTAATATTATTATGTCAGGTACAATGTCAAATTATCTTGTGCAAGGTCTCTGGAGGATCCATAACATTCTACAGCTGAATCACCACAAAATCTTGACTGTTATATTAAATGATAACGAAATACCATTGGTTCACTGTAGACCACTGGCTTTGTTTGGAGACCATATTTTGTCTATTCTATCACATAAAACAATAATTTTGTTATACCAAATCTAAGTGTGATTTTGATTCTCAAGGGTGCTTGCAGCCATTCTAAAGAATACAATTTCTTATCCTTACAGACGTGTGAAAAGGAGAGGGATAAGTATTAAAATAAGAGACTACGTAGTCAGTAGAATGATACTGTTGTCCAAAACATCATGAATTGAAATGCATCTATTGCTGCTCGCCTCGTATGGTGATTGCACATGATATTTCTGGTCGTCAGGTTGATAAGGGCGGTGAAGCAGCTGTTGACGAAAGACCAGTTCCAATATGCACACGGCAAACGGCATATTGGCGACATGTGGGAAAGCTTCTTAGTTCCTTGTTTGCAGCAAGAAGATACACTAATACCATATACACTCGATGCAGTTGTTTCGATTTGGTCACAGTCACTTCCAAAGGAGATGACCTCGAAACATCAATTTCATGACACCGAGCAGGCCTTAATGAGAGCTATCGAGAAAATCTTATCAAAGCGCTTAGGAAAAGGGGAAGAGGAAGAGGAAGAAGTTCTCACAAATGAGGGATGTGATCAAGAAAAGCTGGAAGAAGAGAGGAGATTTAAGGAGTTCATGCAGAAAGCAACGGCTCCTCCTCTGGATGCACCAATCGACGACCCTATCAGAGTGAAATGCTTGGGTATGATCCGGTCTCAAACTTTTGGTTTATTTTGGTACATATTGTACGGAACATGTTTTTTAGTAAAATTTTACTATTTCATGAACTATTAAACATGGTCACAAAGACAATCTTCTCTAGGATTCATGGGGAAGTCTACTTATGGTTGCTGAGATCATATGCAGGCCTCCCCGTTTTTTATCTTAGGAACGTTTGCATCTAACTTAATTAGTGTAAATTTGTAACCAGAAGGATACCTCCCCATTTATCTAGGGAGGTGTGTACGTATTTATTGTGACCGTAGGGAGACCTCATAAATCATGGGGAAGATTCTCTTTATGCTATCTAATAGTTCATGAAACAGTCTAATTTTTAACAATTTTTTTTGCTAAGATTGTAGCTTCAAAGGCCAGTTAGACCATAGTTCTTGGTTATTACAGCCAAGATATCAAGTATATTTGTTCAGTTGGCAACTAGATCCTACTCCTTTGTTCTTTTAGGTCTAACTTCAGCTTTACATATTATTGTATGAGTGAGCTTCCAATACCACGGAGTCGTAGTAAGCACTTCCTTCTAATCATGGTATCGTGCTCTGTTCGATCATCCTCCAGAGACGTTGACATTCATGGTGGGCAGAAGTGCGAATAGATTTGATGCCGGAAGATGAATTTTCTCCAGAACAGCACCAAGGAACTGCTAACATTCACTTCACAAAATGACTTGATGCACAATTATTGTCAATGCTCCACGATCGACAAAGTGACTCGATCAAAAAGGTTGCTCATCTACTCAATCATGATAATCATGAAATTTTATTCTGCCATTTTACACAATTACGATACTTGATAACAGGGTTTTCAGTGAAATTATCTCGTGTCAAGAATTTTTAAGATAGCATCATAACGAGAATATCTTTGATGAGTCTCATAATTCATCCTGTGTCATGATCCACGAAGAGGTCTTCCTATAGTCATTATCATCACACAATGTCCTCCCTACATAGGGCCTGCATTATCCTACTGTAGGGAGGTCTTTGCATGATCACTATGACCATTATCGTAAGTATGGAGACCTCTCCATGAATCATGCACAAGTCTCTTTTCATGTTGTTTAAAAGTTCTTGAAACATGTTCTAAACCGCTTAGGGATTCTATATTCAGAGAAAAAGTAGACTAGCGATTGCTTATAAAAGCGGGCTCATGTTGGCGAAACAGACAAGTGTAATCAACTCCTTAGAATGCAATGTGCACAACACGGTGCAGAGGTTCCATGTCACAAACCCAGAAAGAGTAGCAATGTACCATCCTTGTAAAATTGTAATGTAAGCTATAATGTGCCTTCCTCACCTCACTTGATTTCAGGAATTCGTCTTCAAGAGCTTGATCAAACTAGGGATGTTGCCATCCTATGTGCTGTGCCTAAGTTTCATTAGTCACTGTTCTACTACAACCAAAGCTCACCCAACATGTCTGAAAATTTCAGGACTAGAAGTTGTCTTCAAACAAGCTGGTTTTGCACCATTGTAAAAGAAGTGTGCCATGAGTTGCACCAATTCTTCTGAGGTTCTCTGCTCTGTACACATGAAAAGATGCATCGCCAAGAATGTCAGGTGCCTTGAAAACCTCAACAATCGATGCTCACGTGTCCTATTAGAAATCTAGAAACTCAAAAATTAGCGGATTGCCAAATGTACTTGGAACAAACATGTCAACCATTGGCACTAAATATACATATATGATAACACACTCTTGGTAACCTACAGAAACTTGAATTTAGACCCACTTTCTTTTACTTAAAAAATCCGAGGCTTGGAAAACAACTAGCAGAAGTCGAAGTCAACCTTTAAGCCTATGTAAGCCTTTCCCATTCTTGATGAAAAGGAGCTGCGGACAATCGTCCTTGCCAATACCCAGGGCAGACCCTAGATCAATTTCCATACCGATATCCACTTTCACGGCCTGCTTGGACATACACACAAATTTTTTGCAGTTGTTAGCAATCAAGCCGAAGCACAATTTTGTTCAAATTAAACCAAGAAAATAAATTTTGGAGCTGGAAGGTCGATCAACTAACAAAGCTTACACCTATCTAAAGGAAACCCTCTTGCTTCTGGGGAGAATTATTAGAAGACATTCGTTAGTCATTTGGCCCCAAACTCTTAGTTCCCTGCATTCACTATTGCACTACCCTTCCATGATGACAGACGTACTATAAATCTACAAAATAAATCCTTCCGATGCAGGTTAACAACAACCCAAACAGTTAGCTAGCCCATTTTTTAACATTAATAGCATTCTTTCATGCCGAAATGCTTGAAAGTGATGGACATTGGTGCTCCTACTTCAGCACCTGAATTTAGCACAATACGTACCCGGAGAGGAGCTTTGTTTGACTCCCAAACTTTTGTTACTGCTTTCTCCAGCTGCTCCAGCGTCTTCCAACTGTCCAGTCCCCTAAAAGACACGCACCCAGGTCTTCCTTACTATGTGAAAACACAAGGAGCTCCCTCAACACTCTTGGAAACGAAAATCCAGGTTCTTTTTGTGCACAATCCTGAGTTCATAGCAATTTACCAAAAGATACCAGAAGAAACAGGCACTGGCCACTCAATGAACACCAAGCACGCTCTCTGTAATGAAGGTCAAACTTTTGAGTCTTTCTTTTCGTTCAATGAAGATATGCGAGCTCTCACAAAGAGACATGCAAAAGGGAGAGTTTGTTAAATAAAAAAGTTGACCAGAGCTAAGTGCTCACAGAATGTAACGTATCAGAGGTAGAAAGGGATGCAACAAACCTGCGGCCATATCTTGCAAACACATACACTACCAAGGGACTGGGATTGCCAAACACTGTTGCTTCCCATTCATTGCGCGTGATCTCCTGAATCATCCAGTCGTCGGCTTCATTCTCCCAGTTGATCCTGAGTTCTGCATCATCTTCGTCGTCGTCAGGCTTGTCATTCTTGATAGAAACCTTGTCAAAGAATTGAGATGTCCTGAAGCCCCAACCATCTTCAGGCTCCTCCGCGGGCCAAGTAGGGTCGTCCTCATCTACCCACAATGGTTGTTCTTCGTCATCATCATCATCTATTACTGGAGAGAGCCACCACAACGTACGTTGATTCTTTCAACTTTCGTCACCAACATTGAACTCGTTAAAGCAAACTACACCAAAAAATGCAAAGCTATTTCGTTTCCTTTTAGGTATAGTTCGAACTAGAAGTATCATTCTTAACTTACTTGATATAAAATGGGTTAGTGTATAGGAATGTACGATTTAGTCTTAAAAAATTAGCTATGAGTAGGTAAAGGCCATCGAAACCGTTAGGGACCTGATCCTGTCTCCTACACTGAGTCCCCCGTTACCTACAGCAACTCATCTGTTCATATATTTGGTTGAAAGTCAATTAGCATGTTGGGTGTAAGCATGACTTGACTAAATGGCCATGGCCATGAATGGAAATGGGGTTGGCTGTTATCACCTATACTGCTCTACAAACCTCCCATTTTGAATGATTGCAGAAAAAAATCATAAAATTTGATCCCAAGAGAGTTTGCTCCAGGAATACAAAGTGGTCTCTCCAGCGAGCTCTATTGAGTGATCTCTCAATCAAAGCACTTTTATAAATTGCTTAAAATGCTTAAAAGTGACGAAAAGAATCTGCTTACAATGACTGTTGATGGATTCCCAGACTGCATCCTGCATCCAGTCTGGTTTTTGTTGATACTTTGGATCGTCTAAGTCGATGTCGTCATCGTCATCAGCGTCCTCTTCGCTTAAGATTTGTTCTTCACTCCCTTCTCGACCTCCAAACGATGAAGCGTTTGCTGCTACTTCAGGAAAACTACCATCGATTCCAGTGCTCTTGGTGGAACTGCCTGCTGCACGGACATTAATGACAAAATAAGACATACAATAAGAGTGAAAAAACTGAACATCTAAAAGTAGAGCGTACTGAAACCCTTAGGGACCTAATCCTGTCTCCTACACTAACCCCTGATACCAACAGCAACTCCTCTCTTCCTTTCAATACTTGTTTGGCCTTCAATTAGCAAGTTGGGAGTAACCGTCACTTCGCTAATAATATCTGTGGCCACTCATGTTTGAATGACATGACCACTCATGTAAACTGTCACTAAAACTGGTCTACAACCTCCCACTTTGAATAATTGCATAAGAAATTCTTACGATTTAATCTCAAGAGAATTTGTTGTTATAATACCCAAAGTGAGCTCTACTGTGATCTCCCAATGAAAGCACACTTCAACATATTGATGAAAAAACGCAAGTACTGTTCTCAATTTTATGGCCTCCCAATCTCACGAATGATTTAAACCCTAGATATGAGACGATACCGTTGATCTCACCATTCGTCTTACTTGTTGCAGTTTGGGATGCTACTTCGACATTTGGCAGATCCTCTTCCAAAGTAGCGCCAGGTCCATTTTCTATGTGCCTGCCTAATTCTCCGAAAAAGTCCCACTCCTCCTCGTCCTCCTCGTCCTCCTCAGTCGTGGTTTCCTCTGCAGTAGAAGAAGAGCCAGGCTCGCCAATCTTGACCTTTTTAGGGCGCCCTCTCTTGCGTCTGGGCTGGACCACGGGAGCAGCTTCTCTTTCAGAATTGGCAACCTCAATATCAATAATCACACCCTTTGAGGAATCCTCGGAACACGCGACCACAGTACTCGTTCTTCGCCATTGCAACCCTAAATAATTGCGAAACGAAACTGCTTGAGGTTTCTACATCCAAAGAAGAAGAAGGCAGTCAAATTTACAAAACCAACACTCATAATGAAGACTTTAAACTCACTTGAATATTTTGGTTCCCTAATAATCGTTTCTTCAATTAGAAGAAGCTTATAATTGGATTTTTTCCCTTGGCATTGAAACGCAGCTATAAAACCCTAGAATTTGCACCAACAGACTTACGAGGAAAAGTCTTGCAGCGTGAAGAGAAGACAGGGGGTGACGCCCATGTGAGAGTGCGAGAGACGAGCTGCAAGAGGCCATCGCCGACATTCAATTATCGCCGCCCAACCTACAAGAGGAGCTTCGTGGAGTTAGCCAATTCAACACTAAAGATTATACAACCAATCAAACTACAAAATGGTGCATTAGAGGTGCTTATTTCAAAATGGCTAGAACCGCAAAGTAAAACAGAAGAGCAGAAACGAAGAGAAACAGGGGAGAGTAGAGATTTCAGAATTTAGGAGACGACGAAGCAAAATTCGGGACAGGCTCTAGAGTCTACAAATAGTAAATGCAAACACCTGCAATTTGGAATCACGGAGACAGTAGGAATGTAAGTAACGAAGGCATTCAAAATCCCCAACCAACGATGATAGACGAGGAATCCCAACAGCAGAAGACGAGCTACTGACGTTCTCCTTAAACCCTCGAAAGCTTAAACCCACAAGACTATCCAAAGGGATAAAGCAACTGAACGAGTTCTATGCCGCAGGGAGCCGCAACTAAACGGCTGGCGGCAGAACTACAGTCACATGACGGTTAGGCTGCAGCATGTGTCCGGTTGGTGTGAAGGGTACCGAATTGATTTTTGGTTTCTTTCAGGAGGCGAATTCCGTCAAGGGCTTAGGGATTTTGCCTCAGATCTCGATCGACAACCCTAAATCCATGTTTGGTGTACAAATTTGGTAATGTTTTCGCAGTAGTTCGCACACTGCGCTGACCAAGCTGACACATTTTGTGAGGTTCGCTTTGATCGTTTGCTGGTTGTGAAGGTCGTTGCTAATCGGGCCTTGTGTTTTTGTTTACCAGTTTTGAGTAGATCCTGCAGGGACTTTCTTTTGTTTAATTTTTCTTTCTTTTAGACAAACACTTCCAATGCTCTTTACTTACTCTGGAGTTCAATTAAATGTGACCCCGTCTGAATCCTATAATTTCTACAATATGATCGATCGAAATGGTCCTTCAAATTTTGGTCCTCGTTCTATGCTTGGTTGATGTTCGGATTGCGAATTTGGTGACCAAATGTCGTAGTTCATACAGACCGAGTGCTCTATTGTCTTCAGAGATTGTTCAGAATAGAATGTGCTTGACCAGTGCCTGCCACGAGCTTCTGTTCGAAACCCTAATTGGAGCCCTAATTGGAATCCTAATTGCGCAGATCTTTCTCTTTTGGTTCGTTCCCCTGCGGAATCCTGGGCGAGGTTTTGGACTCAAGAGACATTTTCTGGCCATAGCATCCAGTGTAAGTGGAGGATATTGTTCTATTTTTGGACCCATTAGCTTCCAGCAAGAATGCCTTACCACGACGACTCCCCACAATGCCGAATCCGGGTGCATTTGAGGTTGCGTCCCTCGGCCAAGCCTTCGCCAGCAATTCACATCGACGACGAGACGCACACGGTGCTGATCGACGTGCAGAAGCACAGCGGCGGGGGGCCTCCCAAAAGCTACATAGACCAGATTGTCTTCCATGTGGACAGCATCGTTCAGGTGAGACTCTCAATTTAGGGTCTCTTAAACCTCCCATGTATTGCCATCCCGTCCTTGCACAGATTTGGAATCTCTGTTTTGCATTGAATTTGGCAGTGTCGTATTAGTAGCACACTTGCACGAGGTTTCTAAAGTAGCATGAGATAAAAAAGAGTCTCATACTCAACACAATTCGCCACGGACTCTCCATCAATCTAGGGTTTCAAGCAATGGTTCTCACAAACCTCTTGTGTATTGTTATCCCCTGCTTAGGTTTGGAATCTCTGTTTTGCATTGAATTTGGCAGTGTCGTATTACTAGCACAATCACAGGTGGTTTTTAAAGGAGCATGAGTTTATACTTGTACTGAAATCAATTTGCCACCAGCTCCTCATCAAGTTAGGTTTCAAGCACTGTTTCCACCTTTCCTCTTAACCCCTGAAGGACCAAGTTTTCATGATTTTTATACCAGTTTTGGGTAGATCAGAAAGATTTATCTAATTTATTTTGTTTCTCCACCAACACATGCAAGGTTCTTCACTGATATAATATTTTGCCTCATCTCAATTATATATTTTACAAAATGAAAGGTCCAATTAGTCGTTTTCAAAACCATGAGGGCCTCTTTCTTCTGAAAGGGTTTAACCTCTTTGTACGGTCATCCCTTGCACAGTGTTTCGGAATCTGTGTATGGCATTTCATTACTGCAATGTCATAATAGTACTTCACTTGCAGAGGGTTTTAAGGCAGCAAGAATTTAAATGGGGTTTATTCCGAGTAATGAGTTTTGGAAATTGGGTCATTTGCGTGTGCTCTGCGTCGTTGTTGCAGCTGTGGGATTATGCAGCTCTTTTGATAGGCATGCACAGAACATGTAGGGATACTGATTTTCTGATTCTTTTTTTGTTTTCCATGTGGATTTCAGTCAACAAATCAAGAGGAGCTCTACGAGCGATGCGCCAAGGGTAGTGTGGACGACTTTCTGAAAGGGTATAATGCCACTATCATGGCATATGGCCAAGTTGGGGCTGGCAAGACTTTTACAATGATTGGGGACATGAAGGTGAGCATCATCTGGAGTCACATGCTTCCCTTCCAAAATTGGAATAGAGCTGGCTGCGGCAGCTCCACTGGGATTAGAAACACATTAGGGGCTGCCAGAGACTGCCAGAGACTGCTAGAGACTGCGATTTTTCTGTTCCATTAAAATTTGGCTACGCATGATCCTGAGCCCAGAATACTTGCCCTTGCGTAGAGTGTTCAAGTCTCGGAACAGAATTGCCTCTATTTTTGGAACGAAATCTTGCACTTATACTAGGGAGTGTCAGAGTTGGCTCGCTAAAGAAGGTGATTTCAGAGTTGCATTCCAAAACTCCATGCGGGAATTAGTACTTTGGAGAAAGAAGAATCTCACTGTGGCTGATTTGGGCCTGGAGGAAGGAATCTTACAGTATGTTTGGGTTCCTTAAACTCCAGGTCTCGATTGTGCAAAGTAACCAATTTTGTGTCATACAGTCAAACCAATTTGCAGCCTTTTGCACACATTTGCAGTGAACTGTTGGGCGATAACTTAGTGCCTCAGCAATAGCAGGTAGTGGCCCTTCCGTACAACAAGAGCACATCTGAGTGATGTGTTCAGTACTTATTACTGTTTTGGGTTGGCATATCAGTACTAGTAAAGATCAATCGTGATTTGTGTTTGAGAATAATCGTTGTGAAATCTGCATTGTAGTCCTTGAGTTTTTTTTTATCACAGCAGGTTATTTGGGGTGAAGGTCTATGTGCATCGAGGAATCGTCGCACGCTCAATCCATCAAATCTTTGAAGAGAAAGAAAACAAACCCGAGGCTGGTATTGTTATACACATGTCGTACATGGAAATTTACCAGGAGGTACGTGTGTGTATTTGTCCGTATTGCAGCTAAGAACATATGAGCAAAGTTCATCCTAATATTCTGATGAAAATTCTTTCTGTGTCACATTCTGTGGACATTGTTATCCTTGTTGACAGTCAGTTTCTTGGCATAGTAACTGATTATTGAGTGAGGAAATGAAAATTCCAGGATATGTTTGATCTTTTGCAACAAAGAAGTGATAATCTGATGATTATTGAAGAGAACAGCCTTCCAGATGTTAGAGGTCTCGCTAAAGTACGAGTTGAAACTGAAGCAGAGGCGTTGAGATGGTTCTTTGAAGGGGAGAAATCGAGGACTTACGGACATCACTTTTTGAATCCGGTACGTAGCACTTCCAAGCTTGTCTGCAACTTTTAATAACTCAGATTTGATGAACAGTTCAGGTTTATTTTGAGAATATTTTTCTTGAGAAAGGTGGCGCTTTCCATATATCCTGAAATGATGCAAAAGCCCAATTTTGACAGCTCTCGAGTAGGTCTCATACCATCCTTACCTTTTATTTGGAAAGAAGAGTGCAAAGGGTACACGCCTATCAAGACCTCACCGTTGGAAAGCTAAATCTGGTGGACTTAGCTGGAGTAGAGCGCGTGAAGAAGGCTGGTACAGACTCCGGAAGCCTGATGAGAAAGGAAGCATGTGTCATCAACAAGTCCCTCTCATTCCTTGAGCAGGTGAGTTTTCATGAATGTGGTTTACTCGGCATATAACTATAAAGTTTGGACTCCTTAACAAACGGTATTTTGATTAAGTCTCTAATCTTAACAGAGTTTTCAGAAGATTAGTTTGGTTCAGGAAAAAATTTTGACAATATTGTACAGAGAATCTCCCTCATAATTCATGGTGAGGCCTTTGTAAGATCACAGTGATTATGCAGAGGCCACCCCATGATCTGACCTTCTGAAACAACGTAATTTTACTGAAATCCCTGTTTCATGCAATTAGTAGCAAAGTGGTACGAGCTCCTTGAACTGAAGCTCCCATTACATTCTTGCTTTCAGTCCCAATTTCCAATTTTCTCTTTGTTTGGAAGTGTATATTTGAGTGTTTAGTCTGAAGGTTATTCAGCCATTCCGAGAGTCATCATGCGTGATTATTGTTCAAAGCCCTTATATTCGTGAGTTTTTTCTCTCTTTCCCATATAATAGCCAGCTCATACTGTGATTCATTCTCACTCAAGTATGCTCGCAGACAGTCTATGCCCTCAGACTAGGGCACGGATATGTTCCATTTCGGCAAAGCAAGGTCACTACTTTACTCAAAGAATCGCTTGGTGGGAACTGCAAAACCGTGTTGATAGTCTGCTGTTGGCCGGAAGAGTACTTTTTGGATGAGACGGTACGCTATCAACGTCCTACAAATTCAATTCTGTTTATTTATAATATGCATTTTATCTTGTCCGTAATTTTGAACGAGGGCGTAAAGCAGTCTCACTTGTAAGCACTGATTCTATCTTAGATTTGCAAGGCAGGGGATACTCTTTACGTCACTTTAAGCATTTTAATCAATATGTAGGAGTGTTCTTTCATTTGGAGATCGCTTGAGAGCTGTGGAGAGATTACTTCGGGTATAAGAGCCAAACTATCTAGAGATCAAATTTTTTCACTATGTGCGATGATTTCTTATGCAGTTATTTAAAGTGTGAGGTTGTAGAGCACTAAGAGTGACAACCCCACTTCCAGTTAAAGATCAATAAACATAGCCAATTTAGCCATTCATGCTTACATCGCTTGCTAACCAAGTGTTGTATAAATGAGTTGTTGGTAACAGGGGTCAGCATCAGGTCCTAAACGGTTTTAGTACCCTCTACCTTATTCAATTGTCAATGATATTTTGCAGATTGGATCATTGAGGTTTGCTCAAAGAGTGAAGTACCTCAAGACATTCTCTGTCTGCAATAAAAAACCAGATTGTGAAGGCCAGGAAAGGTTCTACATTATATCAGTAGATAATGTCATGTTTGACTTTCTTTCTATTTTCAGAATACTCAATTTAATTGGACTTTGATGCATCTGTTATTGAACCTATTTGCATCCTATCTTGAGACATGTTTTCCTCATTCTCTAACTGTGAAACGGCATGTGCTCTACAGACGGCACAATAAAGAGATTGCAACTCTGAAACAAGAATTAGCTTTGAAAGATGCTTTGAATGGTCGCCCCGGCATATCCTATGACGACTTAACGTAAAGATCTTGTATATTCTCACCTTCATGTTGCACTCTCTTCAGCAATTCAAATATGCGCTCTTTGTTAGTAGGCAATGAAATTCTATATATTGATGATTATACATGGTACACCATTTTATTTTTAGGGAAGAAGTCAAGTATACACTTAGAGAAAAAATTCAAGAATTCCTTCAAAATGATGAAGACCTTGAAAAGATTCCCATTGATAATATCAAGCAGGTGAGTACCAAATTTGAATGAAATGTCGTATAATTCAACACAATTAAAGAATCGAATGTTTGTATATAGCATTTTATTTTGCTTATTCATGGTTTATTATAGGTTTATGATGACTAAGAATGGAAAAAATATCATTTCTATTTTTTTAAACTTATAGATGTTTTATTGATACCAATAAAGGTGAAAGAACTTTTTTGTCTTTTCAAAGAAGCACAAATTTCATTGCGATCTGAAGTAAGTGATTTCAAATTTGGTTATTTGTGATTACTTGTAGTAATTTCATTCAAAATGATTGTAACAAATTCAATTTTTTTTAAAATGATATTACATATTTGAAATGATAAATAACCTATTGTTGTTATTGATTAAAGTATTGATATTGTTTTATAAATACATAGCTTGATAGAATACTTCGTTTTTATGGATTGGTACCACCTATTGAAGAACCACCTCTCGAAGAATTTCCTGCTTTTGCTGAATTAGCGGAACATGTATATTTACATTATCAATATACTTTAGAAATGTATAAATAAAATAGTTAAAATTCTATCAATATCTTACATTAGTCAACAATAATATGTAGTATTTTAAATGCTTGTTGAATATTATTTCCTCAAAAAATTTATTATAAGAATACTAATACTTGAGAAATGATTATAATCAAACTAATACATAATAAGAATACATATGTGTGTATGTAATTGTATAATTTTGAATGTATAAGTTTCATCTACAATTTTTTTTATTGAATATACATCTTACTTTGAGTGAAAATAATTCTAAAAATGTTTCCATTAATCCATTATTAATATTTCAATTACATTATAGAAAAAAATTCTAAAAAGCTTTGATATATAAAAATATAGATTACAAGTTTTTATTGTTATTTTCTTTTTAGACTTTTTCTTCACTAACAATTGAAAATCATTGTTAATATGTTATCATTCTTTGGACCACTGTTTGGGCCACTCTTCAACTATTTTATATAATCTTTCATTCATTTACTGACTTTGTCAACTATATTGGCTTAAGTTTAGTGATAATTCCCAGTGCAGCATTTTTATTTATTTTATTTTTGCTGATCAAAATTTTTTATTTAAAACTAATATTTATCATTACAAGTCTTTTATGCACCATTTATTGTTAATGCAAGTTACAAAAAATCCTGGTGTTTTAATTCTTTGCATTCATGTTTTAGCTGATTGATATTCAAAATGCATTTTGGTGTTTATTGACTTTTTGATTTAATAATTGTATTTATTGAAAAAATTTATCATATGGTTTTATAGTATTTTATATTATATTCACAAGATGATATAATAATATACTAAGATATATAATTATTATTATGAATAGGGATTTCATGTTGGTATTGTTCCACCAACTTCAAGCCCAAATAACCCAAGCACATCACAAGAATTAAATCCAGATGCAAAAAGATGTGGTGTAATTATGCTTGACTACAAAGAAACAGATCCTGTTGCTGACATTTGGGAATCTAGAAGCAATTTTAAAAACAGTGTAAAATCATTTTTTTTAATTGTTATTTTCAAGAGTATTAAAGATTGTATTTATTCAAATAAGAATTGGAAATGCTAGTTTTGTATCAAATACTAAATATAAAACATCCAGTATTTTATAATTCATTTATAACTTTATATGACACATAAAAATCACTTCATCAATCTACTCCACATTTATGAATATTTATGAACATTTATGATTCTAAATATATTGTGATATTTACCTACTATAGGCATTTGAAGAATATAGACATTTAAATGCTAAAGGCAAGGAACAAGACGATATGTTGAAAATCAAACGAAAAGAACTAAAGTGCGTAATATATTCATATTACAATAAAAATCTACATCAAAACAAAATGCATAATGTAATTCAAATTGAAAATTTTACAAGTAAAACCATAAAATTTAATTTATCATTAAAAATTAATCATTGTTTATTGATATAATCAATAGTTTTTAATTCTACATAGAAACTTTATTTGAAAAAAAAATATGCAAGGAAAATGAAAATCATTAACTTGCTTTTGACAAAAAAATCTGAAAAATCTGAAAAATTATTGAAAGATATTCATAAGTGTCTTCAAAAATTAGTTATTTTGGTGTTTTTAACTTTTTAGTTGTAATCAATGTATAAAATGTTACATTTGAAAATTATTCTAATTACATTATAAATTTAAATTAAATCTTAAATTTACTATAGAAAGAGAGATATAACATTCAATTTTAATATTATGTAGAGCAAAACGACGATACGCTCGTGATTTATGCAAATCTTGCAATGAATTAATGGAAGAAATTCAAGAGATTAAGGTATTTTTGCTAGTATTTATTTTTTCTAGTTAAGAAATCCAATTCAAATCAAAATTTTATATGAATGATGAATACCAAAATATTCAAGAAAATATTTAAAAATTATACAAATAATTGTATATTTCATATCATTAATATGACATGCTTATCTTTATAATTGTAACAATAGATGCTTTAATATACTAACTTCAAAATGCTTTTAGATGTTGGTGAAGGATAAGAGAGGAACAAAAGACTTTGAAATGGATGTTGATAATAATAAAAATAATTTATTAAATAGGTGATTGTTAATTCAAAATTTTTGTAGGATTTGTACTCAAATAAATTTCCCTCTTATGTTTAAACACAAAAACTTAAAAGTAGTAATTAAAATAATAAACTACTAATCTATATGTTTGCAATGATATAAATGTTAATTTATTCATTTTTTTCTTATTATTTTAATATTTAAAAACTTTTTACTTTATTTTATTCTTGGTCATGTATAAATATTCTATGTGCTATGATAATAATTTAAAAACTTGGATAAATTTCAAATGTATGGATATTGAAAATTTGTTTTGAATTTAGAAAAAGTAAAATATTAAATATTAAAATAAATAAATAAATCACACCATTATTAAAAAATTCAACAAATTGCAAATAAAGTGGTGTTTTGGACAGATATAGATCTGCCAAAAATAATTATCAAAGAGACTTCAATGAAGTGCAAATAATGAAAGATGTCATTGAAAAAGTTTCTCAAGAGGTGAAAAAATCCAACCATTCTTATTCTTAGATTTATTTAGTATAAAATAATTTTTTTAATATAAAAAATTTTAAATTTTAAAAAATAAATAAATTTTAGTATTGATATGTTTTTTTGAATATTTTTAATTTTTGGATAAAATATCACTTTACATCCATGTTTGTAGTTTTTTTTCACTAATTACATAGTTTTAATCTCTAATTTTTGTATTCGATAGATTCGTGATCGCAAAAATGCTATTTTGGAAAATTTCTACTTTTGGTTCAATGCACAAGATAAATATCGAGGAAAGAATACTGAAGACTTTTTGGTATATTTAGATAAGAGAGTGAATGATAAGAGTGTGTGCCCACGGCGACGGTGACAACAAATATGGTAATTGAGATCCAATTTTGTTTTTTAAAACAACTTTTGAATACTTTGGTTTTATGCAACATAAATGTATTGTTTTTGTATAATATTGGAAACAATATTGCAAACATTGGTTAAATGTCATTGATGTCAATATATGAAATTTAGTCCTCCCTTAAAGAACCATTCAATGTACAAAATTTGAATAATGAAAGGACTTATTACAGAACAAAATTTGTACTAAATGTGGATTTGTTGGGATAAAATCATAATGTAATTGGGTACATGGTTTTGCTTGCATAGAAGCTTGCATGTTCATAATGTAATTTATGTAGATGAAATCATGCATTTGTGATTTATGATTTACAATAATATTTAGGTTTTAGGTTTCCTTTACACCTAGAGGTTGGGCCAATTTGCTATGCCATAGGCTTCGAATCCTCACTTGTGATTGGATAAAAGGCTGAAATTGGTCCCAACTCCTTTACACCTAGAGTTTGGACCAATTTGGTGTAATGAGTTTTTTATTTAAAGACAATATGATATGATATGGCTGAAGTTTGCTGAATTAGTTGCACTAAAAATGGAAGGCCAATTCTTGACCTTGGGGCCTATGTCAGATTTCAATTAAAAGAATTTTTTTTTTTATAAAATATTATTTTTTTCAACAAATCAAATTTCAAAGAGAATTGGCCCAGCTTCTAGGTGTAAAGCAACCCTAAGAATTTCAACCCCTCTCTCTCTCCCGCTCTCTCTTTTTTAGATATTATTGAATTGGCCCGACTTCTTAGCCTCAAGGCCTTTACATATGGGAGAATTGGCCCCCATTAAAATCATATTTTATTGAGTAGTTGATGATGGCCTTCACCCCAAAAGGGGTTGAAGATTTGTGTAATCAACCTCAAGAGAAATTGGCCCGTTCTCTAGGTGTGAAGCGGCTCTTAGCCCTCATTTTTCACATATACTTGTAATACATTACCACATTATAAGCTAGGTAGAATGGGATTTAATTAGTACTTAGTTATTGTATTCTTGTAGATTATGTGAATGCCATCTTAAAGGATATCTAGATGGGTAGTAGCCTGAATGGCTGAATGTCATTTTTAAAAGTATTTTTTGACAAATTTATAAAATGAAAAATTTCCTTGTAAAACAAAGGGCTATAAAATTTAATTTAGGGGAGAAACTACATGAATTAAAAGATAGGGTCCATTTAATTCAAAGCAAAGAAATTTTATATAATATGTAGGGCTACAACAGGGTCCATGAAATGTTACATACTTTATTATATATAAATTAGGGTATATAAAAACATCATGTAGTAGGAATTTTTATTAAAAATTTAGCTTTGACAAATAGAGGCCGCGCAAATTTTTCATAGTACGATGAGTATAGATGTAGACAAATAATTTCATGTTCGTGGATGATAAAATGGACATAGTCAAGAAAATCTACAATGAAAGGTGGTTGATTGAAATTGTGCCACAAATTGTACATTACTAGTAGTGTACATATCAAAAAAATTAAGTGTAAACATAAGGCATTGACCACAAGTAGCAAAAATTGTCACATTGCACAGATAGGGAGGTTTACCTTAGTGGGTTCAACAAACTAAAAATTGTACAACATGAGGATAGGTTTTATAGGACTTTTGATTAACTTTGTTCTTTAAAGCCATAAATATTAAACACACTCATATTGAATGGGATGTTCACGAGATAGTTTCAATGGGGATTTTTTGAAGTGTTCACTGGTAAACTTGTTATTAACCTCTAAAGGCTGGAGGGTGTTTTGGAAGAGGAAATTTCCAAAATTGCCCATTTTTTATGCATTGTCCAAAATTAAAAATTAATTATTTTTTTGAATTTCAACCATACAAAGTTGTACGTAGTATTAAACAAGTAAGGCAATGTGTAGAAAAAATATCAGCCCATTTGACCATGTGGATTGAAAAATTATAACATTTGAAGTTAGAATTTATTTTTTCTTGTGAAACACAGCCAGCAAACTTTGAGCCCTTATAGAATAAAAATTTTGCACTATAAGAGAATGAATAATTTTTCCATTCATACATAAATGATGTTAAGTTTATCCATAAAAAAATTTCAGAAGCAAATATAGAATCTAGCTTGCTCTAAATCAACCTGCAATGTCAAGAGGTTAAATGCATTGGCACACTAGTCATTTTTTGATGATTTCTTGTACAACGAGGAAATTTTTTATTTGAAATCCAAATGGTAAAAAATTAGAAACAAACATTTGGAATACCTGGGAAAATTTTCAAGAACTTTGACTTCACATATTACAAGATAATAGGGTTTGAAGTAGAAGAAAATGTTTTTTCTTGAAGCCACCCTAATATAGCTAATAAAGTTTGACTCCTTAGTATGTGATTTGAGAACTAAATCTTTTTTGACAATTGTATGTCATATTTTATTAGTTACATACATGCCAAATTTCAAAAGTTGACGAGCATTTTTACAAAAAGTATCCAAAAGATGCCCAAATTGCCTAGGCTAACTAAAAAGCTCAAGGCAACATAACTTTTTATTTTGATATTCAATTAAAAAAATTTATATTCTCACTAAAGGAGTACATGTTCACACCTTGTGTCAAAAGTTTGTAAACAACCAACCAAAATTGACTTTATAGTTTCTAACCTGGATTTTCAATTGTTCAATCAATGGACAATTGGTCTTTAGGGGTTAAAAACTACCACTTGGTCAATTAGACACTTAAATTTTATATATAAGATATCCCTACTTAAAAACCACATGAATGAATTTACAAAAACCATAGCATCACAAAGTTTAGACCCTACAATTTGGCAACAATTATCGTGCGGTTATCGTTGTTTCATGGGTTCGTACCATAATCGCACTAACTCAGTGTATTTTTACGCACTGAATCAATGCGAAAACAATGAATATCAATAGCATACGGTTTATGTACTTTAACTATATGATTGTTGTGCAGTTTTGACACAACAAGTGTATAGTTAAAGTACATAAACTGTACGCTATTGATATTCATTGTTTTCGCACTGATTCAGTGCGTAAAAATACACTGAGTTAGTGCGATTATGGTACGAACCCATGAAACAACGATAACCGCACGATAATTGTTGCCAAATCGTAGGGTCTAAACTTTGTGATGAGGGTATTGGAAACATGCCCCTTGTAGCTTTTATGTAAAAACATGGTCATCTTAAATATATTAATTAAGGTAAACAATCCCACATCAAATACCCTCTTAATTCAGGTGTACGCTTTAAATTACAAGGAGTGATCTCCCTGGAAAGTCAATCTACATGTTCTATGGTTAAAACTTATAGTATTTGCATGAAAATATCCAAATCTATAAAGAATTTATTTCTAAGATTCTTGGATAACATACCTACAAGATTTTAATATATAAAAATTGGTTACCATAACACTTCTTTATACTTAGGAGGAAAAAACAATTTCTAAATTACAAGTTTCGTTGTTTTAAAAGGCCATAAACTCTTGGAATTTTATAAGATTAATGTGTGGGTATAAAATTCATTTACAAAAATGTGTATAATGTAATCAATTTTGCAAGGAATTCTAAGTGAAACAATATTATTAAATAAAGACTTTTAATCAACAAAAAAATTATCTTTTGTAATGATCTTTTAATTTATACTACAATTTTGAAAAAACAAACAAATTGCAAATACACTAAAAATATTAAATTTTATTAATGTAAAATATAATATATTCTAAATAATACTTCGTACTAGAGTACCATGTGTTGTTGTCGTAGTTTAACCCCTAAAGGCCCAAAGTCCCCTCAGGGGACACTTGGGATTTCGGGCAGGCTCGTGCGACCTGAAATTTCGACCTGATTTTTTGAAACTTTTTTTGAAGATAGGAAATCACATTAGCTTTCCAAAAATATAATTTTTTTTTGAATCAGTGCCTGGGAAAAAAAGTTATGCCGCCCGAAGTCAAAAAAGCAGTTCGCCGGGCAGAAAAAAAAAACTTTAAAAAATTGAATTTTTTTTTTTTGATTTTTTTTTCTCAAAGATCATGTTTTTTTCTATATTTGAAGCTTTGATTCATTCTATTTGGACTCAGAATGAGAAAGTTATGGACAATCTTGTTTTTCGGGCAATCTAAGCGTCTTCTTCAAAAAACAACTTATAAAATTCATTTTTGAATGCAATTTTCAAATTTTTTCAAATTTTTTTTTTTAAAAAGGTTAAGTTTGTTTGCAAGAACAATCCCACCGTTGGGATTATGGTTTTTTAATTCCATCTAAAAGCTATTGAAGATTTAGTGTTTTGTTCAATTTTGGACCTACTTCTACTTAACAATTTTTTTATATGTGAAAATCAAGTTTTGACATTCTGAAATTTTTTTCTCCAACTCTCAACTCAAATGTTCAACATACAAAATTTTAACTTTATGGTGTGTAGTGCAAAAAAAATCCACAAATGGCCGTCAAAGTCATCTGAAATTGCAATCCAGAGTTCAAAAAAACTTCTTTTTCCAACTTCAAACGCTAATATCTTCCAATCCGTATGGTCAAACTTCATGAAATTTTTACCACATGATCTTAGACAAGTGAAGTACAAGATCCTACGGTTAAATTCTAATTTTTTTTTTTTTTTTGGTTTAGGAAGTAATCGCAGCAGAAATGGCAGTTTTCAGTGGTTTCGAAGCCAGAAAATGCCTTGGGCCTTTAGGGGTTAATAAAATTTAAATTTTAATAAAATTAATAAAATTTAGTTTATAAAAAACTTTAAACTCAATATCTTTTTGCCATGGATTGGAACATCACAAAAGAAAATTTGTACATCCCTCCTTACAAAGCGTTTTCTAAAGATACAAAGAACAAAGGAATCCACGGTTCAAAAGATATCACCGTAATAAACAAACAAATAAAATAAACAACCTCATTTAAGGGACAAATTTCAACATTATCAACGGCCTTTATTAATTTAGTGTTTTTAAATTATAGTTCAATGTAGCAATAAATGAACTTATAATCAATACAATAATGAAAAATTTGTTCAATAAATATGTCCTTTAAGTTGCATTTAAAATGCGTATGATATGCATTAGAATCCCTTAAATTCATTCAAATTTATTAAATAAGAGGCAATTGACCTTATTTTTGTGAAAAAGGGTGCAATATAAAATTTTAAAAACACCTAAATAAAATAGAGGTTTTAAAAAGCATAAAGTCCAAAATATTTTCAAACTATGAATATTTTAGAATAATTCTATTTCAAGCATGTTACTTATAGCCTTCTAAAAAACATCCTTTAAATATAGAAAGTACCAAAGAGCACCAAAAATGCCCTCCTTGAGGTTTAACCTCTAAAGTCTTGAGGCTTTTTTTCCATATGAAAACACTCAAAACACTCAAAATTGCCATTTCTATTGCAAAGAACAAAAAACTTTAAAAAATATTTTTTTTATGCACTTAATCTTGACACATTAAAAAAATTGTTAAATATTAGATTCAAGATTGAAGAAAAAACTAAACCATTAATAGCTCTTAAATGGAATAAAAACACACTAATTTCAACAATGAGATGTTCAACAATATAGTAAGTCCTATTGGTTATTTTTTCCAAAAGATGCTACGATTGTTCAAGAAAAAAGATTGCCAATAACACTTGCATAACAAAATCTAAATAGAATGAATCAAAGCTTTTATGTAGATGAAAACACAATGATAAAAGAATGTTTTTTAATTATTTTAATTTTTTGTGGATTTTTTTCCATCCACTCAACTAAAATTTGAACTTATTGTTCCATAACTTACTCTTGAACATTGATTGAAATAAAAATTATATTCCTCCAAAGATAATGCATCATTTTTATTTTTACAAAAAAAATTCAGAAAATCAAGACAAATATTGAGACTCTAGGAGTCTACCCCAAATCTATTTTGTCCCTTATAGGAACAATGAGACTTCAGGGATTCCCCGAGCCTTGAAAGTTTCTTGAATATGTTTTCATCCAAAAAAACTCTATAACTGCCATTTCTGGTACAAGTACCAAAGTTTGGAAAAAAAATGTTTTTGGACGATATGTAACTATAGGATCTTGTAGTATGTTGATTTGAAAATATGTAGAAAAAATTTCAAAAACTTCCACCGTGTGGATTGCAAGATATTAGTGTTTGAATTGGCAAAAATCCTTATTTGGCCTTGCAAAAAACAAGGCAGCTACACTTCACAAGGTCACATTTGTATGAAAAAATGTCCACAATGGCTTCTTTGGATTCATTCTTCTAGGCAAGTTGCCTACATGCTTGAAAAATTTCAGATTATTTGAAATTGTACAACATATAGGAAAAAAATAGTAAGTACGTAGAAAAAAATAAAGAATGATTCAAAATACAAAATTGTTAAGAATCTAGTTATGGAATAGAAAAATACCAATCCCAATGGTTGTAATGTTGTAATGAACAATCTATGTCCTATGATTTTATTTTTTTTCCAAAATTATTGAAAATTGAATAAAATAGAGGACTTCAAAGTTTATTTTAGAGTAGAGAATTTATAACTACTCGCAAACTAAAACTTCTCATAACTTCCATCTCATTGATGAAAATGGAATGATTCAAAGCTTTCCACGTGTATGTAAATCATAAGACCAATTTCAATTTTTTTATCCCTAAAAAAACGATTTTTTAAAATCTGCCCAAACTGCCCAAGTTGAGAATCAAAGTATCAAACTACATACTATGCAATAATTCTTAAACCATGTCATCAAAAGTTATAAAAATTGTTGGGCCTTAAAGAAAAACCTTGTCCCTATGTTTTGTGAAATTTCAAAGAAAAAAATAAAATTTTCATTTGTAGTGAGCTGCCCAAAATTGCTATGTTGCCAACAAAACACTTTTTGGTCCTTTAGGGGTTAAGAAGAAATTTAATACATCTTTGAAAACATTCAGCAAACTAAGTTGTTAGGGATTAATTTCTTTCCACCAGTGTGTTAGGAAGTATAATAGCTTATTGATAATTTAGTTCAAAGAATAAAATGGGGTGTGTTTTGAAGGATTGATCCTCCTTTTGAAGGAAATAGGAATTTTAAAACATTTCTTCAGTAAAATTTGCTTCAAAACCAAAATGAAATTGCATATAAAGTACTTTTATTCATATTGTTTAGAGTCTTATAGAATTAATTATAAGCATTATAAGTTGTAAATTTTAATATACAGAAGGACATTTAAAACATCCTTACTTCAAGATTTTTAATTATGCATGATTGCAAGAATGACCTATCAATTTTGTTCCACTTGGGCAATTTTCAGCCTTTTTTCGGGTATAATACAAGATTTAAAAAATATAAAAAAATATCCAATGTATACACCTATAAAAAGAAGGTACTCTATGAAAGAAAATATAGAAAAAATCTCTAAGTAGGAGAACTAGAAAAGTATAGAATTGCAAGAAAATAGATACCTTGACGCTTTAATTTGTAAAAAATAGGTATTTTTTTCAAAGAAACCAAAAATTGATCGTTAGGGAGAACTTCATGGTGAAGAGATTCCACCCAATGCATGAGCTTGAAAACATCTTCATTGTTAAGAGGTGCACGCATAAGAGAGCCTTATTTGTACGAACATGGAGGATGTAAAATTAATATATTTTTATATGCCCTTGGTAGGAATATGAACTTTTACTATAGGATTAAACTACAAAAATTTCAGCTATAGATCATTAATTTTGGGAACTCCATAATACTCAAAATCCCTATGAATCAAAATGTGACAAATTAACAAAATTGACTTTTAAATATAAAATGATTTTAAATTTCTTTTTACATGGGATAAAATTACACTCAAGACAAACATCTCCAATAAATTTTTTATGAAGTTTTGGAATTGTCATGAATTCAATTAATTTGAAATTTTTATTGGAGATGGCTAACTTGATACTATTTAGATCCCTTATTTTTTATATTTTTTAAGAAATCATTTTATATTTAAATTTCAATTTAGCTAATTTGTCACACTTTATAATTTAGGGGTTTTTAATACTGGGGAGCATCCAAAATTAATGATCTAGAGCTGATATTTCTATGGTCTATTGCTATAGTAGAAAGTCATGTTTTTGCCAAAGGGAATTTAAAAATGTTTTATTTTATGTCCTCCACATGCGTGCGAATAGGGCTCCCTTGTGCGCACATTTTTGAACATTGAAGATGGTTTCAAGATCATTTTTTTGGTAAAATTTCTTTGTTATAAAGTTCTCCCAAATTGCCAATTTTCAGTTTTTTTAAAAATTGGTTTTCCTATTTTTTACAAATTACAATGTAAAAGTACCTATTTTCATGAGATTTTGCACTTTTCTAGTTCTCCTGCTTAGGGAATTTTTCTACACTTTTCCTTCATAGGGTACCTTCTTTTAAAGGTGTGTACATTAAAAATATTTTTCACATTTAAAAAAAATTGTTTTTCTAATTATACAGTATTCCTGAAAAAAAGTGTGTACTATGGAAAATGCTACGAAAACCGGTCGGTGTTTCTTGCACTCACCCTACTAGTGTTCAGTCTTGTAATGACCTTTATTAAGATAATTAGTTAGTACACCTTGCAGTTATAACACTCATTTATTCTAATTTGGAATTATGCAATTTTGTGAGGTGTACTAATATAGAAATTAATATTTTTTTAGATAATATGGAAGGTGTAGGTTTGCAACTTTTTTGATGAAAGTTGGATGACACTCATACTAATTGGATCATGGATCATAAATATACAATGTAGTCGTCATTATATAAAAAATTTACATGTGACCTACCATTGATATTATTGCACCTTTCAATTTGCATGATTCCCAAATAATAGCAAATTATCTCTATTATAGTGGAGCTCACAAATTGAATGAACTTTTATTATGAACTATGGTAGTATATCTATAATCATCTATTTTATAAAGTGCAAAGTATCAAGATTTCATTTGTCACTGCAAAATATCACGTTTTTGTTTGCATTCAATGTTTTTCATTTATTCGTTCTGACTAAATCATTCATACAAATGGCAATTCATATTTGTAAAGTAATAAGCTTTTAGTGAATGGTATTGAGTCTTTCTCAAAGTCACTTCAAACATGCACCTATTGAACATATTTCTTCCAGTCTGGACTCATGTCTTGACTTTGAAAATTCATAGGAAATACAAAAACTCTTCAAATTTTAATTTTCTTTTGGATATTAATGATTTTCATTTGCCTATAGTGCAGAAATAAAACCTAACTATGATCATTTTGATGCCATTTGTAACTAGTGCGCCCTGTGCTGGTGCCACAGTCCAAATAAAACTAAAATAATTTATAAATTTTTCCATTCAATAAAAACTACAAAATTTAATAATTTTCATACTACAGGTTTAAACGCCATGAAACCAAGCCCATGAATCCCTCCTTGCCGAGGGCTTTCTGACGGTACCAAGCATGCCACTGGGGGATACACGATCCGTGAGATCTCAATAATAAATAAATAAACAAAACAAAAGGCAAACAAAATAAACAAACAAACAGCCAGCCAAACTTAAGTGAACGGTTACATGTTTCTACCTTTAGTTATATCCTACTTATTTCCCTGTTTGTGTCTCCGGCAATTTGTTTTCTGTTGCGTCCACTCCACATCCTTCCTAATGCTGTAGCTCTTCATGGCCAGCCCCTCAGCTCGTTCATGACAGAGTCAGCTACTGTAGTGGACAAGAATTCACAAGAAGTTTTCGCAGCATTAGCCGGGTCTAATCTTTCAAAGATTAGGCCCCACTTTAGCCCCTCTTCACATAGCGTTAGGAAAATTTGAGATTTTCTACGTAAATCAAACATTAGACCCCAAAAATGTCAACCTTAGCTGGGCTAAAGTAGGCTACATTAGTCTCGGCTAACATAGCTTGTATTGTCTTGGGCTACTATGCATTATATTAGTCCCATGTAAACCTTCTTTTGTTAGCCAAGGCTAATGCCTTTGTCATTGAAAGAATCCATGTGAAGCTTTCCATGGCCGACATGAATTGCAATGGCATTGTGCTACATGGACCAATAAGTACACACGCAATAGAACTAATGACATTGGCAAAGATTTTAGAAGGTTTAATTATAATAAAATAATTACATAATTAGTACAAATTACATGTGTCACTACTTCTAATGTACTATATATTGCCTACTGCCTAGCTCATACGAACTACAACTACTCGTACTCCACCTCTTCACCTCTTCCCTGCTAACTCCAACATTTTCAGTCATTAATTCACTTAAAATATTTTATAATCTACAATAAAAACGTGACACAAGAAATAGGGCATCTCAAAGTAACTGAAACAAACAATGAAGTGGAACATTGGTGGGAAGGTCGCTGATCATTGAGAGTGACAAGATTAGGTAGAGAAGAAGTACCTGCAGCGCCTAGTTCAAAACTATGGAACATGTTGGTGGTATATATCACACTAGGTAATCATTATTCCTGAAAAAGTAAAACAACAGCAAACTAGTTAACATAATCTAGGTTTGTTGTCTTGCAAGCTTGAAGATACATTTTTATAATGATTCCAATCCACTCAACAAAGCCTACTCTAAGAAAGGCGAATTACCTCATGATGCACAGGCGTCATTTTGAGAGCGATGGGCACAACAATGCATTTAGGTTCTTCTTGTTGTGCAAGTCTCTTGTCACCTGTCGAAGTCCCTGCACAACAAACAATGAAGTCTGTTTAAAATCTATCAACATATACCTCTTTGAAATGTGAGTTCCGTATGATGGATCCTCCATCAGAACTCACCAGCTGCTAATGTATTGAAATCCTTGTTAAAATCATCATTTTGGCTCACTTTCTCATCCTTCTTTGTAATAGGTGCAGCCACCCTGTAGGTGCGGCTGAGGGCAAAGCCTTCATCTGTACTGCACTGGTTCTAAAGCCTTCACTTTCTTCATTCATGAGGTAAATTCAAGGATCCAAGTGCAAACCCTGCTTACAAAAGAGCAACCAATGAAATGCAAAGAAAAGCATCCCTCTAGACAAAGGTATCTGAAATTGTAAAACTGCTGCAAGAAAATCAATTCTGGAGTGTGTGGTACAATAAAACGTGTCTACTATGCATTAATAACTTCAATCATTTAAGAAAGTATTGAGTAAATTTGCCAGTACCAACTATGTAATAGCTGAATTCCAATCCAAATATTGGCTACCTCAATAATAACTGCTTTACCATCCTTCATTGCCTTCTTTAGATCACTATCAAGCCCTGGTCTCCACCACACAATTAGAATTTATCAACTCTGTCTTGCAACTTCAACAATTGCGACCACAAGAAATTCTCAGTACCTGTTTGAGATAGACAAACAAGCACTATAAGTGGAGTCACAATGAAAGCACAATGAAAAGAAAGGCTACATCACCAATACCATGGAACGTGAATAACAACAACGTGGACATAATATTGGAAGCAATGTATAACCTTTGAGCACAATACGGCACTCGCGGCCAAACTCTGTGACAAGATCAAACATTCAAACATTATGGTAGGTTGTTAATACTATAGCACAAATAGTATCTAAAAGAAGCAGTGTCTTTTCAAACAATGAAAGTTGAATGAACTCATTAATAAATTATGAGTGCTATTTCTCATATATCTTCAGCATTTGAATGAATTAAAAATTTGAATTTACAAGGGTTCAATTCTGAAAACATGTAGAAATGTAGGGTGTACTCCATAAAATTATCAAATCTCACCGAATCAAGATGACGGCTGCATTCTTTTGAAAGCTTTGCATAAGCCGAGCTTGAAGTTGCACACTTCTTATGCAAAATGCAATCCAGGAGCGACTTTGCAATTGCAAGTTCTGGAAAAAGCAAGATCAAATAGCCCTTAAATATCACATTCAACAAGACAGTCCCTCATTGATCATGCCAGATTTTCTTAAAACTGGTGATCAAGTTGGGACTTGACTGAAGTACTTACCATTAAATAGAATACACTCATCTCCTTCAATATCACACTCGAAAAGAACATATGTGCCCAATTCAAAACTCATTTTATAATTTCACTAGCATCACAACATATTACATAGCAAGAATTGCGCATAGAAGTCATACTCAGGATTTCGACGAGTACAAATGGAGTATGTTCTAGATCATCTATCTGACTGAAAACAACTTCAAAGAGGCACTCTTTTACGCAACACTATTGACTATCACAATGCTAGAAATCATGTGCATTCTAGGCACAATGGGACTTGGTAATCTAAAGATTTAACTAATGTTCTCACAGAGACACTTCCTTTGCAATTTAGTAGTTACCTTGCAAGTAGGCTCCATGGACATAGCCATTGTAGAGTTCACTGGTATGTTCTCCTCTAAAGTAGTGAGTCTTCATCGGTGCCTGTCAACGATTCACAATTGCACTTGTAAGACTCTTAAAACAAAGCAATCAGATTTTCTCATACAATCCTCCAATTTAGCACAACACTCATTATCTGCAATATGTAACATAATTAATAGAACTACCCTCATATTGCCCTCACTGCAGCAATTGACGTCCAATACTGGAAGTCTCAGCTTGCATCGATCTCCCCTCAGTCGACAAAGAAGCATTATAGTTCAAGCATAAACTACACACCAACGACGCTGCCTCTAGGATAACACAGTACACTGATTTCTACGACAAGTTGTGTCGTAGAAGGGATCACAAGAGAGTAGAGTTTTCAAAAATGAGGTACTCTATCATTATCTACCCCATAAGGACAAACCAAACAACTCAGTAAAAGGGATATCCATAGTGTTATCCAGTCAATTCGATTCATTCATTGACTGATGCACTGAAGGGATAGATGGAATTCAAATTCATCAAAAATCCTCAATAGAGTCATTTCAAAAGGAAGTAACGAACGAACTAAGAAACGAGATTACATTAGACTCGTTCCTTCATTGTGGTCTCCTCACCAACAAATGATACAGTGCAGCTTTCATTTCTTGGTTTCGTATCAAGCTTGTGGAAAATCTTTGCATGCGTTCAAATCAGCTGTCATGATGATGATTGACCTATAGCAAAGGAAATCAATTTCAATAAATACTTCTATGTTAAAATGCTGCCATGACTAAATCCGATTTAATCGTAAAATGGTACCTAAAATTTAACTAGACCTAATCTCCCAACCAGAAGACGTGCAAACTCCGTAGTATACCATGTACTGACCGATAAAAGCACTGCTTCATGTCCTTGGTTGCAGAGCCCCATATGTTGTCAATCCAGAAGTGAAAACAAATGTGAGATAGTAGCATAGGAAAATCTCGTCAGGGAAAGAAATACATGATGAGGATTTAAACAGAATTAGAAACAATAGTCCAGGTACACTACAAACCTTTAGGCCCTCAGATGTGTAGTCATAGATCGGCCAACCGTGGTCCCTCAAAGAAAAAGGCCAGACACCTTTGCAGACATGGCGCTACTAGTAGGTCATATCCCCCGGAGGATCTTCTATAACCTTTACAGTTCATATTTTCAGTCTCTATGTGTGCAAAGAGTAATTACACACAAGTGAGTGTAAAGCACAGTAAATAAACCCATAAAAAGTAAGCATTCTATTTGATGGCCTCTTCTTCTGTTCAAAGTGATATACATGTCGAAGGAGATTCAAAGAACTTCATCAACATGTGATTCAGCCTATACAATTGTGAGTACGTACTGACATGGATACCTTCAGCCCTAAATGAAAGTGTAAGACTGGATGAGTAACAAGAAACGCAGTCATGGGTGTGCATGACTCGGTTTTGTAATAACTGACGAGTACCAACTTTGTCGTATCTGGAATGCCAACCGAGTCAACCGCCAGTTCAATTGCAAAGAAGACAGACTTAATTGAAGATAAATATATAATGGTGAGATGCGAACCTTACTATTTCGATGTATGAGTTAGGATTTAGGGTGACTGTCGATTAGGATTGTCGACAAGTTTTCCTGTCAAATCCGTCCACATATTAGTTGACATAAGTGCAAAAACTAGCAATTGGAAGAGAATTGTGATAATAGCAATTAACAACTACATAAGATAAAAAGATCTAAGAAGGTGTCATGATCAATGATGTCAATTTCTTAGTCCTCTAAAATCCTCCTAGCCAAAAATCAAGAACTGAAGACCTAAACATCAAATCCAAGGGTTCCAATAAAAAAGAACAAGTACCTGCATTCCTAGAGTTCACTCACGCTGTAAGCGTAAATAATTTGCTAACAATATTAATTTGTCTCCCTCAGGAAAAGACCTGCAATTTGGGGAAAAGGGATTCTTTTTCTACCACGTCTCGCTATCTCGTTTTCACCATTCATAAAATTTCACAACTCGGCATACATTTCATGAACATTTTCTAAATTTAATTTACGCATAACAAAATTCTCGTCATCACCCTCATCTTCGTCATCTCCATCTTGCAAATTGTTATCTCTACTCTCAGAAAACTGTGCGGCCCCTGATGGTGAAGAATTAGCCCGTAATGGTGAAGAATTATTGTGCCCTTCAGATACTTCTAAACTATCACTAGTATTACTATTTCCAACTTTTTCTGCTTTCCTTTGTTTACATCTCCTATATTTAAGATTTTTTCAAATTTTCTTATAAACATCTGTGTCTTTCTATGCATACTTTTTATTCTTGTTAAATTTAATGTCCATTAAATTGTCTTTTTTCTCACTTATAACCTTCTTTAGGGCATCTCGAATTGAGGGATCTTCTAAAGTGAATTGACCCTTAGAAAGATGACCAAGTGTCTGATCCTCAGCTACCCATTCATGTTTTTTTTTATAATTACCCACATAATACTTATGTTGTATGGGATACTCATTCTTTAAACATTGTCTCCCATATAATTTATTTTTTACCCAGTTGTTTAAAGAAGGAGGGTCAAAGATCATATTATAGCTTGGAGGTTTTTGTCGTGGATGGTTTTGTACAGCTTCTCTTGCAGGGGGACCACAAAAATCGTTTTTTTCCTACTCCCTTGTCAGCCCCTTTGTTCACTCCACCATTGTCTGTTCCATTAATCCCTCTGGCGGCTCCAACATTGGAACCTCCAATGGCCTCTTCATTTGGGCTTCATCTGGACATGCTCCTCTCGGCATCCTACATTGACGACAAAACTTTGTTGTATCTCTCTCAAAAGTAGTACCACACACTTCACAAAATGGTGAAGACATTCTCTTACCTGCACATAAAAACATATATTTTAAGGTGCCATGCTACATTAATATGATTTGCAACAATGACCTCTAATCTAACTTTGAAAAGCATCATCCACTCCCTAATATAACAACAAATCAACAACTACTACTTCCAATTAAAAGTGAAAGAGTTACAAACAAGCAAACCAGAGATAATGACCAGACTTTGAAATTTGAATTCCTTTGTTCTCACCGAAAAAGTTAATAATGATGGGAATTTCAAACACCAAAGTATTCCCAGTCCTAACTCCTCGTCTTGACTTGCACAATCAAGTTACTTCACTTAATAACTGGATCTACAATTGGCCTCTGAAACAATCAAAATCACAAAGTATCAAAATCTAGATCCTCCCAAGCTCAATACTATGTTGAGCATCTACCATAACTCCTAATCTTTGCCTTTAACAGAGCCTTGAAATAAATTTTCTTAACACAAAAATGCACCTAACATAGTAACAGTGTTAATAAATTGTTATTTTGGTTCACATTATAACACGTACTTGGCCTACTGTAACTAAAAATTCTACCTCAACTCTAGAAATCCTAAATTACCAGCAAAGAGTCTTTTGAAAGATTTCAGGCTCATGATTATAAGCCTCATTTCAGGCACAAACCACTTCCGCAAGCTTAATCACATGGTCATTCTCCAAGACACTCTGAGTGTACACACTTTCCGATTGCCAAGAAAAAATACCTCACTGCGGAACTGTGACAACGAGACACATTTGGACTGTGAAGTTTTGAACAATGAGGCAATGGTCATGCGAAAGGTATAGAGCGGTGTCGCATTGTAAATGCGTACATGTTGTAAAAATATATATTAATATGTTATTTTGATAGATTGATTATAATAATTTAGATAAAAGGACGACATCATTTTAGTAGCTTCAAGGTGACGCCTTCTCTTTATAGAGCGATCCATCTATTTAAAAAGAGGCATCTGCCTGAGAATGTCATCAATTTGATGTAGTTTCTTTGTTTTTCACTTAAGATTTTAGTATGTCGAATTGGAGGGTTTTTTCTGAGTCTCAAGATGAGGAGCTTCAACCGGAATCGGAATTCGAGTTTTCTTTGTCACAATTGCCAAATCAGCCTCTTCTATCGCTAAGCCTTGCATTGCCACATGAGCGCCCTCAAGATGAAGCTGGGCCTTCTCGACCGCCAAAGCAACCTCGCGTGAAGCAGCAATGGCATGGGAATCTTCAGCGTGACGCTCAAGTGATGGTGATCTTGTTGCAGGTCGGACGTGTTGAACCCGACAGTCGAGAAGTGACGTTCGAAGGGTGTTTTGAGGGTCTAAACGACAATCAATACTTTTGTATAATCCAGCCTATAAAGAGAAGTCATGGCCACCAACGTTGGTTAAAGGGGCCGGTTAATCTTTTGACTAAGGCGGATCGTGCAGAATACGTTGTAGCGACCGTTAAACGCATTCTCAAGTTTCTACAAATGGAGTGAAGCTTTTTTTGGACTTTGGTTTTTACCTCTAGTGTACATCTAATAGACATGCTAGTGATTTATGTATTTTATTTTGTATATTCAAAGTCATAGAAGAAAAATATAGAAATAATTGTCTTCTAGTGATTTTAGGAGGATTCATCTTCTTTGTAAGGAGGTGAATTTAGTTAAATGGTCAAATTTAATGACCAATGGGTGTTATTATAGCCACATGGTCAAAGTATGGACTGAAATCCACGTGACTTGTATGGTTGTGGAAGGTAAGAAACACTATTCATCTTTTTTCTCGTTGTTGGTTTTAGGAGGCCCGAATGTTTGAGGAGCCATAGTGTGTTGTATTTGGAGAATTTTGGAATGAAAATTGAAGGAATTGTATATCATGGTGTTGAGTTTTCAAAAAGTCTTTTTTTACTTAATTTAAAGTTGTGAATTGAGATTTGTGCTAGTTTGAGTGGAAGGAGGTCTATTGCCTCCTATGTGAAGGATTGTAGAAGACCGATTATACAAGACGGACATGTCTTTAGTTTGCAATGAGAGTTTGAGAGAGCGTGTAAAATTATTTTTTTTTTCCAAAAAGCTATCATTCATATCATTTGGAGTTAGTATGAGTGAATTGTGAGTGACAAAGTGAAAAAGAGTCTGCTGCCTTCAATTTTAGAGGCCGAAACTTCGAGTGGTCATGGAAGTTGGACAAAGTGTTAGAATCGTTTAAGATTTAAAGGAAGAGTAAAAATTTGTGTTAGCTTTTTTTGAAACTATCATTCATTCCATTTGGAATTGTTATGAGGGAGTTATGAGTGTTGAAGTGAATGAAGGTCTGCTGCCTTCATTTCTAAAGGCCGAAACTTTGAGAGATCATAAAAAACGGACAGCATGTTAGAATGAGTTGATATTTGGTCGAGAAGTAGAAATTTGAGTTAGTTTTTCAAAAAAACATCATTCAACCCATTTGAAAACTGAATGAAGCGGTGACATTAAATCAAAGTTCAGCCAAAAAGTTGGGGTTGGATTGGGACTTGGAGTTGAAGTTGAAGTTGAAGTTGAAGTTGAGATTGTAGAAGACATTCAAGACTTGAAGACAAGAAGATGGAAGACTCATGTGTTGTGGTTTGTTATTCCTAGCTGGTTTTGGAGGCTTGTTGTTTTTCATTTCTGCATCGTAAACTTTATTGCGGACTATGTAATGATTCAGTATTAATCCCCTTCTGTGTTTGTGGCAACGAAGTGGGTTTGATCACCCATATGGTCAATCTTCTATGTTATTCCCATTGATGAGGCTCGCTTGCTGATCACCGTGGATTTGAAGTTTAAGAGCCAATCTTTCGGATGGTCAGCTCGTGGTTTAGCCGTCCCGTTTTACCTGTCTGAGGCCGTAGGTTCTTATCACTTACCCTTATTCTGATCCTTATAGAGCCACTGCAGGATAGGCCAATGGGAAAGAGTTTGAAGATTGAAGAATGAAGACCGAAGATTGAAGACTGAAGATTAGAATATTTGATTCAATTTTGTACCAAACTATTCCCAGTCGCAGCCAGAATCCTCGCAATTTTCCAAAGCAAAACTCTCTCTACTCGACAACAGCACGGACACAAGCCACCTTCAAAGAAACATCATCTGCGCAAGATAATAAAAAATGTTTCATAAAACTTAACTTACGATTTTCAACTAGTCAACTAGAAACTCAAGAAATTATGCCATGCCTACAACAAGCACATCTAGTGAACCCTATTTCAGTTCACTCATTATTAGGACCTGTGGTCAACATAGACCTCCAATCTTGCAAGCTCCTACCACTAACTGAATGACATTCCAATATAGAAAAAAGCTTACTATCGTTGTTGATATCAATATCAACTTGCATAGGCTCTATTGCCTTCACCATTGTGGACACCAGACAATGATATCAAAACAAGATCACAAGAAAAAAAGTACTGAGGAAAAAAAAAAATCTCAACAAAACCCAATTCAGCTATCCCTGCGTGTAACACAAGCAAGGACTCCCGAAAGAATTAGAAACAAGAGCTAAAATAAAATTCCAATAATTTCTCAAATCTATTTGTACCAACAAAAACCTCAGATCTATTTATACCAATCCGAGTTCTCAGAGTTCTAGTCACTTGAACATCATGTGCGGCACAGTGAAACATCCATTTCAATGAATATGACCATGTGAGGATAATTCATATGATTCAATGAATTGGAATTTTAAACATACATACTGCGTCATAATGTATGGGTTGTTTGGGAAGTTGAATCGAGCACTCTTGTTCGCAACATGGCCGGACATGTGGTCGATTAGGAGAGATTCAGGGCTAAGGACATGGACATCCTCCGAATTCTAGTCACTACAGACCTCCACAAGATTCACCAGATTCACGAATGACTTGACAAACGAGGTAGACACTTCAAGACACTGCAATTACCGATCAAATCAAGACGATCTAGAACTTCACATCTGTACCAATTCTAGCTTTTGGAGCTGTGACTTTGCCCAATATTGACGCTCTGAAACATGCCATTGACACCACCAAGCAGCACGTAAGCTCTCCATTGGCATCGTGCATATCAGAACAAGATCGCAAGCAAAAAATAAAGACAAAGTCATTGTCAACAAGGGCGGCCGGAGAACAGAAACTCTCGGCAAAACCCCAATTCAGCTATTGTCGCGTGTAATTCACAAGCAATGAATCCCTAAAGATATCCAGTACGATAAAAAAAATTGGAAATGAGAGGTAAAATAAAATTCCACTTATTCCGAATTCAACCCACTCTTGCTGCAATTCAGGGCCCACGTACTACTCAGAGGTTACCAACCCATGAAGCTCATACAATTAAGCTTCTTGCAATGCACCATTAGGTAACGACGTGGACAAAGTGCACAAGGGAACCATTCCACACAACTGGAGTACGATAAGAAATTGAACTAGATAAACCTCACAACAGAAATTCTAAAACCTAAAATGACGGCAGAACAAGCACCACAACTAAGGGTACAAGAACGGGACTTGAACCTGGAAGTGTTGCGAAGCCAATCTCCAAATTTGTTGAAGGAACTCGTTTAATCCGCCATTCACCTCCAACCCACCATTATCGACAGTGACTTCAACTCCACACACAGTCCGCTACCACAAAAATTATCTCATTGAAGATTCAGAAGAACAAGATCACAAGCAGATGGAAAGCGACTACCTAACATCTTCGAGCAACACGATAGAACCAGCTGCAAACACGGAGTTCCTAGGGTTTGTGATGTGCAGCACGACGACGACTCCGAGCTTCAGTTGAAATTATACCGCAATAATAAAAAGAACTGAACCACAAAACCCTGGTGCCACAAGTTTTGCTGTCATTCGCATCGCCTTGCCAGTCCATCAGCAACTTCGAATCAAGCAACAAACAAACTCACATTCTGCCCTCCAAACAAAGTTGTAAGAGATTCCGTGTTCTCGATTAGGGTTTTGTTGTTCTTTTAGTTTAGTCAGTGGAAGAAGCGATAATGTCTGGCTATTGTCATCTATGGAAACGGATGGAACTTGCAATCTACGGATGAAGTTTCACTTATTCATTCAAAATGATGTACATTAAGCCAGAACTGAGCGATATAGTTGCGAGACTCTGTAGGAAACTAAGGTAGTATGGCCTAAAAGCGACCATTTAAGGACTGATTTGCCTTTTTCACAAGTTTCCTTGAACAAAAATATTTTTGGATCATTTTTCAGAGAAAGAAAAATGGATGCGGAACGTCACACAAGTGGTTTCATATTTTTTGAATTGTTTTTGAATTACTTATGAATTTCAAAAAAAATTGTTGTAGGCACCTATTTGTGACCCTAGGTCTTCCAAAATCAGACCACTTGCAACTTCTAAAGTGATTTGAGTAAATGAAGGTCAATGATTGGCTCTTGCAATAAATAAAGCTTTTCTCTCAATTCTCTCAATGGCTTCAGAGGTCCATTTAAGGACCACCTAATGTCCATTTTAGACCTAAATATAGGGTCGATTTGAAGAGGCCGCTCGCTTTTAGAGCACACTACCTTAGAGATTTCAGTAATTGAAAACGAAGAATACTCGACCAATTATTTCCTGAGCCAAAAAAAATCATCGCTCTCTCTCAAAAATCATCAAAAGAACCCCTTTTCACAAACTATTCCAAGATAGGCATCCCTATCTAAGGTAGAGAAGCCTAAGACCATGTGAACTAGCCATCTAAATATTTTGGGGACAGCACCAGGAGGAACACAGATTTTCAAGAGGTGTGAGCTTGTTTCACAAAGAAAACCCATATCAAATTTTAATTTTTCAATTAAAATTATAATTTCTATGAATTTCTGAAGTGATCTCCTCTAAATTACAAAACCACTCAAAAAGTGGAGGCATGATTCTCCTTTGAACAATGTACACAAAATAGTGAAAGTATTTTGCTTTAACAATTACGTTGCCTTGCCTTCCAAAAGTTACTTCACAGACTATCAAAGTCAACTAATACTTTTAGGTTCATGAGCCCCAAGTACAAGAATACCTAATTCAAAAGTAGTGCATTCTTGTAAAAAAACAATAAATATTTATATTGTGTCAAATGTGAAGAAATTAGTATGGGGTAGCCTAATTTCACTATTTTGTGTACATATTGATGCGGGTGGTGGTATTAAACTTATTAATCACATCAATGAAGTTGGTCATATTTTGAGTGTTTTGACAATTTGGGGGACTACTTGTCATCTATTTAGGGCAAAATTCCATGCACCTAAAATTGACCAAACTTTGCATAAAAAAATCAATGAAAATTATAAACGAAATAGTGCAAATAGTTGGCAAATTTTAAGGTGTAGGCTTGTGATAGTAAGAAAGGCAAGTTTCCAACTTTGGGGAAACTAATTTTGACATTAGAGTTGAATTTGTTTGGTTGTTTTTAGTTTGACAACAAGGTAAAACTACTAATGCAAAATGTAGATTCTCTCTACTCATATAGAGTTAAAAACATTATAAAAATAAAAAAAGACAATTCCAACTTGGAAAACTTGGAGATTCATTTGTTTGGTTCCAACTCAACATGGAAATTTGTTGTAGTCAACTTACAATCATCTACATTTGACCATGAAATGAAACTATTGATTGCAACTTTAACTACAACAACAATAAATTCCTATGAGTTTAAAATTTCCAAGTTAACAATGTAGGCATTATAATAAGTCATTGGATGTAGTTTTCTAAATTTAGAGGAGAATCAGCACTTCAGACTTTTTACTTATGTCTACGCTACAAGAGGCTCTATCCTTGTAGCAGTTTCATTTTTTTATTCTATAAAGTAATTAGGTTCTCAAGAAGGCACTATTCAAATTTCCTCACACCAATGTCTGGAAAGAATTTGAACCGAAATAGTCGAAACCTCAAATTTTTTATAATCATGGGGTTATCCATTGATATGTTTTGGTTATTTTTTGCACTCTTATGTATATTAGTAATTATATTAGTAATTTTTTTCCCTTTGGAACATTAAGATATGTTCGCACTTGGTATTAGGGGTGATGTTTGCAAAGTGAATCTAGTCCAAAAGTAGGTCAAATGTTGTCTTAAAATCCTCAGTAACAACACTCTTTAACATCAAGTAAGAACATACCTTTAGTAATTTTTTGGAAGTATAGATCGGATTTTTGCCTAGAATTCTCATTATGAATTGGCGAAGTGTAGGGGGCTTTCCATTGACTGAAGATACACAAAATGGTGAAATTAGGTTGCCTAACAATTAGGTTGCATTACTTCAAGAAAGTTACTTGTTTTGCCATCAAAGTCAACAAATATTTCTATAAATATTTCTATTTGTGCACGTGGAGGTTCATGAGTCCTAGTTACAACAATACCTAATTCAAAAGTAGTGTGATACAAATTTTCCCTGTGTTAAATACAAATTTTCTTCATTTAAAAAAATCATTGTAATTTCAAATTTTTCACTACAAAAACATAAAAGTTTCACTAAAGATGTATATTATAGTATACAACATCATGGTATAAACCAAAGTTCATGTGTTACTCTAAAATCAAAAAATCAACAAACCATGGTTGTAGTTAATGGTTCATTTTGCTATAAAATATTGAATTTGGCAAGTTCTCAAAAGTTTCAATTGCAATAGAAACTAAACTTGATTAGCATCATTTCATTAGTTGTACTCAAATTCAAAAAAAATAAAAATTCTATGGATGAAATTCACATCAATAGAAAATAGCAAAAAATAGCCTAAACACAATACAAGAGTGATATGTGCATTGAGCATCTTCCTCTTCAGAAATTTCAAGAAGACTAGAATGATGGACTTCACAACATTGTTCACTAGAAATGTACTCAAGAATTTTCCGAAAAAATAAATTGGATGAAGAAACATTTTTTCCCATCCTACAATGCCAAGTGAAGTCATCCATTGCACACTTTGTGTGGCAAGAGCGCTACTTGGTGAACCCGTAATTACCCCTGGGGGGTGCATTTTTTTAGTGGGCCAAAATTGCCTACAACTTGAGCAATTTTTTTGCTCATTTTTTCTTGACATCAGGTCGAATTTAACCGTATGATATTGAAGTTCACGTCAAAATTGAGCCCTCCAAAAATTTCAGAGTATTCGACCGCATGCTCAACAAATTAAAAAAAAATTAGGGGGTCATTTCTTGATATACATTCTTGAAGGGAATTTGAACCTTAAAAAAAGGTACACATTGAATACATATTTTAATATAGTAAAAAGTGAATATTACAATTCTATGCATAATAATATTTATTTAAATTTTACAATCCAAATCTACAAAGCAATCAACTGATTGTGCATCTTATTGTCCTCTGTCTCATATGCTAAATACTCGTTTCTCCCTTGAGTTGGGTTTCTAATACACATAAATTTGTGTCTAATGCATTGTATAGGCCGGATGCAGGTATCATTGAATGGAACAAAACTATCTTTTTTTATCAAATGCATATGTGTGGTGGGATCCAACATGTCGAATGGCATGTCATGTTCATAAAAAGTTTGATGTTCTGAAAAGTAGGTTTCTATATGCATGTTGTACTCATGACTGAAAATTTCTTTAATTCTAGCTGTGTAAGGGGTTCCTGTGACATCGTCATTTTCTACATCATCACCAACATCATCACCAATATCATAATAATATTTTTTGAACATACAACCCTGGTGGACAAGTATGTAAGGTGCGTGGAGTGTATCTAATCCCCATATACGATGCCTTAAATAAGACCATACTATATTTGAAGCTTGTTGATATGAGTGGTTACTTGGACCAATCATTATGCCCTTGGATTTTGCAATGGCACTGCAAAATGAATCAGGGGCTTGTTCCAACATCTTCAATAAATGAGTCGCTTTCTTCATAGATGATGTGGTCAAACAACAATTCAAATGCCACTTTGGACATTGAACAATGTGAGTATGTGTACTACCTTTTGGAAACATTAGAGCCTCATGAAGTTCGACAAGAGCTCTTTCACTTATTTCCATGTCATCGGCCTCTGCTGCAATGCATAGTTGACTTTTATGAAATAACCTACGTGCAATGTACTTAGCAAATGTTGCTTCTACATTCTTCTGATTGATTTTTATGTTGTTGTATCTTTTTACTTCCCTCTCGTAAGGGAAGCACCAAAACACATCGGAATGGCCAAATTGTACGACATCTTCCAAGATGTGAGCAGTACGCAGCATGCTCCAAAGGTCTCTCGTTTGGACCATCTAATGGTTCTGAAAGAATGCGCCACTTTTGTAATAATTTATAAACAACTTCTAGGTCTTTTGTATTCCACCCTTTTCCTCTAGTCCAATTGAAGAAGAAATGAACAATATCAACAAACAAACGTCCTAGCATACACCTTCTACTTGAAAACTGATATTTACTGGCTTCCAATTTGTTTATAAGAATAGGTAATATCCACATCACAAAATGCTCACATTCTTCTGCAGTATAGCTTTCATGGTCATTGATGGGATCTTGGGGCCATTGTCCTTGTCTTAATTCATATGTACACACTTCAATGACATCAATGCAGGTTGCATCCACAAGTTCTAGTAATTCATCAGCTTTTTGGTGTTGACGGATGTCTTGGAAGAACGTAATCATAAAGTTTTTAAACATATTCAAATTTGCTATATGCATAATATCATAGACCAAATCTCGCGATAAATCAAATCTGTTTAAATAATAGAGTCGCCACAGTTTTGAATCTCCAGATACGCCAAACTCCATACTATATTCGTCTCTAGCCTTTTTGTTGTTTTTCAACCTTATTAGACCATTCAAATTTTTATGTAATTCTTTAGCTGTTCGCCTTTCCGGAGGGTGAATACACTGCCTTTCATTCTCACTGTATATATATTGGCCATCCACCAACTCCGAATGCATTTTACATCTTTAGCAAGCTACTTTTCCAAAAGACTTGAGTTTTGCAATTTTACATTGAGCTGGATGATCTCCAGTCATGAACATGAAGATTGCCCTTAAGGTAGGTGTTTCAGACTGTGTTAAGAGGTTATCAATTCTGCATATGGGATAGTTGAATTTACAATGCATTCCGTCTACAAACAGAGCTTCAAGTTCTTCGACAAATGGTGTTATGAAAGCAGTAATGTTTTTCTTCATTTGTTTTACAATGTAAGGATGGTTTCCACCTAATGGGATGAATAACACAGGTAGCAGAGATAGGCTTGAAGATGTGCCTGCATTAAGTACGTCAATCTCCATGACCCAACACCCCCGTTGTTTCTTTCCAGATACTTGAAAACCGTCCTAGTGGCCAGCTTGAGCCACGTTTTGAGGGTCGCCTTGTACCATTTTTCTGGGTACCACTACTATCCTCTTGTATAGTTTACACTTGAATCTATAAGAACTTGTCTCTGCATGCCAATGGTCTACATTTCGTAACGTTTTGCATTTCATTGGAAAAGCACAATATGGTCTTCGACACTTTGGATTGGGACATATAATGGGGAGTTCCCACTCAACCTCTGGGTTCCAAAAGTCTTGGTAATCCCTCACTTTTTCACCGTGCCAAACATTCATAATGGATGGAGGAGCTTCGTGCACATTCAACCACTCTGTATTAGCTCTCCACATAGTTAACAATTCGTAGCATAGGATTCTAGAAGCCATTGCACTAGAAAGCTCATCCGCAATGTTGAGGTAGTCGAAAGCAATCATTTCGAACCTTGAGTTGTTACAGTGTGAGCATGTTGTTGCGCATTGAGGGCATGTTTGTTTGTCATTTGGAGGAGTACATGAACAAGCAATTTATTTGCTATCATCATAACTATCTTCTTCAGTTGGTACATCCTCCATCTCTTAGGCTGCACAAGGCCCCACCTTTTATATAAACGAATTAGCGTATTAAAAGATGAAGGGGTGGAAGCAGGCCTCTCTAAGCTACCATCCCAATCTTTAGGCATCATCCTGATTAAAAAGGCAAGCTTGTCTTCAGTGGAGATGCTTGAAGAATCATCATTTGTATTCGATAACCCTTCAAAAATTTGGCGTAGGTGGAGAATTTCTTTGAAATTGTAGGCCAATGTCTCTCCTATGATGCCGTTGTTGAGTCCTATAATTCACAAATTTAAATCCAACTTCTTCATTGCCCAATCTACATTTACTACATCTGCACTTCACTTGTTCATTGCGACTTGCACGAATTCACGCCATTATAGAAGAAATGAACTTCCCAGAGGAATATATGTATGTATAAATGAGTTAAAATACAAGAAATAATGTATATGATGAAATTGATGGAAAATATAGAGAGTTTAAAAAAAAATGAAACATAAGATAGACAATTATGTAAACTTTGATATTTATATTATAAACTTCCATTGGGAATAGTAGAAAAAGTAAAAGAATGAGAAAAATAAACATAAAGTAAAGTACTAGACATTTGAACCCTGTAGCAAAAGTAAAAGGTTTTTTCAGTTTTCTAATGTTGGATTGATGTAGTAGATGCCTTGAGATTGCACTTCTCTTGACTACATCTCACAAAAAAACAAGTGGCAACTAATTTTGAGAGTGAAGTTGAAGAGAGGGGCAAGTCATACATCAAAGTCTATGGTGAGTACGAAGTGACTGACTACATGTTACGTAGTATTTTTGAATTGAATTGAATTGACTTGCATTCATGATTTGTATGTTGTTGTATAGGATAAAGTAGTCTAATTTTGTAGAGGAAAAAAAATAGCATTCATCCTCCCATAAATGCACGCAATAATAGAAGTATTGTTAGAGCAGATGATTGTCAGAGAATAGTAAATGGAGTAGATCGAGCCATTTGACATCAACATATTGAGCTTGTATATTCAAATTGTTACAAATATATCTGAAATACAAACAACGGAAGAATCAAGGCCATCAATTGATAATGGTATAGATCTCGAAGTTCTTGAGTTTTGTCAATAAAATATCCTAGGATGGATGCAAATTTAGTTATGGACAATACAGAGAAGGGAAATTAAATCCTCTCTAGAACATGTAAATCTATCAATAGCAGCTTATATTAGAGAATTATATATATATTTACAATGTGTAGAGGAAGTTTTGAGGATTAATTCAACTGTACTTCAAGCATGTTGAGGTAGGTTCGAGGTGTACGTGAAGTTTATATCAAAAGTGCTAAGGTTGGTTTAAAGTGAACTTGAAGTGTACTTCAAATGTACTGAGGTAGATTTGAGGTTTACCTCAGCACACTTCAAATGTATTTATGTAGATTTGAGATGTATCTGAAGATTTGTTTCAAATGTGTTTTTTAGAAGAGGGAGAAATTCATCAACATTTTAAAAATATAATATGTACTTCAATGTGTGCCTAGAACAAAGAGGAGGATCACAATGAGCGTGGAACTTGCTTTGGCTTTCAAGATTAAAAAAGCACAAGAAGTCATTTCAAAATATTATGATTTTGACTTTATGTGAAGGTTAGAATAAAAGTAATTGGACATGTGATGACAAAGTCATTGCTTATTTTTAAATTTGAACCAGTCTAAGCACCTTCTTAAATAAAACACTTACGACAGTTATTTCTGAATGCATTTTTTTCAAATTTCAATTATGTTTTTTTGAACGAGGTGAAGTTTGCTTGCTAGTTTATCATGATAATTGGAATGAACCCCTAAAGTTTGTTCATTTGTATGGCCTAAATGTGCTTCAAAAAACTAATCTACAAAGTGAGGTTAAAATCTTTGTCTACTTCAATTTTTTAACAAACACAATTGTAAAATCTTTTACTAAACATGTTCAAGTACGTCCTTCAAAAATTTCAAAATAGAGAACCTTATCAATTGCATGATCATGATGCATGAATTTTAAAAAGAAGATTTAGCATCTGTTCCAAAATGGTCAAATTTCATCAATCAAACTTTTTACGGAAATATGAATACTTCATAGACCTTGTTGTTTTCTGTAATATGTTGAAGAAATAAATTGGAAATACATATAAAAACTTTCACCAAAAATTATTTTGAATGTGTGTTTGAAAAAAATATTAAGTACAAAGAAGTAGAGTATGATTCAAAATTCTAAATTGTGAGTAATGTAATTATAAAATTGGAGAAGTTCAAATCCAAAGGTTGTAATGCTACAATAGACTATGTGCATCCAATGGTGGGTTTTTTTTTTCAAATATTGAAAACTGAGTGAAATTAGAAGTTTATTTTAGAGTGGAGATTCTATAATTGCCCACAAACTGAAACTGCACATAATTTTTACCTCAGAAATTGAAATGGAATGATTGGAAGCTTTCTACGTACTTATAAATATAGAGAGTGAAAATCAAATTTACATTTCTTAAAAAATCATTTTTTAAGGTACCTGAGTGGAGAAGAAACAAAAATCATGCAATGACTCTTAAACCTTGTAGAGGTCCAAAGTTATGAAAATAGTTGGGCCTTCAAGCTACTTGTGAACCACATGTGTGAAAATTTTCGAAGGAAAAAAAATAAAATATTTTCTTCTTAGTGAGTTGCCTAAAATTTCTATGTTACAAAAAACGTTGTTTGGTCCTTTGAGGGTTAATGTATCGTAGTTTCATCTTAGAGCTATTAATAATTTAGTTTCATGTTCAATATTTGATGTACTTCTACTTAACAACTAATTAAGGTATGAAAATTAATTCTTTATCTTTAAATGTGTTTTATAGAGGTTAAATTTAACTCTTCAACGTAAATTTTTTAATCTTAAAGTGCATGGATTAAATATTTTCCACAAATGGCTGCCAAAGTCATCTGAAAATATAGGCCAAATTTGAAAAGAAGTACTACTTCTATCCCAAAATGATTTTTTTATTGGACAAAATATTCTTGATGAAGGCTGAAAATAACATTTGGAAAACCATTTTGCGCTATAAGTGGAGTTTGGTGTACTTCTAGTATTATTAGGACTTTGAGTGTTGAAGCCGTTTTCAAAGTATAGTTGATGAAGATTAAGAAGTAAAATCTTTGTAGCATTTTTAAAAATGACTATTAGTCAATTAATTGTTGAGTGTGAGGTCATCATTTTGTAAACATGTAGTATATGCCCAAGCCTATGTGTGGCCGGTGGCCCTTTCTTTTGCTTCAAAGAGCTTCATGTCCTCCATATTAAAAGAGATGCAGAAATAAAAACAAACACTAGTGAGTGCTCCCATTCATAATTTAATTTGCCTTTTGATTGATGATTGCATGGATGGAGGGGGAAGCACTACTTGGAGTTGTTTTAATTTGTTGGTCCCAAATTGCAATCAAAAGTCAAATCTAACTAATTCACAACGTCACAAACTGCAATACAAAGATTATGTTGGGAAATAAAATTAAATCGAACAAGAACATCATTTTGGAACGGAGTAGTGTTTTTTCTAACTTTCATTGCCAATTAATGGCTACTAATGTATACAATTAAACATTGTGGAATTGTTTGTACATGATCAGAACTAAAGCTAAGTATAAAAACTAATTTACAGTTGGATTTTCAATGTAATAACTAAAACCAAGTGTATAGTATAGTATGCATGAAGGTTGTTGAAATAATCTGAAATATGCAATCTAATCACGGCCAAAACAAAACAAAAAGCATGAAGATTGAGGTAGGTATCCCAAAACCGACACTAATTGCTATTGTGCCTAATTACTACTATTAGACTGTTCAAATTCTTATATATTCTTATTGGCAAGGGAAAGGAGGTTCCAACACACCAAAGAATGCGGTATATGGATATTGTATGCAAAAGTTATGAAGGACAAAGTTTGGTTCTAAAAGCATTTCCTTTATAGAGGTACATAACTAATTTTGGAGATGTACACACACTAAAGATGGCGCTTTAAGGTCAATAGCGCATTTCGAATGCCTACCTTAAGTTGTTACTCTTACTGATCCAATCAAGTTAAGGTAGGAGGTCCAGAAATGGAGCATCTAAGCGCTGAAACTAAATTTTGGGGAGGTAAAACATCTTGAAATATTTTTAGTAAATTTTCCTTGGAAGACAGTGGAATTGAAATCTAATCCAAGTACGTTGTTTCATATTTTTTGGACCTTTGTGAAATTAGTTATAAATTTTTGAAGTTGAAAAAAAGTGGTCATTTCAAAATGGACCACCTCCTGAAATGTGCATAGGTGGTACATTGAAGAAAGCAAAATGTACCTCTGAGTCATGTTCCATTTTAAAACCCGCTCCGTTTTACAGCCTCCTACCTTACAGTCATTGAAGTAACGAATTTAGGAAGCCCTAATACGCACTTCATAAAATAACACTAAACTTTAGCCTCGGCTAAACTATAGGGTCTAAAGTGGGGGAGTTTAGAGCATCCCCACCAAGGGCATTCCCTATCCCTATCCGGATGAAATTCATCGGGATAGGAAAGAAAACTCCCCCACCACGGTTCTCTATCCCTAAATATTTAGGGAACTCCATGCCCAATTCCCTAAAGGAGGGGAGATTTAGGGAACTCAAGTCACCTTTCTCTATATCTTTGGGATAGAGCAACACTAGTGGGGAAGAACATTCCCTATCCCTATATTTGTTCTTACTTCATCCACATGGAGATAGGGATAGGGAAGAATTGGTCGGGATGCTCTTAGACCCCCCACCCACTTTAGCCCCGGAGGCTAACGTCCTGTGATTTTCGAACCTCATACCACGGATCGACAACAACGAACAATTCTTCCCCCGATCGAGAGCGAGCTCGCAATCGGTATATTTAAATATCCTCGATCGGACGGACCATCGATGACGCTCCTCGCAGTACGTCCTGGCAAGCTTCGATAAATTCGATTCGCTACTCGGCCCGCCAAGCTCAGGCCACGACCTAGTCCATGCGCGCATGCCAGCTAGTGCCTTCATTCCTGACGCGACGAGGCACAAGCATGCAGGTGTTGGTGTCTAGGCGTCCCACCTGCGAGCAAAGCAGGAGTTCGTACGTGATCCGGAAACGAATTCAATATAAATCTTTCCAACCCAGCTACAGTACTGTAGCGATAGTGGGGTAACTACAGTAGACGCCGCCCTGGCACACGCTACAGTAGCTGTGATGATCGATCGAGTGCGTCTATGTTAGCTCCGACACCCTGCGATTGATCGAGCGACGCCATGTGAACGAAGCTGGCTGGTGCCAGACCACGCTAGCTAGCTAGCTCGCTCTCAGTGGCTGGACATCTCTGGCCAGTCTGTGAGTTCGAGGATCCTTTGGCATGCATGGGGTGGAGGCTAGCTGTGCAGTATAAGATTGTGCAGCACAGAGAAGGGCCGGGGGGACTTGGGTCGGTTCGGCTGCTGGCGTTGCCTCTGTTGTTTGCCTGGCATTGAGGAACGGGAGAATTCGAATCGGGAGGAGCGATGGAATCTCTGGCCGGGTTAGCTACTGCTCCAGCCTGAAGGCAACTGCAGTACTGCACATATGCATGTGCTGTACGTGTGTGAGATATTCGTACAGGGAATCTGAGATTGTAGCATATTCACCTGTAAAATGATGAGACCATCATCGTGTACGTACGGATACGGTCCTGTATTTCACTCATAAAAAGGTCGTTGCAAGAAACACTTGTCTTTTTTTGTCCACTTGGCCTTAGACATGTGTTTTTTTGCTCTAGCTTAACTTTTGCGTCGTAGGTCCGTTTTCTACGGAATTTGAAATGAAGGTACACGTGGTAGTTGTAAACATTGAGTAATTTTTTTGAATTTTTGAAAATTAATGTAATAAAAAATGTAGATATTAATTAATGTAGTAATTAATATAATTTATTAATGTAATCAAAATTACTGTAGTAATTTTTAAATGGCCCCAAATTGGATGTCTACCTTGACCATTTCGGGGATTTTAGTACTTTTTCTAATCCAAAAATGCAAATTTGAAGGTCAACTTGGGATAAAAGGCATTAGAGAAAATCTGGGGCCTTCGAAGGGCTGCTCTACAACCCTCCAAGGTACCCTGAAATTTACTTTTTTTTGTTGAAAAATTCGTTTTTCCCCTATTCCCGCCCAGTTGAAACTGCAGCAACAGTGGCGCAAGAACCAAAATTTACGAGTAAAAAAATAAAAATAAAAAATATTATTATTATTTTTTAATCTTCAAAAAAATATTAAAATAAAAATAAAAAATAAATTGCAATTTCTGACCATTTCAACGAGTAGTCAACCAAGCTGACTGCTCACTGTGGGACTGTTTTGGTGACAGGCCAAGCTCTGAAGTAGCTTGGCTTGTCACTCTGGAGCAACCCTCCGGAGGGTTGATATTTCTTCTAATGGACTTCTACTAAAGTAATACATGGCTATAAGGAGATTCTCAAAAAATAATAAACTGTACACTTTCCACATGTGTACAAAGTACACTACCTTTGTGCACGTGCAGGGAACACAATTTTTTTTTCCCAAAGATGCAAATGGTTGAGAAGAAGCATCTTCAAGTTAGAAAAATGGTTTTTTTAAGTTTATTTTTTTGAATTTTTCTACTATTTTCTAAAAATAAAATTCCAAAGCATCTATTTTTTTGCATTTTCCATCACTCTCTTTTGTGTATAACTTTTAGAGATAAATTTTTCTAGGCCTGAATTTTTATATGCATGCTATTTTGAATGCTTTGAAAATTATCCATATTTTATTTCATTTGATAAAAAGTATTCCAAAAGTCATGGTACTCCAATACTCATGCTATTTTGAACAGGCGTTTCTTGCAACTATGTAGAATAAGAAGTATGTATTTAAATTTAAAATATGGCATGACAAACACTATTGGATAAAAAAAATGGAGCAATTAACATCTTTCATTTGGAGATAATTTTAATATTTAAACCTTATCATGTTCAAATATGGCACAAAACATATAGAATGTGTGTCTAGTTTGCAACTTCTTAAATATGTGGAAGGCACACTAATGAGCTAAATTGGAATTGTTATGTATCATTGAATTTGGCTTAGCATGAATACAATTTTTTTTAATTGTTATATACATCAATTCATGTACCTTGTATGTCAAATGTACAAAAAAAAAAAACATTGCAATTCAAATTGGGCTATCCAAACCTTTAAAGGTGGATCTTGGAGGGTTTTTTAAAGTTACCATTTACAAGATGATTGCATTTGGGAGAAAGTTAAACTCCGTAAAATATTTTTCAATAATTTTTCTAGAAAGATAAATAGAAATAATTCCTAACCCAAGTTCTTGCATACACTAGAAGAAAAACGTGTCCGCTAGAACCGGCAATATGCAACTGAGTGTCCTATACAACTACCCTGCGACTACAATCCTCTCTATTTGCACCCGGGTTTACTTCATTGTTTTGTGTCATTGTTTTACATCATCAGCACATTATTCTAGTCGCAAAATAGTTGTAGAATGAAGTGTTATATATTGTTTTAGTTGCAATAGTCGCAAAGCAGTCGTAGAATGAAGTATAAGATTACAAGAATTGTATTTGAATTCAAATTTAGAATGAATAGGAGCTATTTTCTATCCAATATTCATCTCAGTTGTCGAAGTGAAAAAGTCTACACTTTGTGGAATCCAACGTGTTGATCTACAGTTGCAGAAAACAACTAGAAAAACGACTGCAACTGTAAAATGATAGTAGTTGTATCTTGGTTGTTTTGTAGTTGCATCCTAGTTGCATCCTAGTTCTATCCTAGTTGTTTTGTAGTATCCTAGCCGTTTTGTAGTTGTTTCCCAACTGTCTTATATCAATTGCCCCATATCAATTGTCAACAATACCATTAGGTTTGACTTATAAGACTTGTAAGTTGTTGTACTCTTAAGTAATGGATTCCGTTAATAGAATTCTAAGATTTCTATAAATTATAGATTCCTACAATGTATAGATTTCAACAATTTATAGATTTATATATTTTGTAGAAATAAAAAAATATTTGAAATCCAAGAAATTGTAAAACGTGTAAAATTATTAAACCATTGAAATCTATTAAATACCAATATTTGAATTTTTGACATCTAAAAAAAGAGCTAGATTTGAAAATTTGAAATCTACAAATCATTGAGATTAGAATTTACAAATCTACAAATTCTACAAGTCACAAACAAGTCGCAATGAAGTCACAAATGAGTTGCAATTGAGTCGCGACTATGTTGCACAAACAAATACCACATCAACAACCACGTCAGAAAAGTTCATCGATGAAGTTCCAAGTAGGATGTCAAATTCTCGGGGTTTTGCGACTACAAATTTGCATGCGACTTGTCCACTGCAACTATGGGTCTTCAAATTATCACTAGTCGCAGATGGATTACACAACTCAAAACTAGTTGCTCTTTATAGTTGCAAAACCCCTCATTTTCTTCTAGTGATATTTATTAGAACTTTGAGGAATTACTTGTGAAATCTAAAGATGAAATGCTCTAAAAGGGTCAATGGACAATTACAGTGAAATGACAATATTATTTTAAAATGGCATGAAAACAGTTCAAAATCTATACTTGTCCTAGATGGTAAAAATGGCACATTGTCAAAGTGGCACTTGGAATACCGCCATTTTAATGAAATTTTCCATGTCAATATATTTGTCATTGATACATTCAAAACTCAAATATGTACCCTTGTATTGAAAGTAGCTTCTAGAACATGTATGCTTTTAGCGTTGAATTTAGTAGTACCTCCTCCCTTAGGTCTCTAATTTGCAGCCATTGAACATGTCATTGACTTCTCCAATGTGCAAGATTAATTTGCAACTTGTTGTAATACATTTCTAAAATTGACCTAGTGTGCACAATCAAAACATGAGAGCCTAGTGTCCATTTTGTATACCTATACAAACAATACTTTAAAACTCCATAAACTTATTTATAAGATGTCAAAATGTGCATGTATTCACTTACTTAGCACTAGCAAGTTTTTCCACACACACACATACACACACAAATATATATATATATATATAATGTGTGTATATAATTTAAGAGTCACAATCTCCTTCCTTCAGTCCTCGATCTTTCTCTCTATTTTAAGAGTCATGTAAATTCATTAATTTTTCAAAGTCAATTGCCAACTTTATTAAACCAATTCTTAGACCTCTAGTAACAAAGTAATCACTATCTATATGGTGGCTAGACAAGGGAGGTTGGATATTATGGTAGCATCATATTCGTTTGGAAATGGAATGTAAAGCATGTAGTTTAGATGTATCCAAGGTTTATATGCACATTCAGATTATAATTTGGATTTACAAATGCCTTTAAAAATATGATTGTACAGAAGCATTTGCCATGTCTACAAACGTTGTCATGAAAAAGAATTTGATAAACAATTAAAAATTATTGGTCATGAGAAAGAAACTAGTTGTGGTCAACTTTCAAAGATCAATAAAGAAAAACAAGATTGGCCCCGGATTTCATCACAAAAGATGATCACACAAGGAAGCCACAACATAGATTTCTATGAGGGTGATTATAAGAATGACTTGCCAATTTTGTTCCTTTTTGACCAATGTATACATAGGTTGTAAGAAGAAGGTATCCTACAAAGAAAAAGTATTAAAAATCCTCTAAGTAGGAGAACTAGAAAAGTGTAGAATTGTAAGAAAATAAACACTTTGAGGTTTTAATATGTAAAAAATAGGAAAAGCAATTTACAAAGAAACTAAAAATTTGCCATTTGAGAAGACTTCATAGTGAAGAGATTTCACCAAAAGAATGATCTTGAGATTGTCTTCAATGTCTTGAAATGTTTACACAAAGGAGCCTTGTTTGCACAAACATGGAGACCATGAAATAAAATATTTTTAGATTGCCTTTAGTAGAAATATACCTTTATATTGTGGAGATAGACCATAGAAATTTCAGCTCCAGATCCTTAATTTTGGATACTCTATAGTACTACCCCCCTAAAATTCAAAACATGACATATTTATTTTAATTGACTTTTAAATGTAAAATGATTTTTGAGTTTTAAAAAAAATATGTATAATAATATTCAAGACAGTCATCTCCAATAAAATTTCAAGTTCTTATGATTATTCTTCAAAAGTTATCGTAAAAGAAAGCTCTAGCGACAAATAAAAAGGAATAGTGTTTCTTGCAATGACTCATGAATATTATACTTGGTAGTCAAATTCAACATTCCTTGCCAGATAATTAGTTGGCAAATGAAATTTGATAGATGTCTAAATATATACATTTTTTATTTTCCATATAATTAAAATAATAATAATATTTTAGATATTTTGGCAATAATTTTTGAAATATTTTTTGCCAACTACAAGTATGACTACCAAATTCGGTATACAGCTTTTAGTATGAAGTGATGTTTGAAATTTCAAATATTATTGTTTAAAAAATATATATACCTATGAATATATTATAGATATCTATGTTTTTAATTTTTTGTACCCTAGTTTTGTTCCTAAATTGCTTATAAATAGATGTTTGATGTATAGTTATTTGCAAAGTACTTCATATTCCAAACAATTTTGAATTAAAAAAATTACTAAATTTTTGTAGGATTTTCAAGCATATATTTGTCATGGACATACACCGTCCATCATCTTGGATAACTTCTCTTACCTCTAGAAGTCAAATTTTCTTTGAAGGTTAAGTACATCCTCCAATATCTAAGAGGATTCTTGTAATATTTTGTCTGGTTTCTTGAAGCTTTGTGTTATCCCTTAGGATTTTACCATGTCTCCTAGAGGCTCTTTGTTTTCTTCCAAGAAACTTCAAGACATAGTGATAGTACATATTGAAGGCAAGATGAGGAAAACCTCAATCTTGCCACTACAAAACTTGAAGCATTCTTGCTAAGCTTTATTTGATACTTCTTATTAACTAAAAGTACATAGTGAATCATTTGACATATACATTGTGTTGATACTCTTCTTCAATTTTAGTCTATTGTATTTAAATTAGCACTATCAGTTATTTTAAGTCATAGAACTTCTACAATATTCTTGATCAAAATTAAGTTTGTCATACTTCTAGCTATACTATTTTTTTAGTTACTACTTCTCCACATTTGTTCTTAACTTTCATGTCCGCCATTCTTCTTGTACACCCTATCAATACCATGTCCTATTGACTTTTCTACATTTTTCCTGTGACTCGTTTATCCTTGACACATGTATAATGTGTCATTTTTTGGCTTTCAAATGCATGTAGTGTTGAATTACTAATTTTCACCACTCAATTTTTTTTCAAACACCTATTTCTTGTTGAATGACAAAACCTCTAGCCATCTTCATTTCTACGTTTGACCTTCACTTCATACAAACATTATAATCTTCCATATGCATTGTCTAATGATCATGAATATTTTTAAACAGATATGTCTCTAGATGTCTATAATATGATTAAATAAATGATTAAAATATTTAATGATTAAAATATTTAATGATTAAAATATTTAATGATTAAAACATATCTTTTACAAAAAAGAAAACATGTATTTCAAAAAATAGGTCAAGAACGCGTTCATTCTTTGTTATAGTATTTTAGGGGTTGAAGATTAATGTTTGTCAACCACTAAAATAGTTGATGTTTATTTGCTCTAAGGTCCTACTAAAACTTCTTTACACATAAGGTGGGACCACCTATTATCATTCCTTTGGACATCACAAAATATTTAGAATTTTCACATTTACAATTTTTTTGCAGTGCAACGTCAAATTGGATAAATTTTCAAATGTATTTTGGTCTATGCATTTTTGAGGAAAAAAAGACATATTGTAGGAGGTCAAAACAAAACTATACAACCTTCCATTGTTGTCTTAACCCCTAAAGGCCCAAGGCTTTTTTTTGCCAAAAAACCATCAAAACTGCCATTTCTATAGCAAGGAGTAAAAAATAATGAAAAATGTTTTTTTTCAGATCTAACCGTAGGGTCTTACACCTAACTAGTATGAGAATGTGTGGAAAAAATTTCAGAATTTTTGACCGCTCAGATTGCAAGATATCTGCGTTTGAAGTGGAAAAAACAAGTATTTCAGCACATTGCGGGACTAGATTTTTTGTCTTTAAACATTTTTCACTTAAAATTTTTGCACTACAGAGTTTTGTGCTTCAAATCTTTATAGTGGAGAATTGAGTTGAGAGTCTAGGGAAAAAAAATATATTCAAAAAAACTTAATTCTCATTCCTAAAAAATTTATTAAGTAGAAGTAGGTACGAGATAGAAGGAAAATCTAAAACATTAATATATTTTAGATGGAATTAAAATACACTAATCCCAATGGTGAGATTGTTCTAGAAAGTAAACTAAACCATGAGAATTTTTATTTTTTTTTAAATTGCAAAAATAGCATTTAGAAATGAATCCTACAAGTTATTTTTTTCAAGAAGATGCTCTAACTGCCCGAAAAAAAAGAATGTCCATAACTTTTTCATAACAAATCCAAAAGAAATGAATCAAAGCTTTCCAGATAGACAAAAATATAATCTACAAGAAAAAAAATATTAAAAAAAAAAATCAAATTTTTGCCAAATTTTTCTTGCTGCCCGGACTGCCCAGTTACAAAAAAAAATAACATATTTGGCCATAACTTTTGACTCCTATTTCCAAATGTCCTGAAATTTAGTGCATATGAAAGATATTCCTTGCGCACACCTTCTATTAAAATTTCAGCTTAAAATATGGAAATCTCTAATCACATGGACCTGCCCAAAATTTCTATACGGCCAAAAAACGCATGCCGGTCCTTTAGGGGTTAAAGGGGGGCTAATTTTGCCCATTTGGATTCAAATATGTCTCTTTTTACTCCCTACTTAGTTCCAATGGTAATCCGAATGCGTCCCTTAAATTTGTCAAACAATTAATTAAATTTCTGCCATGCTTAAAGACTATTTTTGTTATTGGTGTTCATTGAATTCCAAAAATGATGTCTATTTAATCTAATTCCACACTAAAGTTATCAAAATGCAAAACTTTTTAAGTTTTCACTATTTTAGAATGCAGCAAGATGCAATTGGGATAAGAATTTTGGGTGCAACTAGCTTGAAGGCGATTTAGGATATAAGCTTAACTTTTGTTGATATGCAAGTTCTTTCAATCTTGATAACCATATATTTTCAAGGGCATGGACTTTATTTGCAAAAATTCACTTTATGACAAATGGATTTGGACAAGGCATCTTACAAATGTAGGACACTCATTAAGATGGACTTATGTTGGGTAAAGTACCTCTTTTCATACCTTTGCATAATAAGGTGCCTTGTATATTCAGGCTTTGCCTTCAACCTCCGAGCACTATATTTTTGCAAAGGCCATTGAATTGGTGCCTTATTCTAAATAAAAAGTCTTCTTTCCTTCAATTTACAGCCAAAAAAGAGTCACAGCAGGAAGCTTTTAGTCCTCCAACTTGATGAAGTAATATGCGTAGAATGTTGTCATAATATCAGTGTATATGTCAACAAATTCTTTCTGTGGTTCCCCCCGAAAGGAGGGATATACTTCCCTTGGATACCTAACACATACTTTTAATAATATTTCTAAAACATCAAGTAGCCAATGATGCTTGAATAGGACTTTTATTTTAATTACAACAATGTCATTCTTATGTCAATAATTGCCCGGTCAATTGTTGGATAGCAAAGGGCCCCCCCGAGGGACACCAATAGCATTGGTAAATAACGTTGTAGTGAGTGGACAACCATCATGCCTTTATTGAACTTGTTGAATAAATTGTACTTGCTCAAATGACTACCCTACGTAAAGGTCAAATTTGGGATCAAAAAGTGCCACATGCTATCTTGTAAATGGTGTGAGGTGACATGGATCCCTGAGGATCTAACACTACAAGAGAAAGGGGTGTTTTAAGTGAATTTTTAAGTATAGTCCTAGATATAAGATTATAAGTAATGACCTTTAAAGAGATTTCAACAATTTTTTTCTAAAATACATGTGTTTTTAGTAAAATTTTGCTGAAATCTTTTTAAAGGTCATTACTTATAATCTTATGTCTAGGACTATACTTAAAAACTCACTTAAAACACCCAATTCTCTTGTAGTGTAATTAATGTGGAAATTCAATTTCGGCACCTAAGTGCTGAATCAAACCTTCATGTACGGTAATACTTCCCCAACTCGCTCAAGTCATCTCTCGATGCTACCTCTAGTCTCTTAATGCCTTAATCTTGTTTTGAATTTTTACACATTTTTGTTCATATTTTTATATAAAAATCCTAAACTGCAATTTCGTGAAATTAGTCATTAAAGAAGGTTGTCTTTTCAAGATTCAAATATTACATTGGATGAATGAGAAGTTAATTGGGCTAAACAACACTTGCAAGCCCTCCATTCATGGTCCAGAATATGGATGTTGGAGCGCGTTAGGATAAGAGTAGGTTTCTAGTGAGTTTATTAGAGCTCTAAATTGGAGATGTCTATTGGTTTCTATTGCACTTGAAAGAGATCCACCCCCTCTAGCCTCCCTTGTAGTCTCTAGCCTGAAATTTTGGAAAATGTAGACTTAGAGGGCCTAGAGTGTCAACTAGAGGAGTGCAATTTTAGCAAGAAGACAAATTTTTGGGCTACAATTCCTTGAAACTTTTGGCTCCTATGCTTTTGTGGGCTAGAGGTTCAACCTATAGGCTAAGTTTCACTCCTAGTTGTGGTTTCAGGAAAATGTAGAGAACAATGCTGATTTCTATGGAGTTGGGTTCCTTAGAGAATTGAGCCCAATTGAAATGACATGAAGGATGCAAGCCCATCCATCCATCTCTTCTATTAAGTTTGCATGGTATATTCTTCTATATTCATGTGCTATATTTGTTTGTTTGTCACGTTGAGATCTCCCGAACCGTGCATCCCTCGGTAGCGTGCTTGGTACCGTCAAAAAGCCCTCGGCGAGGAAGGGTGCACGGACTTGGTTTCATGGTGTTTGAATTGACGGTGGGAAAGTTATAGATTCTTGAGTTATTTTTTGTTCTTAAAAATTACTAAATTGTGCTAAATTATGTATCTTTTGAACCGTGTGTCAATTTGTCACGTTCTTAGTATCGTTGGAATGCCCTCGGCAAGGAAGGATGCACAGGCTTTGTTTTGTGGCATTGGGACCTATGATGGGAAAGTTATAGATTTTTGAGTTATTTTTAATTTTTAAAATGACTTTTACTTTTGTTTTGGATGTGGCATCGGCATAAGGCTACACTAATTACCTTAAAGTTAGGTTGTTTGTTTTGTTTGTTTATCACGGTGAGATCTCCCGGACTGTGGATTTCTCGGTCACATTCTTGATATTGTTGGAAAGCCCTCTGCGAAGAGGGGTGCACGGGCTTTGTTTCGTGGTGTTTGGACCTATGGTGTGAAAATGATTGAATTAAAAATTAAAAAAAATAAAATTCAACTTCTATGTTGACTGTGACAACGGCATAGATCACACTAGTCCATACCTTAAGTTTGGCTGTTTGTTTGTTTGTTATGTTGAGATCTCCTCGACCACGTGTCCTCCGGTCACGTGCTTTGTACCATCGGATGTTTGGATGTACGGCGTGAAAGATATTGAATTTTTGAAGTTTCTATGAATTAAAAAAATTTAGAAAATTACTTTTTATTTTGACAGTAGCAACGGCAGAGGGCACACTGATCTGGAGTGTGGAACTGTGGCTCCAGCTTCCAGTGGCCGGGTGCCCGGGTCCCTCTAGTTGCTGGCCCTCCGTGGAAACCGGCCCTTCCAGTAGCCTTCTTGAGAATGTACCCATAAATGTACCCTTCGAGTACTCATAATGATCCAAATGGCCTCTATTAGGAAGGGGTAACGATGGCAGGACGCTAAATGAGTCTCACAAAGTGGGACCGACAGGGTGAAAACGCAGGGATTTCTATTTTTTCACAAAATTTTTTTTTTGCAAATTTTGAATTCACATTCGAGATCAGAGACCCTGCATCATTTAGCTCGGACAGGTCTATAATATACCCTAGAGACGGCACAAAATAGGGGGCAAGATTTTACTTTTACCCCAGAAAACTTGTGTTTTCACTCTGCTGGTCCCACTTCGTGAAACTCATTTACTTAGCGTCCTGCGTAACTATGGTCGGTCCGGCTACGACGTACAATACAGTAGACTGCTATCATACGCGTGAAGGCTAAAAGTCCACAGCAAGAAATATCCGGACCCTCCTCCATTCAAACTTCAAAGTTCAAACCCCCCTGGCCTCCCCTGCCAAATCGAACTCCTCCATTCCTTTCCACCCGCCACCCGCCACCCGCCACCCGTGAACTCCCTTCCCCCGCTCTCGCCAAGATCCACCCCGGCCCTTCCGTTCCACCCGCGCAACGACCCCCGAGATACGGGTCCAGCTCAGCCGCATCCACATCGCCACCTGGGCGGCCCCAACCAATCACACACCAGCGGAATCAGGCCACAAGGGACACAACCAATGCGCGAACGCCACACTGCATCCCCGTGGCCACCGTCGAGAGCGGGAGTAGTGGCCCAGTAGTCTAGTAGTGTCGCAGTCGCTCCCCCTCCCGCCCCGCCCCGCCCCCGCTCTCGCTTTGCTTCCCTTCCCTTCCCTTCCCTTCCCTTTCGAGATCGGCCATGGCGATGGCGACGGCGGCATCGCGGGTCTCCTTTTAGATTTGGACACGGCGAGAACTTCATGTTGTCGAACTTTCAGTACCGCGAGTACTCGAAAGCTGTATCGATGGTGGCGGAGGAGCGATCGGACGTAGCGTGACGCCATAGTAGTGGCTTGGGATGAGCTTGGTGTGTTTGGTTGGCTCTGAGCGCAATCTCCTACTTCCTTGGGAGCTTCCTGTTTTGGCCGCTGAGGTTTCTGAGGTTTTGGTGCTGCATTAGCTCGATGCGGCAGAATCGTGTGGTTGGAAGGAAGACGAAGTCGTGGTCCTTGGTAGAGTGGTTTTAGGTTTGAGTTTGAGCCGCTGGGGTTTAGAATCGGAGAGGAAGTGGAGGAGTTTGCGAAGGGAGATTGATCGACTCGGTGATTGTTCGGTCCTCGGATTTCCGGGGAGAATTATTGTGGTGTGGTGTCGTGCGAGTATTCGGCGGCATTTCGTGCCGATATTCGGAGGTATCTCTTGGCATTTTTTCCTCGTGTTTTTTTGGTCTGTATTGGTGTTGGTGTGGATGGGCGTGTGTTGAGAGAAAGCGAATTTTTAGTTATGGTAGTGTTATCGCCTGGGGTGTTCGTATGTTATTGGCAGAGGTTTTTGATTTTTTGAGTATTTTTTCTATGTATGTTTTGGTTTGTGAGGTTTAAGCTTCGCGCTTCTGTAGGTTGTGCTGTTGGTTCATTGCTTTCAGAGGAAAGCTGATTGTTGATTAGGCGCCTGTTTTTGAAGTAGCTTGCATTAGTTGAACGACTTGAAAACAGGATTTTCTAGACCAGGAAAATGTAGTAAGTAAACGATTTTAAGTCGTCGTGTATTTGTAGCGATATGCTGATTTGCGACTGTTTGGATATGGTGCTTTACCGTGCTCCCCTCATGCTTCTGCTGACTCTCCAGTAGGCGCCTGTATTTTGAAGCACATATTTTACTGAATTATTTAAGCGATCGACAGATGTAATCGCTTTGACAAACAAATGCAGGAGCTAATATTCATTTGTGATGTTTTTTGTCAGTTGTCTTGGCGCCTGTGGCCTGAGCTTCTCTGTTCGCTTCTCTTATACCAATGACTGTTGCTCGATGATGGCCCCATTTGATGAGGATTAATTGTGCTCCATGCAGATCGCACATTTGTAAACATTTGTTCGAGCTAATCAGGATCTTGTTACTACCGATCTTCTCCTACACTGTGGTATATGAAGTGCCGCAATCAAGTGTTACGGAAGGCGTATATCCGTACCCTCCCCACGCTAAGGATCTCGGAGGACTAGGGTGAGACCAGTTTCATGAAACAGTTACAAGCCCTGCTTGAGATGGCGGGTCAACATCCCTCAGTCCTCCCGAATGAGGCATCTTGAAATGAAAATACCCCTAAATGCTCAATGCAATGCTATGCCCATGATGGTGGTGACAACTGGAAGTCGCTGTGATCTCCTGCCCAGCTGTTGTCATGCTCCGCCTTATTACGGATTGCCAAGTCATGAGAGACTTAAGGAATCACGGGAGGGAAGGAAGGGGTGGTGCATGAGCAAAGGGATTGTAAGAATTCCCAGTCGTGCGGGAACTAGAATTAGCCACAAGAACTTGCTCAATTACAGATTCGAAGGAAATGCGCCATGCGTCACTGGCAGTTGCTTTAATGTCACTGGCCCGGAGTTATGTACGCCTTTTAGGAAAGTGTCGGATATTAGAAATCCCAGAGGAAAACTTGGAAAGCGTAACCAAGCGAGAATAGAGAGATCCTGGTCAAGGGTTTACGCGAAAGAAGTATCAAGGGAAATTTGTGAAGAGGAAAGTGGAAACCGCAGTTCCCTTGTAAAGCAAGTAAATCCTATTGAACGAGCTTTGAAAGGTGGCTCTTCGCTTACAATAGGAGAAGCCAACGAACAAGGAAGTTCAAGGCTTTCGAACCAACGTCACGGAGAAGTATTGTGGGATGGTGTATCCAAATCAGAGTATCAAAAAATTCAGGATCTTAAGTTTTCTGGTGATATTTGGGAGGGAGACTCCGGACCACAGGTCTTAGATTTGCAGGTTGGTTCACAGCATTTTTCGGTTTGTAATATTCGTATATGATCTATGTATGATGCAGGTACTGATACAGTATGCATTCTGCAGTTGACTGTCTAGTTTCTTCTGTCTACAGTGGTCGGCGTTTAAGTTCAAGCCTACCTATAGACTGCCAGGGATGGTTCGGCATAGAAATTGCTACGGTGTTGGTGGTCCAGGTAGCAAAGCGTTGTCGTAACTCGGCCGATTTGCGCAGTCATGTTGCTCAAGACCTTGATCCCTACCTTGACCAAGAGAGGGCATTCGAGTTTAGAATAACTTCTTATCAGCAGAGAGTGTTATTCATTTTTTTCTCCTGTGCCTTTCGTCTTACAATTTCTTCTTTGCCTATGGACAGAGAATGTTGTATAGGTTCGGGTATCTTCCCAAGCGCTCAGAATTGACAGCGTAAGAGCCCTCCACATATTCCCAACCTGCTCAATGTATACAGTCGTCTCAGCTTTGTACTCCTGTTTTCATATCTTTTCTTCGGATTAAATGTTTTTTCTCTGTCTAAGACGCCCTTGTGTCCAGTTATTTTGGACTAGAGACAAAGGGGGCCTTACAGCAGTTTCAGATTTCGAATGGAGTGCCTGGCACTGGTGCGTGGGGATCCTCATCCCGTCAAGTTTTATGGCAGCTACTCAGCGAAGACAGATCTTCATTTTCTGTGAGTGTTCTCCGTTCACTAGGTCTTACATTCGTACATTGCACTCGGATTGAATTTTGTTGTTGGCTTATCTACTTATCAATTTTTTTTCCTGAGTCATCACCAGAGTTTTAGTTACCAGCTTTGACTTCTTCTCTTCACGTGGTCATAGGTCCTGTAATTCTCCAAGATTGGAAGGAAAACTTTGTAATCTGAATTTCATCGTGGGTCCATGGAGGTTATAATCTACTCCTAGAACCACTAACCTGCATTTCTTATTCCAACATCCAGCATGAAGGCTGAAACACCTGAAGCTCATGATGGACCGTCTTTGCGCAGAAAGGAGGAAGCAGTATGTATAGTGACCTGCAACAATCGGTTTCCTCTTCAGTGGAAAATGAGAATGCGGGAGGGACAGATATTGGCATACGTGTATCGGAACTAATGAATAATATGGGTGCGCATAGTCAAGGTTTGATATCTATTCTTACTTGTTTTCATACCTCGGTGATTGAGAGATGTAGTGGAAGGATTAATGTGGAGCATACATACCCTTGTAGACAGTGGGGTGGCATTTTGTACTATACCGGGAATATAGCGTATTTAGTGAGTTATCACCCTTCGGAACTACAGGTTGTTCATTTGGTTTTCAGTGACTAAGTTGAAGATATACCTCAACGTAATTCCTGCCAAGGACTAGTTTTCATGTCAATCTAGATCCAACGGACTATTCCCTGCTAGATGGAGACGCTGACAACGACCTGAAGTTTCAGAGCGAATTGAACAGTGAAAATCCTTGTTACCAACTAGCAGCAGTCTGCAATATCTCTAGGCTCCTTCGATACTATTAAGAGTGTCTACTGTCTCTATTTGCTTGATAGTATTGTCCAAGAATAAGTTTTAACGAGCTCATGACTAAGTTTTTTCTGTTTTACAGAATTCATATCAACCTTGTCCACTGCACCGTATTGGAGACATTTGCCAACCAATGTTCCTAGAAACGCTGCAGTATTTGGGCTTCTTGTGGGGATGCTGGTGACACTATTTGGTCTTGGGTATTCTCTTGTGGGTTTTGTCCATGAGCAACATCATGGGCAACCTGTAAGGCGAAGGGTGTTAAGAGCACATTGGCGTGATGACTTAAGTGGAACAACTTCTACAAAGCCCAAAAGGCGCTTAGACATGTTTCCAGGTTTAGATCTGCCATTAGTTGGAGAAGAAGATTTTAAGTACCGTCGTCGGTCAAAGTCAAAGTCTAGTTCAATGGATGGTGCTGGGCGTACAGATCGGTTGATACTGTATGAAGGACAGGTGCTTGTAGGAGATGAAACACCTAGTCATGCGCTTCCTTTTATGAGTGGTTCAGCTTCTCGCCGTAGTTCTGGAAAGTTTGCTTCTCAAACTCCCTCACGAGTGAAGTCATCCTTAATTGCCGATCTAGCTCCAACCGATCAGAGCAGTATAAAGCCAGCAAGCAATGGGAGCTCCTCCGGACAACGCGAATCGCAGCAGTACAGGGCCGAGAGAAATTCCAAGATGGGTGGCAAGGGTTGGCAGGACAAGGATGAGGTGAGAGAGTCTTCTGTTGGATTATGTTGTCCACTTCTGGTTCGTAGCGAGTTGCGTATTAGGGTAGACCTTAGAAGGGACTTTTGTTCGTCCGAGTTTCTTATTTCCATGTTGCTCTATGGAATAGGTGTACCATGTAACTTGAGAATTACGGTTGTGCAGTTCTGAGTCGTGTTTCTGGTATAGACCTAGTTTACCCCTGTGATAAAGTGGAATGTGAATAGGATCAGATGTCATGGACTTCCAATCTTCGTATTGGTGGTGAATTATGGTTAATTATTGCAGTTTTGGTGGGCATCAGTGAGGCTCGGAGTGTTTGAATGTTACTAGACCAAGCCCAGAGTTAAAGGTTCACTTTTCAGGTATACTTTTAAGTGAAGCGTTGCCTGTATTTGCATGGTTAATATTCACTCTGCATTCGTTGCGTTGGCTGCCTGCCAGGAGAATTCTAAGGATCGTGTGGAGGAATTGCGGAAAGCAGTGCAGGCTACAGAAAAGAATCGACAGGAAGCTATGCGAGCTTTGGCTGAAGAACGCCAACGCAGTCTTGAGTTGCAAGTTAAAATTAGTCGACAGGTACTAACAGTGCATTTTTTGAATGTGCGCAATCTCAGGGTTTCATTTCATGGTTGGTAAGGTATTTTTTCCCAATTTTTGATGTGGCTGAGTTCGTGCAGTTCCATGAGCTGTAGCGGGACTAACGGTCTTCCTCAAGTTTTCCTCATGGGTATATTTTCTTCATGGTCTTAGAATTAATGTATGGATATCTGCTTGTCTTCCAGAAAGAAACCGCAGCTGCCCTCGAAGAAGAAGTTCGTGTGTTGAAGGTATGGTTTGCGTCTTTACTTATCACATTTAGCTTAAGCTTGCTTGTTTTTCGCTTACTTGTTGAAGCACAGCAATTCATTACTCTTCCTACCTGTTCTCATTTCGTTTTCTGCTTTGACTTTCGTAGACTCTTGTAGGTAATATTAGTAGGATCGTTTCTTAGCAAGTTCTTCGTATTGTATACAGGAATCGCACGATGCATTGCTGACATCTCTTCGGAAGAAGTACAGCTCCACTGTAGCAGCCCGGGCTGCAGCTGCCCTGCTGTATCAAAACTGGGATACAAATTACGAAGAAGGCAGTCCTCAGACTCTATCTTTCTGATACCTGCAGTGTGTAGATTTGTGAGAACGAAGGTCCACATATATTTACCTTGAGGTTTTCTTTTATCGTGCGAGAGCATTAGGTCGACGTTTCAGAGTGGGTTTTCATGTCGGGTATTTTTATCCATGGGAGGCATCCCAACTGTATGTACAGTACTCCACCATTTGGGTTTTCCGAAACCATTTTCAACCCAGTTCGGTAGGTTTTCAGGTAATAGAATACTGTTCAGTGCCTCACTGAGGAGATATTGAGTTTTGCTCTGTCCTTGAGTTTTGCTTTTGGGTTCAGAGTGTTATGCGATCACGATTCCTTTCCATTTCTCACCAGGATCTGTTGTTATCTGATGTTCTTACACTGACCCGAATGCTCAGACCAGTTTTTGGTCTCTTCGTACTTTGTGCATTTTTTGCATAGTACACTTTTTCTCTTACTTAATTTCTGACAGTAAATTGCACATCTTTACAGAACAAAAGAACGGGGCCAACAGTCTACTGTCATGACGGTACCTTAGTCCACTGAACAAATATATTCCAATAATTCAGTAGATTGATAGTTGTCAAACAGAGATGTTGCTGATCAGTACAATGGATCCAATCTACACTGACTGCTGTTCAAAACTTCATCAAGAGATGGTTTCCATGAATACTGTACTTGACCTACTACGAAGATTTAAGGATGTCTCATCTCAGTAAAACCAGATCCAATCTACAGATTCGTAGATCTCGCAAATCTATATATTGACAGATTAGACCTGCTGCAGTATCGTTACAGATTTGCATCACAAATTAACCCTTAAATGCCGAAGTGGACGTTTTGTGGCAGATGAATGACAAGAGAATCTCTTGTGTAGGACAAAAGTGCAACTATTCAGCCTCCAAATTTTGAGTGAAAAGGAAAGATCTTGAAGAGTAGTTTGACCTCCATTGAGCAATTTTGGGTTTTTCAAAGAAGATGATGTCATTTAATGCTAAAAGGGTTGATTTCCACGGTCACTAGCCCGGCGTTGATGTACGTTTCTGCATATTCAAAAGGCTTGTGTAGGTGATGAGATAGAATGCCAAATTTGTTCTTGAGAGAGTTTTGTATAGGGCAATGACCGAGGCGGAGGGAATTCTAAAAAAAAAAGGTTGATGAAGGAGGCGAAGCCCCATGAAGAATGCCTTAATTTTTTTCCAGAATTTCTAACAACGAGGAGATTGTGTAACGTAAACGCTCGTTCAAAAATGGATGAAACATGTGATCAATGAATGAAAAATTCATAATCACCAATTATGTGGATTTTACACCTCAAAAAGAGATTACGGAAAATAATTTGTCCTTCTTCTGAAGGGCACATTTCTTGGCAGGGGGTTATGGGACAATGGGACAGAAAATGGAATTCTAAGTCTTTTTGTTCATGGGACAGAGAATGGAATTGTAAGTCTTTTTGTTCAGTTTTCTATTTTCTTGGATTTTGAATGCATAATTGTCATTTATACAAATATTTGGACTTTTATTTGAAGGGAGTTTGGTTTGCCATATAAGAAACGTAGACTTCAATTGAGGTCATCTTGTTTCTTTCAAGAGAGATTTGGTACAATTTATTCACATTTGTTTTCCTGAATGTTTCCATCTTTGGCCATCTCTTCTATTAAGTTTGCATGGTATATTCTTCTATATTTAGGTGCTATATTTGTTTATTTGTCATGTTGAAATCTCCCGAACCGTGCGTCCCCAGTGGCATGCTTGGTATCGTCGGAAAGCCCTCGGCGAGGAGGGGTGCACGGGCTTGGTTTCATGGCGTTTGGATCGACGGTGGGAAAGTTATGGATTTTTTAGTTATTTTTTGTTCTTAAAAATTACTAAGTTATACTAAATTATGTATCTTTTGAACCGTGTGTCAAATTATCATGTTCTTGGTACCGTTGAAAAGCCCTTGATGAGGAGGGATGCACGGACTTTGTTTTGTGGCATTGGGACCTACGGTGGGAAAGTTATGAATTTTTGAGTTATTTTTAGTTTTTTAAATGACTTTTACTTTTATTTTGGGTGTGGCAACTGCACAAGGCTACACTAGTATTTTTTAAATTAAGATAAAATGCACATTTTGAGACTTCAACCCCGCTATTAGAGACCTCTATTCTATTAAATTAAAGATTTATGAACAAATCAAAGATTATGCACAAATCAACTTTTAAAGAATCAAAGGTTTATAAATGTATTCATATGTTAAAGTCTCAATTTACCAAATTCTCTTAGTATTGAACATTATTATTGAAGACTATGACCTTGTGAAATGTAACTGCCCAATTTTTTGCAGGGCCAAAAAAAAGATTTATATCAATTCAAACGCTAATATCTTGTAATCCACATGGTGGAAAATTTTGAAATTTTTTCCACATCTTTTCAAACTAGCATACTTCAAGATCCTACAGTAAAATGTGTAAAAATGTTTTTTTCTCCAAAATTTGGTACCTATGTTCAAAATGACAATTTTCAAGAGTTTTAGAAAAAATGTAGTCAAGGAACTTAAGGGGTTAACAAATATGGCTTTAGTGGACATGTCTGCAACATAATCAATTACTAGATGCATATTTTACGAGAAGTGACTAATTTGGAGGAACATGGGGTGAAGAAATCAATTTGTTGTCACTAAAGTTGGGATGAGCATTGGTGGCTAAAATTGAAAATCTACTTCAGAAGCCTCTTAAGCCCAAGCTTCCGGCCAACTAATTTTTAAATTTTATCTCATATGTCTATAAATGGATTTTCATGCTCGTTCAAGCCAATGCAAATTGCTTACAAGCATTGTTTGATTCATGGATGACCCTTGTGTTTCTTAAAGTGTACTTTTTTTTTAAACAAGTACTAAGTTATCCAATAGTGTTGCCTCAATAGGCTTCTTTAGTATTTAGTTCCATAAGTGCATTATAATACATTCATTGGATTGTGGTGATTGATTAAAAGAAAACAAAGTTTGTTAAATGTTGTAGTATTAAGGAGGAGTTTTGGTATAATAATTAGAGAGCGATAAGACTTTTGCTTAAGGTAGTACTAGGCTCAAATTTTGCTTGGGCATTTTGAACCAATACTATAAAAGCCTCAGATATAGAGTAGTGTGCAGCTGAAATGTATGAGAATTTTTTTGGCGAGACACTATTGTACTATATGTGTGATTATAGGTATTAATAAATTGATAGGTGCTATTATTATGAGTAATTTAAAGACATAGAGATGTTTGTAATTCAATTAGGATAAAATAAAAGTGTAGCAAAGGGAATACAATGAATTGTATTCCCTTTACATTGGAAAGTGAAATAAATGAAAGCTTGTTGTGAATCATTTTTTTATTGCTATAGAAAGTGAAAGATTGATAATGGCGTTAGAAGTATTGATAAAAATGATGACTATGGCAGTAGGGCCTTCTCAAAATTTAAATGGGCATGGTTTTACTACAATAGCTGTCGTTTTCTAAAACAATGCTAAACAACTTTATTAACAAAATTAAACGTATTGAAATACATAAAGAAATAGTTACATAACATGGCAATTGGGCTTCCAAGCTATGACAACACAGTGCATGAATGAACTCTAGAAATCCTCTATCCGCCGCAAAGACAAGGCAGACAAAATCGGAATAGTGCACTAGCAGAGAATTACGTGAAGTATCGGTGAATGCAGACTTTGTGCAATCTCATTTGAAAATTCATAGTAACAGCCATTAGAGAAAATTTCAGGCCTCCGAAGGGTTGTTCCACAACCCTTCGAGGTACCCTTCGAGGTACCCTTCCACAACCCTTCGAGGTACCCCAAAATTTGTTTTTTTTTGTTAAAAAATTCGTTTTTCCCCTATTCCTGCCCACCTGAAACTATAATGGCAGTGGCGCAAGAACCGAGTTTTACGAGTAAAAGAAAAGAATCGCGAAAACTGACTGTTTTGGCAAGCAGCCAGCTCACTACGGCAGTTTTTTGGAGTGACAAACCAAGCTTTTTAATAGCTTGGTTTGTCACTCCGGAGCAACCCTCCGGAGGGCTGAAAAATCTTCTATTGTAAAGATGCGGTATGACGGACAACAATCTTTTGGATGAAGGTAGCGAGGACGATGAGCAAAATTGGCAGCAATGCCGTAGTTGGGAGAAAAGTCTTTCAAACTTCGCAAAAGACAAAGATGAGTACGAGGATGAAGAGTGCAGAGTTATTCCAGTGGGTCAATGTGAGCCACCACATTGGCACAAAATTTAGAATTAGATGAAAATTAGATGAAATTACAAGTTAGGAATTGTTAGTTGTATGAATTTAAGCCATAATCATGAACTAATGAATTTCCTAATAAGAAGGAATGGGAATTCTATAACAAAGGTATGAACTTTAGGAATTGTGATTATGCAAAAATGATGTGGAAAGTTTAGAGAAAAATTAGAAATCTTAAATCAAAAAGACATTAAGTAAAAATGTGAAGATAATTAAATTAGGCAAATGGTTAAATTTGGAGAAATTGAAAATAAAATATTGCATGAAGAAAATTGTATAAAAAATAGAAAATTAATTAGTAGAGTTAGAACAACTATTAGAATACTAACATTGTAAAAGGCACTCTAAAATAGCAAAATAAAATAGTGAGATTTACAGTAAAATAGTGCATTTATAGTAAATTAGTGCAATTTAGTGCAATTTTTAATAAATTAGTGTAGGGATGAAATTTTAACGGATGTATCTTTAAACTAATAGCTATTAGGGTGGAAGATTAGGGTTGAAAGCTCTCTTGTTTTTTTTCTCTCTCTAGTGTGTGTGTATTTGAAAGAGCTTGAAAGAAATGATAAAACAAAAATGTTAGGAAGATGATTCCAATGAACTAGGATTAAGGGTAGAAACAATTTGTCAATTAGGTCTCACATTCTTGGGTGCAGATTTTATAGAAATGCTTGATTAAATCTAGATTTAGATCTTAGTGTGGGAGGAAATTAAAAGTAATAATTAAGATATTATTTTTGGTGAGTTGATGAAGTTTGGGAGGTGGATTATATGCATTAGGACAAGCTGATTGGTTTGATATGGGATTTCAAATTAAGATTTGGGTTGATTGGATCTGGGAGTTGCACAATTAAATGTCTAGGAAGAACAAATTATGAAGAAGAACTATATAATCAATGCTGCAATTTGACAAAACAAAGGAAAGAATATTCAAGAATCAGCTTCAACAAAAGATTTGAATTGGAGCGCCAACTAAGCAAAAAGACAAGCTGTCCTAATCACGACCTAAAGAATCCAACCACGAGAGAAAGAAAAGAGTTCTGGCGCTAGAAAATCAAAACCTCAACCATATGAGAGATTGGATGATAAGAAAGCTAAAAAAAGAGCTAGAAGAAATTTGCTAATGGACCAGGTGCTGAGCAACCTTGGAAGGCGTGTTGGGTATGCTAAAGCACATAGTAAATTAGGCCCAAATTTAATCTAATTTATCTTTTGTTAGTCAATCAATATCAATCAGTCAGTGTCAAACTAGTTGTTACAAGGCATGCTGCCATGCTTGGGCAGCAAAATGAAAAGTTAAAAGGCAATTGGAATTGCCCCAAAAGAAGATAGAACCTACATATGTAACTTATGAAATGTACACATCAGATGAAGACTCATTCTATTGATTAGAAGTTTGGTTGGTTGATTAGAATTTTGATCAGTTATTAGAACTTGACAAGTAATGTGATCACTTAGATTTTTGAAATACAATGAATTGTCCCTTCAATGAATTAGGATTTATGGTGTGTGAATTAGATTTGTTAGTGGTTATTTGAGTTCAATTGAATGTGACTGATTCCATATTCTATTGTATAAGGGTATGAATGTATGAGAGAATGATTCAAATTACATGGCTTAAAAGAAAGGGATAAAATAATGGTGTAAGAACTATAGGAGGATGGTGAATTAAACTTTGGGTATAAATTCATAGTGGTTTAGTGTTCCTAAAATTAGCGTTTAAAAATAGTGAACTATAGCACAAAGGAAAAATCCATTACTTGGAAGTCTAGGTAGTAAATACTTTCCACTGGACTCTTTTAGGGGTGTTTTTTGCCATCACGGTAAAAAACACTTATAGTCAACAAGCAAGTCCGGGGAGATTACTATCTATTTTCTTAAACTATGTGAGTTAAACAATAGGATGTAATTTATTCAAAGGGGGCAAATTTTATATAATATGTAGGGCTTCTATAGAGTCCATGAAATACTACATATTCTATTATATATAGATTAAGCTATGTAAAAACATCATATAGTATGAATTTTTATTAATAAGTTAGCCTTGACAAATAAGGATGCTTTAAATTTTTTTATATTACAGTGAATTTAGATGTGAATAAGTAATTTTGTGTAAATGATAAAATGTATACAATCCAATAAATGTAGAATTTTTTTGAGAGATTATAGCTATTGTCCAGTCTATTCAAACCAATCTCTCCATAAGTGAGCCAACAATGTGGGTATGCAAGAATCTACTATTTCAAGAGAAAAATATTGCGTTGTTAGTGTACAATACAATAAAGCTTGTATGAAGGATTTGTATTTACATGTTAAACACCCATTAAAAAATTATTTTAGGGTTTCAATACCTTCATTTCTATGCAAATAAGGTTAGTGAGAACGGGTGACCTATTGTCTTGCTCCTTCCTATATTTAAGTGCAATGAAGGCAGATAGGATTTGCTGCAAATTTTTTTACTGTTGTGTTTCAATGCAAAACGATTAAGATTTTTGCAATTTCTCCAATTCTCTTTTGAAGTTTAGAGTTTAGGAATGCATGGCAATTGTTTGAAGTTAGGATTGAACACATAAGTTTCATATATAAGATAGCCCAATTATAAAAAAACGTATAAAAGAATTTATAAAAAATCATAGAATATTGAAAATATGTCCCTAGTAGCTTTTTATATAAAAATAAGATCACTTTAAATATTATAATGAAAATAAACATAACATTCAGTAGCAGTTGAGAAGACTATCCTCCCCCTAGCTAAATGGTGTAGAATATACCACACCATATCATATTGTAAATGATATGTTGTGGTATATTCCACACCCATCAGTAGCTATGAGGACACTTGTCAAAATGTGTCAAAGTGTAAGAAAGATAGAAACAATTGGGTTGCAAACTAATGTATGGTCTGACACCGGAAAAAAAAGGAACAATTGGCTCCATTAACATTTTATAATTTCAATTTCACAATATGTGCTCATTGGTTTCAACTGAGAAATAGGAAAATGAATACGTCAATCTGACTGTTACTAGAATTGAAATTTAAAATTGAAATTTCGTCACCAAGAGAGTCAGATACTCGGTCAAATAACATTAATTTTTATACTGTGAATAAGTCTGATGAAGGGCCAATCAATCCAATCATGACTGTCTAAAATCAAAATGAGAACTTTCATTTGTTTCCAAAAAAATGAAATAGAAATCAGAACTTTGAAGACTGAACAGGGTGCACCTTCCATAACATTCAGTAGCCAAGTTGTGGCTTGCCTCATGCTGGATGGAATGATGTGGACTATATTACATCATCTCATCCAGTGGATGAGATGATGTAGTATAGTCTGCATAAAATTAGTAATAACAAATGCAAATGGTAGATATGTTAGAAAATTGGAAAAGAAAGAAGTAGGTTGCAAGTTGCCAGCCTAATACTAAAAATTGAAAAAGATTTGTAAGTATCAGTAATTGAACTAAGTATTGAATTAAGATTCATAATTGAACAAGAAAAATTGAGAAAGACGTAGTTCCTGACAAGAATGAGTCAGGAGCAATAAAGTTGCTTAATTGTAAGAGCGGACTGAAATTGGCTTCAGGCTTTTCGACTTTTGAAGGTGCAACAAAGCCGAGAAGCATTGTATTTTTCACTCAAAATTGTAATTTTCTTTGTTGAACATGTGATTCTTTATAAGTGACTGACTATGTCTAAAACTATAGCTTCTTTTTGTGACAATCTACAAATGCTCTACAACAATCATAGTTCCAAACACATCAAATTAGAAATTGTGATCAAAATGGTGTCTAAGATGGCAAAGATGGAGGAGGATTTGTCATTGCCAAGAGAGGATCAAAGAATGTGCACATTGTCACTCCTAATAAAAGAAAGTAGTAATCTGTTATTTTTTACATCAATGCTAAAGGTGAAAGTTTGTCAAACTTCTACATTTTCAAGGGTAAGAGAAAAACAAAAACCTCCTCAAAAAAATTCAAAAGAAAGTCTCAATAGTGATAGCTATGCCATCTAAAGCTTGAATGATGTATTACTTATTCAAGGCCTGGATGTTTCTTTTTTTGCTTAAAATTGTTTCCAAGAAGTATGGCATCTTTTCATCTAGTAGATACTTATTCAATCTAGATGAACATGGATCTCATGTCACTATAGAAGTTATAAAACTAGTACATGCTAGAGGCTTAGATTTGCTTACACTCTCTTCTTATACTTCCCATGCCTTACAACCCTTAGATGTCACTTGTTTTAATCATTTTAAATTGTTTTTTAGGGCCTACAGAGATAATTGGACATTGAGTCACAAGAAAAATTATTTATTAAAGAATACCTAGTCTAATAGGTGTCTTGTGCATTAAACAGGCCCTTATCCATAAAAAATAAATTACTAAAGGATTTGAAACAACGGGCATCTACCTTATTAATTCAAGGACAATAAAAAAAAAGAACCAAGTGCAGTTTATAACAAGACCTATAGAACATTAGCTAATGCAAATAGCTAAAGTAGCCCAAATAAATGTTAACCCCTAAAGGACCAAACACCATTTTTTGGCAACATAGCGATTTTGGGCAGCTCACTACGAATGGAAATTTTATTATTTTTCTTTGAAATTTTCACACAAGATGTGCCCAAGGTGTAGCTTCAAGGCCCAACAATTTTCATAACTTTTGATTACATGATAAAAAAGTTATTGCATGATACAGTATGTAATTTTCCACGTTCGGCGGGCAGCCCGGGCAGCTGAAAAAAATTCTTTAAAAATCACTTTTTTGAAAAATTAAAATTTGAAATTGTTTCTTTAGTTTTATATATACGTGGGAAGCTTTGAATCATTCCATTTGGATTAATGAGTCAAAAGTTATGAGGATTCTTAGTTTGAGTGTAGTTATGGAATCTCTACTCTAAAATAAACTTTGAAGTCCTTTATTTCACTCAATTTTCAATATTTTTGAAAAAACAAACAAACATTGGGTGTAGATTGTTTATTACAACATTACAACCATTGGGATTAGCATTTTTCAATTCCACAATGAAATTATTGACAATTTAGTATTTTGAGTCATTCTCTACCTCTTTCTACTTACTATTTTTTTCCTATATATTGCACAATTCCAAATGATCAGAAATTTTTTAAGCATGTAGCCAACTTACCTTGAAGAATGAATCCGAAGAGTAACCACCATTTTGGACATTTTTTCATACAAATGTGACCTTGTGAAGGGCAGCTGCCTGTTTTTTCGCAGGGACAAAAAAAGGGTTTTTGTGAATTCAAACGCTAATATCTTGCAATCCGCATGGCGGAAAATTCTGAAATTTTTTCCACATCTTCTTAAACCAGTGTACTACAAGATCCTACGGTTACATATGTTCAAAAATGTTTTTTTTTCTAAAATTTGGTACTTGTATTAGAAATGGCAGTTTTGGAGCGGTTTTGGTGAAAACATAGTCAAAAACCTTTAGGGGTTAACAACAAAATTATCTGGAGCAATGGGAAGTGCAAGAGATATTTGACAAAGTATCGTCAGATCTATCCAACAATCAACAATATTGTGAAAATAGATGGTAACAAATTAGAAATTCATGGACAACAACAAACAAATGACATTTCAAAAGATAAAAACACTAAAGCAGTTAAAATGTACAAAAGTGGAGAAAAAAACGCTTTAAGTGATTAGATTGAATTTCCTCAAGTACAATTATCTCCCGTGTCTAGGACATGCATAGAACCAATGATTGATTATCACAAATCTATTCTACTTATTGTTTAAGAGCAGCATATCAAAACCTTCAAGAGATCACTGCCAAGAGGGAGAAAGCTACCAAAAAAATAAAAAGAAGAAAGTTAGAAATGGAGGTCAATAAGGAAAAGAGAGCAAATGAAAAGAAGCACAAATTACAAGCAAATGAAGCAAGGTTTGAGATAGCAAGATCCAAGAAGAGACCCTCGTAGAAATGGAATTTAAGAAATGTGAGGACTCTTGGAGACAAATTGCATCTTGCTATAAAAGTTAGCGCCCTTGTGGTTGAATACAAGATACCCTACTATGGCATTATTCCACAAGTATACAAGGACAATTAAAGATTAGCATTACAAAGAAGGCTTCCAAAGAAAAGAGGAGAAGATATAACAAACATTCCTGTATTGTAGGAAGTCTAACTACCTAGAATGGCCTTTGTATTTGGGCAGCATTATACTAGTGGCATTGTGATGTATTTTGGCAAGCCCATGCTTTGCACTTTGAATATGCAGTGGCCACCTCCGACATTCTTTGTGCATGCAGGAGAACCTAGAATCGGCAATGCAATGGGAGTCAATTACTATTATCCTATTCCATATGAATGAAGCAATTTTAAAGCAAGTTTAGAAGACAAGTTATAGCCATGTAAAAAAGGGCTACCATTCATAATGAACAAGCAAGTACGAGTATACACTTACCTTCAGTTAACCCCTAAATGAGCAAGGCGTTTTTTGACTCCAAAACCACTGAAAACTGCCATTTTTGTTGCAATCACTCCCTAAACCAAAAAAAATAAATTAAATCTAACCATAGGATCTTGTACTTCACTTGTCTTAAATCATGTGGTAAAAATTTCATGAAGTTTGACCATATAAATTGGAAGATATTAGCATTCAAAGTTGGAAAAAAAAAGTTTTTTGAACTGTAACCTACAATTTCAGATGACTTTGACGGCCATTTGTGGATTTTTTTGCACTAAAGTAAACTGCTCTAAAAGCGAGCAGCCTCTTCAAATCGACCCTATATTTAGATCTAAAATGGACATTAGGTGGTCCTTAAATGGACCTCTCAAGCCATTGAGAGAATCGAGAGAAAAGCATTTTTTATTGCAAAAACCATTCATTGACCTTCATTTACTCAAATCACTTTAGAAGTTGTAACTGGTCAGATTTTGGAAGACGTCATTGAAGAAGAGAAATGAGGTCAAAGAAGGCCGCGAGTTATCTTGGAGTTCCGAAGCTTGGGCGCTTTGTTCCAATGAAATATTCCCATGCCACGTAGATTGCTGACATGGCGGGGACACTACCACATCACGTCAGCAAATTATTAAAAAAATATTTTTTAAAATATTTTTTTCTAAAAATAGTAAAAATTCCAAAAATAGAATTATTTTCAATTTTTCCCCCCTCTCAATGATGGGAACAACTTGTTCCCAACATAGGGAACAACCCTAAAATGGCCCTTTCATGGCCTCATTTTTCTTCTAATGTGAGTGAAGGTCACGAATAAGTGTCCACAACAATTTTTTTTTTAAATTCATAAGTAATTCAAAAATGATTCACAAAACATGAAACCACTAGTGTTATGTTCTGCATCCATTTTTCTTTCTTTGAAAAATGATCTAAAAATATTTCTATTCATAAAAACCTGTGAAAAAGGCAGACTAGCCCTTAAATGGTTCTTTTTAGAGCATACTACCTTACACACCATAAAGTTAAATTTTTTTATGCTGAACATTTGCGTTGAGAGTCGGGGAATTTTTTTTCAGAATGTCAAAACTTGATTTTCACATATAAAAAAATGATTAAGTAGAAGTAGGTCCAAAATTGAACAAAAAGCTAAATCGTTTATAGCTCTTAGGTAAAATTAAAACACCATACTCCCAACGGTGGGATTGTTCTTGCAAACAAACTTAATCTTGTCAAAAAAAAATTGAAAAATTTGAAAATTGCATTCAAAATTGCATTCTATAAGGGTTTTTTTGGAAGAAGATGCTTAGATTGCCCGAAAAACAAGATTGTCCATAACTTTCTCATTTTGAGTCCAAATAGAATGAATCAAAGCTTCAAATGTAGACAAAAGCATGATCTTTGAAAGAAAAAATTTAAGAAAAAAATTCAATTTTTTAAAGGGTTTTTTTTTCTGCCCGGCGAATTGCTTTTTTGACTTTGGGTAGCATAACTTTTGCTCCTGATCACCGATTGAAAAAAAAAATTATGTTTTTAGAAAGCTAATGTGGTTTCCTATCTTCAAAAAAAGTTTCAAAAAATCAAATCAAAATTTCAGGTCGCTCGAGCCTGCCCAAAATCCCAAGTGTCCCCAGAGGGGACTTTGGTCCTTTAGGGATTAAGAAAGTTACAAACGCAGTTGAAGCGAGGTGGAGCTAGCCAATTTAGCGGAGCGCTTCCAAATAGTGAGGGACGCCGCAAGAGAAGTCATCCACATTTCTCGGGTCAAATCTACACAACATTGTAAACAATAGTATAGTTTAGACAAAATTATATGCATGATTTTCATAAAATTACTACAGAAATGGTCGTTGATAAAAGATTGCAAAGGGTTTATCTATGCTTATGGCATCTAAGAAAACAACGTTGTAGATCACGCACTGCTGCAGGGAAGTGACTTTGCGGAGTGATGCGGTAGGCGCCGAAACACTAGAGCATGATCTACAAGAGCGTAAGAGCTCTGCATTAACAATAGTAGACATATACAAGCCACAACACAAGAAGTAAGGACACGGACAGAATACATAGAGACCTATCTGGTAGAAAGATCGAATAGGTGGAAGGAGGTTGGACAGTACTTAAGGGATTGGAGGCGCAAACTTCATCTACAAAGGCAAATCATTAGTGGATAATCATTGAAGTGACTTGGCAAGGAGGGCGCCACAACGGGAGAAGTGATTGACTACACCGCATAAACTAGATCCTCGTTGTTATCAGTGGCTCCTTCTGCTTCCATTGACATTGCATGCCCATGGCAGGTCAAAAATGGATGTTTTGGGGGGACTTGCTAACGCTTTCATGACCTGCATGGGACAAGTTAGCAGCAGATAGGACACTGTTTCAAAATCTATACAAAGCACTATAATAGAAGCAGAGCACTTAAGTAGAAACTAGTCCAATTGTAAAGTGGGCGAAGTGCACATTTCATTAGAAAGAATTTGGGCCTTATAAAAGGCTATAAGTTTCCACAAGTTCTCCATCAAGTTTTGTTGAGTTCTCGACTGCTAGAATTGCTCCACTACAATAGGGTGACATGGCCAAACGACGGCCACATTAGATTTTCAAAAAAATAAAAAAATAAAAATTGAAAATATATTTCTTCTGACAATCCATACCGTAGTTCACAGCATGGGGACAAATTGGGGAACAAACCTGAAATGGCCCTTTCTTGGCCCCAAATTCTTCTAATGGCATGGATTTATTTTGAAACTTTGAACTACGCATTCAAGGCTAACATGAATATCTAAAGCACCATCTTTATTGCTTTTTGAGACTCACTTAGTCTTTTCAAAGACATCCCATAATTGTTGATTGTAGTAGCCTATGAATATTAATAGGTACCTACACGCCTTTGAATTTTATAAAAATCAGGTCTCTAGAAGGCCGCTCCACAGCCTTTAGAAGACCCCAAATCTTACATTTTATCTTGCACTTTTATTATTTTTTTCCTATTGTTGCTCATGGTATGTTAGAATGATGGATGGTTGTCAAGATCTGTAGTGGCTAGAGGTCTAATTTGAGTACTAGAGGTCCAATTTATTATTAAACACCTTGTAATAAAATGCGCCTTGCACTTTGATCAAGTTACAAAAAAAAATGTCCAAAATAGTCCAATTACCATCTACTATCAAGACTTTTTTTTGATGACAATGTGAATGACTTACTTCATTAACATTTGGTAAGAATGAAGAAGAGAAGAGAAGCTCTTTATACAATTAGAATCGTAGTAGGTAACACAATCCATGTGAAATATGTACATTAGGCTTAATAAGAACTCAACCACTCATAGTTAAATGAAAACATAGAAATTGTGCTCAAAGTAGAATTTCAGACCTCATTTTAGCATAGTAGAATTCTTTTTCAAAAACCTTTGAACTACAAAAAATTAGAAAATCAAGCTAAATTTTATCTTTTAAAATCCATTTAAGGTTTTGAATCTCCAATAAAATTTATAGACAAATTCAGAGAGGGTGTTTGAAATGTCAAAAAGAATGTCCCTTCCAACTCCTCTCTGATACTTGTCTATAATTTTTTTTATTGTAGATTCAAAACCTTAAAAAGATTTTAAGAGATAAATTTTATCTTGATTCTCCAACTTTTTTTAGTCCAAAATTTAGAAAAAAAGATATTCTACTATTCTAAAATGGAGTCTGAAATTCTACTTTGAGCACGTTTCTTATGTTTTGACTTAACTATGAGTGGTTGAGTTCCTATGTAGCCTAACTTATATATCCCACATAGATTGTATTACCTACTGCTATCCAACTTGTATAAAGAGCTTTTCTTCTCACCTTTCAACGCACCAAATTAAATGGCTCATAAATTGAAGCTAGTTGCCAAAATCATTAGAGTTTATTAAACACGATAGACTCTAAGTTGATTAATAATCTCAAATGGATTATTAATCAACTTAGAGTCCATGGTGTTTAATAAACTCTAATGATTTTGGATTGATTATTAAATACTACGTGCGTTGCAGCCTGACTATTACGTCCCCACTATCTTCACAAAAATCAGACCAGGTGAATTCTTTGTTAGTATAATTCTATAGGGCCAGGTGTGACGTGGAAATCCTTAAAGGTGTCATTGCCTGACAAACTTTGGAGACTTGATTTTTCCTCTAATATTTGGGGTTAGAAAATTTTGATGAAAATTGCCATTCACTTCTTCCTCATTTTTCTTCCTACCATAAAAATTTCCAAATGTTTTGGTGGATTGACTTTTCCACAAACCTGCAATTTTTCTTACATGCATGCACGCTTTATGAGCCTCCTACCTTACTTTTACTTTATTGGAGTAAAAAGATGTTGTTTTGGAATTGCAAAAACTAATTGTGTTCTTTCTTTGAGAAATGAGATTGTTATATTTGATATTTCTTCCTTGTTTCTGTGGAATGAAGCCTTTCAAGATTCTTACTTCATGTAATAAATCATGTACTTCACAATTTATATAATTATAAAGATTCTTTTGTGTTATGCATTTGTGAATGTAATTTAAGACTTTTGTGATGGATAGTTGTTTTAGCTTTCTATACTTAATTGTATTACATGTGTGTGCATGTGGCTTGAGTTTGCCATGTTAGGAAAGAGAATTACTTCATTGGATATGGATAAGGAGGTGAATATGTTGAAGGCAACAAACTCTTGTTTTTGTATAGCTTTCTCATAAATGCAACAAATTGTCATCATTCAAAATTATGATTTTGATAGTATGGATTATGTTTCCAAAACTCCCGATCTTTACAGACAATTCACATTGAATTTCATGAGCGAGCATTATAGCTTTGAGCTTCCAAACTATAAAGGGCATTAATAGTGCTTTTTCATCTTGAATCAATTTGAAATTTTTTATGATGTTATTGACCCAATGTTAAAGTTTTATTGAAGTATGGAAGTACTCCTACCTGAAACAATAATAAAGTAATACTAATAAATTATACATCACATCAATATATAAATGATACTTAACAAGTTACTTTGCTCCAACATTGAATCAATGCCATACTCGATGCCATGGCAGTATTGATCAAGCTTATCATTGATACAACAATCTTACAACCTTGAGATAGTAATGGATACTATAATTGCAACCCAATTATTTGTTGTACATCAAAACATCATCAATTTAAAATGCCTTATTATCTGAGATGTGCAAAAAAAATTCCCTTTTGATTCAATATTGATTCAAGATGAAAATGCACATCTACTCTATAAAGTGCACAATGTCACAACCCATTGCCATGCATTAGATGTTTTTCAGCTCCTTTGGAGGGCTGTGGGTTCCCTAGAGTTCCTAGCCTCGAAAACAGGCCGAAACTGCAGTGCAACAGCTACGCTAACGTGGCCGAGAGTCGGCCACGTCAATTTCCGGGGGGAAAAAAAACAAAAAAAACTCCTTGTTTTTCATTTTAAGAATTTAAATTTTTTTTTTTTTTTTTTAAAACTTTTTAAAACTTTTTTTTTTGACAACGGCGTTCTTTAAGGCTGGGGGGAACAGAGCCGGGAACAGGCCTGAAATGGCCCTCCAGACCCCTCCAATCTCATCTAATGTTTTCATCCAAATGGATCTCTACATTTACGTCTTTACAATTTTTCATCCAAAGTTTGAAAGTACTACTAAAATTAAATCCAATTTTAGCAATCTAAAGAAAAAACTACATTTTCTTATGCAATTGGGTGTTGGTGCAAATGTTGTAATTTATTTTTTAGTTTGTAAAAACTTCAAACTTCAATATTTGTTTTGCCATGAGTCCCAACACCACAAAACAAAGTCCGTGCAGCTCTCCTCACTGAGGCTTTCCAAAGGTACCATAAACGCAACTAATAGATATATAGTTTTGGAGATTTCAGCATAACAAATTAAAAAAAACAAGCATATAGACTAATTTAATGTATGGACTAGTGTGCCCTGTGTGATTGCTGCAATATAATAAAATAAAATAAAAATAATTTTCTAATTTTTTAATTCATAAAAACTTTGAAATTCAATATCTTTTTTCCCGTGAGTCAAAATGCCAGAAAACAAAGTTTGGGAACCCTTCTCATTGAGGGCTTTCTACCAATTTCTAAAATGCGACTCAGGGACGTACAATTTCGGAGATCTTACCATAACAAACAAAACGAAAGAAAGAAAACAAAAAATAGCCTAATTTAACCCCTAAATGCCCAAGGTCTTTTTTGAGATTCTTAGAATTTCTTCAAAATTGAACAAGAAGACACATTTTGATAAGTTAGTTTATCAATTTAAAAAAAAATTAAAACAATATAAATTTGAACTAGATATGGTGGAGATCACATAGGAAAAGAAAACACAACAATATCACTTATAGATTGAAAGATTATAATGTTTGATCAAGTGTTTGATCATGAGGGTGTTAAAACTATAAAAATGATTTGAAGTCTTTCAATCCTCTTTTCACATGTCAAATCTAGAAAATTAATTGCCAAAAAAAATATGAGATTCAAAGGCATAACATGCATAACTCCAATCAATTTATAGCTTCTCATAATCTACTCTATGATTTTTTTTAAATGAATTTCTAGAGTGATTTTTTCTCCAAGATGTAGTGTATTCAAGGCTCATTTTCAAGAGCCCTCCCAACACTAGAAAATCAAAATTTGCAATGGACACCCTTGCACAAAATCTGGAATAGAAAAATCAGAATCTTTCATTTTCGAAATCGGATTTTTTTAGCTAAAATTAGACGTCAAAGAGAATTTTTCAGAAATACAAACTACTAAAAATAATAACTTGGGAAGGTTTCATTTAACTTAAAAGTATTGTTGACACCAGAATTTGGTGCCTCGGGCATTTAGAGAGTTCTTCCTTTTCAGAGGCAGGATGAGTGTCATCACCAACAAAGAGTTTTTGAGCGTTCGGCAAGGAGCACGTTATGCCGCCTCTGCAAGTACATCATAATCTCATGATAGTCAAGATTGATATTGAAACAATTTCTTTGCAAGTATGTAAAATTTGCAGTGTTTGAAAAATTATGGTTTGGGATTTAGGATTATGAAACCAGACTCTTGTCATATAATTTTCAGTTGCCACTAACACTGTTAACGCGTCCTATAGCAATGGCATTTGTACTGTATACTCGAGGAGCCAGAGCTTTGCATGGCAACCCGATTATGGCTTCTTTCACATGACAAAGCCCTAGTTAGGTCGGGCCCTGTGGCCATGATTTTCTGGGACCATGCGTTCGCTAAAACTTTCTGTTGAAAACTCGTCAGTTGCAAGCAGATTGACACAGAACTGGATTGACACAGAACTGGGCATTCTTAGTTCTACCGTAATTTGAAGGAATTAAGGATGAGCTCCAATGCACTTCACTTGTACTCCATCTACTTAAGGTCATCGGAGTTGCCTGGTAAGTTTTTCAAGCTCCTCTTCCAATAGTCAGTGCAATTCAAGGTCGTCTTCTCTGTGCAACTGGTTCAGCTTTTCTCCGGCATTCACTTTAGTTGGCACTACTGGACGCTGTTTTTCTTTTGCAATGGCAATTAGGGTTAGGGTTCAAATCCTCAAGATTGGGATTGCCTTGTGCTCTGAAGTTATGCTTTCAAACAGAGAGGGAAACCCGAAACCCTAAACCCTTAGCCCTAAACTTCGCGATGATCCGTGTCGCTATTAAACGTTCGCTCTAGTTTTTGTTATTTTCGATACAGAAACAGTTGTCTTCATCCTTAGGCCATGAGTTTTAATGAATTAGGTCTATCTGTTTTTCATCGAATTATCTGCTTACTCCACAAAACCCTAGTTACAGTGGTGCTCTGTGATGATTTTTGGTGTAGTTTATGCATGGCGCAAAGGAGCACTACAAATGGGCTTCAATTCTAACGATTACAATTACAAAAATCGAATTAAGAATTCTTTGAAGCCACATATGAATTCACTCCCTAATGAATCAAACCTGGTCATGGCAACTAATCTGCTGTTGTGTTTGACCACCAGCACCAGTCTTGGAAACAGAGGAAACCCTCAATGGAGTCAGAAGAACCAGAAAAGGGGATGCAGCCATTTCCGGTGCACAATGGACGTGGGATTGCTGTGAACTCGACAGGTGGATTGAATCCAACAACTATCCAGATCTACCTTCTTTGTCTCGGTAGCAACGCAACGCAGGCTCTGTAATGCATTTGGTGTGAGGCCCATACTTTTGTGCTTGACTACCGAGAAATTGCTAGAGTACATTCACGTTGTGAAGCCAAGAAGAGCGGCCTCGATAGTCATGAATTCCAGACCTATAAAAGGTGAACCTCCAAGAGCCTTAACCATTCCATCCTCTCCATCTAGGTTGTTCTCTCAAAGCTTTGACTACGCTTTAGTTTCAGCAATTTCCTTCTCCTTTTGGACTGGAGAACTTCGGAGGATATCTTCTCTGTGCGAAGCTTGTAAGTTTTGATTTCTCTGCTTTTAGATGTACTGGTGTCTAAATGTGAGTTGGCGGAGTTCCTTTGTTTGCATTTCAGCTTTAATTGCTTCTGCAGAAGAAATGTCGTAGCTGTAGAGAGGCTTGTTTCGTACTTTTCTAATGAGTTTGGCCATAACAGGCCCTTTTATTTCGATGTTGCTTTCTTACTCTTAGTTAAGTTCTTTCGGGGATCATGAATTGCTTGCTTCATGTCGAGGGTAGCTAAGGGTTGTTATCAAGCCCTAAACCTAATTTCTGAGATTGTCGAGCTGTTCGTTCTTCGTACTTTTGCGCATTGATTGCTTCTGCAGAAGAAATGTCGTACCTGTAGAGAGGTTTGTTGCGTATTTTTTCTAATGAGTTTGGCCCCGACAGGCTCTTCTGCTTCAATGTTGCTTTCTTTCTCTAAATTCAGCTCTTTCGAGGATCATGGATGGCTTGCTTTTTGTCGAGGGTAGTCAAGGGTTGTTGTCGAACCCTAACCCAATTAACTGAGAATGTCAAGCTGTTTGCTCTTAGTACGTCATTACTCGTATCCTCTGACATCAACTTATCCTTTTGAGTGTGTTGGATTGTGGCACAGATCAACTTGATGCGGGGGCTAGTAGTATTGCTGTCCTTATGGCTCGTTCTGGTGCTTGCCCACCATGGAGAAGGCCGAGTGCTCCCAAACGATATGTTCAACTTGCAGCGTGAGGAGTCCATGGAAGCAGTTGGTGTCTCGATCTCGAAGGGGAATCATCATGGGGCAACTTCCAAACCCGTGCCTTGCACATGGGTCTGTGGTGAAGGAGAGAACCATAACTATGAGTGCAATTGTATTACTAGTACACCACAACAGGTTGAGCTTGTGGAAGCAAAGAAGACTACTGGTGCACCGCCTTGCACATGGGTGTGCGGTGAGGGAGAGAATCATAACTATGAGTGCAATTGTGTTTCTAATGCACCTCAACAGGTTGAGCTTGTGGAAGTAAAGAAGACTACTGGTGCACGCAAACCTGTGCCTTGCACATGGGTCTGTGGTGAAGGAGAGAACCATAACTACGAGTGCAACTGTGTTTCTAATGCCCCGAGGAAGGACGAACTTGTGGGAGCTGAGATGACAACCGTTGCTCATGCTGAAGCACGCAAACCTTTGCCTTGCACATGGGTGTGTGGTAAAGGAGAGAACCATAACTATGAGTGCAACTGTGTTCCTAATGCCCTGAAGGAGGATCAGTTTATGGGTGCTCCTGTGAACGCTTCTATTGGTGATCATCACTGAAGCAGAAGAACCCATGAATTTGGCTTGGGAGTATTGTTGGGATATCAAGATATATATGAATGGAATTGTCTTCCTTTTCTAGGATTCAAGATCTTTGGGGTGTAGTTTAATCATCACTAGTGTGCCTTGTGTTGTTGCCCCAGCCAAAATAAAAGTAAAAATAATTTTCTAATTTTTTAATTCATAGAAATTTGGAAATTCAATATCTTTTCATCAATGAGTTGGAATGCAATGAAACAAAGTACGTGCATCCTTCCTCACAGAGAGCTTGTCGATCAATGGTAACAAGAATGCGACTGGGGAATGTATGGTTTCAGAGATCTCACTATAGCAATAAAAAAATAAAAATAAAACAGCCTCACGTAAGGTATATAGATTCAGGTATAGATGGATGGTTATCAACAGACTTTAAGGGTTAAAATTAAAAAAAAAAAACATTACTTAAGTGAAAACGTACTCGGTTTACATTGACAACGAAGAGCCAAAATAACCCCCTAAATACAGTACGTTACATTACGGTTAACCCACCTTCATCCCCAGTTATCACCGGGCATTGTGGGAACATTCCCCGGGCAGACCTCCCCTTGGCTTCCCCCCTTGCCCGCCATTCTGGGCAGCATGAGCCCCAAGGCTTTAGAAGCCTTGTGCGTCTACCCGGACCAGGGCAGTCAAAAACCTTCCTCTCTGGGCAGGAAACCGGTCTTGGAAGGTGGTTAGTCAAGCGGTACTCTGTTGCTGGACTCCGATGCCTTTCCTTTGGCCTTCCCTCGGCACCAGTGGCGGATTCGGAACCTCCGATCCGCCATGTTCATTCAACTTCTGTCGCGATTTCTGCTCCTTGATCAGGAATCGAGTTTTTCTTCAGTTTCTGTTTTTTTCCAAGGTACTTTTTGAGCTAATCGCGACTGATTTTGGTGCAAAATTGCGCCTGATGAGACGACCTATGACCGTCGTTGCGTGATGCCATTCTTGGTGAGTTTTGTATCTTAAAATCGCGTTCTACGCTGCCTCTTCCTCTGAGATTCGACCTTTTAGCGGTTGTGAATTTTTTCGGAGCGATGACATTCTTTCTTGCTTCTTCTTTTGTGGCTGATTGTATGCTTTAGTGGTTGAATTGCTTTTGGCTGGTGTTGATATGACTTGCTGGTGCTCTGTATGTACATTGTGCGCCAGAGCAAATCAGTTGGAAGCTAGGTTACGGGGAAACGAATATTCTCGTTTTTCGGTTTCTAATTCAGTAGCAATTTGAACATATTTCACGTTTTCCAATCTTTGCTCGTGTACTTACAGCTTAAGGACAATTTTTTTTTGTAAATGGAACCGAAAAAACGCAATCGAAAAAACGCAATCAGAGCTACCTGCTTCTAGACATGACAGGTGTTTATTCTATTCGATATTTATTGCGACATCTGTAATGTTTTAAATGGTTTCCGCAAGGACGTATTAGTGGAGTAAGCAGTGTCTCAAGGTGCTGATTTCACATGTTAAGGCGTGTGCTCGACGTAATTTCGTGAGTTTTATCGTTGGGAATAACATTGCAGGACGTATGCTTTGAAGACCTTCTGTGAAATGATTTGATCGCATATTCCTAATTTTTTGAGTCCCATCTGGCCGCGTTTTGGAATTTAGTCGCTGTTTCTAGGGTGACATTAGAATCTAGAAAACTATGGGAATGGTGAACATTATGCAGCAATCACCATTTCTTAGCCTCGTCTGCATGTATAGCTACTCGACTCGACTTGTTGGCATAAACAGTTTAGGTCTCCTGATCTCGTAATGGAGTATTTCTCCGCCTGCTTTTGTTTAGTGCTCGGCTTTATGATGAAGTGTGTGCCTGATGAAAGAATCACCCCGCCCTAGATATTGCATGACGGAAATATGTGTCTCTGCACTCAAATGCTTGCTTTCAGTCGCTTATTCAGTTGATTCTTAGCTACCTTGTGGCCTGGAAATATTCTAATTGATCGAGAAGTCTCTGTTTTATTTTGAGTCATGTTTTTTTCTTTGTAGACTCGATTTTTGCTGAGGATGAAGGCAACGACGTTCACCTCAAGCTTCCAACCGTTGAGAAATTCTGTAGTTTACTCCAGGTCTATTTCCAAGTTAAATTATGATTTCAAATGCATCTTTTAAAATTATATCTGCTTGTAGGTGAAACTTGCCACAAATATTTTGATTTTACCAACATTGAGTAATTTGTAGCTCGTACATGCTGTATCGGTGAGCAATCATTTTCGTGGTGTTTGACACAGTTTCTCAGCAAATGTCAAGTGTCCCTTGGGCGGCTCACGAGGGTTGATGGTGGCGATGCATAGGGATATCTACTAAAGCGCCTGGTCAGGGGACACAAGGCCCCGTTTACTGCATATGAGCACATCACGGTTTGCTTGATTTAAGAACTCTATGGAGTCAGTTTTGCTTTTTTCAAGGTAGACAGCAGTCACTGAGAGACAGCTGGTACGTGTAGATTGAACTTCTACAAGAAATTTGGATTAGACTGCCGGCAGCTACCATGAGGACGGCCTCTCTGAGTATTATCGATGCGAGCTTCAGAGTGGCCATCTTTCTGTGTCTGAGTTTGAAGGAAAATGAAGCTGTCATGGATGCTTTGGAGGACACCGTTGCAACAACTGCCTCGTTTCAGTTATAGTACGGGTTAGTCCCTTCTAATCCTGTTGAATTGTCTGCGTGAATAGGTAATGACAGATATTTTTAGTACATCTGTTTTACAAGCGTCGTATTGAGAAAAATGATCCTGGCATCCACTTTAAAGGCTTTTTCTGGGGCAGTATCTTAAACTTGGAGCAATATTTTTGCTGATGGTATTTATTCAAATCAAGAGCGCTCCCTCCAATAGGCTTCCAGTAGTTCTTCAATGTGAGATAGTGCTTCCAAATCATTCCTCAGGGTGCGTCTTGAATAAATGCAGAAATTCATCATTTCACATGTAGGACCCTGTCTCCATGCAAAAGTGGTAATTCTTCAGTATAACCACCAATGGAGAAGCACCTATTGAGATAGGAAGTTTATAGACCCGCAATTGTGCTGAGAGATTATTCTGTCTTCCTGGTTTAGGAATTAATAAATTTTATTTCTCATCCAGATTTGCTATATCTGCATCATGACAGCGAAGGAAGAGAGGCCATGGCCGCGGAGAGCACCTCCTGATGCAAGTGCGGGATTCAATATCTTCACTGGACAGCGCTCTGCTGTGGAGAACGAAGGAGGGACATCAGGTGGGTCTTCACGGGCAAGTAGCATGCAAGGAGTTGTTCAAGGAGACGGAAATGGAGATAGGATATGGTCTAATAGACTTGCTAGCGCAGATTTCAACACTCACAACAATGTTCGAAATTCTATGGGCACCGACGGGTATACTTCGTTCGGCGTTCCAATGACTCAACACGGATCAAGTGTACCTGTGGACGGTGCTTCCGTAATTAGGCAGATTTCTGGGAGACCGCCGCTGGATCCTGTCCTCATTCCTCGATCTCAAGCAAATTCTTTAGTTTTTGAAGGAGGTGTTCCGCTCTCAGCTAGAAGGGGCTCACCGCTGAGAACTCCCACGACTAGTCAAATGCCAACAGGCAATTCGTTTACTCCCTCGTCGGCTGGTTCTTCTCCTTTTGTACTTAGAAGGCGAGCATCTGCACCGCCCAATTCTGCACAGCCCAGCAATTTATCCCGGGTTGGGAGTTTTCAGCCTCGTATACCTAGCTCTCCTAATACAAGCCCTTGGCATGGGAGGAGTTCCGTTGACCTGAATTCTTTGAATCCTCGGTCGCCATCTCCATCCGAGCAGCATATGAACAGTTCCACTGGATACTTCGCCTTAGGGACGCCATCATATCAGGTGTCCTAACTTCTATGCTATGATGTTTATGACTGTTATCTTTAGTAGCTTAGGAGTAAACGGTGGTTCATTTCTATTGTCAAAGGAAAAAATTTAAGAGGTGACCATCTTAAAAAATCCAATGTGGTAGTTCATATTATTACTGTTATGAGCAATTAAATTAATGAACTCTTCCCCAGGTTGCTCATTGTCAAGTGTGATATATTTAGATGTAGTATGTCATGCATGTGGCTTACATCCTCTAATTTATTTTTATCGCAGATGTCTTTATTGTGATCACTTGCATCCTGAGTTTGTAGGCACCAATGTGGTCGGTGGGATCTTCCAATGGAGTCCCGCTTGATAATCCAAGCACAAGATCTGCCAGCTACGGGTTTAACAGCTTCGGCACCGATCCCGGACAAGTGTTACAACCCCCCATCCCAGCATTTACAAATCGTAGGCATACGTTTCCCATGGAGTTTTCAGGCAAGACTGCGAAACCTGATCGTGCATATGTTTTGCTATTTTGCGTGCATACATTTTGTTGTTTTGTTTCAACAGAGTTTCCTGATGTCAATAACATTACTCAAGTGTGCATTCAGTCTTGTCTGACCAAGGGTCATTCAATGTTTGCATACTCCTTTAGTTAGTTACTTGTTGATTTGCGCGCTACTTTCCTCCTTTGAGGCATACTGACGGTTGATGTTCAGTCAAACTGTTCCCTGGCCGAATTTTTAGCTGATTGTTGGAATTTGAACCGCATAATACTGACTCAGGTCATCAAAGTATAGGTTCATCGGAGATGATGCGTGATTTATCAGCTATGAACTACTCAAGGAGTGTACCTGCCAGCCCAGGAGTACACTGGGCATCTAGTCCAGGATTTGGTAGGATGGAACATCCGGCCCCTCTCCCTGGAATATTTGGACGCTTTGAAACGAGCTATGGAAGAGGAAGCTATACCGGGGATGCTGGAAATTTCGAAGCGGCACCCACAGGTGAGAGATACACATTGAATCGGTACATGCCCAGTAATTTCATCATAACGGAATAAGAGCCAATTCCTATTTCACTCCGAGAGATTAGTATTGGTTGTATTTTCTTGTGATGGCAAGAGTGAGGGCACTGTCAGAACTGGTTCTGTTAGGGTGTATACTCAGTTTCGTTTCTCACAATTGCATTACATTGCGAACGTGTTTGTACATGGCATTAAACGCTTTCTGTGTTCTCGTATTAAGGTATTTCTGGAAGAGGGTTGCTGGAGGACGCTGTTAGGGAACAACACATCGAGAGGGTGATTGCGCTTTTAGAGCAGGGCTTCAGTCCTAATGGTGAGCGAGGTTCTTCGAAGGTGGGTTGTGTGTTCTAAGGTTCAGCTCTGATAAATATGTTATCATTGCGTAGATTCTGCAATGATATGTCAATCCTATAATTTCTTTCAAGCTTGTCCTTTCAGTGACAAATGTGTTCTGCATTTCGTCACTATGGCCTAAACTCTCCAGAGTTGCATACTGCACGCGGCTAAAACTCTCTATTCAATTCACATGTACTTGGTGAAATCTTAACTATCACCATGACTAAAAATCTCTGGGGGAACAATTTTAAGCAATATCTATGCTAATATACTCTTTAGTTCTAGTAGACAATACCTCCGCTGCAGTTAGGCATTATTCCACTCAATTGGTTTGGAGTCCATTGTTCGAGGTTGAGTGAGGTTCAGATACTCACACACTAACTCGATCTTGTTTATTTGTTTTCAGATTCCGCCATTATTAATTGCTGTTAGCACTGGAAACGAGAGACTTGTGAAACTGCTTGTTGAAGTTGGGGCCAATGTCAATGGATACGACAGTCGACAATATACTGCTTTACATTATGCTGCAGCCTCTGGATTCCTGTAATTCTCCACAAGCTTGGAACTCTGAGTAGCAAGCTCAAAGTGTCCGCTTATACAATTTTGCTGTGGCATGCCAGTTTTTGGACACAGAGAAACTGCAGAGCGCTAATCTTTAGTCCATAATAATGGTCCACAATGAGACTTACTGTATTGCTTTTATATTCTAACCGTGAGGGTCTCTTTCTTTGGTCAGGGGCATGGTGGATCTCCTGCTTGTTGCTGGTGCAAACATATATGCTAAAACGGATGGTGATCTTCTACCTGTTCAGTTGGCAACTGATCCAGAAACGCTTGAGTATCTGAGTACACGAATGAAGTCAGACATAGAGGATCGGATAGGCCTCAATCAAGTCAAATTCACTTCAACAGGCCCTCCTTTGAGATTCTCAAGTTTCCAAAGGCCCACTAACGCAGATCAAGATCAGTGGACAGAGAGTGCGTGGCTTGCAAACAATAGACCCACGGGCTTTAGTGAAGATGCGGGCTCTGATAGGATTATGGGGGAAGCTATTAACAGAAATATTACTCCAGGTTATCAAGACCGAGAGATGTTGGGTCCTGATCAGGGTTTTCGAGAGGGTTTAAACACACAGCCAGGAATTGCGGGGATTGACAGGCAAAGTTCTCTGAACTTTGCTGGCCAGGATGTTGGATCAAGATTGATGGACTGGGAAGCTTTCAGGAACTTCACTTCCGACCCTCTTAATCAAAGTTTTGTTCACAGGTCCTTTACTAATCAGAACCCAAATGTGGTCGCAAAGGATTGGAGTAACTCTGGGATCAATCAGAGCATGGATGTGTGGATGCAGGATGAAACCGGCCACTCTAAAGGTTCTTTCACGAGGCCGTGGTTCCAACAAATACTGCAAGAGAAGTATGGGTTTGCCTTCTGATGATCTTCTCTCACGTGTTTTGTTTTTTTGATTGCACGGAATGAGAACAGAGATGATTAAAAGAACCTAGTGCTCAACAAGAACTGTGTCGAGTAGTACGGAGTGTCTTACTCAGGTTTTTTCCTTTTTATTTGATTCTGTGTAGACCAACGCTACAAAGATCATCGAGTGCACCTGCTGTGCCATGGCACGAATTAAATACATTTCAGCCAACTTTCATCTCCCAATGTGGCGATCCCAGTTCTCAACGAAGCTGTTGTCTGAACTCGACAGTGCTGCCCAGGGTCCCTAGTGCACCATCCGGATTGGGGCAGTTCGGCGTGGATGTTCAGAAAAATTGGTCGCAGAATTCAGAACCTCTGTCGAAGGCCGTTTCTACTGAATCTCTAGCGGCAACTATCTACAAACCTGAGATGATGGAAACTGGCTCTTCAGACAAAAACTTATATCATCCAGTGGAAACTGAGGTTTCCATGATAACAGATGGCGATGACGACGACGACGACGTAGAGTCTGAAGATGATATTAACCCCAGAGAACTCAATGCCTTCAAGAAATTTGCACGTGCTTGTGATAGTGTGGCTCCTTCTATGATTGAGAAGTTCAGAGCAACATCTGGTCAATCGCTTGATGTATCAGAGATGGAGTTTTCTGAAAAGGCTTCAGGACCCCCACAAGCACCTGAAACTCCTCGACAAATCGGCGAATCTCAAGGTACAGTACCAGAAGTTCAAAGCCCGCCTCTCTTCGATCAGATACCATGGTTAGTGCCACGACAAATCAACAAAAAAGTTGGGGATTTGTGCGTTGGCGACAATCCACGTTCGAATCTGTTAACAATTGGTTTGTTGGGGATCCAACTCTGAGCACTGATTTCGGAAGTTTGTTTTTGATTTGCTTTAGAGAAACCTGATGCACGAGTTACGGAAAGTTCCCAGCAAGCTTCTTCGAGCTCGCAGAAAGGAAAGACACACTCTGCAGGTGTTATTCCAGCTTGTGTGTTACAAGAGGAGACAACAAAGATGAAAGAAAAGAGAAAAAGCGAAAGAAAAGTGACATTTGCTCTAGCTGATTCACCTCGTGAAGAGGACCTGGCTCTCATTCGAGAAGACTGGCACGAAGCTGCACGATCAGGTGAATAATTGACTTCTTGGTTACAACAGATAGATTAATTCGACTGACGTTTTCAACTGTGAGCCCCATCTCAGTTGTAATATGTGCCACAATTGGGTATAGTGAAAAGTGCATATTGTCAAAGGTCGTTTTGAAGAGGAGATACCCAGCTTTTATAACCAGTTATTGATATTAATCGTTTAATCATGATACAGGTTGTGTAGGTTGCGGCAAACCTGGGTGTGAGGGACGGTGTCTTGCTCCAGAGAAACCTTCATCTGCTTCCGCCAGTGATGTTGCTTCTTGCAGCAGCAGCAATGAAACTGTTCCAAAGGATCTTTTCCCTGCTCCTAAATCTACTCGCACAGGGTCGGTTCGATGGACAAGAGGAGAGCTGCTTGGTGAGGGTGCATACGGGAAGGTAGTAGAATACTTTTTTTAGGCTTGATTTTTTTCTAATTTTTTCTCATCCATGTCATCCATTTCGTACCAATATTAATCTCTCATAGGGGATGACATAGTAAAATCTTGGACATTCTGTTGTTAAATCGTTTAATTTCCAATTGCTCTAAAGCGATTATAAATTTCAAAACGAGTAATTTCATTTGAATTCCTTTCTGTTTCTGTGTTCTTCATTTGCCATTATCAGGTCAGATGTTTGTTGTAACTTGCAGGTTTTTGCTGGACTCAACCAAGATACGGGTGAACTGATGGCAGTAAAGCAACTGAAGTTAGATACTGCTGCGGAGGGACAGGAAAGACAATTCTACTTGGCAGCATTAGAACGCGAGATTGCTTTCTACAAGACAATGAGGCACAAGCATATTGTAGGTTACATTGATATGGAGCAAGATCTTGAGACTGGAAGTCTCTATGTCTTCTTAGAGTATGTCTCTGGTGGCTCTATTCAAAGGTAGAACGTCTTCCTAGTCCTAAAATAATTGTGAAGTGTAGCTGTTTTCTCATTTTGATAATTCATATCTAGCTTCAGTTATGCTGTTCTTTCTACCAGATTAAATCGCAGATATTGAGCATAATTTGACGAAGTGCTGCAATTCCATTTTCATTCGTGCTCTGAGAGTATTGCTTCCGTATTTGCGAACCTCTGATTTTTCCCCATGCAGAACTCTACAACACCTAAGTGAGTGTTGTCGAGATAGATCTGGCTTCAATCTCTTCTCACATGGTCTCTCTCGTTCTTCAGGCAAGACCATGTCCAATGAAATCTTACTGATGTTTCTTTTTGATAGAAATGCCTCATGCAGGACCTTCTTGGCTTCTCTTTGTTTTGTAGCATGCTGGAGAGGTTTGGACGCTTCAGTGAGCCGTTGGTGAGGGTGTATACCCGACAGCTTCTCCTTGGACTGGAGTACTTACATGGAAAAAAAATCGTACATCGAGACATCAAGGGTGGCAACGTGCTTGTTGATGCTGATGGGGTTATTAAATTGGCCGATTTTGGGGCCTCAAAGGTAATAGACTTTCTCAACAAATTTAATATGGTGTCCATTGTAACCTGCATCCATGTAGTTTCGGTTTTGTAGCCACTTTCTGTCGGTTCGGTATTATTGTATGCAGTTGAATATACATAACAATCCAGGCTGATCTTTCATGTGGAGTAAAATTTGTTTCAAATTAATTTCAATGAGACGCATGCCCTCCCCAAGATACACGTATTCAGTTTTCCTCAACAGAGAAGTTTTGTATGCATTTCCCCTCTTTGCATCTAGCAGTCAGAGATCGGAATGCTGAGCGGTACTACATTCAGTACCCTGTATGGCTGTGAAACGTGGAAGTGAATAGTGAATTCTGTTAGCTGGTGTGGAATGATTGACATATCAGGAGTATGCCGATTTTTCGTTTTGTTTCCAGGCATTTCATGATCCGACACAGACTGATGGGTTCAAGTCTATCAGAGGTTCTGTGTTCTGGATGGCTCCGGAGGTCATTAAAGGCGATGGCTATGGCCGCAGAGCTGACATTTGGAGTGTTGGTTGCACAGTGGTTGAGATGCTTACAGCTGTGTATGAACTTGCTCCTCTAGATTTTTCTTCCTGTTTCAGTTTGACAAAGAATTCCTTTATGATTGACATAATTTTCTTCTTATCGTCTATGTTCGGAAGCTGACATATGTGATGGGCACGTTTGATTTGTGGAAATCTTCACATGCCTCCAAATTCAATGCTGTTTGTAATGTTTGTTCCCTGATTGGTTTAATGTTTTATACAGTTCAGAATTTCTTGTTAATGAGCTATGACACCCTTAATATCTGTATTTACCGAAGACAAGTTTTCCATATGACAGGCATCCTTGGCCAGGGATGGACAATACCTGGACCGCCATATTTCACATTGCCAAGGCCAGTAGCGGCCCCCCCATACCTGAAGGAATCTCGCCTATCATCCAGGATTTCTTACACCTGTGTTTTCAGCTTGACCCAAAAAAACGGCCAACATCAACCGAGGTAAGCCCGTCTCCTACTTTTGTGCCTCTGTATCGTATTGCATGCTTGTTCCGCAACTGCCTGATGTATTCAAAGACTGTTGAGATGGGACTGACTACTAACGATATTAACAACCGCAAATCCGAAAAAGTGATTTAAGATTCAAAGAACCTGTGATACAAATTTCATCCGATAGTGCAGTGATAAGAGTTAATCTGGTAATTGATGCATTGCGATAAGACTCATAATGTAGCAAATGCTTTCTCTAGTCTTGCTAATTCAAGAAATTTCGATTGAGCAGCTTCTTCAACACCCATTTGTTGCGGAGAGCCCACCTGGAAGTGAGACGTCATGAACTGTATCCAAATACGTACGGAAAGAAGATAATGACAAGATGCAACATTATTAAGAAGTTGCGTCAGCCCTTTTTGGCAGTAACAAGGTCTGAAAGAAAGCAGGAAGAGGAATGCTCGAGTCACTGGCCCTCTTCTGAAGTAAAAGAACTCTTAATTTTCTTCTGGTATATTCAGAGCAAACTCTGACTACCGGTATCACAGGCATGTATAACAAAGAAAAGTATTTAGATTTAGATTCATTCAAATGTAAATACAAATACAACTGAATTGACATCCCTCTTATCACCTTTTCCAGTTTTGCACCAAAAAAACTAAGAAACTCCTCTTCCTGGATGCTTAACACAACTTATTTTAAATTTTGTCATTGCATTAAGAGGTCTCTTACTTTCAATCTGTTTGGTTTTACGGTTAGCTAGTTACACAAGCCCTAAAATGCCAAGATTCACCAGGCATGCCTAATTTTAGGGTTGTGTAAAGGGCATATTCCCATGTCACACCCGTTCAGTTAACACATTGTCATAAAATTTGTAGAATCCATGTACCTAGGTGATTCCTCCAGTTTGGGTGATTTCTCCAGTTTGGGTGATTCCTCCGGTTTGGGTGATTCCTCAAATTTTGGTGATTCCTCCAGTCAAGTACAACATGTGATCACGCACACCCACTATTCGATATCATGTCTGATTCATGGATCTCTCTGGATTCTTTCGAAACCGAATCCCCATAACCAAGTTCAACAAGTGATTCACCTTGCTTGGCTCATCAGGACCATAAACTCTCAGACTGAGACAGGTAGGCCATACAGTAAATGTAATACAAATACATCAAAATCTTAATTACTGTGAGTGCTACCAATTACAAAAACTTGCTTTTCACTTATGTGGAAAAATCATCCGTAACTTGCTCTCTATTTGTTACCCATTAATTTTGGCCCCTCAATAATTCCAAGTTTTAGTGTAGAAGAAATGTTCCAGCAAGGAAGTCATCCTTTTTAGCTCAATTTAATCACTTCACTAATGGTTGCAAATAGGTTGCACACTTTGTACAGAATGCGAAGATTTTAGAGTATAGTACTGCGTATAAAACAACCTAATCTGGCAACCTTTGGTGCAATGACAAGCTTTAACCAAGACATCATGGCCAGAACACGATGTGATTTTTAAGTTTCATGCAAGAAAACTGAGGCATCGATCTACTCATACAAATGGGACATGATGAGCAACAGCTCAACAACTGTTTTGTTTACATTTGGAACCTTCCATAGTCCAGCGCTTGATTTTTGATGGTACACGAAAATGACCAAATGCAAGCATATACCAGAAGATAACAGGGAACTGTACGATGGCATCCAGATTGTTAATATCGTCACTTGCACGACCTGTGAGTGTGAAATAGAGTGTCCAGCACAGCCCCATCTCATAGTGATGAAGACTTCCAATTGAATGTGGTCTCAGTGATGTGACTGCTCGACCTTGGCAATCCACAATTATGGGGTTTAGTATCAGAAAACTTCTGTCAAAAAAATGGCATCATTGAAAATTTTGTTGCACACCCGGAACATTAACCCATAAACAATGCTACGGATGTTTGGCGTCCACTGAATGACAAGGAATTCTCCTGTGTAGGAGAGAAGTGCAACTATTCATCCTCGGAAGTTTGTGTGAAAAGTGGAGATTTTTTTATATCAATGATTCTTATTGGTTCAAAATGGATGATTTCCATGGTCACCAATCTGTCCTTGAAGGATTAACAACCAATGTTGGGTCCCTTTGCTCCCCTAGAAAGCAGTTTAGCCCCCAACATTGCAACTTCCTAACCATCCAATGAATCTTTGCAAACTAAACTAAATTCAGGAATATAGGGAGGAATTCATTCCAATCTCCAAGGGGGAATGGTTTAGGTTGGTTAACCCCTGTAAGACCGGGAGTGCAAAAAATAGTGTTGTAGAGGCCACATAGTGTCCTAATGGTACTTTAGGAATTAACAATATTATGCCTCACTGAATTCGATCACATATCAGCTATAAATATTCACAAAAATTCAAAGTATTTGTAGTGGCCTACAATAGGGTTGATGCGTAGGTACAATATAGTGGTGCGCACATCACAATAATTATTGTTCAAATCCAAGGTATTAAATGGATAGATTGAAAAGATTGGAGGTACTGAAATCTTCAAAATCTACAAAAATTCAAAGTATTTGCAGTGGCCTACAATAGGATTGATGCATAGGTACAATATAGTGGTGTGTACATCACAATAATTATTGTTCAAACCCAAGGTATTAAATGGATAGATTGAAAAGATTGGAGGTACTGAAATCTTCAAAATCTGTAGATTTCTTCAAGATTTATTGATTGTTGTAGCCCACAACAATTGGATGGAGGTGTATAATTTTCCATTGCTTGCAAATTTTCAATTTGTTATTAGCCCATTTGGCTAAGAATGCAAAGAAGAGAATCCCTTCTATAGGTGTATTTTTTGTGGTAATTTTAACACACTTTTATCTAAATTTTTAAATTTGAATAGAACTTCATTCAATTTTTGAATAAATTTCATTAAAATATATTTAAAACACCAATGGACAAGGGTGGTTTCCTTTTAGTGGAAGAAGAACTATAAGTGCTTTTGAAGAATATTGCAATTAGCTTAATCCATGCTCAATAGTAACTTGGGAGCCATTGAAAATATGCTCTAATCAAAGGACCATAAATGAAAAGTAAAAAAAAAGTCCGAAATTCTTGATAAAATATTTTAGTTCCAAAAAATTTGCCAAAATATTTTGTTTTGTGAAAAAATTTCAATGAAATTTGAATTGTCTTCATGTCTTCTCACTTCACTACTTCAGTTGGGAATTATTGCTAGAGTGACACCATTTTAGTAGTGAAAAGCCTCCAAATAACCTTTCATTGTCTATTTTAAGAGCACAATTTTAGGATTTTGATGTGACGTCGCCTCACCCTACGGTCACTTCACCGGCCGACCTCGCCTAGTCGCGATGATTTGATTGTTCAAATCGGCATCTTGCCTCATTTGATATTTGCCTTGTCTCCCTGTCCATTCCTCTATGGGTTGGCCACCAGCAATGCTCCATTATTGAAGAGCGCCAATGTTTCAAAGGCCTTGAATCTGCCATTGCCATTGTTTTGTGCCCACCTTCGTAGCCTGGCCTTTCAATTCCCATGTTTTTTTTCCCGTTGTATTAGAGTTTGTGCTCCTTTATTTTACTTATACCATTGGCTCCTTCCGTGTCTTACAAATTCACTATTGATTGCACCATCGCAAACACTAATTTTTTATTTTTTAGATGGCTTAGGTGCTCTCGGCAAATAGGCGCTTCTGCATTAGTGGTAGTCTTGAATGTCATGGGAGGCTTTTGATTTCCAAATCCTTTAGATTTCAAACTTTCAAGTATTAGTATGATCTTCCCCTTCATGTTTTCATGATAAAATGATCATTTACATTCCAGTTTTTCATTCCAAGTCTTCAAGTTGTTTGTTTTGGATTTTATTGTTGTCTTTTTGTGATTGCTCTAATAGAACTTGTTGTGAAAGAATTGATTTAATCAAATCCCTTTGGATGTAGGATTTGAGTGGAGTATCGTAATTTTGGCAGCATTACAAATTTGTAATTTGCATTCTTTTGCAATTTTTGAGTGCTAACCACATTGCAGTTTGAAATTTGCATTAAAGAATTGTTGAATGATAAAATTTGAGTGAGTTGGTGATAGATCCTACCTCTATACTATGCAATTTGGGGAAAAAAAATGAAGTAAGAGTTGGGCAACTGTTCTGAAGGAGTTCTTTTAGACATCTACAAACTCTAACAACCAACTAAGGTCCTTAGTGGTGATCTTTGAGTTTGGAAATGAGATCGATGGGAGAGCACCCACAAGCGGAAGGGGAAAGAGAAAGAGATACCCAACGTATCAAGAGGCAAAAGAAGGAGAAGATTGACGAGGGTAAGGACGTTTCATTTGGAGATGCAAAAGAAATTTCGGATTTTGAAGTTGCCCTAGGCTTCAGCCAAGAGTCAGATGCAACGTCTAGGCCTCTTCTAATCAAGCTCTGTGATTCTTTGCAAGCTTTCGAGCCACAACAAAAAGAGAAGGTCCCATGCTGTCCAACTTTCTCCAATTCGGTGGTGTCATCTGATTCTAATGTTGCTTTAATAAAGTCTTTAGATGCTGCAGATGCAAGGATTAGAGTTGCTCTTGCTTTGAACCAAGCTAGGCGGTTCCAAGACTCTTAAGCTACTTCTTTGCCTTGGGCATAGAAGGTTGTTGGATGAAAATGGTGTGGTTGCACTTGTTATGTGCTTGATTTGTATGAAGATTGAAGGGAGGATTACAACAATAGCCATGAAGAAAGATAATTTGAATAAATATGCTAGGTGGAAGTGTGCAACTTGTGCCATATATACCAAGGAAGGGAGTCGTGGCAAGGGAATGGTATAAGGACAACAATAACAAGCATTTTAGAAATTAAAAGGCTTATGCTACCCTAGGCCGCTAAACTACAGTATAGGAGCTCCAAATTTGTTTGGCTTTTGAGCAATGCTTGACCTAGGAGAGATTTCCCTTAACAACGTGACCTACTCCAATACATTGGAGTTAAAGTGCCAAAAAGAATTGGAACATCCAATCTGGTTGGAGCATGATCAAGGCCATTCATTTTATATATCGTGAGAAGGTGAAGGAGTTGTTGCAGATGACTTAGTTCATTACTGTTACATGTGATGAGGTCACAATTAATTGATAATGGGTCTTGGATTTCAGTTAATATGTACGTGATCATTGATTCAATTTGTATTCCACTCTTGTTGCATCTTGAGCGAGTTATGGGCAAAGCAAGGTTTGACTTGCTTTGTCAAATGTCCATGCATAGTCTTTTAGGGGCTAGAGGCTTGACTTTTAAGCAATTGATAGTCAAATTAGTGTGTTTTGGAACAGTTGGTGTGTCCACATTCCAAAGATGTAGGTATGGTGTTGGTGTTCAAATTAGGGAGAAGTTTGCTCCCCATGTATTGTGTATCCATTGTTGGGCTCATAAGACACACCTTGCTCTTACATCCATTGTTGGAGTCATGGTGATAGCTCATTTGGAGGTAGTTCTCAAAAAACCCATGAATACTTTGGTAAGTCATCCAAATGTCACCTAGAGTTTAACAGGTTAGCTGAGATTATGGAGACAAAGGAGTGGAAGATCTTAAAACATGTCAAAACTCAATGGTGTAGTATGTTGTTGCCGGCTCAAAGAATCTTGAGCGAATGAGCCAATACTTGTTGTCAAGATGGAATTGGATGAGGATAAAACTAAAGCCATATCAAAGCTACTCTTTGTTTTCATTTCTCACTGAGAGATACTATTAGGATTACCTTGTATTGTGCCGCTTATGGAGATAGTGAATTGCCTTACCAAATATATCCAAGCACCTGATGTATACATCTTGCGATTTTGTGGTAGCTATGAGACAATGTATCATGAGGCTTTAATATATATATATATATATATATATATATATATATATATATATATATGTATGTATGTATGTATGTATGTATATATATATGTATATATTGAAGAGTCTATGGCCTTCAAGTCACACCACTTTATCATTTTGAAGGGTTTGGAAGACACAATCTCAAAGTCAAATTAAATGACGTGAGATTTGAACTCCCCCAATGCTAAGAGGGAGCACTTGGACTTTTAATAATTTGATGTTTCTACAAACATCTTTGTAGTAAAGAGCAACTTTGTAATAAAAGAGAAGATTGAAGTAACAAGGTCTGATTGAGTGAAAGAACAATTTGTTGGTGAGTTTCAAATTTAAAACCTTTCAAATCTAATTTTTGTATGGACATAACATAGTTTGTTGTAATTTGGACTTTGTCCTTTCCTTTTAAACATCTTTGTGTATGACATAGTATATGTTCATATATTTGTAAGTCTTTTCTTTTCAAATCTAATTTGTATATATTCTAATTTATTTATGTGAGTTTCAATTTTTTATATGTCTTATTATGTATTTATGTAAAATTTAATTTGTTTATATGTTATAATTTACTTATGTAATTTTCTAATTTGTTTATGTGTCTTATAATGTATTTATGAGTGTTGTAATTTGATTATGTCTTTTCAAATTACGAAATGTGTTTTCTAATTTGTTTGGCCTCGAGGTTGAAATGTATGGGCAGCTCGATTACTTCTTTTTGAATTGACAATTTGATTACTTGACCAACCTCTCATAGATGCATTTGGAATTGTGTTTCCCCAATGTTGGCTTCAAAAGGACACTTGTGATGCAAGCTTTCACAAGCACTTGTGGTCAAATCTGATTATTGCAATGCTCGTTGCAATGTTTGAGAGATGAAGTTAAGAAAAGATAGGAGCCATGCTTGGGTGTTACAACTTTTGAACAAAGATGCCCTTGATGAGCACCAAGCTATGTTTTATTTAGCCATGAAGGTTAATTCAGAGCAAGTCATGATCTTACCGTACACTCAAAATCCACTTACTAGGCTAAGGCAAATATATGGTGCAAATCAATTATTGCTTCAAGCCTTTCTAGAATACCTAAAGATAGTTGAATTGGCAATAGTTTTGGTGCTAAGCTCGGTTGAGGATGAAACAACGTTCTCTACAAGTTTGCATTGTGAAATCCAAAGTGAGAAACAAACTCACAAATCACCTTGCCTTATGCATTCAAACGAAAACCCAATAATTTTGGACCCTTGACACATTTCCATGTGGTGAAGCTATGCAAGAGTGGCGCTTGATTTGTAGCTTGATTAACCCCTAAAGTTCCTTGACTATGTTCTCAACAAAAATGCTCCAAAACTGCCATTTCTAGTACAAGTACCAAAATTTTGAAAAATATCAATTTTGGACACATGTAACCGTAGGATCTTGTAGTACTTTAGTTTGAGAATATGTAAAAAAAAATTCAGAAATTTCCGTCATGTAGATTGGAAGATATTAGCGTTTAAAGTGGCAAAAGTCCTTTTTTTGGCCCTGCGAAAAAACGGGCAGCTGCACTTCACAAGGTCAAATTATTATGAAAAAATTTCCAAAATGGTTGTGCTTCTCTGGATTCATTCTTCAATGCAAGTTGTCTATATGCTTGAAAGTTTTCAGATTATTTGGAATTGTACAACATACAGGAAAAAAATAGTAAGTAGAAAAAAATAGAGAATGGTTCAAAACACTAAGTTGTTAAGAAGTTAATTATGGAATTGAAAAATGCCAATCCCAATGGTTGCAATGTTGTAATAAACAATCTACATCCTAAAATTTTATTTTTTTTGAAAAATATTGAAAATTGAGTGAAATAAACGACTTCAAAGTTTATTTTAGAGTAGACAATCCATAACTGCCCGCAAACTAAAAACCTTCATAACATTTGACTCATTGATAAGAATGGAATGATTCAAAGCTTTTCACGTATATATAAATCTAATAAACCAATTTCAAATTTATATTTTTGAAAAAAGTGATTTTTTCTTATCTGCCCGGACTGCCCGAGTTGAGAAACAAACAACATATTAGGCCATAACTTTTGACTCGTATTTCCAAATGTCATGAAATTTGGTGCATGTGAAAGATATTCCTCGTCCCCACCTTCTATAAAAATTTCAGCCCAAAATATGCAAATCTCCAGTCACACGTACCTGCCCAAAATTTCTATGTTGCCAAAAAACGCATGTTGGTCCTTTAGGGGTTAAAGCTAGATATGGCCTCAATGGCCTTTAGGTAGCTTCAAATCAGGTTTAGGAAGCACACCAACTGGTGTTTCATCTTTCATTATTAATAGCCTGTATATTTTGCATTTGCATTCTTGTTCTGCACATATTGATAATGTGGTGAGTGCTTATGCATCTTAGTTTTTTTAGGAATGTAGGGCTAATTTTTAGATTCACATTGGATTTTTACAATTGTACCTTTAGCCTATCACGTTGCATCGTCTAAGTGAGTTTTATCATGTATAGGTCTAATGTGTACTTAAAATTTTCATGCTGAGTTGCAAATTTTGTTTGAAGATTCTGAAATGCATGTGTTTGCTTTCTTTTTATTTAAAGTTTCAAATTCACAATTCTTGTGTTGAGCATCAGTGTGTGTTTTGTTGTGTGTAGGTCCATTGTAAATAGCCACTTTTACTTATGCCAAAAAAAAATGTATTTTTCAAAAGTAGTTTAGAAAAAGCCTTGTAAACTACTTCATGTTTATGAATGACACCAAATTCGTGTAAAACTACCTCTAAATCTACTAATTAGGTTGATTAAAATTTAAAAAACTTCAAAAACTAGCCCACTTCATCTTTGCAGTGAATGTGTTCACCTATATATGCTACTTGCATAGCTAGCACTACACTAAAAAGGGTATTTAGTGTTGGCAACACTATTTGCGAACCATGACACTAAATATCATTAAGCCTACTAAAGTAAGTAACATTAAATGTAATTTCTAACATTAAATATACTCTATGGTAAATTTGAAATCTGAAAATGTTTACATTTAGTGTTAGAACTTATTAAAGGAAGGTAGAAGGGAACAGAAGGCGAAGGCGGCGCATTGAAGTTTAGCACTACACTAATTGTCCTAAAATTGACATTTAGTGTAGGGTCAAATAGGGTGGTAATTACACTAAATGTAATCCAACACTAAATACCCTTTTTAGTGTAGTATACTATATTTTATTGCCCCAAAAAATCACCATGGAATTTAGCTTTAATGAAATAGTGAAATCATCCAATTTTAAGGTAGAGATACCTATTTTTGATAGCCCCTTGTGATGGCTTTATAGGGTGACCTATTGTAGACAATAGTTGGATGCATTGTATATTAAAAAAAATTCTCTATTTGTACCTTCTTGTCCATTCATCTCTCTTCCCTCCTTGATTAGAAAAAAATGCTAAAGCTAACTGTAATAGGTGAGTCCATGAGACCAGAATGGGTCCAAATAAAAAATCCATATTTATAATGAATAAAATATTCATTCTTGCCAAAAAAAAAATCTTTTTTTTTTGTATTTTCCCTCATCCTTATTTCCACACACATTGAATTCAATTTCTCAACAAATTCCCCAAATCCTACAGGCTGAAATCCTTGAGTTATCCATTAAGGTAAACCAGCCCATCATGGTCAAATGACCCATGACGGACACCTAAGGAATGACCCCATGATGGTTATTCTCAGTTTATGAGATTTTGGACGACAATCAATGCCTTACCTAACACTAATGGATTAATTAGTAACCTCATTAGGAACACCCAACTATTTCAGTGTAAATCACTATAGGAAGTGACTTTTTAAAGCCTTTCACTTTAGAAAATATTTTGACTGCTTTAGAAGAGTAAAGTGAGCATTATGGGTATAGTTGCATGGTGGTTTTGGGGTAGTCTATAGACTCTTTTGGGCTGAACACTTCAAAAAATTATAGCTAATTCATACTTTGTTGGAAAAACATAATTTCAATTGCTCTTGCTATTTCTCACACTTGTCTGTATGTGGGGAAAAAATTAAAAAAATTCAGCCATGGCGCGAGGGCAAACTAGCAATTCTGACCATGATGGGCTGTTCTACCTTATAGGTACCTCTACCTTACATCCAAAAAAGCCGGCCTTGCTACTCAACCATTTTTTTGGGTAAAAAAAACTGAGGTTGCCTCACCAAAAACGTTTTCACTGCTTGCAGTTGACCCTCAAGGGCGGCTTTGGTACTTGCAATGTCCTGTCAAGTAAATGTACAGTACTTGGCTTTTCGTTCATAATCAATCAATAACCAATATTTGGGGCTAGATCTGCACACCCCTAGCGCTTTGTTGAAGGGCAGAAGGGGTCAACAATTCCGTTTCATTTGTGTAAAAAAAAAGAAGAAAGGGGTCAACAATTCAATATTAATATTTGGGACTGAAGATTCCTTTCCGAAGTCCTAACCCACATGATTGGCCATATTCGCCTTTCAATTTTGTTCACGATTAAAAAAATTAAAAAAAAGGTTTTTGGAAAATCGGTACACAATGAAAACGCAGGGTCTGTTTTGGGAGTGATCTTTCGAGCAAAGGTGATATATACCAAGTTTTGTAGGGCAATTGATGAAATCGTTGGATTGCTACAAATTCTTAAGGACGGTATCTCTTTGGGGATGGATGTAAACACTTTTGATGAATAATTTAAGTTCTCTCCAAGTTTTTTTGTATTTCATTCCATGTATATAGATGTAAATAGGTTCATCATTCCAACAAAGATTGTTTTTTACAGTGCCCAAAATAAATGAAAACATAAATGCTCAGACCAAGAGTAGGCTTAGGTGGTGGCTTTGTACTTTAATTTTTGACTCTTAATGAAAATCTATTCACTGTGTTCCAAAAAAATCATTATAGTCTTATTTTTTGTTATAAGATAGTAAGAGGTTCTGTACATTAGTGTAAATTTATTTTTTAAAAGGTGTAAAAAAAAAGGTGTTTTTAGTTTATTAATTTCTAAAGGATTGAGGGGCATTTTTAGGTAGAAATTGTCAAAAACAACTACTACTACAACAACAACATGAGTGCGTGGAAAAAAATTTAGAAACTTTGACCTCAAATATTCAAAGATCACAATGTTTGAAATTTGAAAGAAATGTTTTTTTCCAACCTTGCCCAACATGGCCAACAAACTAGAGAGACATTTTTGCACTACACATGTTTATTTCTTTAGACATTTGTAACACAAGTGCTCTATGTCCAAGAACAAGATGACTGTAAGACAAGTTAGAAACAAGAAAAACCATGAAAAGGCAAGTGAGATGAGCATCAAGATCTCTAATAAAAATTACTTTTTTAATTTTCAAAATTCTACACGTTGTTGTTAATTCAAAATGTCTTAAATTTTTATATTTTTTAAAATAAATTTGTGTCTCAAAAACTCTCCAACTCTCATTTGTTGCTCTTAAAAATTAGTGGTTGTTCTCATAAGCTTGGTTGTACATGTAACTATTTGAAGGAAATTATATGAGGTCTAAATGTAATGATGAATAGGTAGGCCAAAATAGCTCCTAAAAGGTTGTGGCTTTACTTATCACTCTTTAAACATGGCAAATCCATGAGAACTTATATTTGTCAATATATTTGGCTCAATTTGTTCTTTCAAAGTTGAAGATTAAGGTCAAACTAATTCTAGCTGCTTGGGTAGGATGTTGGCGAGCCTCGAGCTAGGCTTTAAGTTGTGTCGCCTGCCCAAAATCAAGTAGTGCATCACATAAGGCATTTGGGACAAATTATAGGGTCCGTCTAAAGTGAGTGAAAACTCTACTCATTTGGATTCATTCTCCATCTCAAGCGTATAAGGTTGGCTCTTACATTATTTGGAAGAAGAAGGGTCCTCCTCCTTGCTTGTTTCAATAGTTTCTTGTCTCCTTCGTGCCTGCTCGACTCTCTTCATTGTCCAGCCTTACGGCTTGGTTGTTTTTTGGTTCAATAATGCAATGACTTTGTCAGTTGCTAAAATAAAAAAATTGAAAATTAAATTCACCTAATACAAATAGACAAGTCTCTCCTTCCCTATAATTACAAGTGCAAGTGGTATTTCAAGTCGTTTATCAAACAATCTCTCATGTTCTTCTATAGCTCTAAATATCAAAATATCAAAATAATGAGAATTATTGATAAATTAGTAAAGAGAATCTAATAGAAGCAGTTACCAATCTAGCACTTCTTCTTCTAACTTCCTAAAAGAAGCTCCATCTATTGAATATAAATAGACCAATTCTATTACTATGGAAAGAAATCCAACTGTATGATACCACCAAGTAGCATATAATTATTCCTCATGAATCCTTCCCCTCCCAAAGCAGTAAAGTTCGTCGATCAGTAATTCGAAAAAATGGATCAGAGTCGTACTGTATCGATCCTCCCATTTTGGACCCAATGCTTCTCTCCTTCCGAAGTATCAACTCCGTGGATCTCCAAGTACCAAATGATATGCTCTCGCAACTGCCGGTCCATCTCAACGTCGGCATGAACAAACCTGAAGAGTGCCCAACTGGTTTAACTTAACTTCTCCCCCAAATCATCGATCAACCAACTTGACAGTCACACAGACATGCACTGCAAGCTGGAGCCCGGAATTCCGGCAATACCCCAAATCGGAAAGATATGATTATATGATATTGCTGCTTGTCACCCAATGCACAGCCAGCACGGAATTCCAGCACATGCCACGCCGGCAGTCTGAGCGAAACTATGAGAATTTTAAATGTGCCGCAAGGCATATGCCAGTAACCCTAAATGGCTCAAGGAGGCATTCCGAGTGGAAGTGGCCGTTATTGGGACTTGAAAGCCACTTCCAACATGAATTCATACAAAAGTTAGAATAAGCAGCAAAAGGGCATCCAGTATATCCAAACGGATCTTGGGGTTAAGTTAAAGGTCAGCGATCGACGATTCGAGGTCTTCCGCGATCGACGATTCGACATGTATGAAAGAAGGTTGCGAGGTGCTTGTGACTCTCATTAGTTTCCAATAGAATAGGAGCAAGTTAGAGCCACTTGAGGCAGGTTCTGCGTCGTCGTGGACTTGGAATTCAAGCAAGCATCATTGGTGCATAGGGTTTTAAAAACATTAATTTCGGTGTATTGCAGTCTGGAACAGTTGCGTTTTGCAACACTGTTTAGTTTAGCTGATCTGATTGCTCTTCTTCCCAGAGCGGAAGGCAGAATATTTCGCCTGAGTTTGGGGCTAAAGTGCAAGAAACGAGGTTTTGAGGGGAGAGGAGCTTGCTTTTCGAGAATCTTGTGGAGACACTTGGTTTTGGATATTCGAGAATATCCAACTGCAGCTTTTGTTGACCAATTTATATTGGTTGTTTGCTTGTTCTCCTTGAGGAACATCATCTCATGAAGTACGGATTACTCTCTCCGGCTCGAAATAAATCCCAAATTTGCTAAATTTGCTTGTCTCAAATTAAATTGGATGTTTCAGTTGTTCACGGGAATCACAAGAGCTTGAATCACTGGGCTTATGGCAATTGAATCACAAGAGTCGATTGTTGATAATTCCACAATGTGGTCAAACTTGAATTCCAAACTATAACCGCATTGCGTTTCTTCCACATCTTCCTCATCGTGTTCTTCCGCATCTTCCGCAACTCAACCTCGAAGAATTTGAAATTCATCGACGTTGAATGGAGAAGACCTCCTTGAGGATAAATGCACGGGATTTGGAAGCTCGAAAATAGGAAATCATTGCATCGGAGCGAGTGCAAAAAACGATGAAATAATCAATTTTGAAGCGTTTTTAAAAAATGTTTAGACTTTTGGGTTTGAAACTTTTAGGCATACAGGGATTCACTAAAAGCTAAAAGAACTACATATGCAATTCCTTCCAAATAGGATCAACTTTTGCATTAATCCAACATTTTCCAAGAAATCCCAGATTTATTTTGAGACAGAGGGAATACTATTTAAGCTGAAATGCTCAAATGCCCAAGAGACCATATATTAGTGTTTACTATTTACCTTTGAAGTTAAAGAAAATCTCACCATATTGTTATTTATGACATTTTTCTGTTTAGTAGAATGCCCTTTAACGTCTAGTTTAAATGCCAAAGATCCAATTTTGCAAAAAAAAAAATTGTTTATGATTTTTCTATTGGAGATTTTGGGTAAGAGTGTCCATTGAAAATCTTGATTTTGTTTAGTGTTAGAGACTCTTGGAGATGAGCTTAAAATGCATTAGATTGTAAATTGAAAATTTATTTAAAAGAATTATAGAGTAAAATTTGAAGAGCTATAAATCGATTATGGTTAAAACTATGGATATTATGTTTCTTATCCTCATATTTATTTCAAGACCTCAATTTCAGATTTGACATGTCAAAAAACATATTAAAAGACATCAAATCACTATCACGGTTACAACACCCTCTTGATCAAACATTATAATCTTTTTATCCATATAGGATATTGTTGTCTTTTCTTTTCCACATATTTTACAACATGTCTAGTTTGAATTTGTATGGTTATAATTTATTTTTAGATTAATAAAGCTTATCAAAACTTGGGCTTTTTTTTTTTTTTTTAGTAAACTCAAAAAAATTCAAAAAAGGTATGGGCATTTAGGGATTTAATTTAACTAGCAAGTGAATGTCTCTATGAGTGTAGAAGGAAGATTTAGCAAAGTTTTTGGTGACCAATACATACATTCTACCTGTCTAGTCTAGTGAGGGTGGAAGTGGATTTGTTTGCCTTAACCTCTAAGAGAGTTGACATCCGCTATTATCTGGATTATGAATGTTTTCAAGAGCTTATTGCTGGAGCTGTAGGAAACAAATGAAGTACATCCAAGTATGTTGAAAAATCAAATGATTTCTTGTAGGAATGGAAAGAAAATGATTTGATGTCTAAATTATATTCATATCATATTGGGAAAAATTTGGAAATTTCTTCTAACTTTAACCATATGATCTTGTATTTTTACTTCCGCACCAATTTTCAAGGTTTTATTCTTTGACATGTCTAAGATCATAACACTGGAAGTGGAGTGATGTTGTTTTCCTCCACTTCAAAAACTTGAAAACCTGTCATTTGGAGGGGCAAAGCTATATTGATATGCAAAAAACTATAGTAATTAGCTTGGACATTGTTCTACTTTTGCAGGTTTGAGACATTTGTGCAAAAATTCATCTAATTTGAAGGTGTGTATCATTTTTCATACAAGGATTTAAATCATCTACAACAAATACAACCAACCACAAAGTCCCAATTTCAAGTTTTCCACCAATCAAATTTTGAAAATCCAAGTGGCACATGGGACACAGTATGATACAACCCTAAGGTACATGCTCCTCCGCCTTATGCCCCTTTTCTAAAACCAACCCTCCTAAAAGGCTAAAATGTACCTCTTCTCTTGGTGAGTGTGTACGGTTGATTTTGGATACCCCTATTTCCAACACTTTCAAATTCATAGTTTGGTGTCCCCAAAATGCTTGCTATTTAAGTCAATCTCTTCTATAGTAGAGAATCTAGGCTGTCAACAAGATTCAGCAAAAGAATAAATTAAACAGCCAAATAATAAGAACTACCAGGCTCCAATATAAATTATGCTTCTGACGATTTTACCTCAGATCCACGGGCAGCAGCAACAGTCGTAATAAACCGAAAAATAAACACTGACCCAGAAAGAGAGCTCCTGCCCGTCGAGCCGGGCAGTGATCGATGAGATTCCTCTTGTCGAAGAATAGTACGGAGTAACTTACTAGTAGGCCCCTATAATACGACAGCCCTGATACTATGGCGCGTCTATATTTGACTAGAGGACACAATTGATACCCCTGTGGAAGACACAGGCCACTGCATAGGTATCTGCATCTGTGGATTTCATAGGGCCGAACTGGGCAGTTGGAGATACCGTACTCATGGAGGTTCAGAGATTCTGTGGTCCACACTCCACTTCCACAGGATAGGACCCCAAGTTTCCAACCTGCAAGTTGAAATTCCGTTTCATTTGTGTAAAAAAAAAAAACTTAAAAAAACCTGCAAGTTTACATTATAGGGGTTGTTCCACATCCCCGAGAATAAAATTTCTATGAAGACTGAGAACGTATGGATTGAAAAGAGGAGCCAATAAAAAGTGGCCTTCTCTATGAAGAAGGTGTGTTCCCCCTTGAGTGTTGTGTGGAGAATGAGAATGAAGAATGGAAAAAAGTGTTCACCCATGATTTAGGACCAGTGTAGTAATTTTTTGGCGCGCATTCACATGATCTATACTTTGGAAGGGAATCATGAGACCTAAAATTAGAAGAGCGTCAACTATGTACACACGCACATGGTCTGACTGGTGTCGATTTGACTTCTGATATTTTTTTATGCTAAAGAATTCAAATTTTCTGTTGATTAGGACAGTAATCTGTTGATTTGATTCACTTTTCTATTGATTTATGCCCAGGACAACGCGACCAAATTAACAAAAAAAGAATTCTCAGATAGAGCACTCTATCTAACTTCGGTTATCCCTAATGACTCTGATAAAAAATGCCAAGAAAGTGACAACGGGATTGCTGGGAAAATAGCATCGCAAATTAGAGGTGAAAGTGGCAATGCATCTGGGGTGAAAGCGGCACGCTTGCATGAAACATTTGCATGCAAAAACTACTTCATGCTCATTCTTCACTTCTGGAGGAGAAGAATCCCCATTCTCAATCTTCAAAGAATGGATCCTCCGCAAGCCTCCACAAGTCAATGGGAGAGTGTCATGTCCCCATTCTTTGAAGATTGAGAATGGGAAGAAGAAGGTGTGGCAATCCCTATTTTAAGACAATGCAGTAGAGTAATATAGAATTTCAAAAGTTGGGTGTAATATAGCATGCCGTTGGTGTTTGTTTTAATCCCTCAAGCCCCAAGGTATGATTTCAAGTCGTTTTTCACTTTTGGGCAGGCCCTTCTTGATGCAATATTGTTGGATTCTTGTGAAAATTTTACTAGAGTTGTACTTCACTACTAGCTTCATGCCTAAATTTTTTCACAACAATCCAAGTTGCAATTAAAATGTTATGCCTCAAAAGGACATTTTTTTCAAAATAGGAGTAGATTGGGCAATGATGATGGATAGGACCAATTGGTCTAAAAAAATTTATACATATTGTCAACAGACTTGTTAACATAATCCCAAAAGTTGATAGGCATAGGAGCACATGATTTTGACTTACAAACCTTTGAAATTGGACTATTTAGGTTTTGAACATTGCCCAAATGAAGAAAATTGGGCTTTCCTCCTCCACATCACGTGTTTTTCAATTAAGTTTAGTGCAGAATTTGGAAGTCAATATAAGGATTGTTGTTTTATTTTTTTGAAAAATAGTGAGTATTTTACTATGACTAGACGGACTCTCAAACACCTAATGTATTTGCTAGAGGAATGGTGGTTCTATAGCACCAACTTTTTTGTAAGAGGGCACTAGTGCATTGGAGTTGGTGCTCTCCTTTGCCACCATGATCAATTTTAGGCTTGTTGTAGTTGAAAGTAGGTATGTTTTTAGACAAGGCGGGTATCGCATTAGGGTTGTTAGGGCAACCAATCCTTGCTTTGTTGCCCGGTCCTACTCAATGTAATTAATTTGGAGTTTAGTTTCAAAATCGGTATGTCTTTGAAAGACGCGGATTGTAACTTTTGCATATTTGAATTTGAAGAAAAGTAGCTACTAAGAATTTAATACAATAGGAATAGAACCGGGAGATTTTGATAAAGAGAGGATGCAACCGATGCCCTTGGACAAACCCCCAGTTGCTTCTACAAAGAAAGAACAAATTATCTAGGCAACTCCAAAAAATTCCCGAAAGTTCACTTGGTTGGAGAGCACCTACCTTGTTTTTTCAAAAGGTAGGGAAACCCTAAATTGAGAATGTAGCCAACACAAGTCTAGATGTGGCAAATGACCTCACAATGAAATAATGAAAGAACCTTTCACCATGTGTAGAAGTTCACTGAATTTAATTATCAGTTAAATGGCGACTTTTCAACCCAATTTCCACCCTTTCATCGCCAATTCCGAAAATTTGAGTCCCAATTGCACACATTAGATTCAAAAGTAAAGCTCTGAATTGGAATGCAATCCATAAGGTATACAACTTGTTTTTGACAATGGCCCCATTTGCGCACTATAGAGTGTCCTATTTTTGGGAATGGGGGGAATATGATGTGGTTTAGCTAACTTCATTGTCGTGTGACAAATAACACATTACCACATTTTAATAATACATTTTAGGTTTAGACGTCTCAGTTTGCCTATACATCAAGAACAAATTAGACTGTAATCTACACTTCCTCAATTTTTATTAATTCCAAACTTGATGCAAAATTAGCAAAAAATAGTGTAATCTTCATTATTTCTATTCCTTGACCAGAGATAAAATTATCCCCCCATGCCCCCCCCATCTTTCAACTGAACACTTGCTAAAATGCTTAACATTGTCAAGAATAGGTGATATATCGTAATGGATCTACTATTCTTGCATTGGTGAAATAATTCGTGCACTCAAACCATGAGAGGATGTATGTCAATGTTGTACACTGTCGTACTAAGGTAGTCTGCTCTAAAACCAACTGTCCTCTTGAAATAAACCACATAAAAAGCAATTGAATGGATATGAGGTGGTCCTTAAATGGACTACTTTAACCATTGATTGAATCGAGAAAAAAATATTCTTTATTGCAAGAGCCAATCATTGGCCTTGATTTCTCAAATCACTTTAGAAGTTGCAAGTGGACGCATTTTGGAAGATCTAGGATCACAAATAGGTACCTACAACAAAAATCTTTGAAAATTCATAATTAATTCTAAATACTTCAAAAAATATGAAACCACTTGTGTCACGTTTGGAATCTATTTTTCTTTCTCTGAAAAATGAGTTAAAATTTTTTCTATTCATGCAAACATATGGAAAAGGCAGACCAGCCCTTAACCCCTAAAGGTCAGAGACTATGTTTTCACCAAAACCGCTCCAAAACTGCCATTTCTAATACAAGTACCAAATTTTAGAAAAAAAACTTTTTTGAGCACATGTAACCGTAAGATCTTATAGAAGACTGGTTTGAGAAGATGTGGAAAAAAATTCAGAATTTTCCACCGTGCGGAGTGGAAGATATTAGCGTTTGAATTGACAAAACCCCTTTTTTTGTCCCTGCGAAAATCCGGGCAGCTGCACTTCACAAGGTCACATTTGTATGAAAAAATGCCCCAAATGGTGGTTACTCTTTGGATTCATTTTTCTAGGCAAGTTGGCTACATGCTTGAAAAAATTCAGATCATTTGGAATTGCACAACATATAGGAAAAAAATAGTAAGTAGAAAGAAGTAGAAAATGATTCAAAACACCAAATTGTTAAGAATTTATTTATGGAATTGAAAAATTCCAATCCCAACGGTTGTAATGTTGTAATAAATAATCTACATCCTATGATTTTATTTTTTTTCAAAAATATTGGAAATTGAGTTAAATAAAGGACTTCAAAGTTTATTTTAGAGTAGAGATTCCATAACTACCCTCAAACTAAGAATCCTCATAACTTTTGACTCATTAATTCAAATGGAATGATTTAAAGCTTTCCACGTACATGTAAATCTAAAGAACCAATTTCAAATTTTTATTTAAAAATAAATAAAATTTTAAAGAATTTTTTTGAGCTGCCCGGGTTGCCCACCGTACACACAAAATTACATATCATACAATAACTTTTTAACCATGTAGTCAAAAGTTATGAAAATTGTTGGGCCTTAAAGCTACTCCTCGGGCACATCTTGTGTAAAAATTTCAAAGAAAAAAAATAAAAAATCCACTCGTAATGAGCTGCCCAAAATTGCTATGTTGTCAAAAAACGGTGTTTGGACCTTTAGGGGTTAAATGGTCACTTTTAGAGCAGACTACCTTAGTACTTGCAGCAAAAACTATCCAACATAGCCGTACTTCATCTATCCATGACAATAAAATTTAGTATTGGATGCTTGTGACCTATGGAAAATTATACTTTCAAAACCAACTTTCAAGAAATTTTGTTTCTAATGCTTTTGGAAATGGAGAACTTGAAGACAACACTGAGTCAATCCATATAGTATACTTTTAAATTATGAACTTGTCAAATGTATGGTATAACTTATACTGTAGAGGATTCTCTTTTTCATCTGTTCTAGAGATGAAATCAAATCTCCACAAGGATCCAAGTGAATCTCAACCAATGTATCCATGATACATGACACCAACATTCGGTAACGTGGGTACTCCCAAAACTGCCAGTTTTTGCTATTGTGTCTAGACTAGTCAAATTTTCATATTTTCTTATTGGCAAGTGAAAGGAGGTTCTAATGCACCAAAGAACGTGACAATTGGATATTGTACGCAAAAATTATAAAAGAACAAAGTTTGGTTCTAAAATAGTTCCTTCTACATAGGTTCATAATTGATTTTGGAGATGTACATAGAGTAAAGATGGCGGTTTAGACTCAATGGCGCATTTTTGGGTGCCCACCTTAAGTATTGCTGACCTTTGACTAAATTTTGATCATAATTCCATGACATTTGGAATTATTCTTATCATTTTAAGAACTTTTCATACAAATTCATGCTATTTAAAGTGATTTTGTAATCAAATTTTACTTGGTAAATTCCTCAAATAGGAAAAATCAAATTAAAAAATCATTTAAAAAATTGTAGAGTAAATTATTTTGAGAAGTCCTAAATCAATCATAATTATGCATGTTACATCCTTTAACTTCTTTAACCTCATATTTATGATTTCATAGTATGTTAGAATCTTTGAATCATTCTAATTTGATTGATAAAATAAAAGTTTTGACAAGTTGAATTTAGTGGCATCTCTTAGCACCTATAGAATCAATGTTTTCAATTATTTATTTGAATAATTAAAATTTTAGGATTTATATAATTAATCACCATTTAAAAATTTTCAAAATAGAAAATAAGAAATCAAGAATGTATCAAAATATTTATTAATTTTTTCATGTGTTCTCAACTTAGTTTCCATTTCAAAGATATACAAATTACTCAATATAAAATTTGAAGATGACACTTTACCTTTGGAAAAGATTGTTCTTGAAATTCAAGCATCAGAATCTTGCGATTGATGAGGTCGTCTACTTTAATATTTATAAGGATATATTCCAATAAATTAGTTTACAAATCATATGGTTGGATCTATTAATTATAATAATAATAATAAATTAGCATTTTGAAAAAAAAGATTTTATAGGATAGTTTTTTTAATTGAAACACCCAAATTTAATATTGTAGGAGTTATAAAATTCCTACGTCCTTAGAGCCTGAACTTCATTCTTCAAGTTCGCTCTTTTTACCTTGAAGACTTGTTATTTCACATCAATTTAAAAAAAATAGCACAAAAATATAAATGTTTGATTATCAAATTTTCTTTATGTGTCTTTTTGTATTACCTACATATTTTTAAAATTGTTCCACTAAAATACTACAATATGAGATTACAAGTGTACAAGAGATATATCCAATACACTTGAGACTTTTATCATATCCAATGAACTCCATGCCGTGATAGGGCCTATATAACCTAAATATTTGAAGTAACTACTATATTCTTAAAGTTTTCAAGTCATCACTTCATTCCTAAAATTGCCACTTTATTTTATATACCTTTTCATTCTTGAAGTTGCACTTCTATCATTATTAACCTTTAACCCCTAAAGGTTTTTGACTATGTTTTCACCCAAATCGTTCCAAAATTACCAATTCTAAAACAAGTACCAAATCTTAGAAAAAAAACATTTCTGAACACATGTAACCGTAGGATCTTGTAGTACACTAGTTTAAAAAGATGCGGAAAAAAATTCAGAATTTTCCACCATGTGGATTGCAAGATATTAGCGTTTGAATTAGCAAAAATCCTTTTTTTGTCCCTGCGAAAAAACGGGCAGCTGCCCTTCACAAGGTCACATTTGTATAAAAAAATGTCCAAAATGGTGGTTACTCCTTGGATTCATTCTTCAGGGCAAGTTGGCTACTTGCTTGAAAAATTTCAGATCATTTGGAATTGTACAACATATAGGAAAAATATAGTAAGTAGAAAGAGGTAGAGGATGACTCGAAATACTAAATTATCAAGAATTTTGTTATGGAATTGAAAAATGCCAATCCCAACGGTTGTAATGTTGTAATAAACAATCTACACCCAATTTTATTTTTTTTCAAAAATATTGAAAATTGAGTTAAATAAAGGACTTCACAGTTTATTTTAGAGTAGAAATTCTATAACTACCCTCAAACTAAAACTCCTCATAACTTTCATCTCATTAATCCAAATGGAGTGATTCAAAGCTTTCCACGTGTATACAAATCTATAAAACCAATTTCAAATTTTTATTTTTCAAAAAAAAAAATTTTAAAGAATTTTTTTTGAGCTGCCTAGGCTGCCCGCCGAAAGCGGAAAATTACATATCATGCAATAACTTTTTAACCATGTAGTCAAAAATTATGAAAATTGTTGGGCCTTGAAGCTACTTCTTAGGTACATCTTGTGTGAAATTTTCAAAAATTAAAATCAAAATTTCCATTTGTAGTGAGCTACCAAAAATCGCTATGTTGCCAAAAAATGGTGTTTGGTCCTTTAGGGATTAAACAATGCCGCAACCATTTTTATGCCAATGAGTGACAAAGAATCTTCCTATATAGGACAAAAGTGCAGACATTCATTTTTGAAATTTTGTATGAAAAGGGGAGGTCTTGCACAATAGTTCGACTTTCAATGAGTGATCTTGGATTTTTTTAAGCCAGTAATTCACATAGTATAAAAAGGAATGATCTCCATGGTCACCAGCATATCCTTAAAAGATTGAAGTTGTTTCATTCAATCAATCACTAATTTATGCTAGAAGTTAACGTTGAAACTTTGACTTCATGCTTGAAGTAACATAATCTTTCACTGAAGTCAATAGTTGCATATGTCACTTCATCTTTGAAGTCAAGGATTGAATTTGTATTTCATCATGAAGTTACAGCTGCATTTGTCACTTCATCCTTGAAGTTGACAGCTACATCTATTACTTTATTTCAAAGTCCACGACTGCATACGTCACTTCATCTCAAAGTCCACGACTGCACCTATCACTTCATTCTCGAAGTTGACGGCTCTTGAAGTTGTTACTTAATCCATTCTAAAGTTGACGCTTGTATCTATCACTTCATTCCCGAAGTTGACAGCTCAAGTTGTCACTTCATTCTAAAGTTGAAGCCTGCATCTATTACCTCATTTTCAAAGTCGGCAGCTATTACTTTAAGCCCCAAGTCAACTGCTAAAGCTCAAGCCAATACTTCATGCCGAGATGCAATTTATCATATGGCTGAAACTTTAAAATTGTCACTTTGTCTCCCATGGTGCCCAATGACGTTGTCTTCATCTTACAGTGTCACTTAACCTCTTAAAGAATATATTGAATTTTCAATAGTCACTTGAATTGTCCAATTATTAACTAAACTATCCACTCATCCACCAATTGTCTACCCAATCCATCCATCCAAGGTCATTTGCCATAAATGCAATTGCCAAAAGATAAATGTTCATTTATTTTTGGATACAATTTTAGATGCAATTTCTCCACAAACACTAGGGTTGCATGCAACCTAAAGTATCATTACACTCTTGAAGTCAAAACTACTTCTTGATTCCGAAAGTTGTAGTTGTCACTTCATTTTGTCAATCCTTTTTAATATAGTGCAATGGATCACTTTATTTTTTGATACATTTCTTGTTTTATTCATGATGTTGTTGTTGTTACTTCCGAGGTTACTTCCAATTCCTTTCTCACTTCATGCATTCATAAAGCAACAACTTCATTCTTTCAATTTGAAGCCACACTTCATTTTTAATTTTAGAATTGATACTATAATATATAAAAATTTGAATCTATGACTTCATTCCTAAAGTTGAAGTTTTCATGTCATTTTTTAATTCCTAAAGTTGTCTCTTGAGCCACCACTTACAATCATTACCAACACTACTTTATTTCTTCCTAAATTTGAAGTTATGAGGATTATATTTTATCATGTATTGCAAAAGAGTCACCATTTTATTCACTACCACAATGTGTAGTGCTTTAAGCATAGTTCAAGTAGGATGATTTTTTGTAATGACTTATTATGTGACCATTTAGAAAGATCTTCAATAACATTTACGAAAAATTATACATGTAATTCTTATAATTAATTTACTCGAAAATCATCCTACTAGCAGTCTAGGACTATACTTAAAATCCTCACATTGTGGTAGTGATTCTTTGAAGTTATGCTTCATTCACAAAGTTGATGTTGCCAATTTATTCATTTCTTAAATGACCAATTTATTCTTGAGGTGTTGAGAATTTCATTTTTGAGGTGTTGCTTTGTCTTCTTTGACATTTGAGGCATTTTTGAGTTATTGTTGCATTTTAAAACCAACTTCTTTAGCTATTAGTCTTTCTAGGTTTTATGGAAAGGGAGATTCTTCTTTCCTTTTCAAAGAATTTCCAAGTTATATAATGGTGTGATAGAATTAATTTTTGTAGTAAAAAAAATGAGGTTGTTTTTGGATTATACTACCCTAGTGCTATGAGCCTTCTATGAGGGCGTGGAATTGAGGTTTTTTTTCCTCTACTTGAAGAAAGAAGAAAAAACTTGTTCTATATTTTTAGCTCATAATTTTGTGTTTTGAAATCTCAACTAGCTAATCTAGGTCCATAGCTGCTTCCAAATATGAATTCAAAATTTTCAAATGTTGTCATCTGTGGTAAACAAATTATTCTTGCAATTTCCCTCAAGCTACATTAAATCACCCTTTGTAGAAGCTCAAAGCACAACACCAAAATGGTGATTAACTGTGGTCTAACTATTTATCATAAGAACATACAATTCAACATCTATTGTAATGGTGGCATTGTTGTATTCGTGGTGTGTAGGGTTATTGTTGTTAAATTGATTATACTAATCTTCATACTAACCAATTATTTATCAATACTAATAACAATTTTAATGAAGTATAACAAAATCTATCCCCACATTTTTCTCAAAGGATCCTTTTTCATTTATAAAATTTCAAGGTGCCTTCTTTATAGAATTAAATTTTTTTTTCAAGCGGACAAGTGCTTTAATGCCACATTTAACTACTTTTGGACTATTGAAAGTCCAGAATTAATAATAGTCATCAGGAGAAAAAAAAATGTTCATCAGGAGATAATTCAAAACATCGAGAGTTCTATGCAAAACATCGAGAGATCAATACAAAACATCCGGAGATCTATACAAACATCAGGAGATCAATAGAAACATCGGGAGATCTCCCGATGATTTTTTTAAGAGATCTCCCAATGTAAAGTCCAGAATTCATTGAATAGTCCAAAAGTAGTTAAATATGGCATTTTACATTGGTTATTCTTGGTTGAAGGCCATTTTACAATTTTTTTGTGGTGGAAGCTTAAAAAGAACCCGGCGACTATTCCTTACTCTGGATTAGGATTCCCGACTTGAGATTTTTTTTTGTTAAGCCCTTTGCAAGTCAGGCTCTAAGACCTTATGCCCAAAAATCTTGTATTGGGATTCCTAACCCTATCTGTTTTTTTTTTCCTATCATCAGTTTTTCCTTTTGGATGAAATAAGATTAATCCCATCCCTCCGTGCAGTCATTCCCTATATATTTAGAGGATGGCCATCCTTATGTGTTAGAGGTTTGATACTCTTCAAATGTGGATGAATAGTGCTATAGGCCCCTCATAATATTCTCTTGACTCTCAATCCTAATGTGTCAAAGAATGGCCCTTGAAATCACTATTCATCCTAAATTTGGTTTCTTCATCTTCTATTCTTGTCAATGAGTAGTCCCTTGACTATTTATGGGTCATATTTGGTAAAGAAGGATGAGGGGCAAGGAAATTGAGGGCTCTCAAAATTAAAGCCGCTTCACATTATAGATTGGTAGAAAGGTGGGAAGGCAAATGGTCTTCTCAATGGCCTCTCAATATTTGAAAAGTATTCCACGATGAAGTTGGATGAAGTGGTGGACTACTTGGAAATTCTCCAAAATGGTGTTTGAACAATGTTAATAGATTCTTCTTTATGTACTTCCAAGTTCCAGGTGAAAGCGACCTCTAGACGCAGGCAATTTTTTTTCTTCCACCTTCTCAAAACAACCTCAGAAAAATAAACGCCACCTAGAATCCAAAACCTTCTAGGAAAAGTGCTACGCTTTCAGCACCTTGCTGCCGGAAACCTCCGAAGACTTTTATTGCCAATGAAAGGATTCACCAACCATTTTATCATCCATGTTCGCCCTTCCTACCTCTCTAGTGTGAAATCCCACTTGCATTCACAAAAAAGAAAGTTGGTTACCGCCCGTCTTCCTACCTCTCATGTACAACAGCCCTTAGATGGAATTTTTATTTTTTATTTTTTAAACATACAACCTTCAAGGGCCACAACTCACATGAAAAATTTGAGAGTGCCAAGATTGACGAGTAAGGGTAAGGATGCTCTTAGAGGATAGCCCACCCAATGCCCCCCCCTCCTCCCCACCGAAGTGACCGAACTGTCCACCCTACCCACGAGAGATTCAGTAGGGCCGCGCACGCAGCCGCCCGCGAGTAGAATAAGAAGCAGAACTCGCAACCGTCGCAATACTCGCAACGGCCCCGCAACGGCCCCGCAACGCCTTCAGTCACCGTTCCCGTCCCCGGAAACGCGCTGCATTTGTGGCCCTTCAGTTGGCCCTTGGGCCCCGACGACGAGCAGTCATCATCCGCCCGCCCGCCCTCCGCCCAGCGACAGATTCCTCCGATCCCCTTTCACGGACACCCCTTCCCCCACCTCGCAAGCCGCTTCCCCTCTCCTTCCCTTCCTATAATATATTTTCCTCCCATTTCCCAACTGCAGAACATGTGCGATCACCGAGCTCAGGGACTCGCCGCAACGAACTTGTAGGCCATGGTGAGACTCCTCCCTTGTAGCTAGGTCCTGCTTCAGGTGGTTGCTTCGGGTTACGACTTTGCTGTGGGAGTCAGGAATTTTGGAGTTCTTAATCGTTGGGAGTCTTGGGACCTGCAGCTGCCGTTGGTTGTGACGGTTGAATCTCTTGGAATCTTGGGCGCTTTCTTGCTTTTGGGAAGTTTGGAGCTTTTGGAGCTCATTTGGAGGTTGTGAGATTCTTGTCTTGTCTTGTGGGGTGGGGTGGGGTGAGAATTGAGATGGGGGCGCATTGCGAGATGAGTTGCTTTTTGGGGGTGGGAATTTGGAGCGGCGTGAATCGTTTATGTTGAGTTTGGGGGTTCTTTTTTTTGTTTTGACGTGGGGGTTGAGGAAGTGGAGAATGCGAATTCTGTGTGCTGGCTTGGGAATGTAGGTGAGTTGGAGGGGCTTGCGAGAGGGTGGCAGTTGGAATTGGACAGGAAGTATTGGTTGGGATGTGGTGGTGGAAGTGGAGAACTGTAGAGACTGGGGCTGTGGGAAGAATCGGTGAACGTTCATTGTTGAGAGGGGGGAGTGTGACTTTGGATTTGGATTTGGATTTGGATTTGGATTTGGATTCGTAGCCGTGGGCGTGCATTTGTGTTTTGGAGATGTAGGTGCGTGGATTTGTGTTTTGGAGTGTGACTCATTTGTGGAATGCTTGAGAATCGGGTTCAGTAACCGCCTGCGAGTGGCGTAACGGTAGAGGGTCTTGTTGATGAATGATCGTCCTCGCGATGGTGGTTGCAGTTACTTCCTCCACCGCTTTTGACTTCCGAATTCCTTATACTGTTTGCGGGTGTCTCGATGCAGGAGTGACGCAGCGGTTGTGATCAGAGGGGACACAAAAGCGGAGAGAGTGAGTGAGTGACCTTCGTCGGTCAAGATGGCGGGCGGCCAGAACTTGGAAGTGTTGACGGCGCTCGACCATGCCAAGACGCAATGGTACCATTTCACGACCATCGTCATCGCGGGTATGGGCTTCTTCACGGATGCTTACGATTTGTTCTGCATCTCTATTGTGACCAAGCTGCTGGGCCGGCTCTACTACTACAACCCGGCCACGAAGAAGCCGGGGATCTTGCCCGCGGGCGTGAACTCCGCGCTCAACGGCGTGGCGCTGGTGGGGACGCTCTGCGGCCAGCTCTTCTTCGGCTGGTTGGGTGACAAGCTCGGCCGGAAGAAAGTTTACGGAGTGACGCTTCTCCTCATGATCGTCTTCTCCATCGCCTCGGGATGCTCGTTCGGCACCACGCCCAAGGCTGTGATGACCACCCTCTGCTTCTTCAGGTCCGGAACGGATCCACGAACGGGATTCATGAATGTTGGTGATGGCGCTCATGAATTTGGTGTTGTGTTTTGCGTTTGGTTGGGTTATGCATTGCTGTACAGCCTTGCTTGAGGATGTGAACGCCTTGCCGTAGCAATTGTCATGTCTCTGGGAGGATGAACGATGCTCATGAATTTCGTGCATTTCTTGGTGTTCATTGTGCAGGTTTTGGTTGGGTTTCGGCATTGGAGGCGACTATCCCTTGAGTGCCACGATTATGTCCGAGTACGCCAACACCAAGACCCGAGGCGCATTCGTTGCCGCCGTGTTCGCGATGCAAGGCGTTGGAATCTTGGCTGCTGGCGCAGTCGGCATCATCTCGTCTTCCATCTTCAACCACATTTATAAGGTGCCCACCTTCGCTCAAGACCCCATCCGCTCCACCCCGCGCGAAGCCGACTTCCTGTGGCGCTTCATCTTCGCGCTGGGCGCGTTCCCTGCGCTCGCCACTTTCTACTACCGCATGAAGATGCCGGAAACTGCTCGCTACACCGCTTTGATCGAGGGCAATACCAAGCAAGCCGCGGCGGACATGGGCAAAGTGCTCCACATGAACATCGAGGGGGAAGCTGCCGGCACCGTGGAGCCGCACATCCAGTACAAGCTCTTCAGCGCCGAGTTTATGCGACGCCACGGGAGACACTTGTTGGGGACCACCAGTTGTTGGTTCTTATTGGACATCGCCTTCTACTCGCAAAATTTGTTTCAGAAGGACGTGTTTTCGGCAATCGGATGGATCCCGCCAGCCAAAACTATGAGCGCCGTGCACGAAGTCTACCGCATTGCGCGCGCGCAGACGTTAATCGCGCTGTGCTCCACAGTTCCCGGTCAGTGATGCTTCTTCATTCTGCAACTCTTTTTCACACACTTGGTCTTACAGCTCTTTACAACTCTTGCTCTAAAACAGCTACGGGGATTTCCTTCTTCTACGCTCCGAAAATTTCACAAGATCTATTGCGTTTCTTTCATTTTCATGGGTTTTCAATACACTTACCCTCTTGTTTCCCTGAATCCAGGCTACTGGTTCACCGTGTTTCTCATCGATCACATCGGCCGCTGGATCATTCAGCTTCAAGGCTTTTTCTTCATGACCGTCTTCATGTTCGCGCTTAGTATCCCTTACAACACTCTCAAAGCGCACAACCACATCGGCTTCGTCATCCTGTACGCGCTGACGTTTTTCTTTGCCAACTTTGGACCGAATTCCACGACGTTCATCGTGCCTGCTGAGCTTTTCCCGGCGAGGTTTCGATCCACATGTCATGGCATTTCCGCAGCATGTGGGAAGGCGGGTGCTATTGTTGGAGCCTTCGGATTCTTGTACGCTGCTGAGAGTCCACATCAAAAACTGGTGGATCCCGGGTACCACAAGGGGATTGGAGTCAAGTATGCTTTGATCACGCTGGGATGTGTGAATGCCTTGGGCTTCTTCTGCACGTTCTTGGTGCCGGAGACCAACCAGCGGTCTTTAGAAGAAATCTCTGGCGAGAATGAGGACCAAGGTCGTGTGAATGGCAACACCACCACGACTGCTCCTCGAATCGTTTGATTCTTTCCTTGCTTGCTTGTAGTTTTTGGATTTCACAATCTGGTTGTGATGGACGACCATATCTCACAATACAATGTAACATTCCCAAAATGTTTGGTGTTTCATGATTTTTAATTTCAACCTTTTGGTCTTTCATCACATGACATTCTTTGGGTGGAGCCAGTTTGGACATGTGTCTGTGATACAGATAGAGGATCTTGATACGGAATGAGAACTGGCCCAACTTTTGCGGGCGTCAAATAGATGGGTTGTAGAATGTTATGCTTAGCCTTAGAAGAAGAGATTTTTCACTGTAGCATGTAGACTAGATCATCATTCTCAGAAAGAAGTCAAATAATGTTCCAAGGACTTGGAAGTCTGTCATTCCTAATAAACGATTAGGAAACTGTTTTAAAATCAGTCTTTGTGGGGTGCTCGTGATGGTTTTCATGGAATCTTTGGAAGTAGGAGATTGTGAGTGGAAATTTCTGAATTATTTTCAGTTTGGATTGCATGAAATTCCCGAAATGATTGGTGGTTTTATGATTTTAATGTGAATGGAATTCTTCTTAATGAAGCGCAGTTTTGGACTCCAGGATACTGTACTGTTTACCATCTTCCAGGGCGTGATTTGTGCCACGCTATTCTTGAATCTTAAAAATTTCTTTATTGAAAGTACTGGAAACTCACTTCCACTGCACTGTTCATGTATGTTAGATAAACAGTTAATTGGTTTCTTTTCGTTCTCATATTATTCTTGAAAAGTCTTCTATGCACTTCTGAAAAGGTTAGCAATTCCAAAAGATGGAACTATTTTCACGGGGGAGAGGGTAGACAGTTGACGCATGCTTATGTGTTGACTGTGCACGTAAATTAAGTGACATTGAAACATTGTGATAGGCTAGCTCTTCTTATGCATTTGTATGATTGAACTTGGTGACTATTACTCAAGAGTTTTTGGTGTGGAGAACACTCACATTGTGGTTATCGCGAGTGATTTTGCAGCTGATCTGCAATCCCTGAAATTGGGCTTCGTTTTCTCAGGTTATGTATGGAATTTTTTCATCCAATACATATATATTGGACATGATCAAATAGGAGGACGCGTTGTGTTAACAGAAGCTACACGTGAGGAAGTTTGTGGAGGATCTTACCTGAATAGCGAGTGAGTGCTACAAGCACAAGTCTCTCACAGCATACATGCTTGTTTATCTTGTAACCAAGACATACTCTACACACCATTGATTTTTGGTGGTAAGATATTTGGCCCCATCTGAATTGTATGATTAGTCAAACTGGTCACTTCATATTGTAGGTCATTTACACATACTGGGGTATGCTCGGGCTATGACAACATTTGTCTTTTACAAAGGTTCCGCAAGATGCTATGACCAATTCGGAAGACCTACAAACTAGGAACCTCACAAATTTGCGCCAATCACTTGCCATGCAAGTTGTGTAGGGCAATAGAGTTAATTGCAAAGTTGTCCTGTGTTTGAGAACCTGTGTCAGAGGAAGGTTTAACTGAGAATAGAACAAAACAAACATGGCACCAAACTCAATCAAACTTGAGTTTGGATGCTCCAGGGAGTTTGGTCCTGCATTTTTCCTAAACTCCGGCTCCTGATCCCACGTTTGCTCACTTTATGATTAACTCTAATGTAAGTACCTACATTTATACCTTTTTTAAAGAATTGATAGATGTTTTCCATGCAAAAGTGCCACTTGTTGCACCTTAGAATTTTCAAAGATCTTATTACATTAAAAATGTAAGTCAAGTGTGTGCATACTCTCAATGGTAGACCTAACTAGTTGAATGAATACAGTAGAACTTCCATAAGGTAATAGCCCTCGGACTCGAGGAGAATATTATATTAGAAAGGATATTGCTTTAGAGAGGAGCTACAAAACTATTGATGTTTGAAGATATTTTTAGTGGGTTGGAAGTCACATTCACTAGAGTGACATCTAGATTCCAAATTCAATGAAAATTGTTTTACTTTTTTTACTTATTTTGCACATCATCAATGCGTTTAGGCCTAGATTGGAGGAATAGTATCACTTTAGAGAGGTTCTTGGCTTACAAAAGTTCACTTTATAGAAGTTCTACTGCATATGTAAATGACCCTTCTGAACAATGTAACCTTTCTCACTGTAGCATACATTCTACTCTGGAGTAGAAGTTGTCCCACATTGATTAGAGCTATTCAATTGCAACAGTGGAAGCAGACTGAACAAACAGAGCCAAGTGATGACTAATGGAGGCCCAAACTTGTAGGGCCTGATCTCCTCCTTCAATGCGTTCCACAAGAAAACAAACGAAGAGGATAAGGAAACATTTAAGGACCTAGTTCCGTCCTCTACTGACCCCTGTTTCAATAGCAAATTAGCAACTGATGGATTCATACACTTGCTTGGACTAATTAGCAAGTGGTGTACCCATGATTAGGCTAACAGTCTATCGATGCTGATCTTCGAATGGAAAAGGATTGTCTACCGTCACTTGTAAAGGTCTACAACCTCCTGTTGCTTGTATCAGAAAGTCCTACGCAGTGAAAAAAAATTGATTTGCTTTTTTGCAACCAAAGATATCTCTGCAACTGTATTCATCTCTCAAATATCTTACTTCTGCTAATGTTGAAATGCTCAAAGTGATGCACATAGATACAATTCATATGCCTCAGAATGATGAAATGCATGAAACCAATCAACTGGGAAAAAAATGTTGGTTTCATACGTTCATATTTCAAAAACCCATATTTATCATTTAAGTCAGGTTACCCTGAGTGTACAGCAACTGAGAAGTAGCGAGGTAAAGATAATTTACTCACCTCAAAAGGACAGTTCTTTACTACAAATTCTTATTACAAAAATTGAGGTGCCTTGCAGTCTGCACCTACAATAGGAGCACCATGAGTGGATCATCAGATCAAGTTCTGGACAATGTATGAAACGCACATGAAACTTCCCTCAAAATCTTGCCACCTGCACCATGATTTTACCACACTCCACAAGAAACATAAACTGGTGCAATCATTTGTTCTATCTAACATGTTCTGACTGGCGTGCTGATATGGTATCGGTAAATTTGAGAATATTGTACAGTACATACCTCAGCACTTTCAGGAAGAGTTGGTAGAGGCAGTACATTTGATTCAAGGAGTCATCATATTCTTGCAATCTCAACTCATTCGAAGCAAAGCTCTGCAGGCAATGATCGTATGATACCGCAAAATCAATTCGATCAGGGAAGAATCAACTGGATGTCGTACTTCCAATATAGTGACTCATATTGTATTGATGAAAGTCAAATTCTTAAAATCTAGCGATATTCTACAAGAAGAAAATACCAGCTAACCAGGGTTACTTCCTTTCTCTACATGTAGGTAAAAGTAATCGAAGGGGGAATAAAGTACATACATATATGTCTCTGTTGCGGAACTGACTAGAAGGTCAATAAACTGCGATATGTGACAAGAAATCTAGATAAAATTCCATCGCCTCCGCCCCTTTCGTTTCTTTGCTTTACCAATTGTTTCCTCTGGATCTGAATCCTCGAGAAGAGTAGTTTTCTTCTTGACATTCTTGAGCTTTGCTCCTGCCGAATTATTAGAGTCATCAGACGACGAACCCTTCAATTCCAATTCGTCCTCAGATTCCTCGTCAGACCCCTCTAGTCGTGCATTGTCTTTTGCCCATTCCACCACCTAGTGAACGAAACGAAACGAAAAATTAGTAGAGTCACAAACCGACTCCGATCATCCTCAGAACTTTCTGGCATTGGTCTTAAGGTAGGAACCCTTTACCGTGGTGTTCAATTCATATGACGTTTCAGTTATTAACATCAAGTTTCTTCTGTTGGAGGAATTCATGGCATTGGCAATGTTCAAGGCGGGGGCCTTGAATCGTAAGTCCATACCAGTTTCAAGAGCTTCGCGCAGTTGAAAGTCACAATTTGGTGCTTTGAATAGGTGCTTTGAATACACCAAAATTGACATTTAAGGTAGAGTCGATTACGCACACACCTCTTTAATCTTAACAGCTGGGGTCCCAACTATTTCACTATGACATAGTTGAATTTGCGATAAGTGTGCTACAACATGAAACGAGAAAGGAAATCTCACCTTCTCTGCTTCTAGTGCAATTGCTTCCTCGTCTTCCATGGCTTTCAGAAGTTCAGTATCTCGATCTTTCATGTTGAATGTTCGCTTGTCTCCGGCAACCATAGCCTTCCCTTCTCTGCTCTGTTTCTTCCCTTCCTTGGAAACAGCAGCAAGTAGCCTCTGGACATCTTCAACCATTGCTGCAGGATCCACTTCTTCTTCTTTGGATGTGCGTGACAAGCTTTTCTTGACAGCTTTCTTTGCATCTTTAGTGGTTTGGGAGGAGTGTGATTTTGAAGAAGAGCGAGGCACTGGTTCAGAACCTGGATTTTTAGAGCTCAATGCCTGTGTAGAAGGTCAAATGTTAATCCAAAAACATAAAGTACGCCAGCAGGGGAAACTACAAGTATTAATTTCAAAATTCTTCAATTAGACATTCAACAGGGTTTTCAGTAAACCTAGGGTGTTCGAGAAATTTTAGATAACCTTTAAAAGAGAATCTCCCTCACGATTCATTCCAAGCTCTTCCAATGGTCATAGTGATCATACAAAGTCCTCCCTGTATGATAACTGTGACGAATATTCTACTTATGATGCTGTGACAGAGTTCCAAAAACAGTTTGATTTACTGAATATCATGTCATTCTACTAAAAAACATATCAACTTGAGATCAAAGTTTGAATGAGCATACTCTCATAAGCTTGAAAGGTGATGTAGGGGCACACCACCCAGAAGACCCAACAGAAGAAGAGGAAATGGTTATTCCAGCGGGGTAGTCAGAGCGAGATGGAGACACCTGGGGAGACATTTTCGAACGAGACTTCAATGCTTGCAAGTGTTCACTCAAACTGGGGGTGCTACTTTCGGAGCTCTCAGACTTTGAAGCTGATTCTCCCTCTGGCATCTGCAAAGTTAAAAATAAATTTAAAAAATGAGTCTAGTTAGATTTATGAATAAACAAACGAAACTCTTCACGAATAAGCCCATAAATGGCCAGAAGGTCCTGTCGGGGCTTCTCCAGGCACAGAACTCCACATAATGACAAATTCAGTCAATTCATCTACACAAAAATAAAAAATGAATAAAACCAAGTGAGATATGAGCTTTGAAAAATGTAGCATTTCAAAAAGTCAACATATTTTGATTGCCCTTAAATCTATCAGTTTTTTTTTCAATTATGATGGTTTATCATTCTGAACATGTCTAATGCATATTTACATGTCTGCTATTCAGAACAATCTAATCTTAGATTCACCTTGTCCTTCAAAATCAAGAAAAACTAAAAATTACTTTGAACTTCAATGGAAAAAAATTTGATGCCCTAAATTTTGATTGACAAGATGAATCTAAGATGTCCTCCATTGAAGTAATGGAATCTTTTTTTCAAGAATCAAGTCTAGCGATAAAAATTTGAAATTTTTGACATCATTTTGGTATAATCTATAATTTCCAAAAAGAGATTCTGTAAAAATATGAAAAAAAATTAGGTGAATACGGCCTTCAAATATGAGAAAAAATGTATGAGATTTTTGGGTTAAAGGCTACCTTAGAGGGTGCTGAAGGACCCTTAAGCGCTTGTAATCTGGCAATCAACTCAGCATCCAAACTGTCGCCACCATCACTATCAACAGAAGTCGACCTCGCAATACTCCCTTTGCTGGACTGTTTGGGGCTTGCAGACACATCCCCATGAGGTTTTGATTTCCCATTTTTTTCCTTCTCCTTCGCTTTAGGTTTTGGAGCTTTCAAGCTTGCAAACCGAGCTTCAAGATCAGGATCGATTCCATCCTTGCCTACCTCGTGGTGGTCTTCTGAGAGAGGTGCCCGCATCCCATTAGTGCTCTGGTGAGTGTTCACAGACAGCTTCAAAATACTGTCATCGTTGATTTGTGCTAGTAAGTCGTCCACATCCTTCTCGTCTCCTTGACCTAAATAAAACTTGTCCATGATGGAGCTCAAGGCTTCGCTGTCTTCTCACCCCAAGAGTTTGACCAGTGGATGGTGTAGCACCCGAGCTTCTCTAAAATTTCTGAAATCCTGCAGGATATAAGATCAACATCAGAATCATACACTACCACAACATTTTAACGTAGTAAATAGATTGCACCCTTTCCACTGCATCTTGAGAAAGAATCAAGAGTAAGATTTGGCTCACTTTTGAAGCAATTTATTCCATGCAATTATTGTCAGGTGAGCCCACACGCAAACAAGACGCCTAAAGGACTGGATGAAAGGAAATAATTAATTCAAATGCCATAGGAAAGACGAATTATTTATCCAATATAAGCTAATCAAGCTAATCTTATAATTTCTAAGTATTTAATAATAGGTTAAAAAATGCATAAAAAAATAAGTACCTTCACGTAAAAATGTTGGATATATAATGCCGATGCGCTTAGTTTAATGCCGAGGGGTCTAAGTTTTGATCTTTCAACAATTCCTCTCAAAGAATGTAAGATTTCAAATGTTTTCAAATTTCTATTCTAGAATTAATTATTGACGACCGCGGGTTGCTGCTGCCACACATGCCTTCGCAAATATAACATAAGCTCAAGCTTGTGCACAAAAGGAACTTGGATTCCTTTTCTTTCCTCACTGTTAATTGTTAATTGATTCCAAGGGTGTTCGGGTAGCTCTTCAAGAATATTACGCACCTCTGTACCAGAAAAAACATCAAAAAACAAAAATTGTCACAAATTGTCACAAATTATAAACTATTTCAATCTATTACAACAAAACAGGGTTTGGGAAGCACTGAACGAAATTATGGCCAAGAATGAGCAGTAATTTCTTGAGAGTTCGAGGAAACCAAGAAAGAAGGCCAATAAGAGAAAATGTACCTTGACCGACAGAGTTGGATCCCTGAAAGCTCACATGAGAAAGAGAAGAAGTGTGCTTCACCCAAACAAAGCGTTGTTGAGCCTCAACAATCCAGCTCGATCTTGCATCCGTCAGAGTTCGTATCTCCACTCTGCCATTGGCATGAATTAGCTCCACTTCGAAAAAAGAAAACACAAATAGGAATCGAACTAACACCAGAAAAATACGCCTACAAGATGTCCTTCCCCAGTTTAGGTTGCGGTAGGAACAGTTGTCGTGATTAATCTTCGAATTGCTGTCAGAATTCGCAGCAATTTTAGGGCAACGAAAGAAAGAAGCTAAAGCCAGATCCACCTTACTTGATCGAACATCCCTCGCAATTCAAAATTCTTTTGACATTGATCCGACATAAAGCAGCAAGTAAGAGAGCTCTCTTCCGTCGATCCAATTAATTTACAAAAACAAGCTTAAATCCGATTTTTTTCTGAGTACATGAGACTACGGACCATGAACATGAAAGATTGGAAACAACGAAGCGCACCTAAAACTGCGATTGAACCCTAAAATTGGCTGACGGTGAGGTTGCATCGACGATTCCTGGAAATTGGAGAGACTGAGTGCCGACACTCTTCTTCACTGCTGAAAGAGAGCTGTTAGGAGCTAACAGAGTACGCGGACCTCTTTAATATCACCTTCTGTAATATCACATCCTCTGTTCTTTTGGCTGTTTCTGTATTTCCCGTCTTTTCCGTCTCTCCGTCTCTGTACCGACCAGGGCTTCTTCTTCTTTTTCATTTTTTTATGAAGTGCCAAATGGCGATATAAAATGGTATAGTGGTGCTCCAAGTTTCAACATTCATCCACATATGGAATAGAAAATATACATTAGCACATATTACATTTCCATAATTCTATTTCCATCAACAATCTGATGGTTTCATCCAAGATATTTTTTGAGTTCAAAGTTTTTTGGCATAAAATTTCATGGTTTGATGCCATTTTCTTAGCCCAATTATTTTTTTCTAGTGCAATCTGGCACCAGAAAACCAAAAAAGAAGAAGCCCTGGTACCGACATTTGTTCAATTATACTCAATGTGTTCATTTTAGAACAAGAATTTAGGAGAGTACATGATCTTTTATCATTAAAATTTTCATAGATTCTTAGGGTGGAAATGACCACAGAGAGTTCATTTGAACTAAATATGGTGTGTTTACCTTGACCTTGGAATGACGGGAGGGGTGATGTGGTTGCTGGTATAATTGCGTCTCTGCACTCCTAAAAAAAATGTCTTCAATGACGGCGGTTCCTACCTTTAGATAATTCTACAAGTCCCTCATCCCACTATAAAAAATATGGATGAAAAACTACATCTTTGTCCACGATAGAGATATCTTGAGTCATTCATAAGACTATTTCCGTCCTTTGTGTTTTTTCAAGGTTAAAAGGTCTGTACATCCAATGATGAATTTGTACCTTAAGGGTGTGTGCATCCAATGGTGCTTTTTCACTTTGCAATTTGCTTGGATATCGATTGGGGTTATAGGAGACTTGCGTATTTTTTTTATAACTTTCATTTGTCAAATATTGCACCTTTGTTTTACATATTCAATAATGATGATCAAATTTACTAGTTGTTTTGCAATTGAGTTATGTTCCAAAGTGATGAATTCTAATTCATAATTGCAACATGGTATTTTACACCATGAAACGAAAGCAAAGGTTTATGTCAATATCTTCAAGCTTTAGTATCTTTCTTTCACATACGCACCCAAACTTCTTAAATGGTACGTACTTTGTATAATTTAGGCTCTCAAAATCTATTTAATTATATGGAGTTTTGTAACATTATGGCTATAGTGTTGCACATTTGAATGACACTAACTTTAGCATGATTGACTTGGAGCATGAAGTGACAATGTAAGCCGCCATCTTTGGGCATGAAGTAACATCATCATCTATTGACTTTGGGTATGAAGTGACATGGTCAATGGTCAACTTCGAAGACAAAGTTGACTTTGATTGCATAAGCCATCAACTAGAAGTATAAAGTGATTGGTTAGTTTGGGATATGGAGTAACTGATCGGCAGGTAGTCGACTTCAAGGGTGAAGTGATTGCTTGAGCTATCAACTTGGAGTATAAAGTGACTGGTTAGTTTGGGTATGAAGTAGCATCGGGAGTCCACCGACTTCAAGGATGAAGTAACTACATGAACCGTCAACTTGGAGTATAAAGTGGCTGGTTAATTTGAAAATAGGAAATAACATCAACAATCCGTTGACTTCAGGGATGAAATCGACTACACAAGCCGTCAACTTGGAATATTAAGTAATAGGTTAGTTTAGGGTTTGAAGTAACATCGGCAATCCACCAACTTCAAGGATGAAGTGACTACATGAGCGGTCAACTAGGAATATAAAGTGATAGGTTAGTTTGGGATATGTAGTAACATCCACAATTTGTTGATTTCAAGGATGAAGTGATTGCATGAGCCGTCAACTTAGAGTATAAAGTGGCTGGTTAGTTTGGGGTATGAAGTAACATCGGCAATCTGTTGACTTCAAAGATGAAGTGACTGCATGAGTATGGATCAACTCCAAGTATAAAGTGATAAGAGTTAGTTTGGAGTGTGTAGTGACATTGGCATTTCATCAACTTTGGAGATGAAATGACAACCTCAATGATCAATTTGGGACATAAAGTCAATGATAGCATTGGTTTGTCAATTATGGAAGTATGGAATGAAGTAACAACCTTATCATTGACATTGACTTTGAGGCTGAGGTGACCGTATACTTTAGGCATAAAATAAAACCATCAATTCTCATACAAGGAACCTTGAAGAGCCAATACTTGAAAAATCATATAAATGTCATTCAAATGTACAACACTAGTCATATTGTTACAAAACTCCATATAATCAAATGAATATTGAGAGCCTAATTATACAAAATACCATTTAAGAAATTTGAGTGCAAATGTGAATGAAAGATAGTCATAAATAGATGAAAGCTTCAAGATATTAACAAGAGCCTTTGCGTTCATTTCATGATGTCATGTAAAATACCATGTTGCAATTACAAATTAAAATTCATCACTTTGTAACATTACTCAATTACAAAATAACTATGAATTTGATCTTTGTTATTGAATATGTACAGTACTACAAAGGTGCAAAATTTGGTAAATGAAAGTAACCAAAAAAATACACAAGTCTCCTATAACCCCAACCCAAGCAAATTGCTATCAAAACATTCTACTACTTTTGAAAATTCATAGCGTAGTCTACTACTGAGCAAAAGCAATGGAACAAAGAAAACCAAGAGTTTTGAACCTCTGTAACACATTCATCGTATTAAAGTGACAATGAGCACTGCAACTTAATAACAATTCTTGGTGCCAACATAAGGTCTTGAGACCTAAGAATTGATTGCTAGGGTCCAACTGAGATTGAACCATGACATTGCAAAAAGAATCCTAGCACTGATTGCAACAGGGATGTGCTCCAAAATATTCAAAGAATGTGGGATTTGTTACACAAAACCATGCTGGGCTCTCTCAACACTTGGATGACAAAGTACTGTCACCACACCGTTTACCAGCTAGAGACGAGTACATTCAATGCCAGTCCTTCAGAATCCATTTCAATGCATCTAAATCTGAGAAAGAAAGAAGCCAAGGTTTTCCCTCCATGAAATGATAGATAAAATAATACTTCAAAAAGCACACAGATCCTCCTCCATAGCTACCAATTTGCCACCACAAATGAATAACAGAAAAATTTACATGGATCGAAATGAACCTATAACACGAGTTGACCAGTACTCGAGTGTACGACAAAAAGCAAAACGCAAAGTATTCACAAAGTTTGCCGTTGAAGAGGAACATGAAAGCTCAGCCGAGCAGCCTCATCGTAGAGACGCTCAAGGTATGTCAAAAATATGCAAGAGAAATGAACACCATCCATACTCAGAAACATCGACATAATCCTGGCACTGCAATTACCTATGTAGATCAAAATAAATAAATAAACAAGATGAATTCTACCAGCACGCTTAGTCTTCCGAGTTTCTCTTGTTATCAAATTTTCGCCTGTCCTGACGTTCTTGGAACCTAGCCCATGCCCAACGGCCTACTAAGTAACCAGCTAATAGATACACCTGCACAACAACAGAGTACCAGTCCTCCCTCTGTCAGACTTTCAAAACACTATTGAAAACCGGGACGAAAGAATTTTAATAACTGGTAGCTTCTTGTCCATTCATTAATCTAAACATTGCAAGGTATGATTCCCATCCTTAGGTTCAAACCTTCAAAATGGTTAGAGAAAGATTTTCAATTCACTATATTTAAGCCAAAAATTGAATGTGAATTAAGGTAGAGGACACTAAAACCGTTAGGGATCTGATAACTTCTTTCCCTTTCCTGACCCATGTTACCAACAGCAGCTCACCTATTCATACGCTTGGTTGGACGTATTCGCAAACGCAGTAAGCATGAATGATCTAAATATCTATGACCACTGATGTTTGAAGGAGAAGGGGCTATCTACTATTCAATATAGTGGCTAATTTAAGTATAAGGTAGAGGATACTCTCTCCGACACCTCAAGCTTTTTAACCAATGCGTAGGATTGCGCTTTCATTGCGAGATTGGTACTGAGCTATATAGAGATCACTTTGGGTTGCTACAATAACCAAATTCTCTTGAGATCAAATCTTTATGAATTTCTTCTGCAATTATTCAAACTGGGAGGTTGTAGGCCACAAGATTTGAAGAAGAAGAGAAAAAGATAAGCAAACAATTGCGTGTTTCTTGTTGCCACCATTGGCACTACAATCTCCTTCTAATGTATACAAGATTGATTGTCTCTCGCATCACATTCAGCCATGAATTTGCACTTCGCCTTTGAATTCACAGAATCGCAAGCAAGAGCGCATAAACATTCACCTTAAAACCCTAAATGACAATCACCTGTACCATGTTGCGCGGGGGTTTCTTCTCCACCTCCGCCTCCTCCGCCTCCAGCTTCACAGGCTCTACTGGCGCCGTCGTTTGCCTAGGAAACCTCACAATCAGAGGCCCTGTTTTATGCAGCACTTCTTCACCACCATCTTCCTCGATCTTCGGCTGCTCCGTGAACGCCATAGTCATATAATATAGTGTTGCCGGGTTACTCTCCCAAACCCCCACCTCCAGCTTCTAAACCCTAAACCCTAACAAAATTGGGTACAGATCACCTTGTAAACCCTACCTCAGAAGCCTTATTGCAAATTCGGTGCAAAGAAGAGATTGTTGTGGAGTGCACGGCTTAAGAATTGTGATATCCACCCACGGGACAGCGCACAGTCGGGTTTAGGGCATGGTCCTATATCCGTACTTCCTCTTCTTCCTGAGCTGCTCCTCTGCAAACGACGTCTTTTGCAAGTTCGTTAATCAATTTACAGTCTTCAATTGGTGATTCCTGGACCTTCACATGTGGTTCTGGAATAGGTGAATGAGTCGACGACACACTTTCCCTTACCCCCACTATCTCCCTCCTTCCCTGAGCCTCTAAACCTTAAGCCCTAACGAAATTGGATGTAGCTCAACATCTAAACCCTACCCCTAAAGCCTTTGTTGATTGCAAATTCAGGGTTCGATTTCAGTGCTGGCAAGGAAGAAATTGTTGTCAAATGCACGAATCAGAATTGTCACATCCACGGGACAGTGCATGCTCGGGTTTAGGGCATCGTCCTATAACCGCGCCTTCTCTAAGTCTTCTTCTTCCCGAGTTGTTTGTGCCGTTTTCCTTTGCGCAATTTCGTTTATCAACATGCGGTCGTGCCACTGGTGACTGATTTCCATGTTGGATTGCATGATTTACGGAGTACGACTTAGTTTCTGGCGCTCATTTCTCTAGAGCCTTCGACGAGAACTTAGGGTTTGTTGTTTGTGAAGAGCATGGATATGAGTGAGAGTATGGAGTCGAGTGGCCATGGACAAGCGCAGGGGCACGAGGGAGCGGATGCGACGACGCAAAAGACCGCGGATCTGACGGCGTTCGTGCAGAACTTGCTGCTGCAAATGCAGACGCGGTTTCAGACCATGTCGGAGTCCATCATCACCAAGATCGACGAGATGGGGTCTCGCATTGACGAGCTCGAGCGGAGTATCGGGGAGCTCGTGAAGGAGACGGGACATGTCGAGGCCTTGCCGACGTCGCCGCCGAACTCGTCATCCTTTGAACTGCGAGGGGGCAACTCCACAAAGTAAGTGTGAGGAACTCGCAGCAATGGAACAGAGCACTTGAGTTTGGGTTCTGGCATTGCCATGGGCAGTAATTTATTCCAAGAAGATGCACATCACAGGTTTATTCAGAGATATTTTTCTTTCCTCGTCTTCTAATTTTTCTTTAATCACCCAATTTTTCTTTCAAAGTCAACAAACTATGTGCAATTTTTTTCGCCTTCTTTCATTCCGCTTCTAACATGGTAATTAAAGCAACCGGGTAGGCTGCCGTTCAATCCCTTTCTCAATGTCTTGATGATCATTTTCTGAGCAAACATTGTTTGAAAGGGATTTCTACTGCGTCTGCACTGTTTTAGGGTTTCACTTAGCGTTTAGTTTTGGTTCAATTTGAAGACAGCACTTGTGAATCGAATTAAAGGCCCATGAACGTTTTCACAGGTGATGCGAGGAGCAAGAACCGGGTAGCCGATGGAGAAGCATGGGTTTATCATTGCAGACATCTGATCTGATGAAATTTATATGTAGATTACACTGCTATTGTCTTTGACTACAGATGGGATTACGAGCATTATTGCAAGGATGTTTTACCAGCTGATTGCAGAAATATGGTATGTTGAGGATGGATATTTCAGACTCTGTTATTTGCGTTCAAGTTGATGACGCGTTTTAATGTAAATGTACTTCAAGTAATCACATTTTCTTGTTTTCAAGCATTTGTATTCAGTTCTTCAGATGGCTTCCGCAATTTAAGAGGTAAGAAACTTTGCAGTGACTGCTGAAGTATGTTTGTGAATGTGATTTTCTGTGAAGTTGAACAATGGAATCCAAGTTTTATAGCATTTTGAAGAACAGTGCGTCTAACTCGTGAGCTTTCGTTACCCTCGCATTTAAATTTGTGGTAAGGTAGAGGATCCTATCTGCGTCGTTTTAAGCGTTTTTTGTCACGCTTGCATTGGGAGAGGCAGCTAGACAGATCGTTTCGAGTGCAAGGGCCGAACTCGTCTGAGATTAAGTTATTATCGCTATTCATGAATTTCCTATGCAACCATTCAAAGATTTAGAAGTTGATACCACGTTTGATTTCTATGCAGAGGTCAGTGATTACACCACTTGCTACTCAGTCGCACCATGTGTATGAAGGTGACCTCTGCATAGAAATCAAAAGCCCAATTATTTACCCAATTATTTTGCCAGCATAGAAATCAAAAGTTCAATTATTTTGAAGTTTTATACTTGTCCAACCATGTGTATGAAGGGATGAGTTATGATTGGTAAGAGCATTTGCAGTTCAGTTGAACTTCATGTTAAAATTTTGGAGTGGCTATTGTCATTCCTTACCTTGGAATGGAGGTGTTTAGGGGTGTTTTGATTATCCAATGTTTAACCCTTAAATGTCCAGGACTTTGGAATTTGCTCTAAATTGAACAAAAAGTCAACATATTGATAAGTTTTATCAATTTTTATTATCAAATCAACCATACAAATTCAAATTAGACACTGTCAAAGATCACATGGGAAAAGAGAACACAACAAATACTCTTATGGATTGAAAGATTATAATGTTTAATCATGAGTTTGTTAAAATTGTGAAAGTGATTTGAAGTCTTTCAATCCTCTTTTTATATGTCAAATCTAAAATTGAGGTCATCAAAAAAAAATGAGGTTAAAAGATATAGCATGCATAACTAACTAGCGAAAGATTTATTTTCTTCATTTTTTGTTTTATTATTTCTTATTATTAATTGGAAAAAAATTCATTTCCATTAGTGTTGGTTCCTCAAGATTCCCTTTGTGAAAAAAATATGAGGTTATAAGATAGAGTATGTATTTTCTCAAGTGTTGGTTCCTCTGTGAGAAATTGATGATTCTATTCATGCCGGAAGTAGACAGTATCACTTCATCCTTGAAGTCAATGTCAACGGTAAGGTTGGTACTTCATTCCATAGTTGACGGACCAATGCTATCAATTTATGTCTGAAATTGATCGTTGAGGCTGCCACTTCATCCTTGAAGTTGATGGATACTTCATATTCCAAAGGCTAATCAATCACTTTATCCAAGTTGAGAATTCATGCAATCACTTCACCCTTGAAGTCGATGGACTGTCAATATTATTCCATATTCCAAACTAACCAGTTCCTTTATACTCCAAGACGATGGCTTATGCAATCACTTTATTCTTGAAGTTGACAGACTATTGATGTTATTTTGTACCCCAAACTAACCAGTCTCTTTATACTCCAAGTTTACAGCTCATGCACTCACTTCATCTTGAAATTGACAAACTGCCAATGTTACTTCATATCCCAAACTAACCAATCATTTATACTCCAAATTGATGGTTTGTGCAGTCACTTCATCCTGCCAATGTTACTTCATACAGTCTAAAGTAATGAATTACTTTATATTCAAAGTTGACAGCTCATCCAATCACTTCATCCCCGAAGTCAACCATGGACCATGTCACTTCATACCTAAAGTCCATAGATGACAATGTTACTTCATTCCAAAAGATGACAATTCACATTGTCACTTCATGCTCCAAGTCAAAACTAAAGTTAGTGTCATTCAAATGTGCAACACTATAATCATAATGTTACAAAACTCTATATAATCAAATGGATTTTGAAAGCCTAAATTATACAAAGTACCATTTAAGAAGTTTGAATGCATATGTGACTAAAATTTAAGATAGTAAATTAAGCTTGAAGATATTGATAAGAACCTTTGCGTTTATTTCATGATGTAAAATACCATGTTGCAATCTTGAATTAGTTGAGGATGCCAAGGGGATCATTTAGTTTAGGATTTGTTGTATATTGAAAAAGAAAATTTAATTATTCTAGATTTGTTGGATCAATTACATGCATCATGAATTCTAGTCTTTGCACAAAAAAATTAAACCAAAAAACACATTATACAACTACAAAATATATAAACTAAACGCATTGTCCTATACAACAAATATTTCAAATGCAAGGGCATTAAGATGTAACAACGGTCTATGTTGCAACCTATATTCTCTCTACAATAGCTAATGCAATTATATGCTCTGAATTCCAAAAAAAAATTCCAAATATTGTGAGAACCAACATCATTTGCATGTTTGCCAAATTGTTGATATTTTTAATTCTATAAATGTCAACTTCCTTCAATTTTTGTGTACAAAAATCTGAAATTATTCATACCAGCATACCAAGGCACAAAAAACTTTTTTGAAGCTTTAAGAAAAAATTGACAAAAGATAAAATATATCCAAAATCATGGTGCACAAAACTGAATTCTGGACATGGCTAACTTCAAAATTAGTTTTCATTGAAATCACAACTAATTTTTTCTTCAAGCATTCATGGTAATGTGTAGTTTGTCACACACTCGTACATCTACTTTTGGACTTTGCTTTGTCCATTGATGCTTATGGTATGGTAGTTTGAATGAAAACATTTCAAATTTGTACTCAATTTCATTTGTCACTGTATAGGAAGACTTAAAACAACATTTTTTGCAGGACTTGACCACCCTTGCTTGTCAGCTTATCAGCTTATCATTAGGGGGTTTTCAGATGGACATGCTACCTCAACAAATTATCTAACAATGCTGGCAAATATATCACCAACAATAAAAACTATGGTATGGGGTCCTTCTCCAATATCACTGAACATGGAATAATTCCATGTTCAATGACTCACAATTCAGAAATTCAAAGAGTTTCAACAGTCACAGGAGCCCCAATGCATAGGCAAGGGATCCCCAGTCCTAAAGTTCAAGAATGTTAAGTACTGGACATAAAAAGTCTAGAAAAGGCAATCAGTTGTAGAAAATTAACAGTTAATAGATAGAGAGTACAAGAAATACACAAAACACATATTTGTACTGATTCTCCTATCCCATCTCATCCCAAATCTCGTAGCATAAGACCATCACATCACATCACATCACAACCCGGTGTTCTAATCTAGATTAGCACCGACCCAGCAATGAACTCCAATTGGAGTGGCAATAAGAACCTTTCCAATAACTGTGATCTACTTCCTGAATGCACCCTGAGTTCCAGTTCAACATTGTACACATTAGGCACATGAATGGAGCGCCAATGAAGAAATTCTAGTTGACAATTGGTTCACCAACAGTTTCCTACAAGCCGCATACCTGTAATTGCTAATCTTCACCTTTCAGAAATCGTTCTACAGCCAGGATCACTGTAAACTCTCAGACTACACCATCCTGGATGTTGTATTGCCGAATCAAAGAATACCTCCGCAATAAAATCATCCTCACGCAATGTCTGGCATCACCTTGCGTAAAGTGCCAATAACAGCTGACTTCTCTTCCCCGCCGTCGAATGATGCGTAGTTTATTTCCGGATCAAAAAAGTGACACTCCGTCATGATTGTCTTCATTAATCTCCAGTTGAATCTTGCAATGTTCAAATGCTGCAAAAAATAAAATGAACTTTCATCAAGAGCTTTGACCTTTACAAAACATAATCTGGGAGACCACAACATCTTCTCAAATTGGAAAAGCAAATTACGGTTGTGAAATTTCTTCAACTGGGCATGGTTTACAAGATTGTCATATTCTGAGTCACTGTTTCCTGAATCTACAAGGCACGCTCAGAGCTGCTAACCACAAAGGTCAGTTAACCCCGAAGTGCCCATGCTAAAGAAAAATCCACTTTGCAAATTCATAATCGACTATATAAACTTTCAAAAACTTAATCGCAGTAGTCACTCTGCTTCTGAAGAATGCAACATATCCTGAATGTGTCGAAGTGCGTACCTTTCCCCAATTTTGAAGAAGAGAATCATGGGCCAGTCGAAGGTTGTAGCTGGGGATCTTTTGAGAGATGTGATGAGGAATATGAACACTAATGTCATGGCAAAGGACTTCGACCCTGCACAAAATAGTGCCGGATCAGAAAGTGGCAAGAAACAGCATGTACACTCCATAAAACTTGATGTTGGCTCTAAACCAAGGGTCAATGTATTTTGGAGGAAAACATGGTCACTGTGGGCACAACTATTCCACATTTCTTCCCACAATCCTGCACTTACGTACATCACCCATCACGGAATTAGGGAGGAGAATAAGTGACAAACCATGAAGGGTAGTCGCAGTGCACTGTTCCGCCCAATTGCGCCTGAGCAGAATTCCAATCCTGAGCACCCTTGAATGGAATATGAGGAGCTGTGTGATGAACCATGGTGAAAGTGCTCATCTGCACAAATTTAATCCAATAACATACACATTAGATGCTTTGACAGTATAAATAACTGCGAAGGACCTGAGAAAGCTTCAATTAGACGAGTAGACCCTCATCAAAAACAGGGAAAACCAAAACCACCAAGGAGAGACTAACTTACCCAAAAGTGATACCCGAGCCATGGCATTAGCCAAAATTTGAACCAGCCAGCAATTCCAGTGAAGTAGATAATTGCGGGCCAACCGATTGCCATGAATGCAAAAACGGCAGCCAAGCTAACCTTCACGCGAGGTTTCTCACTATCTCGGTATTTGTTCAAGTCGAAATGCCACAAAGCCCTATAAATAAGGAACAAAGCAACATTAGTTCATGGTCATAAACTTGACAGAAATCTAATCCTCAACAAGATGTAAATTATCATCTACCGCTTTCATACAACTGGGAGTTCAGATAAAGATATTCACAAATTCGACTGATAACCAGTAATTGATTCTCACAATTAATTCATGAATATCAATAATGACTAAGTTTTACCAAGCAGCAGGCCCGAGTATACCGATACGTGGAACGAGAACAGAGCTGGAAAGTGAATACGTACCAATGACCAATTGAAGCCCATGGTCTCAAGGGACCCATGCCAAACTCCATAAAAGATTTCATGAGTGGTGAAAAGGATCCCCACTGTTCCTTCATCACTGGATGCCAGGCCGTGTCCTCCGTCAACCTGAGAATCCAGATTTCGAGGAAAGTCAACAAAACGATTTGACAAAGCATTTGACAAAACTTTCTGTATCTATAACTTCACCTCTAAACAAAAAGAAAAAAGACACTGCAATTGGAAATTAGAGTGAGATATAAAGAACTTACATGTTGGTCTTGGCATGATGCCTGTCATGCTTGAATCTCCATGGCTCGTATGGATAAATAAGAGGGAGGAAGGCAATAGTCCCGACGATGTCTTCCAGCAGTTTATTCTTGGAAAAAGACTTGTGTGCACAGTCGTGACCTATCACGAAAAACTGAAACCACGTACAACTCAGAATTTCGCTCGAATCGAGCCAAAGAGGCAATAAATATATATTCTCTGACAATTCTATCATGCATCGTTTGAATCATATTGAGCAGATACTTGATACAAATATGCCAGATAGAATTTTCATCTACTCAATAGAGGCATTTCAAAATCAGGAGAATTGACATTCGGAGAGAACGTACTCCAGTGATAGCGGTTCCAGTCCAGGCCCAAGCCAACGGAAGCAGATACCAAGGTGCCTTGGCGATCATAAAGAGACCAAGAGAGTAGGAAGCCACAGAGATGCAAATAGTCTTGAATGCTTTCAAGTCATTGATCTCGAAGACCTGAATCACAGGAAAGCGAACTCATCAGAAACATTACATTATCTTAAAACCAACTCATACAAACAGAGAAGTAACAAGGATCACCAAACAATTCGAGCAATTCATGATCAGAATAACAGTATGTGAAAGTTGAAGCACCAGATTCTCTTTCAAAGTTCACACTAACCTCTGGTGGGAAGCTATCGATCACTTTCTTCAGCGTCACTCCCGCAGACACCGGCTCTCCAATCTGTGTGAACCCGTACTCCTCAGCCAGTCGCTGCCTTTCGCCAGCATCTTCCAGTGGGTCTGACGGAGGCGCAACAGGAGCTGCCACTGCTGATATTGGGCGTCTAGCCCCACTCCGTGATAAACCCGTCCTCCTCACTCCCGAGATTTCCAACTGTTGTAACACAAAGAGATTACACATATAAGAAGTCATCAGGGACACTAACTTCCTTTCCAAAGAACATCATCGACTATATGGTCCTACCTCTAAGACCGTGATTGAGTGCAACAATGTCCCAGGAAACAGGGAACGCACCCAGTAACAATGTATGAAAAACCTGAACCCCAACAAACGCCAATCATAACATACACTTTGGGTAATCAAAACTTGATAATCAGCTACCATATGTAAAAGGAGAACAGATGGCCGAGAAACACGATGTATTACCTTTCCAACACCGAGTCCTTTCAAAGACAAGCTGGCAGATGGAAAGCTCAGAACAGCGGATTGACTGGAACCCGTACATTTCGGCTGGCCAACCTGAGCATCCACAAACGCGACCCAGTGTCAGACCCGGAACAAGTTTACATAAATTCACTATACATACTCTCTCATTTCGGGACAAATGTACACCTCTAGTATAAAATAGCAATAGAATAGCAATCCCCCCCATAGAATAGCAATCCATACGTCAAAAAGGATGATTTAACAATCACTGGACTTCCCCTGAGCAATACTCTCCCCCACATTACCAAACGCCTTCCGGTAACCCAAAATGCAAAACAACAAAGAACCTCTCAGCGCATTCTTTGATTCGTAAAAACCATCTTCCTCCATAAATTATTGAAAAGTACTTCAATTGATAGCATCATTTGCGAAATGTATGATCCCATTCGAGAAATGTAGGTTCCTACCTTGTGTGGAGCCACCACCGAGGCGCTAGGCCGGAGGCTCAAGCCACAAGCAGCAGCTGCCATGGCTGCCTGTCCTCACGCACAGCCAACCTGCACCGTAAATGAAAATCAATCCCGAAACTCCGTAAGTCCACACCGTAACATCAATTGCATCCCACAGTACACAACCAAAACCTCATTCCCGAAGAATGCACCGCATTTGGGATATAAACCCTTGAGATCAACACCGCTCTTGTTGCTTGTTGCCAATTCGACAAACCCTTCCAAACTCTTTCTGATTTTTTCAAGATTTTTTCAGGATTTTTTCACAAGAACACGATACTATTGAAACCTGGTGGAGAAGAAGAAAAAAGAAAGGTGAGGAATGCGCTTACCTGACGTTGGGAGCGCTCCGGTGACGGTCGATCAGTCAGAACGGGTGTGCAGGTTGAAGAGGCTCTGCGACGGCGAGGGAGGGAGATAAGAAGCTCTGGCTGTCACACATCCACGAGGTCAAACTTGTTTCATCCATTCACATTTCATCCATCCTCCGTTCATCCGTTTGCGTTCGTTGTGAGCCGGGTATTTTGTTATGGTGGAAATTGTTTCTGGGATCGGATTGGTTGGCGGACATGGGGCCCTACGTCAGTTGTGACTCCCAGCATGACATTGTTTACCAATGAGGCAAGAGTCCCTTTTGCATCTTTGAAAAGGGGATCCTCTCGGCCTCTCAGCCAACCCCAATCCTTGAATTAATTGAGAAGTTCCTTCCAAGCATCTACCAAGGTGTAATATCTTCCCCACGTGAGGAAGACCATTGCAGTAAATTGATGATTTTGGATGAAAAATTGTAATGCTTGATTTTGTCCAGAGAAGCATTAGAAGGGATTCAGGGCTTTTGGAGGGCTGCAAGTTCCCTAGCGTTCCCAGACTGCGAGAACGCGTTGCAGCAGCTGGCTGATGTGGTAGAACGACTGCCACGTCATTTTTGAAAGAAAAAAAAATTTAATTGCTCAAAATGATATTTGAAAAATAAAAATAAAAATAATAATAATAATAATAATAATAATAATAATAATAATAAATATTTTTTGACAGCCGTACCATTGTTCACAGAATCAGGCCAGATCGGGGAATGACCCTAAAACGGCCCTCCAGAGATCTCGAAAAACATCTAATGCATAGAGGGGCTCTCTGAATCGTAATTACATGAAAGAACCCAACCTAGAAACAAACATGCAATGATTTTGTTTTGGTTGAAGAAGTAGCAATTTTTTGAGCAATTGAACATAATTCCTATTATTACCTTATCTAAGTTTATGTTAAGTGTTGTTGAAAGTTAAAATGGGGGTCTAGATGCTCTTAGAATACATTTTTGGATACCATTTGAATATATCATAAATTTTTAAATACTATAAATAGGTGTGTTTAGAATCAACCCTTGGTTGGCCAACTCTCATAAATAGAGGTTGTAAATTTTTTGAGGCAAAAATTTGTAGGAAATGTCTTTTTAAAATGCATAATACTTAGATGCAATTATCTTAAGTCAAAGGCACCCATTTCCAACCCTGTATCCTAAACCAATGTTGAAAATATATCGATTTAGGCAATCCATTGCTTGCAAACATAGATGCAAACAATGGTTTAGGCCAGTACACTATAAATTTGAACTTCACAAATTCATGGCATATTTAGACATGTTCAAAAAAAATTCATGATTTTCAATTGCCATTGTTAAAAATAATCCCGTGTTGATTCCACCTCAAAGTATGTGAAATTGCTTAAAGTGATGATTGCAGATTCTACCTGCTGTCACTTTTAAAGGTTAACTAGTGTACCTTGTGCAGTTGCCACAACCAAAATAAAAATAAAAGTAATTTTTTAATTTTTTCAATTTAAAACAACTTCGAAATTCAATAACTTTCACACCGTAAATCGGAATGGCACAAAACCAAGTCCGTGCATCCCTCCTCACCAAGAGCTTTCCGACAGTACCAAGCACACGACCAGGGACCCACGGTCTACGAGACCTCAACGTAACAAACAAAACAAAACAAACAGCCTAACTTAAAGTAATGAATGGATGTTGTTGTTACATGCCGTGTCCGGCATCCTGGACGGCATCCTGGCAATTGCCCCAGAAACCTAACACGACATGGATGAAGGGCCACTTGCAGGGGGCGGTTAGAAAGCAGTGCCCCTGACGCATCTCCACGGGATCTCCAAAAGCCGATTGCCACGGAGCCCCACCAAATCTGGCTACCAACCTACCGGAGCCCTGGTTGGCTGCCACGGCTTCTCTTCCACTCCCCGCAGTGGTCCGTCCCACTTGTGTTCGCCATTACGTTCCCCAAGTTCCCAACTCGTGGTTCCACATCAGTGGCCTGTTCACTCACTCTTGGAGAGTTGGAGGAAATCAGAGGTAGAGTACTTTATCATTGTTTGGTGTTGAAAATTCAACAAGTAGCTAGATGAGAAGGAGAAAGTTAACCGGCATGAACGAATCTTGTGGTGAGAATGGCTCAACAATCTAAGGTAGAAGCACCAGTAACCGATCATTTAAGGAATTTTGGAGCAGATTGTACGCAGTAGGAGGTGTTGGAAATTTTTTCCCATGTAGGAAGATAAGAAATATGGGGATAGCAAAAATTTTAGAATTTTATTCCCAATATTGAAATTATTGTGAATTTTGGGAGCCAAAAAGTACTCTTGACCAGTAGCCAATGTCTAGAGTCTTCCAATTCTAATCATAGCATAACTACTTTCTTGCTCACTACTATGGGGGCATGTATCATGACCTTATTAGCCCCTACCTTGAAAGGAACAAAAAAAAAACCATTCCGATGCCTTGACTGGAAATAGTGCACTCTACAAGTTGGGTACTGGGTGTGATCTGTTACTGGTGCTTCTACCTTAAGTGTGGTGGACCTAGACAGCGAATTCCATCCTTGATGCCTTTCAAATTTGGAATCAAAGGCCCCAAATTAGCTAGGAGAGGTGAAGAACATAGTAAGAGAGGTGAAGAATGTAGGACACTAAGCAACTACAAAATAGAGGTGAATTTTTACATTTATCCTTGGTTGAGGGGAAGATAGATATAGGATGCAAACTTCAAAATAATGACCACTTTTAATTAACGTCCTGCAAATAGATAGACCCTATAAAGAACCAACATGTTTCTTTTCATGAAAAATTCTTAGGTCCCTATATGACAACTAAGTCATAACAAAGTCATTTGACTTTCCAACTAATAATTGAGTGGACTATGGTGGTAAGCCCCCCCCCCGCCAATGTCCGGGTTTGAATTCATTACCACCTCATTTGTGTGCCAAGGCTATGTGTGAATAGAAGCTAGACTATTAAAGTTTTTGTCTCTGGAGCACTAACTTGCTAGTATGCAAACTTTCTCAAAGCAACTTTTGTCAATGGAGAACTTCTTCCCTTTTGATCTAGAACCAACAAAGAAGTCATGAACAAAGTTTTTATTGACTCTCAATGGAGTTGAAGGAGGCTTTGCATTAGCAAAAGCTACATTTGCAATGGTTGTGAGGAAGTTTGAGTAGGACCTTACTTGAAAAGTCAATTAGTGCTATATAGACGAAGCCTCCCTATATTGTAGCTCTTTATTGTCCCTTGATTGAAGGGGAAGACAGTTTGCATTGAAAAAAGCTACATGTGACTATGTGAGGAAGTTTAAATATACCAGAGTTTTTCAATGTCTAATTTGACAAATTTTGGTAACGTCAAATATAGCAACCTATATTTTTATGTCAACAATGACGCCTAATGTAACATCAAGATGTTACATTAGGCGTCATTGTTGACATAAAAATATAGGTTACTATATTTGACGTCACCTAAAATTTGTCAATTGTTATATTAAACGTCACCAAAACATAGTTTTCTTATAGTGATAGGACCTTACTCAAAAAGTGAACCAATTTTACAATGCTACAATGACAAAGTCGTAGCATTCTTAAACCAAAGTTGTTTGTTTTGTATTGTAAGTGCAAAAAGAAAATTTCTCAAGAGTGTTGCATCCATTTTAGATAGGAGGAGGGTGTAGAGGCACACCATCACTATAGAACCAAGGCAACATCAGCACTGAATGTTATGCAGATTTGTAAACAACAGACTACTACTAATTTTTAGGATAGGAAAATAAATAATTAAATAAATTTGGCAAAAATTTGTTGTTTATAGATCTGGTGACTTCCATTCTTTAGTACAAAATTTATTGTGGTATGATTACTATTCATCAATCTTGCCATATGTCCCATAGCTAGTGTTGGATGTAGAACATTCTATATCATTTTGTTAGAAAGATGAAATAATACGGAATATTTCACATCACTCTAGTGGAAAAAGGCAATCCAAATGAAGGCTACTGAATGTTATGCACTCTCATACTAGTATACAATAGTGCAAAATCATTAATAATGTGACATAATCATTTAAAATAACTATTAATGCTATTTGCACTAAAAATGGTACTTTTGCAAAGGTTTTTAGTGAAACACATACAGTTATAGAACTTTAGAGGATAAAGATGAACATCAAGTTTTCTTTAGAAGACATTAGAAAGTGTGCGCAGTGCAAGACCAAGAGCTAGAGTTTGGAAAAAATACAGGACCAAACTCATTGGAGCACCAAAGCTCAAGTCTGATGGAGTTTGGTGCCATATTTCTTCTATACTATTTTTAATTAAAACTTCCTCTGACACCCTACTACAAACACATGACAAACTTCACGCTTAGCTTATGTATTGTCTATTAATATAGAAATCCTCGATGTATTAGATTTGTGCAATGATGTATGTTATAATGTTTACAACAAAAATTGAATGTAATTTGATAAATATAGCCAATTTGAGGTTTCCTTTCAAAAAATAAGTAGCATTTACAATTAATATGAAAAAAATTCAAATAATTTATAATAAAAAGTATTCACCTTTATAACCTTCAAGTCATAATACCACTTGTAATACCACTACCAAGCAAAGTGTAATTGTATATAATGCACTTATAAAATTTGAATACTTTAATATGTAAAAAAATATACTTTCTTACAAGTTTTGATTCCCTCATATTTTAGGAGGAAAACAAAATTATTGTGAGCTTTTAAAGTATTAAGAGTAAAAACAATTAAATTAGTCATAGTAAATATTTTTAAAATATGAGAATTTTACCAAATAATGCAAAATATTAGTGTTGCTAAAAATCTTTGTCTTTCATTTTATATTTTTTGACAAATTTAATTATAAAATTGTAAAATTAACTTATTTATGCACGTAATTATGCCAAAAAACTTTGACTAGAAAACCTCACCAATTTCAAGATTGCAATTTCTTAAACTTTAATACAAATATATTTTTGGCACTTTCCTAAGGCAAAGTTTCCACTTTCAAAAAAAATTATATAAAGAACAATTTCTTGCACAACTTGTGCAAAAAAATCCTTATATGTAGAAACGAATAAAAAATGTGAAAATTCTTTTTACAAGCACAAGTGTTTGATAATAGTTTCATTTTGATTTCAAAACACTTAAAACATTAGGATTTGAACCACACTCTAAATTTTATGATCAACATTTAATTTATCGGGATTTCACTCAACTTATCATACCTTTCCCCTTGTTAGAAACAAAAATTTTCAAAATTAAAATATTTGTACCTATTTCCAACCTCATATGTTGTTGCTCTTAGAAAACTGGCAAAATGCAATTTTTTTTTTAGTTATTTGTCTTTTCTTTTCATACAGAAGTTCTATCATGATATTTAAACCATTAGAGCATTGATATATTGAAGTATGTTTGCAAATAATTTAACAAATAAATTCTTTAAAGACTTAGACATTACGATGGAAAAATCATAAGCTTTGACCACTTAACACACGGATTGGTTTCCATGTCTCTTTGGCTCAAAGGAAATATTTTTAAATATATTATTTTCCAAAAATTTAAAAAGTTGAGGTTAATCCATCCATGTCTATAAGGGCAAATTGTGTCTCTTTCAAAGTTTTGATCTTAAGTATGGGGAAAATAGAAATTTTTCATTACTCTTTTAAATATGTTATAGAGAGTGGGATGTCTACAAACTTTAGCACTTTTTGATTTTCAATAATTTCAAATGTTTATTATTGCAAAATTAAATTACAAGAATAATATGGTGCACAAAAGGGGTGGACAAGATTTTAGGAAAAGTTCATATGATTCTTTGGGTGGAATGAGTGGAAGGAACCCTTTTTATCATAAATCTTGAAGTAGATACAAAATTGTATTTTGATTGGATGAAGGAGTGCCTCAGTAGCTCTTTCTCCATAGTGTTGAAGTTAGTGCATCCAATTTGCAAGATCTAATTTATAAAGGAAGTAGGATAATCCCCCAGATTTGTAAAGATGTTGCCAAAGATGTGACGTTAAGAAAATTTACCATTGGATTTTAAGAAATGTTGTGCACATATTTCTGAAATAGAATCTTATTGGTTTGATTTTGGCTCTTTTACAACTTACTTCATATTCAAAGATATATAGTATTATAAGAGATCTTTTTTATTTCCTAACACCTAAAATCCCAAGGCCTTATTTCCATCAAAAACCACTCAAAACTACTATGATTTCTATTGCAAAGTGCAAAAAACTTTGTATTTATCTTTTTTTATTTATTATTTTTTTGCATATCTAACTATAAGATCTTGCACTAGACTAGTATATAAATGTGCTAAATTTTTTTCAGAAACTTTGACCAAATACATTGCAAGATATTTGCATTTAAAGAGAAGAATTTTTATTTTGCACCTTGCTCAACTAGGTTTTTTGGCTTTGAATCATCTTAATTTAATTTTTTTTAAATTTGAAAAATTGAGTTGACAATCTAGAAAATTTAAAATAAAATAAAATAAATGAATTTTCACTCATAAAAAAAATTGCTAAGTAGAAGTAGGTTCAAGATTGAAGGAAAATCAAAATCATTAATAGCTCTAAGATGGAATTGGAATACACTAATCACAATGGTGGGATTTTTCTAGCAATAAATCTTAACTTAATAGTCTTTTTTTTAAATTGTCAAAATTGAGTTCAGAATGTCCATAATTTTCACATAACAAACCCAAATGGAATGAAGAAACGCTTCCTACAATCTATGAGAAACAAATATTTTAAAATTCTTTTTGGGAGGGGGGATTCTGCCTGCCGTACTTAGAAATGAACTTTCTATGCCATAACTTTTGCTCCCGGGCACCAATTGAAATAAAAAATTTATTCCCCAAAAGTTAATGTGTTTTTAAGGGCCCTACAGGAAACGCTGACGCTCCCAATGAGGGGAACGCCGCGCCGCGCTGGGAACGGGGAGAGCAGGGAACGCTGGGGACGCAGTTTGTTGAAACCGAAGTTTTCCTCGTGGATTTGGCTATGTCGATTGAGTTGCAGATGAAGCTTTGATTTGCTCTCCATTCACGCTCGTCGCTAGGTTTCGAAGCGGTTCTGGTTTTGTGTGTCGCAGCATGTCGCAGGGGAACGCTTACCCGTGCAACGCTCTCAATGTAGGGAGTTGAGCATTTTTCGATCATTTTTTGAAGTTTGCACTGTAAGCTTGGTGTTGAAGTGGCCATGGCGATGGCAGTCGACTTCCTCGTCGTTGCTCCCTCAAGTGTAGGTGTTGGATTCTTGCTGGGGTTTTTTTCGTCTTTGTAAAGGAGGGGTTTGGGAGGGTTTAGGGTTTAGGAGGTTTGTAAAATTTTGATTTGGGTGGTGGCGAATGCAGGCGTCAAGTCCGTTTAGCGTTTGTTCGTCCTTGTTTAGAAAGTTGAATTCGAACAATGTTGTCGATGAAGGAGAAAATGGCAAGCGATTCTGTACACTGACATTGTTGCTGCTCGAGTTGGACGACCTCCTGCCGGAATACCAAAATCTCAGGTACGTTCTGCTTCAGATTTATTTTCTCTACTTTGAGTGTTTCGTAGGGTTGATTCACTCGGAAACGAATGAGGGTTTGTAGAAATTGGACATTTCTGTTTTCTCACCATTTCGACTTCCATTATGACAATTTTTGGAGACTGCAGTATGTGCGTCCTTTTTAGAGCGCTGTTGCAACTCCCCTTGCAAGTTAGATTGGTGCAAAAAACTTCTGCACACAATCCGAAGAAGTTATTGAGAACTTCTGTAAAATTTAACATTTTAATTCTGTTAACTGAAAGTCGGGAACCTCGGCGCTGTTGGGGAACTTCAAGGGAACTTCGAGGGAACTTCGGGGAACGAAAACTCGTTGCCGAGAACATGAGCTCTAGAACGGGAACTCGTCTTGTCGCAAGTTGTTCACTGAGTTGATCAGAATGCGCATCAATTCAGTTGTCGTAGCTGGACTATGAAATTAGAGGTACTATTTGTATGTGTTTGAATTCTTGGTTGGAATGAAAGAGAGACGGAACAACAAAGAAATTGGAAAAGAATGGAAATTTCTGCTTGAATTGTGTGTAGCAGTTGCGTTTTGGTACAATTTGGTTTGTGGAACTGAAAGTGTCTAATTTCAGAGCGATGGTGAGTTTGGTTGTAAGGCACGGACATTTTTCTTTGCTTGGACAATGCGTTCCATGGGAAAGAGCCAAAGTTGCCCTAATTTGCACTCTAGAATTTGCTGGAAGAACTTGTTCAGTTAGCATGCATCTTCATCAAGCAGAAGGACAACGCAGAAGTTCTCAATAACGTTAAAATTTTAGAAGTGCTGAAATGGCTCACCTGTCTTCATTTGGGTGCATACTCTTTGTTATTAGGGGAAGGTGGAGAACTGTCTAGTATGGAGAAATTGATGTGTTTGTGAATTGCATGTGATTCCAGGCAGTTATTATGTTCCACCTGCAAAGATATGCTGCGACAATGTCAGTCTTGGAGCCTCTTTATTTGGATCATAAGCCTAATCATATGATTATTATGGTTGGGTCACTTTTGTGGGTATCGATATATGTTTAGCAGCTGTGGTGGCTATCGGGTTTGTAGATCATATAGAATGGCAGAGTTGCAAGTTACGTACAAAGACAGCCTGTTGGCGCTTCTATTGTTTCTGTACCCAAAGATTGTAAAACTATCTTCGGTATTATTCTTGTCTCATTCGGAATGTGGTGTACATTTTAACAAATTCATTAGTAAAGACCATTTTTGGAGTCTATGAATAATGCTGACAAATTTTGGGGTTCTATTTCAAATGAAATCTGAAATTCCAGTTTACCACTTGGATCCAGCTTCTAACATACAATCACCACTATGACTTGTAACACGTTGACGGTGAGCACCAAAACTCATCAATTGAAAGGACTCCATCTTAAAATGTAATTTTAGCACTTCCAAAGCATTCAACAATTCCACTAATAAATTTAACCCTGGAACATTGGGTAGTGGAAATCATCCTTTTGGATACTGTGTGAATCATTTGCTTAAAAAATACCAAGAATACTCATTGGAGGTCAAACTAGTGTGCAAGTTCAGGTAGATAAAAAAAAATTACTTTTTTCAAAAACAAACAATTGAAAGTGATTTTCTATATTTATATATTCGTGGAAAGCTTTGAAACATTCCATTTCAATCAATGAGTCAAAAGTTATGAGGAGTTTTTTGTTTGTGGGCAATTATGAATTCTCTATTCTATAATAAACTTTGAAGTTCTTTATCTTACTCAATTTTTGATATATTTTGGAATGAAATCATAGAATGTAGATTGTTTATTACAACATTGCAACTATTGGGATTGACATTTTTTAATTCCATAACTAAATTTGTAACAATTTAGTATTTTGAATCACTCTCTACTTCTTTCTACTTACTATTTTTTTCTTATATGTTGTACAATTCCAAATGATGTGAAATTTTTCAAGCATGTAGCCAACTTGTCTAGGAAAAACAATCCAAAGGAGCACCACCATTTTGGACATTTTTTCATAGAAAAGTGAGCTTGTGAATTGCAGCTGTCCTATTTTTCGCAAGGCCAAAAAAATGATTTCAGTGAATTCGAATGCTTATATCTTGCAATCCACGCGGCGGAAGTTTTTGAAATTTTTACCACGTGTTCTGAAGTTAGCATATTACAAAATCCTACGCTTACATGTGTCAAAAATAGTTTTTTTTCAAAAATTTGGTACTTGTACTAAAAATTAATTAATCATTATAATAGATCTAACTTTTTTCAATATATGTTTTTGTACGTGATTCTCGAGGGCCCACACGTCTTGTTCCATCTTTACAAAAAGTTTCAAAAAATCATGATCCATACCTTAAGACAGGATGTTTGTTTGTTTTGATTTGTTTTGTTTGTCATGTCGAGATCTCTCGGACCGTGCGTCCCCCGGCGGTGTGCTTGGTACCGTCGGAAAGCCCTCGGCGAGGAGGGGTGCACGGGCTTGGTTTTGTGGCGTTGGGAGTCACGGTGGGAAAGTTATTGAATTTTGAGTTATTTTGGGATCTTAAAATTACTAAATTATGTATCTTTTGAACCATGTATCAATTTGCCATGTTCTTGGTACCATTGGAAAGCCTCCAATGAGGAGGGGTGCACGGGCTTTGATTCATGGTATTTGGAGCTACTATGGGAAAGTTATGGAGTTTTGAGTTATTTTTGGTTTTAAGAATGACTTAATTACTTTTGTTTTGGTTGTGGCAACGACACAGGGCTACACTAGTCCATACCTTAAGACAGGTTGTTTGTTTGTTTTGTTTGTTTGTTTGTTTTGTTTGTCACATTGAGATCTCCGGGACCGTGCGTCCTCCGGGGGCGTGCTTGGTACCATCGGAAAGCTCTTGGCGGGGAGGGGTGCACGGGCTTGGTCCCGTGGTGTTTGGAGTTACGGTGCGGAAGTTATCGATTTTTGAGTTATTTTTTGTTCTTAAAAATAACTAAATTATGTATCTTTTGAACCGTGTGTCAAATTATCACGTTTTTGGTACCGTTGGAAAGCCCTCGACAAGGAGGGGTGCACGGGCTTTGTTTTGTGGCATTTGGACCTACGATGGGAAAGTTATGGGTTTTTGAGTTATTTTTTATTTTTTAAATGACTTTTACTTTTGTTTTGGGTGTGACAACGGCACAGGGCTACACTAGTCCATACCTTAAGACAGGTTGTTTGTTTATTTGTTTTGTTTGTTTGTTTTGTTTGTCACGTTGAGATCTCCCGGATCGTGCGTCCCCCCGGGGCGAGCTTGGTACCGTCGGAAAGCCCTCAGCGAGGAGGGATGCACGGGCTTGGTTTCGTGGCGTTTGGAGTTACGGTGCAGAAGTAATTGAATTTCGAAGTATTTATGGATCAAAAATTAGGAAATTACTTTTACTTTGATTTCAGTCGCGTTCTTGGTATCGTCGAAAAGCCCTCGGCGAGGAGGGGTGTACGGGCTTGGTTTGGTGGAATTTAGACTGGCGATGGGAAAGTTATGTATTTTTGAGTTATTTTTGGATTTTAAATTCTACTAAATTATGCTAAATTATATATCTTTTGAACCGAGTGTCAATTTGTCACATTCTTGGTACCATTGGAGAGCCCTCGGCGAGGAGGGGTGCACATGCTTGGTTTCATGGCGTTTGGACCCGCGGTGGGAAAGTCATTGAATTTTGAGTTATTTTTGGATCTTAAAAAATACTAAATTATGTATCTTTTGAACGGTGTGTCAATTTGTCACAATCTTGGTACCGTTGGAAAGCCCTCAACAAGGAGGGGTGCACGGGCTTTGTTTTGTGGTGTTTGGACCTACAATGTGAAAGTTTTGGATTTTTGAGTTATTTTTTATTTTTTAAAAGACTTTTATTCTTGTTTTGGCTGTGGCAATGGCACAGGGCTACACTAGTGAATATTGAGATTGTAGGAGCCAGCTCAAAATCCATTTTGTTCTCCAAGGGGACAATGGGACTTTAGGGGTTATAATTTGAAAAGGATGCATTTGTTCTTGATTCTATTCTAATTTTTTGTTTTGGAAAAAAAAGATTCATCATTTAAAACAAATCTTCATTGTAAAAAAACTTGTCATTTTTTGAATTTAAAATAAAAAGATTATAATTAATAAATAATCTATGATCTACAAATTCAATTGTTAATATTTTATATAATTAATTCTATGAATATTTGATGGATTAATCTTTACTTTCATATTGTTATAATCGTGAAATTCAAACATATTTGTATATGTCCCAAAACGGAAGTAGGTTGAGCCATTTCCAGCCAATGTTTTCAAGGGACTTGAGGGACTAAGACAACATTTTTTTAATCCCGAAATATTTAATAGACAAGTATTAAATCCCATACTATTTAGTTTGTGATAACATAATACATATTACAAATGAATGTGTTATAAATCATGGGGTTGTGATATATTTTGACAACGATGTACACATTGTTACAAATCATGAATTACAAGTATATGATTCTATCTATATAAATTGCACTATACAACAATGAGGGTTGTTAGCACTTGAGTCTTGAATCTTGAGTTCATGATCCCAGTAGCCTAAGCACCTACAGTGTAGGCACTTTCAATGATTATAGGGTACCAACTTAATCTACAATAGGTTAGCATTTGTAGGCTCAAACACCAACGTTGTTGTTAGCCAAACTACCCCCAATAGACCCTTCCTTTATGCGGGTCTAGGGTGTTTTTTTCAGGCAATTAAATGTCCAATTTCCTCAAAAAAAAATGGACAACTTCAAACCTGTATAGAAAAAAGGGGATAAATGTGTTAAAAAATGCCAGACTGTAATGATGGTTGTGCACACTATTGCCATAATGCTCCCTAAATCTCATTTCATTCATCGTGCAGAGCCAACATATACAATAAATTGCATACAAAAAATACATATTCAAAATTGTATACTCAAAATTCGCATCTTTCAATTCAAACCCCCAGAATAAAGAAGCCATGAAACTTATAACCTTCTTGAAAGAAAGGCCACATAACCATTTGTCTGAAAACCAAAAAAACCCACCCTGTGCGGGTCTACTCAACTACGAGAAGACACATCTAGTAATCAGGGCTTTTTTTTTTGGCTTTTTGGTGCTAGATTGCACTAGAAAAAAAATCTGGCTAAAAAAGGTTATAAACAATGCCAAAAAAATTGGATGAAATCGCCAGACAACTTTGAAATTAAAAAATATATTAGATGAAATCGCCTAATTGTGGATGAAAACCATACTATACATCCAATAAGTGGATGAATGCTGCAATTTGGAGCACCACTATAACATTTTATATCGCCACTATGGCACTTCTTCAAAAATGAAAAAAAAAAGCCCTGCTAGTAATTTAGCATCTCGTTTGCACGAGCCGACTCTGTACCTCAAACCAACTCTTTGATTCATGTGGGTCTACCATTTGGACCAACTTTCCGTGCTTATTCCACTGACCCTACTAAGTTAATGCATACCAATTCCCCCTGGATTCATCTCGGTTTCTGAAATCTGAATCCAGAATCCAAATTGACTGAGTAGTGTGTAGTACCGCAGTGCAGACTGAGAACTCCCTGGGGATCCCCAACTGGACTGCTTCCAATTGAAAGGATCCGTCGTCGTCCGTCATGACAAAGCCTGCCGCTGATCGAGTTGATTTCCTGACACTGTCTGGCTGCTTCCAACATGACAAATGAAGCTGCTGCAATTCAAAATATGGCAAATGAGTGAATGATCATGCCATGCTCTGATAATCACGATCAATTTGAAAAACAAAAAAAGAGCGTAACATTCAGTACCGTTCATGTCCACTGTCTTTCCTTCATGCACCTTGCTCATCACATTGAGCCTCCACCTGTCCACTTACTGTAGGTATTGATATTCCACACCATCTACTGTAGACTGAACAATGCAGTGACAATGCATGCTAAGCTACAGTACTGCATGTTGTGAGACCCTGAAGGCTTTGGAGGACTTAAAAAACCCTCCGTTGTGCCTATAAACTCAATGGCCTTTATTGGGCCACCAAGTATTGGTTGCATGGTGGATGTTCTAGCAGAGTTTTTGGAAAGCTTGAAAACATCAATAGCACAAGTGAAATGAGCATATTGGGATTTATGAATATTTGCGGAAAGCGCCGATGCAAAATTGACCAATTTGTAGAAAAAAATTATATTTGTATGTGTATGTGTATGTATGTATGTGTGTGTATTATTTAGCCTACTATATGGCCTTATGTTGGAATTATAGAAAACTAAAGCACAATATTGTACTAAATTGTATACACTTGGTATTTTGAAAATTCTATAGTACAAATGAATGCAATTGTTTAATATACTCGTTGTACCCATGTTCGAAGGTTGGTCTCTGTTCTTTTAGATGGTCACCTCAAAAGAAATGATTGGCATACTTCAAGAATATATGATACCTCACACTTAACAAAAGTTGCTATTTGCACACGTGATCACCACACGTGTTAAATAAAATGTTATATTATTCAAACATAGACATATTTAAGCTTCTTACTTAATAATGAAGTCACTCCTAAGGTGGCAAAGGTTAGATGGCCACAACAAAGGTGTTTACCTTTGTTTCCTTGGTAACCTCTCAAAGACATTCATCATCCTCCCATTGAATGCTAGCCCACTTAGAAGTGATGTTTCTAATGTTTTAGGAACTTAAATAACCATGCTTAGTGGTCAAGATCGGCAAAAAATATTTTGAAGAATAAATACTAAATTTTTGAAAATTTATTTTGTCAAAAAAATATTGTAAGGAAAAATGCAAATCTTGTAGAATATTTTAATTTTAATCCCTAAATATTTTTATATTTATATTTTGGATGATGAATACAAGGCTTTGGGTCAATGCTTTGTCCAAAAAAATCCCATATTCATCAAAAGTAATACTTGGATATTTGCAAAATAACCTTTTTTATAACTACTTTGATGAATATGACCAGGCACTTATTTTTGCTATATAGATTGTTCTTTGTCCGCTCCGTAGGAGACAAACAATCATTAGTTACGGCATGGTTCCTGATGCAGTTGTGGTGCATTATGATTGGCTACAAGATTCTTAGTATTGCAACCTGGAAAATTATGGGAACCTTCCAAACTCTATTTCTATACACGGGAAAATTCCTCCCTTGAAGAAACCTGCCCTGCAAATATGCGCAATTGATTAAGTGGTTGAAAATGGGACGGCTCCCTTAGCTAGTTCAATTAGAGCTCTTTTCCTAATCCAGTGAAAGGGTTCCACCACCAAATACATAATATCTTTAATTAATTATGGAGGATCCCTTTGCCTTCCCTAATATGCAAGATGCCACAACCGTAAGTCTTCAAATTAACTCTTACATTTCCTTCCAACAGGTCTTTTAGACAATATAATGCATTGTCTAACAATGTTTTGGCTTGCCTATGTAGGTCCCTTCAAATATTAGTCATCACACCGAGGACAATTTCCCTTCTAAAATGTTGTCTTCCCTCTCTAATCTAGCAAGAAATACCTCTCTTTGCGGGATCCAAGGGGTTGTTGTCAATTCTATAGTATTGTGATTATAAGAGGAGTCACACTAACCTTTGACTTTGTGATCAAGTTCATTGCAAGGTTGATTATTCTTTAAGCTGGAGATAAAAAATTTAGTGAGTTCAATTACACTGAATAGGGGTTTTAAGGAGACCCATACTAATTAACCCCTAAATGATGGACCCATGACCATTGATTTTAAACCTCACTGCCAATGACTCAATTTGCTGCCATTTTGCAACTAGATATGTATGAAAAAATTTATATTTATTTTTCAGAGATGAAATTACGTACCCTCTATACTTCACAAAAAATTTATATTTTTTTTTTGTAGAAAATTGATTTTTTTGAGAAATTTTGAAGAAAAAGTGAAGGAAAATCATATTAAATAGAAAATTATTTCAAAAAATCTGAAAATTTCACCATGTGTGTATATTACAATGAAAAACATCATGGTGTAAACTCAATTTCCGTATCATTCTATAATTAGAAAATAATAGACATTGAAAACACACCCAAAGTTCAAATTGCAATAAAATATTCAATATTAGGAATTTTTTCAAAATTCAAATTGGACTAGAAACTAGAGTAGATGACCTTCATTTTGTTAGTTGGGCTCAAACTCAAAAAATATCATTTTTGTGGAGAAATTTCAGATTTAGAGCAAGGAGCAACAACTTCCTAAAACACTCTAAAATATCATATTTTGTGATCCGTTTTTTTTTAATAACTTCTCATTTATGTGAAGACAAACATTGAAAAGACTACAAACTCAATTGGATACTCTTCGTAACCCAACATCAAAGGTCAACAAGGATAAGGAAGATGAAAAAAATACTTGAGAACCCTTTCCAACTCTACAGTATTGTCATCGGAACACCACGGAATGGCATCCGCGGCGCTCCAGGGTTAATCGACATTTCACACTATATACATATCTAACTTTGTTGTACGTCGATAGTTATTGAAGTGTCCCGGGGTTGTACATCATGTTTCAAACATCTACAATTTTCCACAATAAGTCCCTTCAATTTTGGCTTCATTATGTAGGCCAATTTTTGGAGGGACAACAACAGAGAGGTCAAAATCTCATGGGTTGATCGAATTTGTGCTCAAAATAAAAACATGTAGGCACCCTACTGTGACTCCCTCTACTGTGACTCCCCCATGTAGTCACCCTACTGTGACAAATTAGTGTCACCCACACTACTAAGAAAAAATCCGTGTACTTATTTACCCCCCTTCCATGCCACTTCATCAGCCACCCATCCCCCTCGCTGCCACCGACCCGCCACCCGTCCGCCGTGCATGCAACCCCGGCCCACCCCTCGCCCGTCCTCCACCCTCCCGCTCCCACCTGGCCGCTCCCTTCCTGCCACCCGGCCGCTCCCCGCTCGCTCCCTCAAGTTCCCTCCTCCTCTCCCAACCCCTCTTGTCTCCGAAGACGTTCTGCCACTCCCCTCAATTCCCCACTCGATTGCTCCAACTTAGGTCTCGCGCTCTGCTTCCCCTCACCGAGGTCGTCGTCACAAGCTCGGGCGGCATCGCTCTTCCCGTTCTAAGCAAGTAAGCCTCGTCTTGTTTCTCCCCGACGCTCTGTTTCGAGCTCGGATCTGTGCTTGTAACGGCCTTTTCTCGAATCAAATCTTTTTTTTTTGCGCCGACTGTGTGCGATGCGAGTTGTTTGGAGAGATTTGGTGTTGGCTTTGGTTTAGGAGGTGTAAGATTTGCGACGGCGCGTTTTTGTTTAGTTGTCTTTGTGTTTTTGGAATGGTGGCGTGGTGAGAGGATAGTGGCGTGGTTTTGGTTTCGAGTTGGCATGAGTTTTTGTTTTTCTTCATTTGTTTGGGCGATTTGAATCTGTTTTAGTGAAGTGAAATCTGTACTGTAGCTGTGTTCGGTTGCGATCGGTGTTGTGGTGGTTTGCAGTAGTGGCTGCATCGTAGTGAGGAGAGTGAGAGTGTCTTTCTGTGTTGGTGGGAGGGGAGGGGCTTGCGGTGTTTCGAGTTGGTGAGTTTTTGTGTTTCTTGATAGTTCGGGGTGAGCGTGCTGGTTCCGGGAATGATTGCAAGTTGGTCGCGACTGTGCTTGGTGTTGACTTGAGGTTGGAACTTGTTGGAGCAGATTTGAGAAGGTTACGCCGCAGTCATGTCCGAACAAACTCAACAAAGCGATGTCACGAACCCCACGGTGGAGAATGTCAAGGACGCTGCGTCTCAGGCAGTATACAGAATGCCTGCTTCCGATGCGGCTCCGTCCGCAGGGTATGCCTCTCAGTATGGACCGGGCAACCGGTTCTTGACCAAGGATAAGAACGTGCACCAAATTCTTGGTGGAGGCCGAGGTGAGTTTCTTTTCTAGCTGAGGACATCAATCTTATAAAAGACCGTCTTGCGATTGCCTTGATATTCCTTCTACTTACTAATAGTGACGATATTTTTTATTTTTCACACCGCTATTGTGTCGCCTTTTGGTTTTACATACTTATATAGGGTGTGAATCATTTGTAACTGCATGCAAGTTTTTAACTCCTGTCATGCTGGGATTATCCGAAGTCAACAGTTATTCCCTTTGTTTTTCTTTGACTACCAAGGATCTCGAATTTTTCTCGAATTTCGAGGCAGAGTTTTTGAGAGACGATTTATTAAATAATTCAGGATAAGATCTGTTCGCTCATTTTCGTTTCTGTCCTGTACAGCTGCCGATTCGTTCTTGTGGAAGGACAAAAAACTATCCGCGGGAGTCCTAGCTGGATCTACTCTTATCTGGTTTCTCTTGGAGAAGTCTGGCTACACCTTCCTGACCCTTATGTCGAACATCCTCATGTTCGTGGTGGTTATCCTTTTCGTCTGGGCGAATGTTGCCGCTCTTTTGAACCGGTATGTATTCGTTTTCCTCTTTTGAAAAATACCTGGCAGTAGTACTTTGTGGCGGGATTGGTACTTGCATCTGATTTCGTGTAAGATCGAGAGGTTCTGAGTTTTGTAATGCTCTGTCTATGAATAGGGCCGGACCCCCAGTTCCTGAACTGTCTGTATCCGAGGATTTCGTCACGAGGTCAGCAAACACTTTCAGCGTGGAGCTTAACAAGGTTTTGGCCATTGCTCGGGATGTTGCACTTGGCAAGGATTTCAAGCTCTTCCTCAAGGTAAATGTCGATGCTGACTGCTTGAGTCTTGACTCACACGTACGTTTTGAATTGTGACCATGCTGTCGACTGACTTTACTTAGGACACTGGAAAAGCCTATGCCGACAGGTTCTTCCTGGGTGAACTTTTACATTTGGACGTGATCTGATGTGTTTGTTGCGTTTCTTTCCAGGTTGTTGCTTTCTTGTGGCTGGTATCTACGGTTACATCTTGGTTCAACCTACTCACCTGTATCTGGATCGGTGAGTTTATTCATTTATTCAATTTGAGTTGAAGTCTAATCGTCTTATTTATCTATATTTTGAATGATCATTCTCTCCCAAAGGAATCGTTTATTTGATTTTATTTCCCCTGAGTACGACCTAAAAAAGTCTGAGTTGTCGTGATAGGTGTGGTTTTGTTGCACGTGATTCCGTTCGTTTACGACACGTATGAGGATGTCATCGATCATCACGCCAAGCGAGCTGTTGATACCGCGAATGTCCAGTACAAGAAGTTGGATGACGGTGTTCTGCGCAGGATCCCTAGAGCTCCAGCTAAGGAGAAGAAAGCGCTCTAGATCAGGGTTGCCTCGGGGATCTTAAGAGAAGGTGTTCTGAAGTTTCAGTGGGTGAAGGGTTTTTGTATATATGGATGTATCTGTGCTGCATGTGTAAAGGCTGGACGTTTACCTTCATCATCGGACGTCTCCATCTCTTAAGCCGTTTCTGTGCTGTCTCGTAGAAGAGTTACTTCATTATCTATTAAATTAGGATTCTGTAGAGTTCTTCGCAGGATGCACTTGAATTTTGCATCTTTGGAGTTGGACATATTTTTCGCATCCTCCAATCTGCTTCTTAGCTTTTTCAGATCAGTCGTGGGTTCTGGCGCTGGAGGCATCCCTTTCCTTAGATCTGGTAGTATTGAATCCTCCTCTGTGCAGGTATTTCCTTATTCCATTTTTGTGGACAGGAGCCATTAAGGAGTCTCGCATGTTCAGAGCACTTTCGTGCTCGTTGAGCTTTCGAAGATCATCGTCTGATTCTGTCTATCGAATTTTGCTAATGTTTCGTTGTGCTGTGAGTGTTCATTCTAATCGTCTTTGGATGCACATGTGATCGGCTGCTTGACTGTCGTTCACTAATCCCAGACTTTACATAAATATCTGTATTGGTTGAGAAATAGTTCTGCCTCGGTCACTGTCTGGAAAATTCCTTGAGTACAATCCCCTACGTATTCAGAGTACCTTGAGTGCGTGATGGGTGAGCTATCACTTCTTCTGAATTCTATTTTCTTCGGTATTTGAATGGAGATAATGGTCCTGAATGTTCTGCAAATATGCTTATGCTGTTGGTTACTTCTTGTAGTAGCATTGCTTGTGAATTACTGTTCAAATCTGGAGTTGCTAAGTTGACTGAACTTATGTGCGATCAAAGAACAGGTTTTAGTTACAATTGTAAGTAATTGAGAATGGTTTTGGAGACTTTTACCGGTAGTCAATTTTGCAGCTTCTTAATACTAGTCGTCCGTAGTAAACTGATCGGAGAAACTTGTCCTGTATTCTGGCAATGTGATGTTGCTCCTGGCAGTTTCGGAGTTCTGAAACTGGACGTAAACAATTCGGCAATGAGGATCAGCAGTGAAAGCTTAAGGTACACTTTTCTTTTCATCATGGAGGGGAAGATACGTCCGGGCTGAATGGCCAACTTTTAATTTACAGCACCGACCGTTAAGTGTCTTTAGGGGAATATCATGCTTTATTCTTTAGCTTTTAGCTCTTTGAATTTTGAGACGTTGATGAGAGGGTTGTTGGACACGTTATCAGTGTTCCCTGTTTACTGTGGCCAGGGAGGATTGACCCCTATTGCCCCGTCCTAGGGTAAATGCAAAAATTGCCCCCTGTTTTGTGCCCCGTCAATTTTGTATGTCTTCACCTTTCTTAGGTAATTTGGAGCCTCTCATTGTGTATACGAATTCAAAATTTGCCAATTTTGTCATGGGTGACAAATAGAAAATTCCAATGTTTTCAAAATAAAACATGGGGCAATGAGGGGTCAATCCAATTACAATATTCACTCAATATGATCAATCAAATTATATTTGTATATATTATATTAGAAGCGCTTATATTCTAAACTTCTAGCTATGCACCAATCTATGCAACAGATATGGTTCCTACATCATTACATCCTTCTATAGTATTTGTACATGTGTATATAATATAGAATGTCGAGAAATTAGTCTATGGCAACTTAATTTCACTATTTAGTGTAGAGAAACAAAATCTTTATAAAAAAAATAATTCATAAAATTTGAAGGAATGACAAAATCTAATGTATATAGTGAAGAATATTGATAAATTAGTTTGGGACAAATTAATTTCACTATTTTGCGTAGTGATACAAATTTTATGAAAAAATAATTCACAAGATCTAGAGTAATTATGTCCAAAATCAATAAAAAATGTTTTTCATCAATCGGTCAATTGGCTGTGGTTGACAAAAAATGAAGGACTAGTACTTTAATCTGTAATTGGCTGTGGTTGACAAAAAATAAAGGACTAGTACTTTAATCTGTAAAAGACATTTTATGTCAAGGCTTGGTCAAACTTCATTGAATTTTTACATTAAAACAAGGATTTCAAAAATTTAATATTTTTTAAATGCAATAATATATGCCTTGGATTTAATCTCATTATTTTATAATTAAAAACATCAAATTGAATTTAGTATAATTTTCTTAAGAAATTTCTTTGTATAAGTTATAGTAATTATAAAATATTTGAAACATTTAGTGACAAATATCATAGTATAAGTAAGAAAATTATATAATAGAAAAAATTCAAGTATGGGCAATTTCGTTAAAATGGTGGTATTTCAAGTGCCACTTTGACAGTGTGCCATTTTCACCATCTAAGACTAATATAGATTTTAGAATGGCTGTTCTAAACCATCTAGGATAGGTATAGATTTCAAAACGGCCATTCTGAACTGTTTTTATGCCATTTAAAAAAAGTATCGCCATTTTAACGAAATTGTCCATAAGTGTGGCATATTTTGAGCTTTCAAGATGCTATCTTCTTTATGCAATGGTTCGTTCCATTTGTTCAAAAAAAAAAAAAGATGCTATCTTCAAAGAGTTACAAAAATTACAATTATAGCAATTTAAAAAAATTCGAATAGAATAAACAATAGATTATTGGAGCTACATTTCTATAGTCAAGCTTAAAAGCGTTGAAAATCAAGATCTAAGTGAAAATTTAGGTTTGACTTTCAAAATGCTTGTGGGGCTTGCGATGTTCTTTAAGGGTTAAACTAATAGGAGAAGTTATAATTAGAGGAGTCATAGTAGGCAGCCCACATTTTTACAACTTGTTGAAGAATCTTACTAAAGATGAGTGAGGCTTCCTCCAATTTGCTTTGATATTATATTTCTAATCAATTAATGAAATTTAGGCTCCAAACATGAGGAAGAATCTTTGCATTGACAAAAAATGAAGGTAGTAGCACCTTAATATTGAATGCAAGAAAATATCATCCAAATTCATCCAAATTCTTTTGGAGGAGTTGCTTGAACACATTTTTAAGTCAATTGAATTGATTATTTTCTCAGTATGGTACATTTTAATTCTTTTTATAAGAAAATGCTTGATCTAACAATCACCATATAATAAAAATATACCTAAAATTGCACAGAAAAGCAAATTCGCATGTTCTCCATTATTATTGTATATTGAATTTTTTTGTGGGATCTTGTTGGTAGTCAAAAAAGGATTCTAGATTCTCTTAGAATGCATTTTTTTGGACACAATATGAACGAGCTACAAATTTTCAAAATATTAGATTTAGGTGTTTCTAAAATTGATCATAGATTCTTATAAATAGTAAGAGTCCATTTTAGGCAAGAATTTGTAGTCAATTTTAGAAAGCAATCAAAATTAGGTGTACTATAGTTACTTGAAGTACTATTTTGGCAACTTTAAGCCCCTTGTTATAGCTCTAAATTTGAACCATAAAAATGATTGTTTTGAATTTAGGCCCAACTAATGAAATATAGTTCATGAAGTGTAGTTTCTATGCCAACTTGTAAATTTGAAAAATTCCTAGAATTGAATATTTTATTGTAATTTGAACCTATAACCATGGTCTCTTAATTTTATAAATAGATAAATACATGGCAAAACTTTTACTCTATGATATTCCAAACTATTATATATTTCTATGGAGAAATTTTCAGATTTTTTGAATTTAATTGTTATTGGATATTAACTTTCTTCACTTTGTCCTTTAAAAATTCACAAAAAAAATTAAAATTTATTCCACTTGTAGAAGACGTAAGATTCTATCTTTGAAAAAACTAATATAAAACATTTTAAGTATATATAGTTACAAACTTGGAACACATAAAATGGAAGGAGCTTGAAGTTCACTTTTGTATTCATATATTTAGGATTAAACTCCTAGGTATGTTATTCAAATTTCTATATTTTATTTAACTCCTAAAGTTCTTTAATGTTTAGAGACCCAAAACTACTTCAAAATACTAGTCTCTGAAGCAAGGCTAAATCTTCATCTATTTTTATTTTTTAAGCAAATTCAACCGTAAGATCTTTTAGTTAATCCCTAAAGGTCCAAGGGTGTTTGAGTGTAGCTCTTATTTTCTTCACTAGATCTTGTAAGAAGCATAATTCTTCATTCATGTGGAATAATTTTGATGATTGGCACCGTAGAAATGAAAGAAGATTTGTGTAGCTTTCCTATGAACAAGAAATTACCGAAATCAAACAATTTTTGAGAAAATGTCATTGTTGATAAGATTGGAGAAAAATATTCGATTAGGCGATACTTTATACATATGCTGAAATCGAAATGTTCAAAAGTGCTTCAAAAATTCTAATTTTTTTTCTACAGATATATATATATATATATATATATATATATATATATATATATATATATATCGTCATGATATCGATGTGTAAATTTTTTTCAATTCACTTGGACGTGTGGAAAAAAGATATGAGAATAAAAGGTGATGGCCCAGATCACCTTTTTCATTCACCAAAATTCACCAAAATTTGCTTTCAATCATTTCTTGATTGAATTGCATTTATGAATTTAGGAGAGAAAATCATCGAAGGTCTCTTGTTGCTCATGGATTGTTAGTGAAGTTCACATTTTGAATTTTCTACAAATATAGTTGCAAAAGCCACGTGGTGCCGTTGTGGTCCTTTAGGGTTAATTTTTTAGAGTACAAGTTTTTTAAATTTCATAATAAAAAGCTTTACCAATTGCAAGATCATGATGCTTAGGAATTCCATTACTACCTGTAAACTAAAACTTCTCATAACTTTCATTTCATTAATCAAAATGGAATGATTCAAAGCTTTCTATGTATATGAAAATCAAAAATACCAATTTCAAATTTTTATATCTTGAATAAGTGATTTCTCTACCTGGTCTCCAAAAGAAACAATATATCATACAACAATTTTTTAACCATGTAATCAAAAGTTATGAAATTTTTTGTGTCTTAACCCCTAAAGGCCCAAGGCATTTTCTGGCTCCGAAACCACTGAAAACTGCCATTTCTGCTGCGATCACTCCCTAAACCAAAAAAAACTTTTTTTTTAGAATCTAACCGTAGGATCTTGTACTTCACTTATCTCAAATCATGTGGTGAAAATTTCATGAAGTTTGACCGTACGGATTGGAAGATATTAGCGTTTGAAGTTGGAAAAAGAAGTTTTTTTGAACTCTGGATTGCAATTTCAGATGACTTTGACGGCCATTTGTGGGTTTTTTTTGCACTACACACCATAAAGTTAAATTTTTTTGTGTTGAACATTTGAGTTGAGAGTCGGGGAAAAAAATTTCATAATGTCAAAACTTCATTTTCACATATAAAAAAACTGTTAAGTAGAAGTAGGTCCAAAATTGAACAAAACACTAAATCTTCAATAGCTCTTAGATGGAATTAAAAAACCATAATTCCAACGGTGGGATTGTTCTTGCAAACAATCTTAACCTTTTTTAAAAAAAAAAATTGAAAAATTTCGAAAATTGCATTCAAAAATGAATTTTATAAGTTGTTTTTTGAAGAAGATGCTTAGATTGCCCGAAATCCCAAGTGTCCCCCGAGGGGACTTTGGGCCTTTAGGGGTTAACCCCTAAAGGACCAACATGCATTTTTTGGCAACATAGAAATTTGAACGTGGACAGGTACATGTGACTGGAGATTTGAATATTTTGGGCTGAAATTTTTATAGAAGGTGGGGACGAGGAATATCTTTCATATGCACAAAATTTCATGACATTTGGAAATACGAGTCAAAAGTTATGGCCAAATATGTTGTTTGTTTCTCAACTTGGGCAGTCCGGGTAGATAAAAAGAAATTACTTTTTTCAAAAATAAAAATTTGAAATTGGTTTATTAGATTTATATATATGTGGAAAGCTTTGATTCATTCCATTTTGATCAATGAGTCAAACGTTATGAGGATTTTTAGTTTGCGGGCAATTATGGATTGCCTACTCTAAAATAAACTTTGAAGTCGTTTATTTCACTCAATTTTCAATATTTTTCAAAAAAAATAAAATTATAGGATGTGGATCGTTTATTACAACATTGCAACCATTGGGATTGGTATTTTTCAATCCCATAATTAACTTCTTAACAATTTTGTGTTTTGAACCATTCTCTACCTCTTTCTATTTACTATTTTTTTCCTATATGTTGTACAATTCCAAATGATCTGAAAAATTTCAAGCAAATAGCCAACTTGCGCTGAAAAATGAATCCAAAGAAGTTCAACCATTTTGGAAATTTTTTCATAATAATCTGACCTTGTGAAGTGTAGCTGCCGGGTTTTTCGCAAGGCCCCAAAAAGGACTTTTGCCACTTCATACGCTAATATCTTGCAATCTACAAGATGGAAATTTCTGAAATTTTTTCTACATATTCTCAAACCAAAGTAGCACAAGATCCTATGGTTACATTTGTCCAAAAATGATATTTTTCAAAAATTTGGTACTTGTACTAGAAATGGCAGTCTTAGAGCATTTTTGGTGAGAACATAGTCAAGGAACTTTAGGGGTTAAAGCTAATCCTCGACCACATGCTTAAGAAAATTGTAAAAATTTCAAAGAAAAAAAATGAAAATTCCATTTGTAAATGGATGAGCGAAAATACTATGTTGCCAAAAAAATGCTAGTTGGTCCTTTAGGAATTAATAGCAAACCAAATATGTTTATGAATCCATTAGTCTCTTATTTAAAACTCAAACACTACAAGAGAAAGGGGTGTTTTAAGTAGTGTCCTAAACATCACGTCTTTTAAGTAAGTTTTTAAGTAAAATTTTACTAAAAAGATTGTCTTTTTAGTAAAATTTTACTTAAAAACTTACTTAAAAGACGTTACTTAAAAGATGTGATGTCTAGGACACTACTTAAAACACCCCTTTCTCTTGTAGTGAAATAGATGATCACAATGACTATTTGGAGGTGTTGCTATTTGCGCATCAGTCTTTGTTGCTTCAATGTTTCAAATGTGTTGTTTCTTACTTAGCCAATGACCTAGTGTAGGAGCCTATGAACTGCTTTTGAAAATTTATATCAAATGCTATGAATAGCAAAAAATTTGAATTCTACTTGCAAAATCTTTTACTACAATTTGTTAATTTAGTCCAACAAAATTTTCATAATGTGGCCACATAGAAAGCATTGAAATGCTCACATTGATGATTTAAGGTGCAACTACCTCACTTGTAAAGCAAGTTGATTAGAAGATTGTTTGAAGAGCCTCTTATAGAAAAATTGCTTGTTAATATAGTAGATGGAGATTAGATTCACCAAAAAATATTTCAAAGATTTGAAGTTAAAATTGATGGAAAATTATTTTCTAAAATGAAGGATTTCAAAGAAATCATTTACAAAGAGAAACAAAGGATTTCAGAGAATGTTCAAAGACATAAATTCAATTATTTGAAAATATGAATTATCTATCGTAGATGCGATGAACTTATTGTTTAAATATAGTATTCAAATTTATAATACATTATTAGCTCCTTAGTTTAGAACTCACAATAATTCAATATTTTAGTGTAAATAATCTAAATTAGATCTAATCAATAAGGTAACAACACCAAATTGTGATCTATTTGCAAAGCATCCCATCTAGATTCTTATTTAAAATATACAACCTTCATATATGAGAGTCTAATGTCGATACTACACACATTGATTTTTAATACTTTGAAAATTCATAGTTTATTCATATGGATTCCAAAAACTGCATCCTAAGAGAATCTAAAATTTTCTAGATTCAACAAAAATTACTATAAGAAACATGAGCCTTTAGAAAGGCTATTAAAACAATTGATTGAACTTTTGTAAAGGAATGGATACTTTTTTTGAAGCTGCCTATTATCCTATATCCGCCTACATTATCAGCTAGCGAATCAGTCAAAAAATGAGCAATTTAGCAATGGTACAGATGAAATCGCCAATCTTGCTCCCCATATGACAATCATTACACCCTGCCAAGAATCTACTGATTAGGATTTTAATTGAAGTCTATCATCCAAGCATAAATTCAGTTGTGCCTAAATTTTTTGTCGCATGGCTTTTTTTTGTGCCAAATCTAGTTTTTTCCTTCTCAACTTCAAACCACTTTAGATTGTTGGAAGCAACCGATATTTTTTGATTTTAGAATTTTGTTTGGTCTTGTAAATAGTGCAATTTATCAATCAATCTTTGTGAAACTAATCTAGAGTTGTGGTTTGACGATTCAATTTATTTGGCGGATTCATTAGGTAAATGTCTGAAGTTATGAAGGGCCAAATTTTTATCGATAGATGATTTAAAATCATTTCTTCAACAACAAGTGTATATTGATTTAGTAGATATAAATAGTCTCATCATCTAATGAAATGGTGCTTTTACGGACACTGACACCTAATATTGAATATCTCAACTTCATAATGCATTGAATTATTATAAAAAGTGGGAGTGAGACAACTTCAATTGTCCAGTGGATTTTGGTGTGGGAGATCATATGCATGATGGGCTCATAACTTATCAAGTTTGAATATGAACTTTATGAATTTACAAAAGAATTCTTTGTGAGTTTCTTGTGCACAATGATTGCAACAATAGCTGCCAGGTACTTTATATGTATCGTTAATTGTTATATAGTCTACTTCAAGTTTATTAGAACAAATTTGTTTTTAAAATTTAAGTTATGTCTTACATATAGACTTTACAAAGTTTTTTAAGATATATTGTTGCACCAAGTATGTTAGAGAACCACTGCATCACTTATTCAATTATTCCCATATTATATGTTGGAGACATGTTTTTTAGCAAGTGATAGGAACTTCCGATGGAATCCACAAGGTTCCTGGTTCAACTCCCTATGCTGAGTGACATTGCTCGCACATGAGCTCTTCATATTGGCGTATGAGGAAGAAGTTTGTCCCTTCAATTGTTCCTGTCAGGGATATTTAAGGTGTGTAATTCTTGGGCTTTCACACTAGGTTGCCTTGGTTGTGTCGTGTCAGTCCAGCTTGCGGCCCTTGAAAGCCATATGTTTCAAAAAATATATAAAAAATGAAAAATGATATAATGCTTTAAGGTTAAGCAGTGGTGAGTATGCCCGCTTCGTCTTTTTTATTATTTTTTCATACACCTTATATACTTTGATCTAAAATCTTCATCGTTGCAAGGCTTTTCCACGGCAAGGCAAAGAAATCCCTTAGAGTTGGACTGATGAGGAGTGTAAGGGACACTAACTTAGTCCGTCTTTCAAGTAATGGACTCCTAAATGTTTGTTTGTTTTTTGATCAATTTTTTTTTAAATGAAAATAAGTAAAAAGAAGGCAGCATCCCCAAATCACTCAATTATGTACCCTAAATTCCTTAAATCATCTTAACACATATTTTGGAAGGGTAAAGCAACCTCCTAAATCATAGTCATAGTGAAAACGTCCAATTTGGACTCTAAATGAGCTAAATTGCACCCTAAAAACTAATCACAGCACACCACATCATATCTCACCAAAACAATCCAATTCATATACATTGCCCCTCATTTATACTTTAAGTTAGTGTTCTAAATTCAATATTACAACATTCACGTCTTTTTAAACAATTAAAATGTTTCTTTTGTTTTGATCACTTAATCTACAAACCCTAATTTTTGCCCCATTTGGACAGCACTTCCACATTTACCCAAAAATCTAGAAAATGAGACTTCCTAACCATGCATCTTTTTTAGGTACCCAATCATGCAAAATTGTGCTATAATTTTTCTCCAACAAAAACTCGAAACATGCTAATTGAGATCACTTAACCAATGTTGTAAGACCAAAATAGGTTGTAATTAACATTATAGTAAATTCAGCATGATATTCAAGTAAAGTACCTATAAAAAAAAAAAATCAAGGGCCACATATCACCGCAACTATGGCAGCAGACCACCTCTCACTCAAATCGCTGTCATTGTCTCAATTGTTGTCCAAATGGCTCAAGACTACGCTTGTTGAAAGATTAATTTCGCTTCACATTTGCTCACCAAACTTCAGTTGTATAATCTTTGTAACGCTCCCGATATGCTTCCTCAAAGTCGCCTCTCTCAATTGCAGCGATAGCAAATCCTACTTCAAAAAATGGCCACCATTTCCTCGATCTTTGTCCCAACTGACAAAAATTAAGCTTGTTAAAAGCCTGACTTGACCCTTCACTTGTTCACTAAAGTTCAATTACAAAGTTCTTGTGAAGCTCCCAATATACTTCCTCAAAGTCGTCTCTCTCAATTTTAACTGTACTAAACCCACCTCACACAAATTTAGTCGCCTTTGCCTTGTCCGTGCTTTAAATGAGTTGAATTTAGGCTTTTTGGAAAGTCAAATTTAGGCTTTAAGGCACATCTTTCCACCAATTTTCAGCTCTACTCAAGTTGTCATACTTCAGCTATTACTTGCCGAAGTTGGCAGTTTAGATCTCACTCAAAATTCTCCCCTCATTTTCAAATACTTTTCCATCTGACCTCCAAAACTTCCACTTTTTATTCATTTTCTTTCATAAAACGGTGAAACCTACTCAACAAATTGTTCTTAGTCCTCCCCTATTTTAATCACTAACAATCCATCCCTAAAACACCCACAAATCACAAAAAATTGCTTCCCAAACACTTACACCAAAAGAGAGAAGAAAAAAAACAAGAGAGTTTTTAACCTTATATTCCCCCCTAAGAGCCATTAGTTTTAGGATTCATCCATTAAAAATACATCCCTACACTAATTTACTGAAAATTGCACTAAAATGTGAGAACTGCACTATTTTACTGTAAATTTCACTAGTTTATTGTTTTTCTGCTATTTTAGAGTGTCTTTCAAAATGTTAGTGTTTTAATAGTTGTTCTAACTATACTAATTAGTTTTGTATTTTTTGTATTTTCGTGTTTAATTTTCAATCCATTTTTTATACAACTTTCTTCATATAGTATTTTATTTTCAATTTCTCTACATTTAATCATTTGGCTAATTTAATTAAATTCACATTTTTTCTTAATGTCTTTTTTAATTTAAAATTCAAATTTTTTCTCTGAACTTTTCACATCATTTTTGCATAATCACCATTTCTAAAGTTCATATTTTTATTTCTATACCTACCTATTATAAAATCCATTAGTTCATGATTATAATATGAATTCATACAATTAATAATTTTTAATTTCATTTAAATTATCTAATTTTATCCAATTCTAAATTGTGAGCCAATGTAATAGTTCACATAATGTGAGTAGCTTTCTAGAATTCATTGGAGAAGGAAAAAGTGAATTGCTTCGTTATACATCAAACTGAGTGAATTATGTGTCGCCTGTGGCAATTGCTCAAGTAACAACAAGTCAACAAAATAAATCCAAATTGCAAGATTTCAAACAATGTGTAGACAATCTGACTTCATTCTCATAACAACAATGACTTGAATTGGACAACCTACAGAAGCAAAAAAATAGACACAAATGTGATTTAGGAGTGTATGGAAGACAAATGTTTATATTGCTAAAAATTTAGAATTTCAAAGTAGATTCACAAATTTATGAGCAAATTATAAAACACAAATTCTAGATCTAGAAACTAATTTCAATGAAAGCGTACAAATAGAGATAATTTTTGAATCTGATATTGAATTAATGATTAAAAAAAATGCTAAGAAACAAGACCCATTCTAGTAAAGTCATAAGGCCAAATTTCAGATTTTGAAATTAGAATTGTTACATCTATCTATAAAAGAAAAGGATTTAATTGCATTCCACTACATGTGGTTATCGTAAGCAGGTCTTAAAAAAAAGAACATCACCATGTTTTTTCACATAGGAGGCCAAGCTAAAGTTATATATCGATTTACTCATTTGCTTATTGTGTCCTATATCGTCTAAGTAATTCATAAAGAGAATGTCATTTTTTCTAAGCTCACGTTACATCTTAGGAGTAGGATGTACAGAACAATCTTTGTAAGCTACATTCAAATAAGCATGATTTTAATTGTAATATATTGATTTTTGATTGCAGTATGCATTTATAAAACATTTGTCGTAGTTTGGATTTAAATATGATAGTCTTTCCATATAGTTTTGCTAAGAGATAGAAATCTCTCGTCATATAGTAAAAGATAATATAAAGTATCAATCGGTCAATGTGATATTTGAAGAATATTAATTTGGAGTCAACCAAATACTTGATGATATCATCTCCTATGACAATCTTTCCATGCCATTGCCAGTTCATCAAAAATACAAAATTTTTAACTAATTTGCTGGCCTTTAAAAACAAACGATGTACAATTGTGTGTGTTTTGTGAATGTTAGAAGCACCCACAAATAAATCTACCATAATCTGTATCAACATGAACCAACTATTTGTACGTGACTTTACTGCTAATATTTAATTAATTTCATGATTATAAAAAAATCTTGATATAATTTGAGTATAAATTTTTTATTGATACTTGATAGACATGGTTGGTAGAGGCCATGCTACATCCTTGAAATCAAGTAATCGAATTACCTCTAAACATCTATATCCACCTATAGTTGATGGATAGTATCCTGCATTATAAAAAATATATAATTTTTTAAAATTTATTTTTTATTTTAAAATTATTTTAAAGGTTTCTCTACTTTAGCAGGGATGACAAAAATTGATTTTATTACGCTTATGAAGTCTATCTAGACAACACATTTCAATGAATATAATCTATGCAGTTAAAAGTTAGTTATAATTAAACAATAGCAACTATTGTAAAGATTATAACTCTCTAGATTTAGAGGAGTGAGACGTATAAATGTACGTTGATTGAAGCACATGAGTGTTTGAATCCAAATAAATTTGTGTATGCATGCACGTATATTGGATCTTGATTATACAGATGGAGGTTGAACCTTACGTTATTCAAAACTTCAAGATTTGTGCCTTGTATGCGTTGATAATAGAATTAAAATCATACTTCTTCAAGTCTTGTATATGTTTACTTTTTTTTCAAGCTACAAAGGACCCCAAAAATTCACTTTTATTCTTCGTGAAATGTATTTTTTGTCTGTGGTTACGTGTATAATTCAAATGCAATAGAAGAGGAGGTTCAACATAGTAAAGAGTTTGAAATTATAGACGAAGCTTCTAAAGAAGAAGAAGAGACTTTTGGAGCTCAAGTGTTAGTATTTGTAGGTCTATTTATAAGGATTTTTTTTAAATGACGATTTTCGAGGAGAATTTTTTGGAGGTATGGATCTAATTTTCAATACAAAAATTGCAAATATCCGAGCTATTGAACATACGGAGATAAACCACTGAGCATTGATCAATAAGCGAGTTTCGACCATGTACAAGCGGATTTGCAAAAGAAAGGAGCCTAATATGTCACTATTTACTTTATATTCAATTGCTTACATTCTTGAAAGATTCAACGAAGAAAGTACTTTCCAACAAAGGGAGATTTTATTTTCATAGGTTGATGCAACAAAGGATTCTAACACTAAGTATCTTCAAAATTTCACAACTATTCTTGGACATCCAAACATGTCAAAGATCAATTGGTTTGACAACAATATCATTTGGAAGTCTGTTGATGGTTAATATATGGTTGTAGCATGCAAACAAGGTGAAAAAAATACAACGCCGGATTAGTTGGCGATGAAGAGTACCAGAAGATATTTGTGAAGAAAAAAACACGATTTGTTGTGTACAATGATTCTAAAATGTACATTAAAGCCTCAGTGCGAATAAATGCAAAAAAATTTAAGAGAGACTTTTAATACAACTATGAAAAAAGATCTAGTGAAATTACGAGCCATTTGGGAAGCATGTGGAAGATCAAATCTGCAATTACGCGCATATGATACACAACAAATACGAGCTGTAATAATGACTGCTAGTGCGTTGCATTAAACAAGGTCGTATGTAAAAAATATATTGTTGGGGGTTATTTATAAGATGATGACAAAGTATATTTGTTACGTATAGCAAAAAGATGAAGTTGCGTATCAAATTTTATTACAAGTGTGCCGTAATTATGAAGATGAAATTTTTTTATTACAACAAAGATGATCAGAGGAAATGGAAGTAATATGCAAATTAAAAATCATTGAATCTAAATGTTGATGTTAAGAGGAAAAAAAAAGATGGGGACACTTTGGATAAGATCACTAGTGAGGATCTCGAGGGGACATTATTTACAGTTGACAAAAAAATTATTCGCAAAAAAATTTATTGATAGTGAATACCCCATAGTAGAAGTATTTTTTCAACTTAACCAACAACAACATTTTAATAAAGGGTACTTTGGCTTGAATAACAGAACAGATTCAACAAAAATAAGCGAGAAAATAAGCAGTACAAAATGCAATATAATGTTTGGTGGTTAAATCCAGAGTTGCATATTTAAGTACAATACACATAGTATGAAGATAGTAAAGATTTACACTCAAAGAATTCACCGATACAAGAAGAATATAAAATAAGAGAGAAAAATGCAAATGAGAAAGAATATGTTAAAAAGAAAAAGTGAACAAAATAGAAAATAGTTCATTAAACTCAAAAGAAGAAATATCTTACTCAAAAAGTAATTTATTGAAGGATTTTTTTTATTCACCAGAACGTGAGGATGATTCATCAAATGAAAAGTAGTCTTTCAAAAAAAAAAAAAAGGCATGAAAAAGACGATAGAGGTTCAGAAATCATTAGAAGAGTTGGAGATTACTGTACTAATATCATATAGTGGTGCTTTAAGCAGTATCTCTCAAATGCATAAACTTGAAATGGTGGGTGGATCTATAAATCATGTAATGTTCTAGGGAAAGACAATTTTATAGAGAAATGTTTCAAAAAACATAGATATAGAGGAGGTAGTTGAAGTTTGTCATGTTACAGAGAATTACGGAAGGGATGACAATGAAAGGGGAATGCAAGAGACAATATATCAACTTGTAGTACTAGCAAATGTAATATCTTCGACTGAAAAGTGAAATCGGTGGATAAAAAGATGGGAGACAAGGTACAAAAATCAATGCAGTACTAAAAAAATTTGCAACCAAAACAACTGAAAATTGTTATTTGCACCTGTTGTTTTAGTCGCATTATTTCAATCAAAATTACATTGAAATTTGTTGATTTTTTTGGTTGATTATAAAAATTTTGAGTTGTCCGAGATTTTCGAGCAATCACTTAACCCATCCAAATGGCTTGTTAAAGGTTCAAATTCAAAATCTTGGCCTGTAGAGGCCATTGTACAAATCACTACAGCACCATTAAATCATATGCATATTGTACATATTTTTATTCATTTATGCATGTGCAATTCAATGCTTATTAAATTCAACAAACTTTAGCGCCCATTTTGATATAGTAGAATAATTTTTTTTCAAAAAAAATTGAACTAAAAAAAGTTGGTAAATCAAGTTATATTTCATTTCTAAAAATTTTGTTTGTAATTTTGAGTCTCCAAGCAAAAGTTATGGACAAAATTCAGAGAAGGTGTTTGAAAATGTCAACAAAAACGTAATTTTCAATCCTTCTCTGAATTTTTTCCATAACTTTTGATTGAAGACTAAAATTCACAAACAAATTTTTGAAAAAGAATTATTTTAATATGACAAAATGGCCGTTAAAGTCTGTTGAGTTTAAAAAAGACCAAATTGCGAGTGATTAAGCTAAAAAAATATATTTTCATTGTACATCGAATTTCAACCGTGGTATTTTAAACGTTGCTCAAATCACAAAAACTTATTTTAAAGGCTTGTAAGTCAAAATTGTGTGCTTGTATGCTTTTCAATTTTGGAGATTATGTTACCAATTTTGTTGAAAGTATGTATAAAGAATTTCAAGCCAATTGAATCAATTTGTCATGGTTGCTCGAATTTACCCTCACTAAAAAATGACCTTTTTAGACATAACTTTTTAACTGCAACTTGGATTGGTCTGAAAATTTTCAGGCATCAATTTAGTAATGAAATATAGCTTTAGTAAAAATTTTACAAGAATCGTATTCAACAAATATTGCATTGGAAAAGGCCTGCTCCAAAGTTTAAAGTGCTTTAAAATCATGCCTTAAGGCTTTAAAGGTTAATTAATTATTTGACATCAATATGCCAACCTTGCCCTACTGCTATGGTACAAGAACATTCCAAAATAATTCTACAGTATTATAAATGTGCTTAGTAGAGTCCAAAGGTTCCAAAAGTTTTTAATAGATTCAAAAAAATTTAATTTTTTTTTTATATTCCCTAAAATTCTGTTGATTCAGTCATTGCACTATTCAAATCAACAGAAATTTGGTCGCCATTTTGTTGGTTTTCACAAAAAGATCAACATTCAATAAAAATGGTCATTGTAGATTTGTAGTGTATGAAAGAATAAAAATCAGTTGATTTTTTGTTGATTTGGTCATGATTTTTTAGTAGTGATAGGTGTGATTTTGCCTCCAACAACAAGAACAACGATTTTCAATTGAAACACAGTTGACTAGAATGTCTTTTGCATGGGCCTCTGAAGACCGAGCAATGACAAGAGGAATGGATGGACTCTATTATGATCAAGAAGATATTATATATCGTCGTACTAGAATTGGAAGCCATTATAAGTTTGAGTAGATAACATCAGTCTTGAAGGAGACACCATATGTGGACCATGTACTTTCTCTAGAAGTTGAAGATGTCGTTGGTACGTCTTTAGATTATGCTGAACTGCAAATTCCACCTAAGGTTTCTTGCAATATTCTTTGCACGACTTGTAAATAGTGCAGAGGGAGAAGAAATAGGAAGTCAATCTTTCAGAATAATTGCGGAGACGCCAAAGCCACTACATAAGTGATAGACCTTATATAGTGGGTGACGTTAGCAGATGGTGTTGTTTTTAGTTTAACAGCAATAGAGTTTTTTTTTGTGTGATGATTATTATATTCGTAAATGATTATTTCAACAAATTTCTATCAAATTTTGATTGGATCAACGCAACCAAAACAACAGAAAAACTGAATTTTCTACTAGTGCACTTTTGTAGTTGAATGATAATAAATTGATGGTGTGTTATTTTTTAAACCGAGTCCAATTTTTTTTATAATATTATATAGGCAATCAAAAGCAAATGAAGTGAACAAAAAACAACAAGTGCATTGTATGTATTAGGAATTACTACTATAAACTTTGTGACAAAAATAATTAAAATTCAACTGAAAACTGTTAATTTTTCAGTCATTTACGAGGTGTTGTTTATGACGTAATGTAACTAAAATCTGTTTTTTGTTGTTTTTGTTTTGAACAAATAAAAATAAAGAAATAAATTGTTGCCCGGATTTTTCAAACAATAAGAAAATTTTAATTTTTTAAACTGCCCCCAGTGGGACAACACCGCCAAGGATTTTAGAACCTTAAATCTCATGGTTGAGGTCCAAGGTTCTTAATCATTGAACCATGCACTTACAAGTGATTATATCATATCTAGAAATTTATATATTTACTTTTTTCAATTGTTTTTCATTTGTTTTGTGAAGTTAGCATACTTTGGAGGTCATATGGACATAGTGAAACAACTTTTTCCTAAACTTCAAACTAATAAAAGTTGCAAGATTAAGTAAAATTTCATCTCTAAAAATTCGTTTGGCATTTGGAGTCTCCAATCAAAAGTTATGGACAAAATTCAGAAAGAATGTTTGAAAATGTCTAAATAAATTCTTCCTTCCAACTTCATTAAAAGAGATTTTGAGGCATTAGAGGGCCGTTTCAGGCCCGTTCTCCATTCTGATCTCGATGCAGCAAAGGAACGTTAGGTGCTATCAGAACCCTAATTACCAAAAAAAAAGACCTTGTACTGGAATATCCCTTGTCTAAGGACATTATTCTACCTATTACTCATCTTGATGCTTTAGATCATGAAGAAGCAGGAATACATTTTGTCTAAGTCTCACATATAACAAAGACCTTTCCATACACTATCATATATATCTTTCACTGTAATTTTTACCTTAGAGTCATTTAGACTTATAAATAAGATAGCTAGTAAAGACTAGTTGCAAGAAAGATTGCAGTTTCTTTCCTATACTTGCCCTAGATCCTCTACTTTCTATAGACTTATATGTTTGTTTCTAGATAGTCTATATTTTTTTCCTTGAGACATGTAGTATACCAAGGTAGCAATATGTATTAGGAGCTTTTGCAAGAGATTTTTGCAAACTAAACAAAGCTTTGCTAAATCATATACTTACATGTTTTTGAGCTCATCAAAGCAAGTAAAAAAGATATATAGCTCATGATTACCATTTTGTCTATCCATTTATCATCTTTTATGTCAAAAAATTATACAATCATGACATGGAAGTATGTGATTTTGCTAAATGACTAAAAACTTACTCCAAGAGGTTGTGGCCCTCACTTGTGCCTGTCCCAATGAACAAAACAATCCAATGTCAAGTTAGTGAGGTGCACGAGGTGTTTTCAGGCCACAACGCATGCTATAACTATTACAAGGGGACAATATTGATACTCAAAATAACAAAAATCAAAATCATACATTCCATCATTTGTCAATTTTATCAACTTGACTGAACCCAGCACGTTGTGACGCAGCCATATCGAATCCTTTAGCCATAATTACTCCATAATCCAAGCTTTTGGAACTAGTTCGCAAGTCAGACTCTCCAAGATGCTAACCAGTTTGCTATTTGCTCAGTCTATCTTTACCAGCAATAAACTAAGGAAAGTATGTGGATACAATACATGCCCAAGCAATCAGTCACGAGGTGTGGGACCAACACTATTCAAACTTTACGAACAATAAGGAAAAATCCAGACAACTCTTCCTGATTATCAGAAGTATAACCGCCTTTGGAAAATGAGACGTTTCCTTTACCGTGTAGGTCTGTCACCAAGCGCTTGTAACTGCTCTAGTGATCTCGCCGTCATTTTTTATAATTTTGCAATTGGGGCCTCAAAGGCTCAAATTAGCTTTAATTACCTTGATTAAGCTAAGTATCAGTTAAGCCTCCAAGGCTTTAAATATCTGACCTGATATTGTATGAAGCTCAATTAGTAAGGCCATATGAGCTGTAATTGTGGCTCTGTTTTAAAGGTACCTCATAAGTAATCAGTTAGACTGGTTATAAGAACCAGATCCTCCAAGATTGCATAAATTTCTTTGTTTGATTTTGGCAAGCATAATTTAAACATGGCATAGGAAATCGATAATAAAGGACAAAAATATATTGTCAATATTTCTTAGATGTGACTAAAAAATTGTCCATTTTCTAGGTCACGAAATCTAGAGAAAAAAAGAAAAACGCAAAATATGACGTGGCACTCTTTTGACCACGTCGGACTATACGTGTGGTAGAGTTCCTAGGCTGTAAACGGCCTGGGAACTCGCACTCTTCTACACCCCTCAAATCTCTTCTAATGTTCTTTGAAATTTGCCTATAACTTTTGATTGGAGACTCAAAATCTCAAATGGATTATTGGAGATGAAATTTAACTTGATTTTTCAACTTTTCTTAGTACAAAATTTTTTGAAAAAAGTTTTTCTACTATGCCAAAATGACCATCAAACTTTGCTGATTTTTAAAAACAACGAATTGTGAATAACTAAGTTAAACAAAAAAAATCTACAATGAATATAGAATTCCAATCGTGGTGTTTTAAACATTGCCCAAAGGAAAAAAAAGTTATTAACTTTTAATGCTTGTAAGTAAAAATTGTTTGCTTGTACGCCTTTCAATTTTTGGAATTACATTAACAATCTTGTTGAGAGTATATATAAAGAATTTCAAACCCATTGGATCTAATTGTCATGGCTACCCAAAACTGTCCGTTACTACAAAAATAACTTTTAATTTCAAACATAAATTTTTAATTGCAACTTAATATAAATTAGTTTGAAAATTTTTAGGCTTGAGCTAGTAGTGGAATACACCTTGGGTAAAGATTTTACAATAATTATATTCAACAAATTTATTTTGCAGTTGAAAAACCTGCATAAAAGTGGAAAATGGCTTGAAAATATATATGCCCTAAGGCCTTAAGGATTAATTAGTTATTCGGCATCAATTTGCCAACCTTGCCCTACTACTACGGTACAAGAACATTTCAAAATCTTTCAAATTTTTATGAATGTATTATATAGAGTCTAAAGATTTCAAAAGATTCTAGATTCCCTAAAATTTTGTTGATTTGGTCATTACACTACTGAAATCAACAGAAAGATTAATGCCAATTTGTTGATTTTCACAGCAAGTTCAAAAATTAGAGGATATGGTCATTCTACTGTTCCAAACAACAGAAATCAGTTGATTTTTTTGTTGATTTGGTCATGGTTTTCTAGTAGAGAATTGAGCTTTCAAAAGATATCATATTCAAAAATTACAAATTCTTACAATTATGAAGTGCATTTCTAATCATATCATACATACTAGTGCACTATTGGCAATAGAAATGGAAGCATGAGAAGGGAATTGGGGCCAAAAAAGGGCCATTTTAGGCTTGTTGTCCAATCTGTCCCCATGTTGTGAACCACGGTATGGGCTGTCAGAAAAATATATTAAAAAAAAAAAAAAATCCAAATCTCATTTTAAGAATTTTTTTTTATTTTTAAAAATCTGATGTGGTCGTCATTCGGCCATGTCACCTTGCTGCAATGACGAAGTTCCAACAGTCGGGAACTTAGCAAAACTTGTAGGAGAACTCGTGGAAGCTCATGGCCCTTTAGAGGGCCCGAATTCTCTCTAATGGTTTAGAGCATCTCCTGCAGCCCTCCAGATATCCTTTCCCCACTAGAATTTGGATGAAAAGCAATTGATTCTAGTGTTCGTCAGGCTCGGCCTTCTCTTTCCCCCCCCGAAAAAACCATCTCTACAGGGGCCACTAGCCCACTAGTCTTGGGATTAGCAAGTTGTCATAATAAATGCAAATTGTTTGACTTGTGATTGGTTGGGAGTATATTTTGGGGAGTTGTGTGACTTGTGATTGGTTGGAAGTATGTTTTATGGAATTGCACTGTGTGGACGCTGGATTACCCACCCTTGGTAATCGAGCGAACACCGACCAGGTTCTATGCCTTTATCCACATTTTTTAATATATGGGGGTAATGTGAGCGCGGTCCACTGTGCCTTCCAAGCAATGGATCTTTTTTGCTAACGTTTCCTAAGTGTCGTGGATGGCAGCGAATAATTAGAATGCATGTAGTAACTCACAAGGTAACTGCAATGCTCAGGGGTAATGGTAAAATTCTAATTCCCTAACTATCTATCCTATGTCGAGGGGAGACTGAGTAGTTGGCGTCATTTCTAACGTCCCTAACTATGTAAAAAGAGGAACCCCTATGTTCCTTCCATGAACCTCTAAGACTATCGTGGGATTTTAAGACTCCACCTAGAAGTTCTACTCTAAAGACTAACTCTAAAGTTTAACCCTTACTCTAATCTTCAACCTCTAAATGAAACTCTAGGTTTTTACGCCTAATTTAACTCTGAAATTTATCCTCGGAATTTAACCCTAGGTTTAACTTTTAACTCTAAGTTTTTACTTCTAAATCAACTTCGACTCCTAACTTCCAAGTTTTAACCTTCTAGGGTAATTCTAAGTTTCACTTCTAATTCTATGTCATTATCTCTAAACTATTCTAAGATTTACCCTCTAAAGTTAACTCTAACTTTTCACTTTTTACTGTAGATTTTTTACTCCTAATTTAACTCTAGGTTTTTTACTTTTAATCCTAAATTTTTACTTCTAAAATCAATCCCCAATTTTAACCTCTAGGTTTGACTCTAAGTTTTCACTTTGACTCTAGATTTCTACTAACTCTAAAATTTTACTTCTACTTCTAACTTTTAACTTCTACTTTTAGCTTTTTACTCTCACTTTTTACTCCCCTAATTGACTCTAAAATTTAACCTTTAAGTTTAATCTAAACTTTTGACTTTTGACTTTTGACTTCTACTTCCAAATTTAATCCTATCGTTTTAATCCTAGATTAGCTCTAAATGTTATCCTCCTAAATTTAATTCCAACTTTTAACTCTAGGATTTTGACTCCTAATTTTAGCTCTATTTTTAACTCACCAATCTACTTCCTAAGTGGATTCTACTTTTGACTTCTACTTCCTACTCTACTTTTTACTTCCCAAAGTTAACTCCAACTTTCGACTTTTGAATTTTAACTTCCCTAATTAAACTCTTAATTTAATCCTAGGTTTTTAACTCGCTATTTGATCTTTAATTTTTTATCCTAAATCCTCCCTCTAATCTAATCCTAATTTCCGTCCATTGTTTCTTGTGGTTCCCTTTTAATTAAAATTCCTCCGTTCTACCCCCCTACCGCTTAACTTAGCCTAACGCGGTCAGTTTACGGTCGAATCTTAATTATAAGATGTTTTCGGAAACCTCTATTCCTAATCTATCAACTTTTGAATCTAAACTTCTAATTCCCGCTAATCTCGGATGCTAATCACGCTCTAAGGGCTGATTAGGAAAATAAGTGCTAATTAAAAAAACCCGACTAGGATTAGTTTAATGACCCACCTCGTTACTGCTAGTGTCGGAAATGACGTCATCCCCGTCCACATGCGCGTCCTCGTGCTCCATGGTGGCCACTCGCGATTGTCTTCTTTTATTTTTGTGTTATGGTCTTTATTTATTTTATTTTATTTTTTCAAGGCCCACGGCTTAAGTTGTAGAAAAGAAAACGTTACAAGTATGATGGTCTAACCCTTTCCCTCCATTTCCTTCTCCTTTTCTTTCTCTCCTCCTCTTCCTTCTACTCTTGAACTATTCCACCAACCGTGGTGATGGTGGTCTTACGCTTCTAGTCTCAAACTTCGTGAAGTTTTAATGAGCCTCCTACCCTCTTACGCAACTTTGCTTTGTGTCATCCTAATCCTCCTCCCAACGGTTGCAAGAAGTTCTTCTAGATTTCCTACCTAATCTCCTAGCTAGGCACTATTTATCATCTCTCTCCTTTCCACTCCTATAACACATCCTTCTCCCTAATTTCCTTCCATTGTGTGTAGGTGTGAGTGGTGATGCAGGTAGGATCGGATGCTTTTGTGCAGGTGGCGCGTGGAGCGGCAGCTTCTATTTCTCCCCCCCTTTCTCTTGTGTTTTTGAAGTTCCAAGTTGAGTTTTTTCCTCTTCCCAACTGGATTCAAAATTTCAGATTTTAGAAGATAAAAAAAAATAAAAAAAAAGGGTGGTTGGGGCCCCGCAGGGCATCGTCCCGTTTAGTTTTGGAAATCCAGAAATTAGTTCAGTTAGCTGGCCCGATGGCTGATGTTCAGTTCAGTCAACCGACCAGTCCCGATGCTGATGTTCAGTTCAGTCCACGGACTGCCCGATGTATGCTGGCTGTATGGCTGGCTGCCGGCTGGTCTGGTATGCCGGTCCGGTATGGCTGGCTGTATGCTGGCTGTATGCTGGCCGGTATGCTAGCCCGGTATGCTGGCTGTATGCTGGCTGTATGCTGGTCGGTATGCTGGCTGTATGCTGGTCTGGGCACTTAGCTATCCTTCCAAAAAAAATCCACACAACCGGGTTCCCTTAGGGGAACCCACTAATACAACCTTAAAATGGATTTTTGTAAGGGGTTAGGGCTAGGGTCGAAGCTTCGCCGTCTGGGGAGTTAGGCCCCAAATTTTTAGAACGGTCACCTAAGCTAAGTGCTACGGGATGGTCACTCTCTTCCTAGAAACTCGTGACCAATCTTGGAAGCTAAACTCTGGACTTTTCCAAGAAGGTCTTGGAAACTAGACTTTGGAATCTAAAGCTATGGAGGTTCAAGGCTCCGCCGTAAAATTGATTTTAACACCAACTTTAGGACTTGTAACACTCCACGGGTTCAAAGCTCCGCCGTCTAAGACTATTTTAACACACACTATAGGACTTGACGTGGTCACTAGTTCAAAGCTTCGCCGCCGTGGGGGGGTTTCACACAACAAGGGGAATGCTAGAAGAAGGTAGACAAGACAAAGTTAAGGAATACACGTGACGAAGCCAAAGCTTCGCCGTCCCGAGGGGGGGTCCACACAACAAGGGGAAGATTAGAAGAAGGTAGAAAAGACAAAGTTAAAGAACATACGTGACAAAGCCAAAGCTTCGCCGTCCCGAGGGGGGGTCCACACAACAAGGGGAAGATTAGAAGAAGGTAGAAAAGACAAAGTTAAGGAATACACGTGACAAAGCCAAAGCTTCGCCGTCCCGAGGGGGGGTCCACACAACAAGGGGAAGATTAGAAGAGGGTGAGAATACACAAGTGAGGGAAACAACACGGTTAGGACACGTAAAGACACACAACTTCACAAACTAAAGGCCCCCCAAAGCGGCATCGCCAAGGTACGGTGGGGGGTGGCTTTAGGATTAGGACAAGACACCAAAAGACTCCTAAACTCACACGTTAGATCACAAAGGAACTACAAGAGAGAAACAAGGACTCTTAACTCGTAACAAAGGTATAACAAACGCACGAGAAGTACACAAGGCAAGATAGAAGGACCCCCTAAGGACCTTCAAAGCTTGAAATCTAGCAACAACGGAGCAAAAAGTGCTCCAAAAACACCGTAGAGGTTTTTGGCTTCAAACGCCAAAATATCCAAAGCAAATTGGACCCACGGACCCAAATAAAAGTGAGGGGGTGTTTTAGAGAGAGAAATGGGGCCCTTATATAGGTTTCCCAAGGGCTCACCCCTCTCTCTAAAGCTCTAAGGTAACCTTATCAACGGGGATTTTCATCCTCATCCTCAAAGATTTTCATCCTACATCCTAAATTTCTACTTCTACCATCTATGCTGGACCAACATCCTAACTTTTGGAAATTAGCTCCAATCGCCCAACGGATTGCGCCGTTGGATCCAGAACGCCGTGTTTAGTCCTAGATCCCTCTATCCCCCGTACCGAGGTCAAAAACCCATCGTAGGCTAATTTAGTTTAAAAACCAAATCGTGGTAAAATCCTAGATCTTGGGGGTCTCCTATTTTGAGAAATGTGAATAGCCTAGGGTCTCCGGTAGGTGCGAGAGAGTCGGGAAGGACTTTTGGTTGACTTCGTTTCGCCATCGTATGGTCCCGGAATGCCGGTCAACGTGGTGGGGACCCTGCCACGTGGTTAATTCCCGAGGAATCTCGCCAGTTCGGGTACTTGCCGCTATCGGAATGTCGTGAAACTTCACGGAGCGCATTATTAACATAAAACAAGCTAGTCTAATTTTTAGTGAGATTTTATTGTAACCTGGGTAATTTCCATGAAATTCCCGTTGGAGGTTAGGAGGGTTGACCACCCGGAAAAAGGTTCTTCTGCAAGTCGGAAGATGCCGGGATTTTTCACGTGACCTCTCAGGGAGTCGCATGAAAGACGTGCGGGTGTGTTTCCGTACCTGGCACGATTAGTCAATGGAGATTCAAAACTGGCCATCTCCTCGAATTAGCGACGGTGCGGGAATCTTCTGCAGGTGGAGGAATCTTGGCGAACCGATTTCGCCGTTGGATTCCTGGCATGGGATTCACCCTAGAACACCATCCTTGGGCTGTAGATTCCTCCACGGGCCCGATCTTGCGTGAGTGGCTCCTGCATGCTAACAATCGGGATTTTGGGAATTCGTCAATCTAATGGGGAATTCTAAATCTAACTCTAGGACCCGACCTAGTGGCCTCGCTGTGGATCCTTCGGACCGACCTAGCCATGAATCGCCACATTCATGGTGGGATTTAGCCCTTTTGGGGCTGTGTGACTCGAATCCTCCAAATCTAACCCTTTCGTTATTTCTACACTATTTTAGGCAAGGTTTGGGGGATTCTAAGTAAGAAACACAAATCTAGACCAAATACTATAATGGGTATGACACAACCCTATTTTGGTTCTACACTCTTTTTATGGATTTTTCTATACTTTTATCAACTTTAAATTGCAAATTTCCAAAAAAATAATTCTACGAGTCCCAAGTGACAAATTGGGAGCTCACACACTGTTGAGGATACAAGTGGCCATCTCCTCTTCATTGGATAGATCTTGAATCACGAAGCGAGGATATGTTGAGGGTTGCAGGAGAAGTTCTTACATCGTACAATTGGCAAAGAGAAAAGTCATGAATCACTTGTGAAATTGATATACCACATTTCTAAAAATTTGAAAAATGCACTTATTTTGTTGTTCAATTAATGCACTTGGCCAAAATCAAAAATTACAAATTTGGTGTTTTTATGAGTGGTTGGGTATTGAGTTGGATTCAGAAGTAGACAAAATTTGAGTATAAATATTGAGGAGTTATGAGTGGTGGGATACTTTGTGCCATCCTAGACAATTAAATGCATTGTATTGTTCAAGTTTTAAGGTTTGCACGCCTTCATTTTGAAATCCAATTGTACCATTGATGGACAATTATTTGACATTTAATGGCAATACCTATGGACTTCAATAGCACCCTATTGCTATGAGCTTTAGAAAATCATGTCTAATTCAATTTAAGTCTAAAAATTATGAATCAAATTGTGATGGATGTGTCTTCCTCTATTCTTTCTCTAAAAATTTGGTAGAAGATGCTTTGATTCACATAGAAAATATCTTAAGCCAATATATTCTTAAATGGTCGGTTTTTCCCTCTCCTACCTTAGTTGAAGTCCATTCATTAAGGTGACTTTTGAGAAGTCAAGATTAGTGACTCCTAAACTACATATCTTCTTTAGAAGGAACAATCTAATTTATTTTTATCTTGAGGTAGGAGGTCCTAAAGCAATTTGAAATTGAAATGTGTCCCCTATTTAAAAATCAAAGTGACTTGTTCATATTATCTACTATTGTCATTGATTAGGTAGGTAGCTGTTTAAAGGGACGGTTTATAAGATTGGGCCACCCATTCCCAAGCAGTGACCCATGTACCCAATCTATAGGTGCAGTTATTTCCAACCAAGGTTGCACTTGTTTTTTTGAAGTTTAGAATATATATTTTTTCCTTTTCAAGGTTTGAGCTAATAGGTTCATGGCACATGTTCTAACTTGTGAGAAAAAAAAGTAGGAAAAAAGTTCTTGAATGATCAGAATTGGAAGAGTCTAGACATTGGCTATGGATCCGGAGCACTTTTTGCTTCCTAAAATTTTCATAGTAATTACAGATCAAGCGATAAAATTACGATTTTTTTTGCAATCCTTGTCATTTCTATTGATGCACCTATGGAAGCATTTGTTTCGCCTTGTACTACTCCAGATCATGTTGGAATTGCTTATTCGGTCAGCTATGGGTGGTTCTATCTTAGATCTCCTACCTTGTATACATTTTTTAGGAAGGTTATTGGGATTAAAATTGAAAAGGATATTATTTTAGATGAGAGGAAGGAATGTTATGGTATCCAAGTAAGGGTGGAAATAGCTGATTATATGTAAGTGCAGTGAATATAGGAAAGGATGAAAAAATGCATGGTATGTAAGGTAAAGGTTGATTTAAAGAATACTATGTAGATGTTAGGGAAGATTAGAGGGACCATGGTAAAGTTTTTTTGTTTGTTTTTGAATTTCTCTTTGAAAAGTTTAATAGATGTGGAATATATACTTTATGCCAATGTTGTCAATGGTATTAAGAATTCTTGAAATGGAAGATTGAGGAAATTTAAAATATTGGTGTAGTGCTTTAGAAGAACATGTGGATATTGTGCCTTTTGGTCTCGTTGTATTGACTATTATCATTAAAAGTTGAGTGTCTCATCCACATTTGTGGATGGTATTTATGAATGTCTAATATTTGAACTCCATAATTGTCCATTGAGTGCATAGTCATCACTAGTTTGATAATCATGTAGGAAATTTGAAACAAAACAAGACTTTTTAATTGAAAAATGGACTAGGTTTGTGTGGGCGCTAAATTACCCACCTTTGGTAATAAAGCGAACACCGACCAGGTTCTATGCTTTTATCCACTTTTTTAATATATGGGGGTGTTGTGAGCGCGGTCCACTGTGCCTTCCAAGCAATGGATCTTTTTTGCTAACGTTTCCTAAGTGTCGTGGATGGGCAACGAAATAACTAGAAATGCATGTGATAACTCACAAACTAACTGCAACAATCAGGGGCAATGATGAAATTCTAACTCCCTAACTATCTATCCTATGTCTGGGGTTGACTAGGTAGTTGGCGTCATTTCTAACGTCCCTAACTACGTGAAAGGGGAACCCCTATGTTCCTTCCATGTACCCCTAAGACTATCTTTGTATTTCGACACTCCACCTGGAAGTTCTACTTCTTAATCCTAAAGTTCAACTCTTACTCTAAGTTCCAACTTCTAAATGCAACTCTAGATTTTACTCTTTTAACTTGGTTCTAAATCTTAACTTCCGACTTTTGACTCTATGTTTTGACTTTTGACTCTAGGTTTTTACTCCTAAATTAACTCTAAAATTTACCCTCGGAATTTAACTCTATATTTTGATTTTTTACTCTAAATTTTTACTTTCTAACCTAATTCTAAATTTTAACTTCTACCTCCAACTTTCAACTTCTAGTTTTAGCTTTTTACTCTAATTTTTTTACTTCTCAATTGACTCTAAAATTTGACCTCTAAATTTAATTCTACTTTTGACCTTTAGAATTTTGACTTCTACTTCCAAATTTAATCCTATTGGGTTATTCCTAGATTAACTCTAAACTTTACCCTCGAAGTTTAACTCTATCTTTTGACTTTTGACTCTAGGATTTTACTTCTAAAATTAATCCCAATTTTTAACTTCTAGGTTTGACTCTATGTTTTTACTTCCAACCCTAGATTTTCTACTTCTAGAAACTAACTCTAAAATTTAACTTCTACTTCTAGTTTTTACTTCTACTTTGAGCTTTGATTTTACTATCTAATTTTTACTCCAAATTTTAACTTCTAAATTTTACCCTAGCTTTTGACCTCTAATATTCACTCTACCTTTGAATTTCCAACTTCAAGATTTAACTCCTATTTCTACTTGTAATTTCTATCTCCTAACTTTATTCTAAAGTTTTTACTTTTAATTTCTACTTTCTACTCGAATATTTGACTCCTAATTAACTCTAAACTTCCTTTTCTAACTACCCTAAGATTTCACTGGAAAATTTAACCCCCTAAGTTAACCTTCCAAATTAATTCTACTTTTTAACCTCCCAAAGTTAACTCTAGATTTTGACCTTAGAATTTTAACTTTTACAATTAAACTATAACTTGACTCTAGTTCTAACCACTAATTAATCCCTAATTTTAATCCTAATTTCTCTTTCTACCCTAAATCCCTAAGTTCCGTCCATGGTTCCCTTTGGATGAAATTTTTACTCAAATTCCTCCGTCCTACCCCCTACTACTTAACTTATCCTAATGTGGTCAATTTAAAGCCAAACCTTAAGTGTAATATGTTTTCGGAAACCTCTATCCCTAATCTATAAATTTTTGAATCTAAACTTTTACTTTGCATTAATCTTGGCTCGCTAATCGCGCTTTAAGGGATGATTAAGGAAATCAACGCTAATTAGGAAAAATATCAAGGATTAATTCAAAAACTCACCTCTTCACTGCCGGTTTTGGAAATCACTTCGTCCACGTCCACGTATACATCCTCATGCTCCATGGTAGTCCTTTGTTTTGTTTGATTTTTTCCAAGCTCACCGCTTAAATTGAGAAAATATTACACCCTTGCAATCTAACTTCCTTCTTTCCCTTCCTCCTTCCTTTTCTTTCTTCCTCTCTCCTTCTACACTAGTACTATTCCACCTAAGCTTTTATGAGTCTTACACTATGGTCTCAAACTCCAAGGAGGTTTTTAAGATGCCAACTATCCTCTTATACAACTTTGCCTTTGTGTCATCCTAATCCTCCTCCCAACAGTCACTACGAATTCTCAAGATTTTCTTCCCTAAACCTACCTAGTCCTAGGCCTAGGTCACTATTTATCGTCTCTCACCTTCTCTCGCCTATTTCATATTCCACTTCCTAATCTCCTTCCATTCTTGTTTTTTGTCGTTTGTGTGGCGAGAGAGTTGGAAGTGCTTTGTGTGCAGGTGTGCGCTAGAGGTGTTGTTTCTATCCTTTCCTCTTCCCTTTTCCCTTCTCTTTTTTCCTAATTTCCTTCTTCCGACTCTAAACCTTTAGTTTATAGAGCCCTAATCCCCCATTTTTTCAGGGTGGTAAGGAGGAAAAGACCAAAAAAAAAAAAAACCCGAGTTGGGGCCCTAGCTCCAACCCTAGCTGCCGCTCCGACTCTAAACCTTTAGTTTATAGAGCCTTAATCCCCCATTTTTTCAAGGTGTCAAGGAGGAAAAGACCAAAAACACATACACCCGAGTTGGGGCCCTAGCTCCAACCCCAACTGCCTGCTCCGACCCCACTGCTTGCTCCGACCCTAGCTGCCTGCTCGACCCCCTGGCTGGCCGGACAAACGGATGGCTGGCTGGGGGGGTTGGGTTTAAATTTTTTCTTTCTTTATTTTAAAAAAAAGTTATTTATTTCTTTTGACTGTCGCCCTTGCTGGCCCCGATGGCTGGTTCTGATGATCTGGTTTTCTGATGGCTGGTTTTCCGATGGGCTGGTTTCTGATGATCTGGTTTCTGATGGCTGGTTTTAAAACTTGGAGTTGGATTTTTTGATAAGCTAAAAAGACTTAATCTTTGCTATAAGCTAATAAAAGGCTGGATTTTTGCTATGAGCTACTAAAGGACTGGGTTTTTGCTATGAGCTACTAAAAGACTGGGTTTTCACTATAAGCTAATAAAGACTGGATTTTTGCTAAACTAGAGGAAAAAAAACTTTGGGGAGCACTAAATTCACTAAGACTTTGGGAACCACTAAATTAAAGAAAACTAAATGCAATGGAAGCCTACATATCTTGGAAGCTAAACTTTGGACTTTTCCACAAAAGTCTTGGAAACTAGACTTTGGATCTAAACACCTGGGAGGGTCAAAGCTTCACCGCTAAGTTGGTTTTAACACCAACTTTAGGACTGGGGGGCACTCCGGGGGTTCAAAGCTCTGCCGCCTAAACTTTTAACACACACTTTAGGACTTCAACCTTGTCACTAGTTCAAAGCTTCGCCGTTTTCAAGGGGGGTCCACACAATGAGAGAGACTTTAGAAGAGGGAAGAAACAAAACTTTTAAAGACAATACACGTAGGGTCAAAGCTTCGCCGTCCCGGAGGGGGGTCCACTCAACAAGGAGAAGGTTAGAAGAGGGTGTAAGAAAATACAAAGAGAGAACACACGAGTTAAGACCACGTGGCAACATGAAGCTCACACGCTAAAGGCCCCCCAAAGCGGCATCGCCAAGGTATGGTGGGGGGTGATTTTAGGATTAGTGCAAGATACCAAAAAACTCTTAAAACTTCACAAGTTAAATCACAAAACGTACAAGAGAGAAAGAGGCTCTCCACTTACAACAAGGTACCAAAAACTTCACAAAGGAGTACACAAAGCAAGGTAGAAGGACCCCCAAGGACCTTCAAAGCTTAAAAATAAGCAACAATGGTGCCAAAAGTACTCCGAAAACACCGTAGAGGTTTTTGGCTTCAAACGTCAAAATATCCAAAATAACTTGAACCCACGGATCTAAAACAAGAATTGGGGGTGTTCTAGAGAGAGAAACAGGGCCCTTATATAGGTTTTCAAGGGCCCATCCCTCCCTCTACAGTTTTAAGGTAACCTTATCAACTTGGATTTTCATCTTAATCCCTAAAAATCTACTTCTACCATCTATGCTGGACCAACATCCTAACTTTGGGAGATTAACTTCAATCGTCGAACGGATTGCGCCGTCGGCTCCAAATCGTTGTGTTTAGTCCTAAATCCCCTTACCCCCCGTACTGAGGCCAAAAACCCATCGTAGGCTAATTTAGTTTAAAAAACAAATCGTGGTAAAATCCTAGATCTTGGGGGTCTCCTATTTTGAAAAACATGAATAGCCTAGAGTCTCCGGTAGGTGCGAGAGTCGGGAAGGACTTTTGGTTGACTTCTTTTCGCCATCGTATGGTCCCGGAATGCCGGTCAACATCGCGGGGACCCCGTTGCGTGGTTAATTTCCGAGGAATCTCGCCGGTTCGAGTACTTGCCGCTATCGGAATGTCATGAAACTCCACGAAGCGCATTATTAACATAAAACAAGCTACTCTAATTTTTAGTGAGATTTTATTGTAACCTGGGTAATTTCCATGAAATTCCCGTTGGAGATTAGAAGGGTTGACGACCCGGAAAAGGTTCTTCTGCAAGTCGAAAGATGCCAGGAATTTTCACGTGACCTCTCAGGGAGTTGCATGAAAGACGCGTAGGTGCGTTTCCGTACCTGGCACGATTGGTCAGTGGAGATTGAAACTGGCCATCTCCTCGAATTAGCTATGGTGTGGGAATCTTCTGCAAGTGGAGGAATCTTGGCGAAGCGGTTTTGTCGTTGGACTCCTGGCATGGGATTTACCCTAGGACACCATCCTTGGGCTGTAGATTCCCCCACGGGCCCGGTCTTGCGTTAGTGGCTCCTGCATGCTAACAATCGGGATTTTGTGAATTCGTCGATCTAATGGGGAATTCCAAATCTAACTCTAGGACCCGACCTAGTGGCCTTGCTGTGGGTCCTTCGGACCGACTTAGCCATGAATTGCCACATTCATGGTGGGATTTAGGTCTTTTGGGGCTGTGTGACTCAAATCCTCCAAATCTAGCCACTTCGTTATTTCTATACTATTTTTAGGCCAGATTTGGGAAGATTCTAAGTAAAAACATAAATCTAGACCAAATACTATAATGGATATGACACAACCCTATTCTGATTCTACAATCTTTTTATGGCTTTTTGTATACTTTTATCAACTTTAAATTGCAAATTTTCAAAAAAATAATTGTACGAGTTCCAAGTGACAAATTGGGAGCTCACAGTTTGTGAAAATAAAGTCCAATTATGAAAAGTAACATGCTTAGCCAAAATAGTAGCGAGGAATGTTATTTCTCATAATGAGACATTAGACATAATGTCAATAGTTGAATGATTCAACAGTACTCAATCAAGGGGCTAAAGCATCCTTTTAACTCCTAAAGGTCCAAGGCCATTGACAAGTGTTTAAAACATCCCTTTAACTCCTGAAGGCCCAAGATAATTTTTCTGTCAAAAAACACTCAAAACTGTCATTTTTGTTGCGTAACTGCGTTCATCTAAGAATTTTTTATTTTTAGAATCTAACCATAGGCTCTTGTAATTTATTTGTATGAGATCATGTGATAAAAATTTTATGAAGTTTGACCGATCAAATTAGAAGATATTAGCATTCAAAGTTTGGAGAAAAAAAGTTTCTTTGAACATTAGAGTTATTCGTAAAGTCCCCCCCAGTTTGGAGGGGACTTTTTCCAACAAATTTCTTCCAACGGACGACCCCGTAGGTGACCACAACCTCGCAGCCGACCACTAAACCACAAGCAAAGTCCGGACCAAACTTCTTTTTGGTCGATTTGGGTGCTTAAGAAAGTTTGATACCCACTTTTGTATTGACTTTTTGCCCAAAACCTGCTTTTTCACAAAACTGCGGGGTTTAAACCCTAGTTTTGGGTACTTTACGAATAACTCTATTGTCTTGGAATTTCAGATGACTTTGACCACCATTTGTGGGAAATTTTTGCACTACAAACTTTAAATTTAAAATTTTTTATGTTGAATAATTGAATTGAAAGTCTAGTATTTTTTTTTTAAAAAGCACTTGATTTTCATTCTTTAAAAAATTGTTAAGTGGAAGTAGGTCCACATTAAAAAAAAAACTAAATTGTTAATAGCTTTAAAATGGAATTGAAACACAATTATTCCAACAATGAGATTGTTCTAGCAAGAAAATTTAATCTTTTTAAATAATCTTTTTTGAAAAATTGTGAAAATTGCATTCAAAAATAAATCCTATAAGTTATTTTTTCAAGAAGATGCTCCAACAGTGCTAGTATGTGAGTGCAAGAATGCGAGCTTGTGAGCATTGAGCCTACAATACAGGTACCTATAATATAGATACCATACACTATAGAAGGTGTATGTATCATAAACACCTATAATATGGGTATTTGTAACATATATACCCTATAATCATAGACGGTTTCTATAGTATATACCCCTATAACATAGGTGTGTAGTATTCTAGGCTCATGGGCTTACATTTCTATGCTCACATAAGAACAACCCTTGAAGATGCTCAGATTGCCCAAAAAACAAGATTGCTCATAACATTTAAATTAGTAATCCAAATGGAATGAATCAAAGCTTCACAAATAGACAAAAACATGATCTATAAGAAAAATTCAATTCAATTTAATTTCAATTTTTTGAAGATTTCTTTTTTTTGCTCGTTGCATGAAAATTTGGACTTTTTGTAGTATAATTTTTGCTCTTGGGTATAGATTGAAATAAAAAGTATATTCCCATGAAGCTAATCAATTAATCTATCTTATGAGAAAGTTTCAAAAAGTTTCACTAAAAATTGAGGTCATAGGAACTTGCCCAAAATTCAAATTGTCCCCCAAGGGAACAACGCGCCTTTAGGGTTTGAGATGTGATCTAACTTCTTGGAGGACTTGTACACCTTCAAGTATTGTAAGTAAACTTTCCTTAATTTCTAAAGGACCAAATGTCCCTTTGGGTGACACTATAAAGTTTGGGCAATTTTATATAATTAAAAATTTTGGTATGATGTTTTGAATTTTTTTTTAAGATAAAAAACAAAACATTAGCTTTGGGGGAATATAATTTTTATTTCAATTGGTGTTGTGGAGCAAAATTTATACCACCCTAAGTTAAAATGGAGGTTGTAAGGATTAAACAAATCACAAAAAGTCAAAATAATTTTTTTAATTAATTTTTGTTTCTCATAGAATATATTTTTGTCTACATGGAAAGATTTGATTCATTCTATCTGGACAAGTAATGAGAAAGTTATGAAGAGTCTTGTATTCTAGGCCATTTCAGCATGTTTTTCAAATACAACTTGTAGGATTCATTTTTTAACTCAATTTTCACAACTTTTCCAAAAAAAGAGTTCCTCACGAGTTTAGTTTGCTTGCCAAAACAATCTCACCATTGAGATTAGTGTGTTTCAATTCCATCTTAGAACTATTAACAATTTAGTTATTCATTCTATCTTGTACCTATTTCTACTTAATAATCTTTTTAAGAATGAAGATCAAGTTGTTGTTGTTTTTTAAATTCCAGACCCTCAACTCAATTTTTCAACATGAAATTTTTTTAGCTCAAAACCTGTAGTGCAAAAAATTTAAGTTAAGAAGATTAAAAGTCAAAAATTCTAATCAAGCAGGGTGTAAAAAAATGATTTTCTTCACTTAAAGTACAATTATCTTAAAACTTACATAGTCAAAGTTTCTGAAATTTCTTCTACACAATATCATAGTAGTATAGTGCAAGATCCTATAATTAAATATGCAGAAAAGAAACAATTTTTTTTAAAGTTTTGCACTTTGTAAATAGAGATGGCAATTTTGAATGCTTTTTGACCAAAAAAAAGGCCTAAGTCTTTCAGTTGTCAAATACAAATGGAAGTTAGTATTATTAACATTTTGAGACCGTAGCAAAATTAGTTCTGAATTCTTGAAGTTGGAATGGCATGTTGGTCTAAATGCATCCCTATATTAAAATGTGGACCATTAGTAAATTGACGAATTTAATATGTATTTTTATGTTGTAAATTTTTTTCTACACTAGAATTGTATTAGGACTCCTATCTTAAAAAGAATTTAATACAGTCACATTGCAATACTCTTTGAATTTGGTGTGGAGAAAAATGGAGTCTCATTTTTGTAGTACATAAATTGAATAATCAATTGGAAGCTAGAAAAAAACAAAATGATTTATTTTAGTTTACAATCACACCAACAACCATTTGTTCTATTAGAATTTTATTTTATATTTTGATATACTATATCAATTGTGTGGTTTACAAATGCTAGTATGGCCAATTGTTATCAAATATCTTGAACCTCCTATTATACCTTGTGTACAATTGCCAAATTTTAAAGCTATTTTTCTACTTTTGTCTTTGAAAAACCATGTAATTTGATTCTTTTGGCCTCAATGCATTGAAGATTGTTAGATGTTCCATCTCAGAAAAATAATTGAGTAATCAACATTTGGTTTCATCTGATCATTTGGCTCCTCTTTTATCTAATTGAATAGTTTCCATTTCCCATTTTGCTTGTATAGATTAGGCTCACAATCCGTGAATCACTTTATATTTTGGTATAGTAATCACCAATACAACCAAGAAATAGCTCTTTACTAAATGATTTTGCACCTTCATTTTTTGAAACACATTAGTATTTTTTATAATTTTTTTATATTTATGATAAATCATTAAAACTAATTATATTTTATTGGTTATTCAATACATTTGTAGCCTAAATTTTTGTAATTGAACTATTGAAGATTTATGTTTAATAAATTTTTCAAATTATTTTTTTATTTTTTTGTTAAAATTAAAATTGTCATAGAATTTATGATTTACATCACAAATGCCTATACAAGATTCAAATTTTAGGAATATAAGTGCCCTATATAAAATATATGAATTTTAAATAAATTAGTTTTGATAATGACAAACTAGACAATAAATCATTCTTCTGGTACAAAAAAATTTGTTAAGAAATTATCCTTCACAATAATATGTAATAATAGTAATTGATTTGATCATAAATTATTTTTTCAAACTCTTTATAAATATCTTTAATTCACTATACTTGAGATAAATGCCTAAAGAAGACCAAGTCAAGAAGTCACCATTAAAATCTTATGTATTGCACTATTTATAGATGTGGGCTCTTCAATTATTAAGAGCTAGCATCTTCTTGTCCATTACCCTCTACAACTATTTTTTCTATTTCTTGGTTTTCAATGCTATAAAACTAGTTTTTTAAACAACCATGCATGCCAATTTCCTTTCTTTCTTCTTGTAGAAAGACTTAGACAATCCGATTAGGAAAACTAAGACTTAGTGTGAAGTTCGCTCAAGGAGACAATATAAATAGGATTGCTAATAAATAACCCAATTAGACAATTACAACCACAAGCAAAGAATTTATCTTCCAACTACAACTCCTCTAAAAAGCCATTTGCAACTTTTTCTCATCAACTTGGAACCAACCTCCTTCAATTCCATGTCCCTCATACTTCTACTATAACTTTTTCTTCCTATTAGGACCTAAATTGCAGCCCCTCACACATACACTCTGAAACACATCTTCATTTGACTCAAGTTGCACACTTACAACAAAAAACTGTTGAATGACAACATTCAGATTCTATCTAGCCAATGTGGATTACTACAATCAATTGACACACTTCACACTCAAATTGAACAATGGAACATTCATTCCGATATTTATGCACTCATTAACAGTAAGTATTAATTCCCACTTTGAAACGGTCAAACTCCGAATTGAATAACACTAATATAACCCACTAGCCATAATCTGATACCCTACAAACATGTTCAACTTATAAAACCTTTAAGATCACAATAGACATAAAGCACTTCCCATTTCATTAAAATAACCTTCACACACACAGCAGTTACATATCACCCACTTGCAATACTCTCACTGGCTAGCTAACACAATACTAATTGATATACAATCACGGGATCCAACAATTACAAACACAATTGTCACTTGAACCCACTCATTGACACCCAACTTGAGCTTACAGACTCCAAACTAAACTCAGAAAAACATTCACTGAAACACTCTTCCATTTGCACTACAACTTCACTTCGACTTGGAATGCAACGCAGACACAAACAAATACAATCATTTCAACTTGAACATACTTAGAACAAAGTGCGCATGTGCAGACACCCCACAACTGGAGCTCACGGGTTACAATTTTCAATGTGCATACAGCTCAACCTCACACTCATTGGTTCCAATTTAGACCTAAGATTATATCATATTGATCAAAATGGTGAACACATCACTAGTTTACAATTCTCCAAAGTCTGCTCCGAGGTCTGCTCACCAACTGGTTCATCAGCTTATAATATCACAACCAACTTGTATTCTCAAAATACTCAATCTCAATCTCTAACACTCATCTCATAACTCCAAAACAAAAGGAAATACGCAGTCTACTTGGGCTAGGACTTGCACTTGCTTTTTCTGCAGTGGGTGACCACCAACTCGGACACCACAACCTTATAGGAACCAAATAGTAGTAATATGCCACCCCAAATTGATCTCCTACCTGCACAAATATAACCACCTAAAAGGAAACTGCAACTACAGACTGGCCAACTAGACCTCCAACTAGGAGTACAATCCTCCTAATTGGCACTGCAGCTATTGGACAAAACTCCTGAACCCTACATGCCGACTTGGCTTCCAACTTGGCTAAAACCGTCCCCAACTTGGCAAAACAACAGGCTAATTCACAGATTAAAACACCAAATTTGGGCAACTAGACCACCAACTTGGCCAAAAGAACAACCAAAAACACAAAAACCACTAACTAAAAACTCCACACTTCTCCTAACAAAACGTAAGATCTATTGCTAATAATATTATGATACTCTAATACATATCAAGGACAACTCAATAATATACACAACATACCACCCACCTTCTACATATTACAAACTTCACTTTTCTTAACATTTCTCACTAGATAAACAACATTTCGTAGAAAAAAGATTTGCATGAAGAATAATGTTTAGGAAGTAGGTTCCAAAAAAGTGACCTTATTCACAACATGGGCACCTCTCGACTTGGCAAAATAGAGACCCATGTAGTGTGTTAAGTCCTGCATGCAAATCTACAATCAATAAACCTAATAATATATAATGTTTGCTTGTGAAAATAAATGAACATGAAGTTATAATAGAGTTATCCTAGAAGTAATTGCATGGAAACCTTCTTTTTGCCATTGGTTTGACACACGTCACTTTTATTTCTAGATTGTATTTAAACTCTTGTTTACGTTTGTGCTTTGGGAAGATGACAAAAACTCATATCTACATACAATATATTAACATTATGTTGGCTTGAGCCAAAATTTAGAGCCAAAGTTTTATTCACACATCAAAAGTTGCTAAAAAAATTGAAACCATGGAGTTTTCTACTAGTGTTTTTATTCAAAGTCAAAACATTGAAAAAACAACTTCAATTTCATTGGTTGGAGGCCAAAAGAAAGGTGATAGGTTATGACATGTAAAATAACTCTAATATGCAAAAATAAAAAATTTGATAAACATAAGTTTTAAAGTAAGTAGATAATAGAAAGTAAAGGATCTCACATACCTAAGGATGAGGAAAAGCTTTCGTAGTCTTGGCAACATCAATTGGCAAGTCGTATGTTGCGCATGCTTTAGAGAACACAAAGGCATCCTCTAGAGGCTTCATAATACCATAATTTCAGGCTGACAAAGTTGTCACCACAAAGTCCATCATGCAAATGTCAGTGCAAATCCTCACTACAAGTATCTAAAAGCATCAACCAACGCCTTTTAACTAACATTAAATTTCATGCATATAGAATCTTGACTTGATTCAGAATCAAATACATTCTCAACACCTAAGTAGCCAAATTGGCTACTCCAACATCTATACTAGTTGAAACAAATCATTTATGAAATTCAAAGGAAGGTAACAAAATTCACCAATAAAAAAAGAAATCATATCCTACTATCCTAGAGTATTGAACAATAGAATATGTTTCAAAAGTCACTAGATTACTACCTTCCAAAAAGGCTAACATAACATAGTGAGAGAGATAAAAGAACGGAAATGAACCTGCTGAACATTGTTGTCTATGATTTAATCTATTACAACATTTGAACCGTCGTCTCAGATGCCACCCACAAAACTGTTGATGCAATCCTTCCACATCAATTTTGTATTTGGATCACTTTCTAACCAGAGCAACTTTGCATTTACAACCAAAAGTAAACAAAATATAAACTCTCCAGCAAACATAACAGCTTAACAGCATCACGTCTATTAGATTGAGAGCTAACCTAGAACGAGATTTTCTTCTCCAGTTCCCTCTATGCAATGTGGTGGATATGGACACTCAAGTTTATTCTTTTGATGAGTGTCTAAGAAGGCAATGATCGGCCAATTGTGTGCATTGAATTGCTTTGCTAGATAATCTGTCTGCTTCACCATTTCACTAACCGTTGCCATTGATTCTTTTGGAGCCTGGCAAAACCAAATAGACAGGCCAACAAGAGAAAATCAAGTGAAATACACCATAACCGAGCCTCCAACGGAATGTTACACCCGATGTTCACACCTATGTAACAGTTGTATCTAGAACAAAACTTGTTATCCCATGAAAAGATGCATCTAAATGTGATAATAAAAGAAAGTTTGAACAAAAGTGAAAAGTTCTAGACCACCTTTCTCAAGTAAATTCTTGATATCAGGTTTACATGCAATTGTATTGATTGACAAAAATGGTATACAACTCCATATTATCACATGCATATTGAGCACCTAGGTTGTGACATTGAAGAGGTCTGGGTGCACATTGCAATGAGAAAATTGGGTCCCCAATTTGAATAAACAAGGTGAATACTCGATGTTTACCATGTTGCCAACTCCCACTGTGCAGAAGCCATTCACTTCATCCACAACTACAAGACCAACGCATTTCTCCTTTGAAGGCAACACCAGAGCCTTCAAATTCAGAGGCAACTCTGTCTTCAATTGCGCCACGAGAGAATCCCCCATTTTCTCCTCACTTCCAAAGTTCCAATCTGTCAACATCTTCAGCACTAATTCAAAACCTTTATTACCGATTAAAAACATATTTTGTAATGAATGTGAACTTCTTCAAATTTGATACATAAGGTACTAATTTCATTGAAAACTTGATCGCATCTCTTGTACTAAACCCCTGTTCTCAACTACATGTAATCTACCCTAAACCAGCAAGGGATTCAAAATATTCAACATGGAGAAGACCGCGCCTCCAACAGATGGATTTGAGCTACTCTATCAATTCAAGCAATACCCCCTTGCAAGCACTTACAATCTTCACTGTGCTGTATTTGGGCCCAAATATCCTCAAATCAAAGCCCAAATTGCTCGCTCGCAGATTCCCAAGTGCTATTTCCTCGCCAAGATTCTTTTCAGTAAAAACATCACATCAACAATTACAAAACCCATACAGTAATGCATCCCACATAGATAAACCAAAAAGCGTATACATTACTTCGATTTTTCCAAATTGCGAATTCGAATGCAACTTTACAATTAGGGTTTGCAAGCAAATGCTTGGATTTTGAAGTGAAGAATTCTAGATGGCGTCCGTAGAATAGGAATCACGGCTTTTTTTCTTTGGCTTTCTAGTGCCAGATTGCACCTGAAAAAAATAATTTGGCTAAAAAATGATGACAAACCGTGAAGTTTTTCACCAAAAAAATTCATATTAAAAAAAAATTTGGATGAAATTGCTAGATTGTGGATGAAAATAGAATTATGGATATGTGATAATTGCTAATGTGATATCTTCTGTCTAATATGTGGATGAATGTTGAAATTTAGAGCACCACTATACCATTTTATATCACCACTTTGGCACTTCATAAAAAATAAAAAATAAAAATTCTTGATGGGAATCCTTGTACTTGAGAGTCTTGCAGAAATTGCAGGAGCAAACCAATGCCACCAAAAAGCCAACGCTTTTCCTACAATTTTTGAATATAGTATGAGTGGCAATCTATGAAATTGTTTTGTACAGTACAGTGCCATCTAGAAAATAAGGTAACTCCAATTTTGACTTCCAAGAATATCTATCAAAATTTGATGTTTTCATATCTATTTTTCTTAAATTTATTGTTTTATGCAATCTTGATCAATACGCCAAATTTCAATTTCAGAAAAATAAAAATAGAAAAAATAGGTTATTTATTTTGTGTGTTTTTCATTGTGATATAAAATAGTTGATTGAAAAATATTGTTGATGAATTTTTTAAATTGCATGTCTAACTTGTCATAGATGGACTTGGAAATATGATGCCACTCCTACCTTGAAATTCTTGTATCCTTGCCACATACATCTTAACTTTGAGCCTGGTTGATTTTGCTGATAATTGCCAAAAAAATCACACTTTAATGTGTAATATTATTCCTTTCAATTTAAAAAAATTCTTGAGTGACGACAACAAAATCCATCATTGAACCATTTATTAATAGAAAAAAAATCCACCTAATATTTTGCCTTTTGGCAAAAATTTGCTTGAAGATATATCATTGTCAAGCCTTTTTAGATGCAAGAAAATACTAAAACTCATGACTACATGACATACCTATCACATGTGATGAAGTTGATGAAGTTTACTACTCAAAAAGCAAGTGAATGCTACTAGGATGAAGTCGTTCATAGCCTAGGTGCTTACTTTGTCCACACATCATACATGAATAACATATTCATGATTGTCAAAAAAAATTATGAGTTTGTTTTCCCAACAACGGAATAAATCATTAGTACAAATTTATTGTAGGCTGAAATGATTTTGTATTAATTCTATGTCAGTTTCAATTGCAATTTATACTAGCCTTAATGTAGATTTAGTACAAAATTATTTCTATCCATGGTGAATTTGTACTACATCACAAAGTTCCTCTGTCACAAAATGTCAATAGTAATCGCACGATTATCGTCAAGCACTGCTTTCGTGTTACATTCATTCATTTGGAAATATTGTTGTGACATGATATTGGCATTCATGATGACAATGCGATTTAGGCATCTCATTCACATGTAAATTTTAAGTGTTGAAGTTGCACGATAGCTGTGCCTTACTAAATATGTATAACTTCAGTGCTATAGCGATGGATGACTGACTCCGCGTCACATTAGTGCTTATTTTAGACACATAAAGTTAGTGCTTCTATCACACAACAGCATGCCTGTGCATTGAATTTGCACTACTACTGCACTTTCTTCTGTTTCAAAGTTTGCACACTAAATCCGTCTATTTAACACAATAATATTCAATTCATATTGTATTCTGATTTGTACTTAGAGAATAGTATTCAATTCTAGCACTCAATTACATTGATCCGTCTGAAGGCCAGGTATTAGGATAGTTTACTGTAGTACTTAATAAATGCCTACTATATTGCACACTAATAATTAATAAACTTAATTGTACCTTTAAAAATATTCATTCCATGTATTCAATTTATTGGAAAATGAAACGCGTTAACTAAAAACTTTACTTGTAGTTCAGTTCAACTAGTATACTTCAAATTTTTTTTAAAGTTAATTGAAAAATTCTAAAGTCTTAGTAAGAACTTGCAAAAGCTACTACAAAATATTATACTACGTGTAGTGCATGTATTCTGAGGCATTTTGTGACACTGACCAACTAAACTACAATACTTCTGTCAGTTTGCCGTAATTGTTGGGGTCACTAAATTGTGATAAATTATATTTGTCACTTTAATCTCCAAGTCATTCTTCACTATAGAAATCATCAATAACCATCAAATTATCTAACAAGACAAAATGAAAAATTTTACACACATTTTATAAACATTGGACGTTTAATAATTACATGATGGTTATGCAGGGAAAAATTTATAAAATTAAAACTTCTAAGTCCTTAAAAAAACAAAATTAAGCTTCAAAATGATGCTGGACAATCAATATCGGTAGCCAAGTAAGTAGTCCTCTATAAGGAGTTATATAAGTAGGAGTCCCGGATGATAAAGAAAGATTAGAATTTGTATTTATTGAGGAAAAAATGACCATCTTCTACAAAATTCGGCACAATGTGGACGACTCGAAGAATGGTAGCAACATCTACCACCAAGTAACAAGAATCTATATATGGATCCCATACAAGCTGTTTGCATCTTACCAGCTCGTTCAATCGACTACCATATAGAACCTTATACATGCGTACAAATGCTAAGTTCTTCGGTGCCAATATATTACTTTCAGAATCTACAAAGGACACTTGGAAAATGAGTCGCAGTTGGGCATACATTGTGATTTCATCCATGCCTGCATCCTCCATTTGCAGAGCAACATCACTGTAGTATGGTGCTCCATGAAATTCATGGCTTGCATGACCATAAAGTGGCCAATCTCCAAATCATTCACCTGGTCCAGCTGGTACAGCCAAAGAAGAAAAGATGCAAAGAACTTCACCTCCTTGTAAATTATTTGCGTCTTTAAAGACATGTAGGCTTTGTGGCAGTTGGAAAAGCTCATGTTGTGCTGAAAGAATGGAACACACACAAGGTAGCATTTTATTTCTAAAAGGCAATTCAAGGGAAGTAGGTATCAACTAGGACAACCGAAGGTTTGCATGGGGGCCGGACATGACATTCTCTCCAATCTGCACAGCCTAAACAGACGTCCAAACAAATGAAATCAGTTCATTTGGTTGTCATTATAACTAAAACCAAAGAAATGCAAATCCTTTTTATATGGTCCTTCAAAGCATATGATATTAATTCAGTAGCAAACCTGATCTAAGGCTGTTACTTTTTCAGTTGCTGATTCAAATGCTTCAACTTCTCCAACTTTTCGTCGATAGGATTGCAATCGAGAATTGTGTTTCAAGATTTGACCAGTATAATCACGTCTATTGCTTGATCGATAGGCAGACTTCATGAGATTAATGTGCAAGTGCTCATACATGTTGGTGCTGTATTCAAAAGGTGAACCTGAACGCCGGATTGCATCACTAAAATGACGCATTGCATGGATTTTCACCAAATTGAAAGAAGATTTCTGATGATCTTTTAAGCTCTGCTTGAAAGATGTGATTGCCCTTTCATTCACAAAAGTACATGAAACTATTAAAAAATTGTCATCTGAGTACTGAAATTTAGATCAACATCTTCAAAAAATCAATATTTTCTTACTATATGATTGGAATGAACATGAAACCTACAGAAACTGTCATGCAAGTTCATTTATTCACAAGCACATGAGATCATCCATCTCTTTGAGGGTTGTCTCAGTGTACTCATGTGTGTGGCACGCTAACTGATACCATTCGAGGAACTTTACCATTGCCAATATACATTTGTCTTCAAATACTCCAATCATGCAAAAGACAATAACCTGATACAACCAATATCATCTTATTATCCAAGATTTGTATAGTTGAATTTTCAAGAATTATAGTTGAGCTATAAGATTCTTCAATTCACATCACTCATCATCAATTAACTTAATACTCAAAAAATATATACTGTAACTGTAAAATGGTTCATGTCTGATTCTAATATATAGTTGTTTTATCATACCTGCATCACTGCTCGATGTTCAAATGCTACAAAGTTGGCATTTGAACGAAAATAGCCACCTTTGTCAGTTCTTGGTATCCGAAAGCTCTGATATTGAGATGTTCTTTTGATAAAGAGAAGGCGCTCATCCAACATATGCAATACATTGCTTGACCCTCCCAATACTTTTAAAATATCTACCAAGGTTTTGAAAACTCCAAGATCTGATTGAAGCATAATATCAACATGCAAACACTTGTAGGGATTTCCCATGGCTGTGTCACCGCCGTTGAAGCCCCAAAGTGCACACTGCAATTCAAAAATAAACTTATTGTTAGTACAGATCAATTAGCACGTGCCTCAAACTTACTATGTACATGCGAACACTTCTGTAGTGTTTCAGAAAATACAGAGACTGAACACAAGAATTTTTTTATTATTTTCCAACAATTGGTAGCAAACGAATACAAAGGAAATTGAAAGCTAAAATTTCATATTACGTACCTCAACTCCATGTAAGGAATGTAATTTTGAGATAGCCATCTTCTCTGTTGTTGTTCTTGCCTCTTTCATTTCTTTGAATATGGACTTCATACTTGATTCCGTTCGGTACTCCAATATTTGATTTGTCATATTCAGTTCATCTCTTGCGCAAAGACATAAGCTACAAGGTAGCTCGCATTTGTTGGTGTCATATGTGCACGTAATCTAACAAAGCAACATCTCAACATTTAATATAGAGTTACGATGTCCTATTGCATGTCATTACATATGGACTTCATTCTTATGAAGTCATTGAATAATCAGGAATTCAAATATTACTACAAAATATATCATTATATGTTCCAAAAGCTTGATTTTGGGTAGCAGTACGTGCCTTTGTTCCTTCTGGATGATCACAAACATATGCAAAAAGAAGTGGAAAGACAAGCTGCTCAACCCCGTGTGGATCACACATGACGGTTCCCCTTCACATGTACAATTGTAGTCAGTACTTGTCATCACTATTAACAACTTCAAATTGCAATTATAGAGAATATGACAAAATTCGTTTCATACTCTAGAATTCAAATAAATTATAAGCTTACGAGCTCTGGTAATTGGAGACTGCAACCAATGACCAATCTCAAATGATAAGCAATTTTTAACTAAAAAAAGGGTTCACATAGTTTAAATCATACCTGAAACTTAATTTCTTCAAGGGTTGAAGAATTTGATTAAGACACTCATGGAAAATGTCAAGTCTTCTATGGTGTGAAGACATGTCTGATGCAAGAATAACAAGCATCACTCCTAGAAGTATATGTCCTTCTTCTTGAGCACGTAATTCACAAGCAATGTTTCCTAGAGACAGAACCAAAGGGTAGCCACTCACCCTTCCATTGTTTGAGAGAGTTGTCTGATCACTATACAAAATGAGAGGGGCTATGATTGCACCTTCGCAACCAATGTGACTTTGCATAAATTGCCACTAGTTGCAAGTGCTTGGAATAGAATATGACGGTTCTGCTGTATTGGATGGCGTTGTTGATGATGTGGGGCCTAGATCAAAGTTCTCACCGTTGGCTGGGGCTAAAAATAATGAAGACAGAGCTAATACCGGGTCCTTGTAGTAAAGACATATTGGATAAGGGTCTCCTATTTTTTCCTTGACTTTATACTCCAACCAACCATCTTCTACACGATGAAGTGCATTTTCATAATTGTTGCAATCTGAAGTTGATTTGACAGTGACATTTTCTAACTTGAAGGACTTGTGGAAAAGCACATTTCGAAACAAATTTGTGATGTCCCGCTCCGATAAACCCATACCATTTTTACAATGTCATATCCAATGGACCAAGGAAAACGTTGAGTCATACGGTCTTTCTTCGTGGACAACATTAGCAGTTTCTAGAACTTCCGCGAAATTGAAGTTTTGATCTAGAGAATTTTGGTTCTGCAAGGCTTCTTCAACCAATTCCTGCAACTGAGTGTCTGATGATTTACACTTCTTTCTATGTAAAGTTTTACAATGGATACTTTTTTGGTGGTTGGTCAGATTTGCTTTGTTGAAGAAGTTTACAGCCCCACATCGGTCACAGTTGAATGATACCATCACCAATACCGAAATGGAGTCTTGCAAGTTTGCCAAAAGTACCAAGCCTTGATACAATTTTCCAAAATAAAATCATGTCAACTCTAAGAAAATAGTTCACTAAATCTTTTTCTATTTTTGTCTGCTATGGAATAACTGTATGTATCTCAACCTCAAAATGAATAGAACTATATAGTATCACAGCCAAAAATATAATGAATGAAATGCATTGTGCAAATACAATCAACAAGACTACTTACACTAATTTAACTGTACTATATATACCTCTTCATTTGGATTCTTATATTCAAATACACAATTGAGTGAAAATAAAATAAAACATACTACAATTAATAGAGAGCTGATCCTGTTTTATAGCACCTCCTTTTCATTACCAACATATCATCTCTTCTAATTCAGGACGGTGGACTTCATTAAGTATTTTTAGTGTAAGTATTACTTCACTGAATGTATATATCCACTAACCTTAGAATGTGGATGATTTTGTCTACTGCCACTCAAAGTTGGAGACTACTTCTGGAGACTACTTTAAATGACAGTACAAGAACATTCATCTATTTTTCAACAATTTCTTCAAAATATTGTGTAAGAAATTCAAGCATACTAATCAAAATTTTATTTCAATACATTTTGATGGGACACCCAAATTAATTTTCAATCTCCAATATTCACGGATCTTACAATGAAGCATACATCTATTATTAATTAAAATGATAATTATATGCAAATAATATCCTCTAAGTTAATACAAGGGAAGATGAATACATACACTATAGTATTGTAGTTGGCACAACTTCCTCAAGGATACTACCAAAGAATTTCACTACTCAATATAAAATCACTATACAATACAACAAGTTCCGCATATTTTTACTTGATAGGACTATTAAACTTGTGATTCATGCTCACCCAAGTATTGCACATTTTAGCCACATTTAATTTATTGAAGGTTTGAGCATTAAATACAAATTGTTAAGCTACAACAGTTGGTAATCAACCTAGATAGTGTTTTGTTTCAAAATCCCTTTGTCAAAATTGGCAATCTTGTCTCCATCAATCCTCCACTCAATTGTTGATTTCTCATGAACCCCTCCTAATATTCATGTAGGAACTCAAAAGGTAATGTCTAAGGATTTTCAAAAATCTAACAAACCACCAAATCACTAAGTTCATTGACAACTATCTCCACTTTGAATCAATCACACAATGAAAATTGTTGATTATCAAGAATTGTCTAGTGGCTATTAACATTGACACTTTTTTCTGAGGTTTTTTCTACTAATCTTACAAATTCACCCATATTTACCAATTCAGGACTCCATCATTGCCAACGCCAATTTGCTAGTTCTATTCAATAGTATAATCCATAACACATTTCAGGAATTCGCAATGACAGAAGCAGTGAATCCTTCTCCAGGATTATGTTTGCAATGTTTTTTCTTATCTTTCATTTATTTTTGCTATACATAAATGTTTCTCCCTTTTGACTTGTGAAACCTCTAACTATCACCTTTGTCGTGAAAGATTAACCAAAAAGATGTTGTATACGAAGTTCATATCTAATAACAAGAATTGCAACAACAACAATTACAATACAGAAGTCGTAGAATTTCATGAGGCCACTAAGTGCGCATGTCATGAAGAAAATTCAAACATATACAACAATCTACTATCTGTGCAGTATCCGAAAGAAAGCAGAAACAAAATAATAGAGCAGCACTTTAGATTCCCCTTCGAATAATTAGATGAACTTCCTAAGGACCTTGCAGGTGATTTAGAGTGAAAAAACATTCTATTTGTGAAGGTAATGATTTCCAATTCTTTGAGCTTCACCAAGATCCAGCTCAAAGACATATTTGTTTTTTCACTAGTTTCATTATCTCCTTAAATTCATAGTCATTTAAAAACAAGTTTCTCATGACCTACTCTAATTAAACACGTATTCAATGAAGAAAAATCTACATTCTTGGCTTCACTTTGATATGAATTACAATGCCCAACAAGTCCGACTCTTGCAAAATTGGTTACAAGAATGACAAAACTATGCTAAACTGTAACATTTTAGCCTCACATTCATTCACCAAAATTGAATTATAGGCTAAAGTAATTGTGTGGAGATGTTTTTAAAAAAAACTAGTGCCTCATGTCCTTACTTCAAGAATAGTTATTCCCACTTTCACAATTTTCCATTACAATTAATTGTTCCTACTGATCTTCTATTAGGAACTGGAGAATAAGGAAATTAAACTATCCCGTAAGAATTCAACCAAAAGAATGTAAGTCAAAAGGCTCTAATATTGGATGGAAGCTTGCTCAACCAAAACAGTGCTCTATGCTCAAATATGAAGAATAAAACATTGAATTGGCTCTACTTCCATCAACAAACAATGAACCCCACATTGAAAAATTGGAAAGACCATTGATAAAGAAAAAATCCTTCACAATTAAATTCACAAATGCAGCAATGACATTGCACATCACAATATCAAACGATATTCCAATCTTGTACTATTGTCGCACCACATATCCATTACTAAGGATGTCTACACCTTGTCATCCATTTAGGACTCAACCTTCATACAACGTTTTCCCACTTGATAACTTCTATACACTTTCTTCTTATTTAAATAGGCCACTGCTTGGATTACAAAATTTTAGCGATGGATGAATGTTGTAATGCTTTCATTGTCATGCTCTCCAGGTTGCACATTATAATTACTACAAAATTATATCCCTCAATAAACCTATTGAACCCGAGTGCCAACATTCCAAAGATTGGTTGGTGCTAAAATAAAAAGTATTCAAACCTGAGAGAAGCTTGTTCCATGGGAGGAACAATGCAATTCATACTCTAGGCCATCACCAAACGCGCATCAGTCCTAGAATCTTGCAGCAACAGGGCGTAGTAGTTGTGCTCCACCTGTAACCCTGTCCAAACCCTAAGGTGTCAATGCATGTTTTGAAATGAATGAAAAATTCCTTTCTAATGGCTATATTTTCACACAAACCTATTCACTTGTGGACAACCTTGCTTTATCGTGTTTTGCATCTTCTAGGTGGAAGCAACTAGTCATAATAGAAACAATTGAAAAGCACAACATTGCTATGGGAGATTTCAAAAAAATGTACAGTAGCAATTTCTAAAAATTGTCATGAGTCCATTTCATCATGGCTTTGGGAACAATCATGTCTTACCTATTGTAGTTGCATCTCCATGTGCATTTCAAGGAACACGATTCTTCCTGCTAGGAAAAAAATTCTATTTGCAGTTTGCAAATTCAAATTAACGGTACCACTACTTGCACCCATTTCCAAGTGTACATATTATGGCGCGGTGACCGCACAAAAAACAAGTTCTAACTCTATGTTGCATCCGCACATGGGGAAGAACTTGACATGAAAAATACATTGACTCCACTCCATCAAACAAGTAGAAGGATAGTGCATAATCTAAGAATACCATTCTTGGATGACATTTGTTGGAGGACTGTGGGGAAGTAAGAGCTCCAATTTGTGAGTCACTTTTCATATCCGCGCGGCATTGCCATCCATCTACTGCACATGACAAGAATTCCACCCGCCACCCACCATCCACCAAGAGAGGTGATGGGAAGTAAGTGGCTACAAAGTTCCCGCCGGGATAGGGTTTTGCTATGCTTGCCTACCTTGCGCATATGAGGCCTCCGCCGCACCTTACCAATAAGTTTTTTCCTAGAAGTTCTGCCACGACCACAGGCCCAAAGTTCTACACTGAGCTATCTCACAAATTGTTGTTTGTCACGCTAAACTCCTCTTGAGTCATTTTAAAAACTTTTTTGGGTCTTTTAACTTAGATTGCGGTGACCTCTCTTTAGTTTTTTTGCTTTGTTTTCAAAATTTGTTTCTTAAAATTTGTTCATGAAGATAAAGATCATAACTTGTGCAACTCCAGTCAATCAACAACTTCTCAAATTTATGTAAAGAATTTAAAAAAAAATCTCATACTGTATATTTTTCCTACATCTATTGCATTTGTGGCTCATTTCAGAGTGAGACCCTAGAACACAAACGTTTAGGGACGTTTCTCAAAAATTTGGTACTTGTACTAAAAATGGCAGTTTTGGAGCATTTTTGGTGAGAACATAGTCAAGGAACTTTAGGGGTTAACCCCTAAACGTCTGGATTCATCTCCAAAATTGACGATTTGAGAAAAAACATTATAAACTACAATTTGGAAGAATATTTTGGAATTGGTATACAAATGAAAGCTGTAGATTTTGATTTTTAAATTCTATCCGTACGGTTAGATCTACTAATGCTATCACCAATCTCTTTCTATAAATTTTGAAAAGAAAATTTCAAAATTCCTTCTAAATTCAATTACAAGTAAAATATTATCATTTTATGAGTAAAACTTGTTGGAATGGATTTGAAATAAGGTTCTCTTCATGTGGTGATTTTTTGAAATTTTTGTGACCTTTACATATTTGACCTCATTTTTGCACATCTAGTTTTGAACTAAAGTCAATGCAAATTGAGCGCTCCAAGGTTAAAAATTAGATTTTCAATGCCGCCATCTGAGTTCCAAAATAGTTTTCAAACATAATTTAAACACAAATTGTGTACACTATAAGTGATGAGATAACTTTTGTGAATCCAAACATTTTTAACACTTTAATGTACAAAAAATATTGATATTAGCTTACCATGCACTAATTTCTCAACATTCATCAATATATGAATATTTACTATTACTATATACAAGAATGCAGTACTTTTGAATTAGATTTTGCTGTAATTGGTATTTTTTAACGATCACATGAACAAATAAAAATCTCAATACAAGTGTTTGTTGACTTTGATGGCTTCTTAAGTAACCTTCTTGGTGTCAAGCATCCTCATTTACTATTTTGTGTACATGCAGGAACATCTATTACAGTATTCATAATACATGACATCCTTTGCTCAAAGCAGTTGCTAAGAATATAACAAAGTTCCTTAAAATTGAAGAATTATTCTCAATTCTCATAAACCTTTTGCAATACATACATTTTCTAATACACGTCTAATATGCATAGAACTAATTGTGGAATGTTTTGACAGTTGTATTTTTAGATTATAATAAATTCGGTTGATTAACTTTACAAGCAGAAAACGCAGCTTTTGGAGAAGAAAAAATATGAGAAGATGAATAATGCTTCTTTGGCCCCCCCCAAAAGTTGTATTGGAATCTAAGTGAAATGTAGTATTTTTTTCTTGTTCAAAATCAGAAATACGAACTCTTCCAAATTTTTTTACATTTTCAAACAAAAGGAGTAGAAAGTCAAAACTGACCAAATTGGATCCTACAAAAATTTTAAAAATTTATATATGCAATCATTTTTGAAATAGAACAATTGATATAATTAGCATATTATTTGGAACATCTTCAAAATATTTGAAATCATTCTAATTATTTTTGTATTTTTAATTCCACCAAATTGAACTTTGTATTTTCTAAATTGCTAAAATTACTATGTTTTTCCTTTAGATGTGGTTCTTTTTTCTAGAGTAATGACTTGAAATGTTCAAGAATTTTTTTTCCATCCATACTATTCCTTTCATTGTAAAAAAACTATATTTGCTCCCACTTTTCTACATTTTCTGAACAATTTTTAAAATAACTCTTTCATTAAAAGTTTAATAATCAAAAAGTGCAACAACTATATAAAATGATTACTCTACAAGTTCCTAGTTTATAGAATATTGAAATTTGTCTCACCCTAATGCCAAATTGCCATTGAAAATTAGAATATGACACATTATGTCTTTTTAGTTCTTCAAGGGTTAAGCATGTCGAATGTTATGAAAATGTTTGTGTCTTGGAGCTACTCTTTGACCACACTTAGAGTTAAATTCTAAAGGAAAATTTAGCATTTTTCCTATAAATAGACAACAAAGTATGCTTTGTTGTCAAAAAATGCTATTTGCTTCTTTTATGGTTATCCTTGTTTTTACATAATTTTGGGATTGAGAATGAATTGGATCTATATTCTAATACAATTATTGATAGTTTTTCTCTTCTTTATTTTCTCATTGCAAAATTAGTTGAACTAAGTTTAATCCAATATGGCAGTTCACATAAAAATGATGCCATTCCAGAACTTTGGCATTGTTATATTTCAGACCGCCCGGTATGAAATGTATACCTATCTTACATGGACAAAATTGCACACGGAATACCGCCATTTAAACAATTTTTTCCATCAATATTACCAAAAATGTAGATGAAAAAATATTTTGTTAGTGAATTTTTATTCCTCAACAAAAGTATTTAAAAATTAGTAATTAAGAAAATGGATGTTTACCATTCACTTTACACCATAGAAGAAATTTTGGATTGGTAAGTGCATGCATGGACTGCTTTTTTTAACCCTAAATCTATGTATTATATTTTGTTGAACCTCTAAAATTTCTTTGCATTTTGAGCCTTCAAGATGCCCGAGACTGTAAGTTCTGCGTCAATAAATTTCTAGGAAACTATATAAATCTGTTGTGGCAATTATACAAGTAAGATTTGAATTTCACCTTCATGTACAACAATATAAACAGTTTCTAATTCAAAATTCTTTAGCATTTTTAAGACCTACAAAGACAAAGTAGAAAGTATTTTATTGTATATCCATGGGAGGATCTCAACTTCAAAATTAAATCACAATTATAGGATTTAAAAATAAGTTTGGAGCTTCTAATTTACCCCCCTAATTGCCTAATAGACAATATATAGTCGATTGAGATTTCTGAGTTTGTTTTGCTATAGGCAATTAAATTCCTTTGACCGTTTCAAAATTGTTTTCGGGTAGTAAAAAAAATTACATATTGAAAGCTTTAATTTTCCTTTAAAAAAAAATATATTTTTTATTTTGTAGAGGTCCTCAAAGGCATATATGTACCATGAATGGAAGAGTGAAGCTTACAAATTTTACTTTATTTCTCAGCTTCTTGGAAAACTTGCCAATTTCACGTAAATTGAGATTTGAGAAATTGTACACATCCAATTCTTTTGAAAATGGATTCAATGGAAAGAATAAAGTGTTTTTGTGATGTTTACCATTGAAAATTTTAACATTCAAAATTTGTTGATTTGGAGTTCTCTGGAATTTCTACTTTTAAAAAAAATGCATTTCAAGAAGTGTCAGGTGAAAAATGTGATGAGTTTGATAGGTTTTCATTTGAACTTAATTTTTTTGAAAATATAATTGACTATGCTAACACAATTCTAAGTTTCTCATGTCACCTCCATTCTCAAAAAACACTTATATGTAAATTTATCAAACATTGTGGGGAGGGACAACAAACTGAACCCCTAAATGCCCAAGGCACCCACATCAAGGCTTTTGTTTTTGGCGAAATTTCGCCAGATTCCAATTCCCTCTGACAAATTTCCGCCACTGTGCCTGGCTCCCTCCAAATATTCACCAGCGAACAGAGGGCACGCAGGGGTTCCACTGTTCATCTACAGTGCGGAAAAAAAAGCCCTGACCCACATGTGCTAACGAAGAAACTTTGAAGTTAAATAAAACCTTATCAAATTGCTATTTTTAGTAGTTCATATTTATGAAAGATTATTTTTGAAGTTTAGTTTTTGCATCAAAAATCCGATTTTGTGCATCATATGAACATATGATCATATGAATGATTATGATTTTTGTATTAAAGATTTTGTGCAAAGGTAACCGTTGCAATCTTCACTTTTCCTAGTGTTCAGGGCTCTTGGAAATGAGCCTCAAATACACTAGAACTTGGAGAAGAAATCACACTAGAAATTCATTTAAAAAAATGTAGAGTATATTTTGAGAAGTCATAAATTGATTGGGATTATATTTGTTAGGCCCTTCAACCTCATATTTTTTTGGTCTTCAACTTCTTAAATTTGACATGCAAAAAGAGAGCTCAAAGATTTTCATAGTTTTAACACCCTAATGATCAAACATTATAATCTTTCAATCCTTAAATGATATTGATCTTTTGTTTTTTCCCTATGTGATCTCTAATATGTCTAGTTTGAATTTGTACGGTTCCAATAAAAAAAGAAGTGATTCAACTTATGAAAATGTTGGCTTCCTGTTCAATTTAGAGCAAATTCCAAGAGGTTCAAAACAGGCCTTGGGCAATCAAGGGTTTAAAATATAATATGCAGATTTCTCTTGTTATAATCTCAACATTCCTATGCTATTTTTCACTCAAGATTGATACATAAACTAATAAGCAAGCTTTGTAAACATCTACATGGTCAGATTTTGAAAAATAAAGTTTACTTCATCGGAGATAACTAAAAGTCCTTGCTCTTTTTTCATAGGAAAAACACAATTGGAAAGGCTTCGGCTCAGTTGAAACATTCAAGGGTTGGAAAAGGGCATAGCTAAAATGATATCTTGATAACTTGAAATCCAGTTTGAATTACTACAATCCCATTCACAAGAGATAAACTCCGGAAAACATTAATAAAAAATTTCAGGTCTAAATTTTTTTTTTTAAATGCATCTATTGTAGGATGTGGATTCAAAATATTTTCCACAACTTCTGTACAAGATACTCATCCTAAAATTAGTGGAAAATGAAGCCGCAGTTTATAACAAAAGAAGGACGAATCCAGTTTCTAAAGTTATTTTCAGAAGATGGAATGATCTATAATGTATATGTACTTTTGATTTTTGTTTTTCAAAGATGTTCCTGAATGGAGTGGCTGTGACCATGTAATTGAATCTCACTGAGTGGCTAGATGATGCATTTTACTTTGTGTACATGAAAGGAATTTTTGAAATTTTATTCTGTAAAGATGAAATCATTCGCATTCAAAATCGTAGATTACTTTCAGTTTTTTTATAAGCAAATTGTAAATTTTTTAAGTAAAAGTTAAGGAAAGTTAAGAAAAGAAGGTTGAACTCGTAAACATTATAAGTCTTCTATGAAATTGACAATGTGAGAAAATTTATCATAAAGTACTATTTAAAAGAAAATTCTGGAATTCATATACACTAGAAGCTGTAGATTTTGAGTTTTTGATTCCATCCATACGGTTAGATTCACCAATGTCATCACTGAAATTTTTCTACAAATTTTTAAAGGAAAATTTCAAAATTCCTTCAACATTCAATTATATGCAAAAAATTATAATTTCTTCAGTGAAATTTGTTGGAATGGATTTAAAAAGAGGTCATCTTTACTAGGTGATTTATTGAAGTTTTTGTGTTTTTAAAATCTATTGATCTCAATTTTGCAAATCTAATTTAGAACCAAAGTGAATGCAATTTTGGCTTAGTCAACCACTTGATATACTTCTACATTTGTAATTTAGAAAAATATGTTTTCTAGTAACACCAAATCCAACCATTAGAAAGGGCAACTATTTACTCAAAATTTCCACTTATTAGGATGAAGTCCTTTCATCTAAGCAATACTGAGAAAAAAATTTGAACTTCAATGTGCTCATCATCCAGAAATTGGATGTTGGAGCGCTTAATCCAATTAGACATTGTATATATAAAAATACAATAGCCTTATTTTAGACATGAGTATTTTCAAATAATTTTGAGTCCTACATCTAGCATAGGTGTAGGAATTCAAATGAAAATTTTATCTTTTACATTGTATCTATATATATACACATATACTCATGCACTTAAATATATTCATATATAATTAGGTACATGTACTTTTAAAAATAAAAATATTCTTTATTTATATGTTCTTATTTATATGAAGTATATTTAAGAATTGTCTTGCACTCTCTATATATTGGTTCCTTATATTCTTTATTGTATTGGATCTCTCCATCTTTTGAAGTATAAGGTGTGTGCATTGTGATGAGTTGCATCCAAAGCGTCCCCTCATACTCAAAGTTATTAATTGGAGAGATTCATGAATCATAGTTTTGTTCTGGGTTTTCGATGTTTTTCATTTTGAAAGTATGAGGTGTGCACTGTGATGAGTTGCATTCAAAGCGTCCCCTCATACCTAAAGTTATTTGTTGGAGTGAATCATGTCTCATTGTTTAGTTTTGAAGTTTCTTATTATAAATTCCTCCATTTCTAAGTTTCATGCACTACAGTAGTGACATTAACCCCTAGAGGACAGGAGGGGTGTCCAGATTTTCAAAATTGTGAATATCTATTATAAAATGCAACTTAGAAGAGTATTTTAGTGATGACTCTCAAACAATAGTTGTAAAATGCTATTTATAGATCACATGCATATGGGTAGATCAACAAAAATGCATACCTATATTTTTCAATAAATTTGAAGCCCGAAATTGAAAATTCCTTCTAAAATCAATTGTAGATTGAATATTTATGATTTTTAAGATATATTTTTTCCTATAAGTTCAAAATATTGAATTCTAATTATAGTGATTTTTGAAGATTTTTATTTGATTATTTGATTCAAGTCATTTTTGAAGGATCATTTTTTGAACTGAAAAGGTTACTTTTTGAGGCTCGACCTCCCGATACCTTTTGAATTATAGAATATTTGGAAAGCAAAATCTTCATAATCTGGAAGCGTACAAATGTTAGAAGAACTAATATAAGAATCTTAAAAAAAAATGATGGATGAAAAAATGCATTTCGGTGAGTTTGGGACGTGTTTCCGTTCATTCATTGTTCAAAATCTGCACTCATGGTCCTTTAGGGGTTAAAATGATCCATACCCTTTCCATTTATACAATGTATGTATCCTTGATTGCCTATGACTGTTTTATGATTCTTCTTTTGAGTGCATAATGCGTTTATTTTGTTCTATACTTTTACAGTGCTAGAGAGCAATTCATCAGATGCTTGGTTTTTTTAAAACTACCTTTTTGTAATTCATAACTAGATGAGCAATGCACATTACATGTTTAGAAGATGAAGGTCTGCATGAGTATATTTCATAATGTTTTCATAAATAATACCATAATAGTCAAACTAGGTTGTAGAAACTATTACGTTCCATTACCCATAGGAAGTCACGTAACACAAATGCATTAAAGTCAAAAAATATTTCTACAAATATTTCCATCTATAAACATGGAAGTTCAAGAGTTCCAATTACAACAATACAATTAATTGTAAAATGTGTTGAAGGTGGGACTGGGAGCCAAAGTTTGGGCAAAACACAAGACGGACCTCCTTGGAGCACCAGAACTCAAGTCTAATGGAGGTTGGTGCCTTGTTTCTTTTGTACTGTTTTTAGTTAAACTTCCTTCTAACACACCTTCACGAACATAGGACGAACTTTACAATTAACAACTATTTTCAAAGTAGTATATTTTTATTTAATAATAGAAAATATTTTTATAGTGTCAAATGTCAACAAAGTAGTACAGGACAACCTAATTTCACTATGTTGTGTATAAGGTAGCAACATCAATAAGCGTGAGTGCACCCTGACACCAATTGTAGAGTTCCCTTAAAGTGCTCCCAAAAGTTCTTTGAATCCGTGTCTATGCTTAATTGTGGTTGGTGGTCTGTGTTTTTTTATATTTTGGTGCTAGAATCGAGGCAGGTTTACTTTAGTGTGGTTTAGGGTGCCTTCAAGAGTTCTACTTTGAAAATTTGTAGAAAAGAGATGCCTTATCTAGAAATTCTATATTATTTTTTGAAAATTTATGATTTTCAATTGTTAATATTGAAAAAATATAAATTTTTTTTTGTCTCCAACTATGTTGAATTGCTTAATTTGACGGCTATGAGTGCTCCAGTGAAATGAACGTGATGACAACTGGGTTCCTTTCCAGATCCTAAATCCCACAGAGACTTTCTTTTTTCTACTTGTTGTTTTCTCCTTAGAAGTGATCGTTAGTATAAGCTTAACCCTGGAGCGCCGTGGACACCATTCCGTGGCGTTCCGATGATAGTACTGTTCAAAAGAAAGAGTTAAACCCCTAAAGGCCCAAGGCTTTTTTTCTGCCAAAAACCCATTAAAACTGCCATTTCTATAGCAAGGAGTAAAAAAAAATGAAAAATGTTTTTTTTCACATCTAACCGTAGGATCTTACACCTAATTAGAATGAGAGTGTGTGGAAAAAATTTCAGAATTTTTGACCGCTTAGATTGCAAGATATTTGCGTTTAAAGTGGAAAAAACAAGTATTTCAGCACATTGCGGGACTAGATTTTTTGACTTTAAACATTTTTCACTTAAAATTTTTGCACTACAGAGTTTCGTGCTTCAAATCTTTATAGTGGAGAATTGAGTTGAGAGTCTAGGGAAAAAAAAAATATTCAAAAAAACTTAATTATCATTCCTAAAAAAATTATTAAGTAGAAGTAGGTACGAGATAAAAGGAAAATCTAAAACATTAATATATTTTAGATGGAATTAAAATTCACTAATCCCAATGGTGAGATTTTTCTAGCAAGTAAACTAAACCATGAGAATTTTTATTTTTTTTAATTGCAAAAATAGCATTTAGAAATGAATCCTACAAGTTATTTTTTTCAAGAAGATGCTCTAACTGCCCAAAAAACAAGAATGTCCATAACTTTTTCATAACAAATCCAAATGAAATGAATCAAAGCTTTCTAGATAGACAAAAATGTAATCTACAAGAAAAAAAATATAAAAAAAAAATCAAAATTTTGCCAAATTTTTCTTGCTGCCTGGATTGCCCAGTTACGAAAAAATGTAACATATTTGGCCAGAACTTTTGATTCCTACTTCCAAATGTCCTAAAATTTAGTGCAAATGAAAGATATTCCTCGCGCCCACCTTCTATTAAAATTTCAGCTTAAAATATGGAAATCTCTAGTCACACGGACCTGCCCAAAATTTCTATACGGCCAAAAAATGCATGCCGGTCCTTTAGGGATTAAAAGCATTTTTTCATCCACAAAGTTCTTTGTTGACCTTTCATATTGGGTTATGAAGAGTATCCAATTGAGTTTATAGTCTTGCCAGTGTTTGTCTTCACGTAAATGAGAAGTTATTAAAAACATGGATTACAAAATATGCTATTTTAGAGTATTTTGGGAAGTTGTTGCTCCTTGCTCTAAATCTGAAATTTCTCCACAAAAATGGTATTTTCTGAATTTGGGCCCAACTAACAAAATGAAGGTCATCTATTATAGTTTGTAGTCCAATTTAATCTCTGAAAAAAATCCTAATATTGAATATTTTATTGCAATTTGAACTTTGGATGTATTTTCAATGTCCATTATTTTCTAATTATAGAATGACACGGAAATTGAGTTTACACCATGATGTTTGTCATGGTAATACACACACATGCTGAAATTTTCTGATTTTTTGAAAGAATTTTCTATTTAATATGATTTTTCTTCACTTTTTCTTCAAAAATTCACAAAAAAAACAATTTTCCACAAAAAAATCTAAATTTTCTGTGAAGTAAAGAAAACATGTAATTTCATCTCTGAAAAATAAATATAAATTTTTACATATATATCTAGTTGCAAAATGGCAGTGAATTGAGTGATGGGCAGTGAGGTTTGAAATCAATGGTCATGGGTCCGTCATGTAGGGGTTAACTTAATCTACTGCCATTGCCATCATCAACTCGCACATTTCAAAGTTTTTTCTTTGCACTTCGAGTTTAATAATTTATCGTAAACATTGTAGGAGGGAATGAAGACCCTCCCATGTGCCGTTCATGTTCACAAAAAATAGGAGGCCTTGCATGTCAGTCACCACCCGCTTCACGTCGAGTTTGGGTTAGGGTAGTTGACTTTGGCTAGGTTACAAAACTCAACTGTGGCCAACGTTCAGTGTGAAGTTAGCAAGGTTTTGCTGGTGTGGTTTCGGTGGTTTGGTTCTTCATCGTGAGATTGTGCTTCATTGTGAGATTGTGCTTCATTGTGAGAATAGTGGAAAAGGTTTTAGAACTCAAACATTTTTTTGCTTTTGAAACATTCCGCTAGCGAGTTCCATATGTACATGAAGTAAGAGAGTATTGAACTGTAGCGTGACGTAAAGCATTGCCGTAGGCTACAGGGTTTTGCATTTTCAGTTCTCAATAAAATGTCGAACTTGTAGCTGTCACCGTGAACAATCGCTGCACTTGCAAGCCTAACCAGGAGTCCTCCGTGTGCTCCATTTGCCGGCAACGCTACTGCTGGCAGACAGGCCCAGGCAAGGCGTTGGAGCATTCGCAAGTAGTTAATAAACTAGTGGTCGGTTTGGCCGTGAAGATCGCCGAACTTCCCAAGTCGGCGTTGTCGGTGCACTTCTTCATTCAGAAACGGAAACACGCTTCACGCTCGATTTTCGACATTTGAGGAACTCTCAAACGGGGGCTTGCATTCGGATTGCCAAGTTTTGAGTTTGGTTGGGATTGGTTGCAGGGGTGGTACAGTATAGAAACGGTGAGCACGCCATCCCTCAGTTGCGGCTTTTTTTTTTTTTTTTTCCCTTTCCTGGAGTTTGTACGTTTCATGGAGGTTGTTCTTTTGAGGGATGTGAACGAGGCGTGAGTTGACAGTGTCTACATTTTTTTCTTTGACGTTTTCGATTTTGGTTCCAAGGTGGAACCCTTCCGCAGTTGGAAGTAATGGAGGGCGTGGAGTTTGAGGACTGCGGCCAGAGTAGCGTTTCTCAGGTGCGACTTCCATTCTTTCAGGGCTACTGTGCTTAAAGTGCCGACCAGTACTGTGTGTGAGCCGATCTTTGGAAGTGCACTATTCACTACAATCACGCAAATTTGCACGTCATCTCCATGATACGCTCTGCTTAGAACTCATCCAACCTAGTCGTGGGTTCATCAACGAAAAGCACCAGTTGAGTTTGCACGCAATGGACAATGGACAATCGCTTCTTCTCGCCGCCGCTGATGCCGTGTACCTTCGCATCCCAACTTAAACTTTTTGAGCAAACCACGATCTAGGGTTTTAGTTTGTGCTATGGTTGTGGATATGTGTTCAGGTGTGGTGGCGGGGTTTGTTATGAGATTTGTTTGTGATGAAGGTTGAACGTGTGAAGCATTAACACTAATTGCTTGATTCTTTGTTCGTGCATGGCAGATATGGCACAATGCGAGACAGTGTCATTTCTTTGAAGGTTACCATTACTTTCAGGTACAGCGCTTTCAGACAAGATTTTTGGTCTTCAGCACATTTTCCAATAATTTGGGTACTTTGTTCTCCATTTCTATTGTACTAATAGTAATGCAGGTCCAAGGGTTTATGTCGTCATTTTGAATAGATGACATTATAATATGTGTCGCGTCATTGACGAACCTGCGAAGGTGTTGGACCGTGACGTACGCTGATGAATCTGCGCAGTTCCGCATCACTGTCGATCGGTTGAAGCTCGCAAAGACGCTAACTTCACTCAGCTGGGGAAGACGACGGGCAGAAGCTGGAGAGAAAAAGAGGGTCCGGATGAGACGGTAAAGGTTGACGTGCGTCCGGCAGGACATTGATCTTCTTATGACTTATATTGTTTGGTCCAGATTTCATTCAAGAAGCAGATAATGCAGATAGAAGTTTTGGTAGAAGTTTTGCCCAGAGATAGGGTGTTTCTATTCCTCACATTTTTAGGGTAAACTTCTTGTTATTGTTTATTATCTTAGCATGATTAACGAGTGATTAACGTATGATTAGCAGGTGATTTTGAAGTCAGAAGAGCATCTCCATATAGCAAAAACACTGCAAACACTCTCACCAGTCTTCTCATTGTGTTCAAACCAGGTCTGTAACATGTAACAACGTAACAAGCATGGCAATTCTTCTGTACTTTAGGTTCGGGAACTGGGATGTCTATCAATGCTGTTTCTTGGCTGGATTTGACCTCCAAAATTACATAGTCTGTATTTTGATTTTTCTTTTGCAGGAATTATCAGCAAGCAGGATTCTGACCATGGAGTTCATGGAAGGGTGCAAGGTAGGTGCTGATGTGAGTGTATAATGTGCTGGAATATTCTAATAATAATGAAGTCACATCTTTTTTACCAATGGCAGATTTCATATTGCCGGAGTTGATGCTGAGGGACCAAAGCTTTGAAAACTTGGTCAGGTTTCCATTTCTCTGGTTCTATGTTGGTGTTCAAATCTTTGATAACAAATAGAGTTTTCAGATGTTTTAGAATGAGGAATGGACCTGAGCGTTGAAGGCGTCAATTCTGAGGTAGGAGGTCCAGAAATGGAGCATCTAAGCGCTGAAATTGAATTTTGTGGAGGTAAAACATCTTGAAATGTTTTTCAGTAAATTTTTCTTGAAAGACAAGTGGAATTGAAATCTAACCCAAGTCGTTTCATATTTTTTGGACCTTTGTGGAATTAGTTACAAATTTTTGAAGTTGGAAAAAAGTGGTCATTTGTGGTCATCAAAATGGACCACCTCCTGAAATGTGCATAGGTGGTACATTCAAGAAAGCAAAATGTACCTTTGAGTCATGTTCCATTTTCATGCCCACTCCGTTTTACAGCCTCCTACCTTAATATCCAAAATTGAAAGTATTCAGAGTTTAAAACAATCAGTAGCCTCCATTTACATGTGTATATATAGATATCCATGTTTTGTTAGGTGGTCCTATTAGAGACTACTGAAGATCAAATGTGTCGATGAAAAATGGAAACGTTAAACTTCATGTAAAAATTAGCTTGGAACTGATTTTTTGATCCCGCTGTTATTGTGCAGGTGTAAAATATCAGAAGTCTGGAGTAAGCCGGAGTTGATCTCAAGGAGGTAGGCACTTGCGAAATATATGTACACCAGATTTGGGTTTATTCATGGTGTGTAACTATAAGGTCAATTTCTTTCTTCTTGGCTAGTACTAGTAAGTGTCTGCTTCAGTCATTTGTTTCATATTTTGCGGCGTTTCAGCTCTTCCGTGCTCTGCTTGGTCTGCTGCTATGATTCTCATCTGCTGCATTGATTATCCTTTCTGCGTTCCATACGTGCTCGTGAGTGCCATACCAAACCCAATGCCGGCATTACTCAAGAATTCCAGTCGGTTGAGTTCAATCGTGAATTGATAGTCATAGCTGCTGTTTTTTTACTTTGTTTTCTGTAGTAATACCTAGTAGACTGATGCTTGAGGATTGAGGTTTTCCATGGTCCTTGATGTTGCTTCTCTTGCCTAGGTCAATTTTGCACTCCTAGGCCAAGTTTAGGCAGTGATTTGTTTTTACAATTTTGCCTTCGCCTTTGAGGTTAAAAGACTCCTCCCTTGGTATGTTTGCCGGTATTTTGAATGGTGGAGAGTAGTTCAAAAGCTTGAGGGGCCCTTGTCTGAGTTAGACAATCACTCGGGTTTGTATCAACAATCAGTATTTTAGGGTTTTTAGAAAGAGTGGTTAGGGCATCGTGGATTGGAGAGAGCCTTCACAACCTTGACAACTGAAATAAACTCTAAGAGAGGACGGTTGCAAACTCTGTTAGCGAGTGCGAGGTGTGTCTACCATAGCTACGGTGTAGGATTCAAAAGGGTTTCAATTCTCTCATTTGAAGCTAGCATGTTCGTAATGGGTTTTTTTTTTTTTTTGAAACCACTGTTTAAAATCGTCAGAAGTGGACGAGCCTATTGTTTCTTAGTTTAACAATTTATTGCCTGGGCTTTGGTATATTGAGTGAAAATATTCCTTACATGTGACATTATCACAGTTCAGTTTAGGACATTGTTGGATTGCAGATAGTTCTCACACAACATAGAGAAAGGTCACAGGTTCATAAATTGCTGAGCCTACATCCACTTGGTTCGTCGATTAAGAACTACATAAATAGCCATTTTCCTCTTACTGAAAGTTCGAATCTAGGCCCCACCCGCACAAACCAAGTAGCAAATACAGCTAACTGAAATTAGTCAGCAAATACCAGCAAAATGATGATAACTTCTCTGTCTTTTCTTCGAGCTTGCCCACGTTGTAATCGTTAGGCTAGCTCTTCATGTACTATTGTAGTTATCCTTCAAGGTTGTGTAATGAGAGCATGCAGATTCTTTACGCCAAAATATCTTCGCTTTGTTTTGTTGTACAATGCTTGTCTACAGTGGATGATCTACAATGGATGATCACCAAGAACTTTGCTATTAAGATCAGTGTTGCTCTTCATGACTATATTAAAAGTATGGAGGTAGTAAAATTGAAGGTTAGTCTTAAAGGTGCGATGCAAGTATCTAGTCTTGACAATTATTGGCAGGTATATTAATTAATTTGTTTGAAGGATGGATGGTACATTTTGATGGGAGAAGTGTACTTTGCCATCTCATTGCACCGGATGCTTTGATTGTTGCATTGTTGAGTGACAACTTATCTTTTGTTTTGACAAATTATGCCAATGGCAGGAGAGTCGAATTTGGAAGTTGTTTAATGAGAATCACCCTTCATGTGTCATTGTGTTGAAGACATCAATTGGGGTGGTGCACCTTGTAGCTTCGCTTCTTGAGCCTTCATGCCATCATTCTCCTAGGAGGTAAGAATGTAACCGTTTTATGGTCTAATAGTAGATATCTAATTCTAAACATTAAATAATCCTAAAACAATATGCGACTTCAGCAACGAAATGGACATTTCTTTGTCTTACGATATTTACTAAATTGATCTTATGCAAGTTGTGACCAGAGATAACCGTGATATGTTGACTTTTGAGGTGCAGGTTTTGAAGACATTGAAGCGCAAGCTCAACACATTTGCTTACAATAGGTGGTGCGCGATGTGGAAGCATCTTATGTATTTATACTATTATAATTTTTCAACGAGGATTAGTTCTTGAATTAGAAGTCATTTTCTATGTTAATTTGGTGCATAGCCAATATACATGTATCCTGCTTAATTCACCTCAGTTTTGTAAATCACGCCTCTATGTTTGTCCATTTCTGTCAATAGAAGAAGATGATGCTTCAAACCTATTAATATATTGTTTGATGATTGAATGGAAGGATTTGCAAATTGTTACATTTGGATTTTTGCGAATATGAGTGACCTCCGATTTTGCTCAGTCTTGATGTAGTGGTGGAGGGAGGGACATACGAGCTGGATTGAAGCAAAGGTTTCTTTGATTTTTATGTATACTTGGCCGTTTTGATTATGCTTTGATGCTCTATTTCAAAAGTATTGACATGCAAAGTACATGGTAGAGATCTTGAAAGGTAGGATTCTTGTTTATGTCATATCTCTCTAGTGTTGTGCAATTGAATTGTTGTTATAATAGAAGTTGATTGGTTTTGGCTACTCTTAGGTTTGATGTACTAGAATTGGATATACAAAAGTGAAAGGTGAATGAAGAAATGAGGTCACTAGATGATGCAAATGCTTGTTTTTTTTGTTGAAATGATTAGAAGACGATGTCAGAACTGAATTTTAATGGAATCCACTTCTAGTTTTCATTTCACTTTGGATTCTGTCTCAGAACTTAGGTCTTACAACAATCATTCTACTCTTATGTGACAAAGTATATCTAAGCTCTCATGCACCTTGTTTTTTCAGAACTAGATTTCAGTGGTGTATATTACGAGTCTCCAAAAGAAATTAGAGCTTAACTTTCGAAGACTTAGAGAAGGCAACATGATATTCTTCTGAAGACCTCAAAATAGTGGTTGGTGGTTTTGGCAAAGTTTTCTACGGTGACTTTGTGGATTGAAGGACCCTAGCCATGAAGCGTGCTTCAAAAATTAATCTATAAGGCATTACCAAAATTAGAAATGAGGTGGGAGAATGAGCCTTGCCCTCTCTCTTGCATAGTTTGTGAGCCAAGGATTGAAATTTTTGTCTACCCATGTCTTTATGAAGTAGCATTGTGAATGAAAGACTTCTTTCATCATGTAATGTGGTTATTTTTTGTGCAGGTATAACTGTTGAGTAGGCTCCATCAGGAGAACTTAATGCGCTTAGAGGAAATCTCCAAAGACAAGCACATCCTTCTATATGAATACATGAGATTTGGAAACGTGAACAACCATCTCTTCAGTACGTCTCGTAGTGGTCCACTATTATGTCTAAGTTTGGAGAATTTTAGGGACTAGCATTTCGCTCTTTATTAGCATGAAGAGTTTAACTAAGTAACTTGTTTAATGTTTCTAGCAATTGGTCTTTGTTAATGTTGCCAATGGCGATTTCTAATGAGGTGTTATATTTTTAAGGATAAAAGAAATCCTCATGAAGAGAACATTGGAGCCAGGGAGTTGTGGCTCCTTGCCAAAGAAGGTTGTCAGCATCATCAATGAAGAAGATCTATCAAATTCAAAAGAAGTGGAATTGGCTAGTGTGAGGTGTGAAGGATGGGCTTTCAATTCAACTGGAAGGCCTCAAGATTTTGAAGGTGAGCTTTTGAATTTCTAATAGTCTTACTTTAAATTCCATTGCATTATAGTTTTTAGGTCTAGTTAAAGGTTTGTGCAACGTTTTTTGATTCAGTATCTCTTCTATTGCATCGTTGTTCTCTTTGAGATCAACCATGCCATAGAGAGACAAATCAAAAGAATATGATAGGTTGGTATGTAGAAATGTGATGCTTGTTGATTTAGTATCTCTTCTATCACATCGTTGTTCTCTTTGAGATCAACCGTGCCATAGAGAGACAAATCAAAAGAATATGTTAGGTTGGTATATAGAAATGTGATGCTTGTTGATTTAGTATCTCTTCTATCGCATCGTTGTTCTCTTTGAGATCAACCATGACATAGAAGGGTAAATCAAAAGAATATATGCAGATCACCATATTGACTATTGGATGTTTAGATTCAAAAAATTTGGAATTGTATTGTTGTCATTTTTAAGATAATGTTAATATTTTTGTAGGGAGCCTGAAGGCAAGAAAAAAAGGAGTAGAAGCTGTTCCTCCTTTTCAATGCATGACATGTCAGTCCAAACCTACAGCTTACAATGTTGTCTACATTAGTAGACACGAAGCAGGGGAGAAGCATAGAAGATTGCAGGAATTGGTGGACCAAAAGGAAATTCTAGAATCTTGGGGCATTCACCTTGTTGACAATGACGAGATCAAGTATATGTGTACTGTATGTGACTTGCAACTGGAGTCTAGCTTCAAGAAAATGGAGCAACACTTCAATTCAGTGCACAAACCTCCTCCTCTGACTCTTGAGAGTCCCACTGTCGAGGTCACCAAGGTTTGTAGTTCGAATTTCACTTCTAGTTTTCTATTATATTTTTTTCATTTTCATTCTATATGAATAATATAATGTGCATTCTTCTTTTTTGATGACAATATACATTGCACTCATTACTTTGAATTCATAATGTCAAAGGTATAAAATTTTATTAGATGTTTAGAATATGACAGTGTATAATGTATTTTGACAGGTTTATCGTCGGAAGAAGTTTTTTGAAACTAGCTACGATTTTGACAAAGATAAAGCTAATTTTTTACTTGTGAATGGTTCGGTCTCCATTCAAGAGAGTACTGGACTATCTAAGAGTTCTATTGGATTACTTAAACGAGATTTGATTCCTAAAAGCGACATTCGAGAACTGTATGGTATGGCTTCCATTCTTGAGCAACTTGGAAGACCTGTCAAGCGGTCGAAAAAAATTTCAGGCTCAAGGATGGTCATGTACGGCTTGCATGAACGTTATCAGCTGGGATGGTGAGATCAACCGTCTTTGAAATATTTTATTTTCATTGATGTGAAGAATTTTTAATTTAATTTTATTTGTGATACAGAATGCAATGGGCTAATGTGGATATCATTTGCATTTGGCAATGCAGGTTTGTGCAAGCACATCCTGAGCTATATGCATTGTCTGAGAAATTTGTGAAGAATATGGCTCGTTACTTTGAAGTTGCAATTCCTGAAGTGATGGCAAATTTTGAGCAAATTTTGACTACTGAAGGCCTCGATACCACGGAAGGTCATTTTGGGGGCACTCCTTTTACATCATTCGCCATTACTCGAGATTATAGTTGTCTACCACACAATGATCCAAGAGATTATGGATTTGGCATCATTGTGTGGTTACATCCCGGTAAATTATTTGAATATGTTAATGCTATTAAGATTAATTTCCTTTTGCAATATTTGGAGTTGATATTGTTTGAAATGTATAATTATTCATTAGTAGTTGAAAAGTTGGTAAATATTTAATGAAAATCAAATAACTGTTGTGAAAATGTATGCCCCTACAGATGGAGAAGTGGAGGTAGAAGAGCAACCTCAGTTTTGGCTCCCCGAATACAAGCTCCATTTCCACTGTGGAAATGGAGCTGCATTTATTTGTGATGCAAGCACAACTGTGCATTGCACAACATCCCCGAAGCCAGTGGATATTTTAGGGATGGCTTTTGTTCAATTCCGCCCGTTTATTGTTCAACTAAGTAAAGCATTGAAGAATCCGACTGGCAACCGTGCTAAAACTTATTTTGAAGCACGAGAACGCTACCTCAATGAACGGGTAAGTTGTTTCTCTAAACTTAAATAATTTAAATTTTTATTTCATTTCATTTGAAAACCATTGAATTTGCATGATTTTAGATGGTTTTCATGAAAACACTCTTATTTTCTGGTACATGCTGTAGGATGCAAACAGAGGCAAGGGAGTTGCTGCCATTTTCTATTAGTTTACAACTTCTGTTCCGTGAACTTTGTTTCTTGCAATTCGACATTTTCTTTGGTATTAAAAATGTTTTTATTACTATTACTTTTGTACAATTGACTTAGATTGTATGGTCATGCTATTAATTTGGTTGATTTGTATACACTACATTATATTGTTGTGCTTGTTGTGAAAGTTTTGTTGCCTACAGAATTACTTGTATTTTAATTGATTGAATTTTTATATAGTGATGTTCCATTAAAGTTTGTTGCTTGATCATTTTCTAATTCTTAGTTCATGGCCATGATTCTTATAGTGTCACAGATAAAATAGAGATTTTCTAGAATATCCTTTGATCTTCATATGTTCTTGTTCATTGTAAATGTATGAGGCTGTAGGATTTTTATGCCATTCTAGAAAATTACTTCTGTTAAGTTTTGAACTCTGTTTTTTTAAGCGTGGGTGCTTAATATTTACCTCGTAAAAATTGTCCTTTTTTCAAGTGAAACGTATTTTCAGTTGTTATAGTAATAAAGATATTTCTAAAAAGAAAAAAAACATTTTACACTAAAAAAATTACTCCCATATGAAGTAGTTGGCTTTGAAATTTTGCTTTAAGTTAATGGGCTATTTATTCAAAGAAAGCATTGCAGAATTTACATGTAGAAATCTTTATTATAACAAACATTATTCCAATTGCACCAAACTCAAATATAGAGGAGGTTTTAATTGCCATTGACAATTGCATTCATTTAGATGGATGTAGGTATTGCATCATGGATGAACATAGAAAAAAGCTGCGGCTAAAAAAATGGTGATGAATGTAATTAAAGGTGGCAAGAAACTAATAATGGGATTGTCAGGGCCGCCAATATTGCATGTCCTATAGAATTGCTTAGCATAGTTCATAGTTGTTTTGTTGTAGACATCATGGGGTTGTACCACAACTTTCTATATGAGTGTTTCAGTAGAACTGAGAGGTATGGCTTATATTTTCTTGTTAGTGACTGCTGAGAACTAGTTAACGTAGTGAGGAACTAATTATCTTGCGCACAATTGCATTGCCTAGTTCAATGTTGTTACAATTTGGAGGAGGAATTTTGCAAGTGGGATTGTAACATAATTTATAATATGAGTGTTTCAATAGACTTCAAAGGTATGCAGATTTGTTTGTAAGTGAGTGCTAACAACTCATAAAGCTAGTTAGAAACTGATTGTCTTATGCTAATTCGGCATAGTCTTGTTTTTTTGGTTTAAGATACATAGTATTTGTAAATTTGTATGTACGAGTTGTTGCATTCTGTTATAATTTTCTACGGAAAATTGTAATTTTGCAGATAAACATTCAAAATGACCGGCTCCAACATATTTCAAACACCGTATTCTAGAGTGAGTGCTGGTGTTGTTCGCAGTGCTGTTCGACGACGCATAGTGTCTCCAGTGGATGCAATTGAGAGTAGCTACACCAGGACCTCGGAGAACCCAAATGAAGTTCAAGAATTATTTACACCAAGTAAAAGGCCTTCCAATGAAATGTCTTAAAAAATATATTTTGTACAGTAAAATTAGGTAAGGCTCTGATTGATGTGTTCATAGAATGAAATCATAGCTAAAGAGTACATCGTATTGCTACAATATGTTTGCTTGTATCCATTCCCTATATTTCACGCTCATTACTTTTCTGTGGTTCATTAGTTTAGAATCATGTTTTATAGAACATTTTAACGTTCCATATTTTGCATTTTATAAAATTAAAAATCGAACTTCAAAAATAAAATTGTATGAACCTATTCACTTAAAGTTTGTTTGTTCAGATATTAATGTTGACCAAGAAGGTGCTCCGAGTCAAAATAACTTGAACGCCCAGGAGCGCATGATGATCTTGAACTTGAAGCAAATTTCAGATGAGCAACGGAAGCAGGTAACTGTTTTGAGCGAAAGTGTACAACTTGCACTTGAGCTCACACGAACTATTCCTGAATATGTGGATTGGTCGTACATAAAGGTTTGTGCATTCTACTTGTTTTTTCCAAATTTCCTTTCCATTCCAGTAAAGAATTGTTGTTAGCAATTCAAAAATACTTACCATATTCATATTAATTTCTTTAGCGAGCACATAATCAAATTGAATTGTATGGGAATGCTTGTAGAATTTGTATTCAATTGTATATGGCAGTTAAATCAATATACAACTTTCCAAGTCTGAATAAAAAATAAATTGCTTTTTAGATTTAAAATAAGATATCCTCTACAAGTTATTAAATGTTGTGGCTTTGATATTGAAGGAATAAAATGTCCATCAATGTTTTGAAATCTGAGAAGTACTTGTATTTCTTCCTACACCCAATTCTTTTATTTTTTAAAATCTTTACTATGGATGTGCATTATAGAGTTGTAGTGTAAAATACCTAATTCAGAAGCAAATATCCACATCATTGCATATGGAGGACTAATAAACTACAGTTGTTCACTAGCCACATATTTTCAAAAATATGAAACTTCATTTCTGCAATGCATGTTTCCGTTGCTAGTGAGTGTTACTCAAAAAAACTAATAGCAATTGTGGCTGTGGTTTTTAAATTGCAGCATAAAATGCTAGCAGTTGCTCGAAATCTCATTCTAGGCTTTCAGAAATCAAGTTCCATGTACCCAGAGTACAATGCCATCAGAGATGAAGTAGTGGTTGCCTTCAATGCGAGTGTTACTGATGGTGCAAACATCAAATTGTTTCAAAAACATTGGGGTAGTCAAACCAACAGAAAGGGTGGGTTGCAAAAACCCATTCTCTGTTACTTGAGAGATTATCGAGGGAAAATCACCGGGAAGCTTTGAACGGAGCTTTATGATCAACTTGGAGTTCGTAAACCAAAAAATCGGCGTGGAAGAAGTGAAGACATTGATGTTTGGTTGTTGAAGTTGAAGGACCTGAAAGACAATGATGTCTAGCGAATGAATGATGATGATCCGTTTGGAAGTATTACGGTCCATGCTGCAATTGCATTGGTGATGAAAGGTTCACATTTTGATCCATTTGAACCAGTAGAGGTTACTATCGAGCAAGCAGGGTTTTTTTTCCATGTGGTAAGTTTATATAATTGTTCTTCCCATTATATACTTGTTGGCATTTTCATTGATTTAGTTGTGAGCAATGATTGAAATGTTACTCCCTTTAAAGTTCATTACAATGTTACTAATTGGTCCAATTCAATTTAGAAATTGAGTTCTGCAATTTAGCCTACAATTGAAGACATGCTGGAGGCCACATACTTCAATGCATTTAGGTTGTAAGGTAAGTACACCTAGAAGCATCCTAACTAATATTCCAAAATGGTTTCTATTGCGCAGTTTTGTCAATTTTTCCGTGTCTTGTTGGTAATTGATAGAATCAAGTGCACATGTTTTTTTTATCATGTATTCTGCTAATAGCATATGAAAAAAAACCCGCTTCAAATGCTTCATTGAAGGTGTATTTTCTAGATTGACCTTAGGTTGTCATGTGTTTATAGCATATTCCTAAACCGTTTTCGATGACTAAATCATGTGAGCTAAAAATTTTAATGCATTTGGTTATATATTGCAGTTGGAATTGGCGATGGAGGGGAGGTCATTGGATCCTGGAAATCAAATGTGGCATTATCACCAAATGAAGATGATGGAACAGACCATAATCCGTTCGAGTGGGCAAATGCAAAAAATCCTTGTTGTGGAGAAAGATGGAATAGAAGAAAATGCTACTGAGGAAAATGCTGGTGAGTACTATACAAGAACTTTGTAATAGGTACACTTTCTACAGATTCTATGTTGAACTATGTTTCATTGAATGTTTGGTCAAGCAATATTGATGTTAATTGTGATTGTAGACAACAATGTTTATAAAGTAAGCGAAGTAGAAAAAGTGTCAAAGTATGGAGATGTCCTATTTGTATTAGGTGAGAATTAATTTTGAATATGAGCATAAGCAAATGAACAAGATCACAGTTGTTTCTTCATTGTTTATTGAAATAATTATGAATTTCTAACGCATTGTACTATTTTCCTGAAGACCATGCGCTTGAGTAAGTACATTTGGGTTGTGTACATAAGAAAGATAAAAGTAAGGTACAACCCCAAATACCAACATGCACCATTGTCCATTGTTTTGAAATTGCTATTTGATGGCATTGAGCAGCAATATTGACTCATGGTGAAGGAGGTAGATGGAGTCAAGGCCTCTACCTTATTTACTAGCTAATGACGTTTATGAATTCGTTTGTTTTAGAACCACACTTGGAGGATGTGGTGGTGTGGTTCTCAGGGCAATAGCAACTCTACTATTCAATGGAACCTTTCCCATGTACAGATAGGTATGTTACATATTTGCTTTTAATTCAAGAAAGCCTATCCATTTGCGTATGGTATTAGGGAAGAATAATGCATATTGTCTACTAGAGGTGTGTGAAATGTTGTACATTTAAATAGAATATAAGTAGTGAAGTTGTATTTATAATTCTGTCCTTCGAAGAGTAAGATTGGAAATAAAGGATCAATGTTTAGCAAGTAATTGAATACTACAAGTATCAAATGCTAACTTCCAAGTTCTTCATTATTGTCATGATTTGTTTCTTGTACATGATTGTAGTTGATACCTAAATTGCCTTGTATCCTCTTGAATTTTGTGTAGGAAAACCTATGTAAGCATCTATTGGAGCCAGATGAAATTAGGAAGCATGAGGAGCTAGTTGAAGCCATGATTCTAAAATCAAAAGCATTTCACTTGGCGGTCCAATTACTTTATGGTTGTAAACTTTGATAGTGACATTATCCTTACCTAAGTTTTTATCACAACCTGATGTATAATCTGTAGTGTGATGCTTGTAGTTGTTATACAACTACACTAGAACATGGTGTACATTTCAAACTATCTTGCAATACCAGTGTGCTTTACATCTTCACCATCATGATGCGCTTGAGAATATTTGCGTATTATTAAATTTCAATTGGAACTTTCAAATTTTTCTTTTGAAGCTATCTTTGAATTATAATTTCATGATTTTATGATTTCGTTTATCAATTGATAGTATCAATTGAATGGCAATTGAAAGTATTACAAATATTTTGATTTGTAGGATTTCCAAATGTTGTACCGTAGTATGGATTAGGCAATCGAGACCGTTATTCTTACAATTTGTTTTTAAGCTACAACAGTGAATATATGAATTGAATTTTCAAATTGCAAACAACTGATTAATATACACCCAAATCAATTTCAATTTATATCTTAATATTTAATAAGCATTGTTGCACTACAAATAGCAATGACATTATTGCTATGAATTTTCCATGTAATTCAAAACACATAAAATGCACGACAAAGATGATCCATTTTTGTGCCTGATTTGTGTCGTTTGCACACTTGTGATTAACGTATAGAAGTTACATAGTTAATATAAATTACAAAGTAGTGCCATTTCTTTGTAATTATCGTGTGCATCGTAACGATGCGATAATTTGCAAATTAACGTACGCACCCATGAAACAATAGTAACTACACAGTAATTGCTGACAATTCGTTGGTCCTGGACTTTGAGATGTAGTGATTAGAATAGACTGGCAATTGCAACTAAATTAAAAAAACTTTAAGATCGAAATGAAGGCTTCAACTTTAAATATAAAAATGAAGTGGAGGCTTTAGGGAGGAAGTGCAAGATTTAATAATGAAAGAATAAAGTGTTAATTTAGTGATAGAATGAAGTGGTAACATTAACTTCATGAATAAGTGTTTAAGTTTAAGAATGAATGAAGTAGTGATTATTATAGAAGAAAGTGGAACTTTGGGAAATGAGAGCTTCAACTTTTGGAATGAAGTAATAACTTCATCTTCAACTTGAGAAATGAAGTGACTATTCCAAAGTGTCAATTTGGGGAATAAAGTGACAATGTCTACTTGGGAGATGGAGTGATAGCTTCAACATCGACTTTAGAGGATGTCAACGTGGACTGTGGAGGATGAAGTGGCAGTTTCATGGGCAACATTTGAAGATGAAGACAACTTCATCATTCGTCTTGGGGTCTTTGGGGACGAAGTGATAGTTCAATTGTACAATTGCTTTTTAGGGAATGAAGTAATGGCCTTAACGGCCAAATTCCTTGACTTGATTGGATGAAGTGACAACTTCAGGTCAACTACAGTAGAGGTTTAAAATGATAGTTCCTTCCGTCGACTTTGGGTATGAAGTGATGGCTTTATGATTTCAGAATGAAGTGACAACTTGAGTCGTGAATTGGAGCCATTGACTTTGGAGAAGGAGTGAATTGTCCATTTATTTCAAAGAATAAGATTATATAAATATAGATCCAAATATACAAAAATATTTTTAATGTATGTTTTTAAATTTTTATTTATTTAAAAACTTATTTATTTAAAAATTAATATTTCAAGTAAATTTTTTTTGTAATAATGAAGGTTGAATGATGATCAAACTATTTTGAGATAGTATGGAAATTACATAGACTTCAATATATTATCTTTACCTAAAGTCCTTTAAACTTCTATACTCCCTCCATCCCACTAAAAAACTCCAAATTAGGCAAAATTCTTGTCCCACTAAAAAGCTCCGTTTTATAATTTTGACAGTTGAGTAAGTGTTGGCCGTGTTGAATGGCCTCATGGGGGCAAGTCAAGAGATTAGGGAGCATTCCTTTCATAGAAAGCTTGGCCTTGCCTATATGAGGCACCTTGTACTTGTTGTGCTTCCTTAGACAATAGTGCTGACGATGGATTCGGTGACCACTTTGGCGCTATGAAGATTTATTCATGAAGTAGGCTAGGTTTCTTTCTTGCGGGTATTTAGGATGGGACAAATGTTTTTAGAATCCCATTGTTGCCGCCAACCTTTAAATCATCAAGAATGATAGAGATGGCAACATTTACAAATTATGTTCAAATATGATACTTTTCGCATGGATTTTGGATGCCTAAACGACGGCGCCTAACTTGGAGATTTTGCATAGATCTAAAGGATGAATTGTTGGTTTTTAAATGCATGTATCATTGGCACAAAGACTAAAAATATAGTTAATCCCTCGTGGGGAAGTTTTTTGGAGGTTTTAGTGGGACAGAAGGAATATAATTTAGTGTTAGGATAGGTTTTTTATATTATTTTAATTTATTTTTAATTATTAGACTAGATATTTCATGAGCTTAGTGGTAAGTAATAACATGAAACTTGTTTATTACTGAATTTGGATCATTAGTGGGGGCACATGTTTTCATGAAATGGGTTGAAAATCTAATTTTTTGAATATCCTAGTGAGCCTCTAAAATACACTTTGATGCCATAAGGATTTTGGTGGTTCGTAATAGCAAACTAAGGCAAGATTTCTTTTAGTTTCACATGTAAAATATTGGATTTTAATGCCATTTGATTAGGACCATATTAGATTATAGAATCCTACCCAAACAACACCGTGCAATTAGCAATTCTAGATGGGATTTATTTTCCCACACGTATGAACAATGAGTGGCGCAAGGTTTACCATGTGTGATCATGCAAGCCCAATGGAGAGGCATTTTGCCTACGAGCTTCAAGACTCTTAGTCCGTCGCATTTTCACGAATGCCTTGCAAATGACTGACACCTATGAGCCACCACTTTGGTACAAATTAGAAGTAAAAAAAATTTAGACAACATAAGTGAAATTACAAGCTAGGAATTAGTAGTTGGAAGAATTTAATCCATAATTATAAACTAATGAATTTTCAAATAGTTAGGAATGAGAATTTTATGAAAATAGTAAATTTTAGAAAATTCAATTACGCAAAAATGTGATGGGAATTTTAGGAAAAAAATTGGGACTTTAAATTCAAAAAGGCATTATTCAAGATTCAAAAAATTAAGCAAATTAGGCAAATGGTAAAATTGATAGAATTAGGAAATAAAATATTATGTCTAGGAATTAGCATTAAGAGTCAATTGGGAATGGAGAGTGCAATTACAAAACAAAACATGAAGACTAGAAGAAATGAAGATCAAGACAAAGAGCAAGGAAGATGAGGGCATGTAGTAGATGGAAGAGAGCAGGGTTTATAAATCCTCTCTCACCCTCTTTGACTCTCATGCTTTTCTTTTCCCTCTCTCTCCTTGCATTTGAATTTGAAACTTTGAGTACACACTAAGGGAGAAGAATGGACAAGAGATCTAGGGGACAAGTTAGAAATTAGTAAAAACCTAGAAAATTTGCCAAGTAAGTTTAACTCAATCATTTCCATGGGTTTGGAGAAGGTTGGATTGAAGTTAAAATCAAGAGATGGAGTGTAGATTAGAAGCAACAACTTTGTAGAGCAAGATCGAAAAAACCAAAAATAAATTAAAGATCAACTTTAGTGGGATGGTGCGCCTTCAAACTAGCTTTCTAAAAAGCTTAGGCGTACTAATTTGGAGCAAAAAAAGAGGTGGTGGTGACCGTTTTAGTCATAGAGAGTCTGTTGCCACTTAGATTTTGAATGACAACTTTGAGGAAAGAGATCGGAAGAACCACAATTTTGAAGGTAATTTTTGGTGACCTAGTGATTATTCAAGTTGGTTTTTTAACAAGCCTAGTTTCATGTCAATTGTCAAATGAACATATGATGAATCTTTGGTGGACATATTAGTGACAAAGGCTGCCTTGATTTGGAACGATGACTTTGACAAAGACGATCACGAGGACCGCAAGGAGTCTGAATTCCATTTTTGGTAGGCTCGTTTTTAGTCAAGTTAGGCATCTAACAAAACTAGACTCATATAAATTGGACACACTATAAGGTGGTGGTGAACATTTTAGTAAAGGAAGGCCATGCGCATTTGGTACTTTGTTTCTGCCCAACTCTCTTGACGTTATAAATGGTGGATCTTAGCCATTAATTAGCAATTAGGAAGGATAAAAAGATGTTTGCTACCATATCCTTGAATGCTGAGAATTTAATGCCGGTTTAGGATTCCTAGGTAAACATTCAAGGTAGTTCATTGTGGTTGGTAAAAGAATTGAGAATTTGAAAATACCTTGAATTTATCAAGGTAGAATTTACTTGATGTGACCTCTTCAAGCTACCCCTAATCTTTAATGCCTTAGTTGACCATGAATGGATTGGTAATCTTCATTGATTGTCAAATTGCATCTCTCTTTGATTTGGCTACATTGGCCTATTCCCTTATTTTTGTTGCCTTAGTGAATGAGTAGAAATTCAATAGAAGTAGTGGTGTTGTTGATGTAGTGAACATAGTTGGAATAGAGCATATGGTTAGTAGAAAGGAAACAATGCCTATTAATAATAAGCTATAGAAAATCAAAATAGTTCATTGTTTATGAATGACAATCAAACCTTGAGTGATATATGATCGGGGTGCTTATAGCAAGAGTAATCTTGGTGCATGAGCTCCATGGAGGTTAAGGAGTTGATGTAATTCATTGGTTGAATTGGGTTATGCTTGTCGTATCTAAGGAACATTGAAAAATATTGAGCAAATTCCATTAGGCTCAACATCTATATATTAATAATAAATTGTAGCTTAAAACTAAAGCAGTCCATTGCTTAAAAGGCTAGGTAGTATACACTCCCCATTGGATTCTTCTAGGGTTTTTTTTGCCATCCCATTGAAAAAACCTTCATAGCCATTGTCTTTTATGCCTACCACTTTCATTGACCTAAACATATACAATCATAATTGATTATCAATTAAGGCAAAGCTTTGGCATAAATTGATGTTTCCATGAAATCTAAGAGTGACACTTAATATTTCAAATCGTGAGAGGAAAAGGTAGTTGCCATGCAACAATGTACTTTTACTTCAATTGCAACCTTGAGATTTCCCCTGAGAAAATTAAGTAGGATATGTAAAGTTGTTTTCTACAAAATATTAGAATTGAAACGCGAAGCAACATTCAAAGACTAAATTGTGCCTTTAGGTGAAAACATAATCTAATAAAAAGAGTAATTGAAATGCATAGGGAGTTCAAAAAAAATATTGAGGCATTGGCAGCTCTTTGTTTACCTTGCCACAATCTTTATTTTTATTCAACCACCAAACCTCATGCAGAAAATAGTTGATTTTCATAGGAAACAATGTTGCATTTCCATCCACGCACCTCTCCATCCACTTTAGAAGGTGTGCAACTTGACATTTAAAGAGGAATATATAGTTCACCACCTTTGGTGTTTAAGGCTAGCAAACACTATCAGGTGGTAGTAGTGATATCACCAAATATTCTTCGTCCAAGCAAAGAAGGATTTTAGCAATTATGTCCTCGTTTTGCTTTTATATCTCAAGGCACCAACATTATAGCTTTGCTTTGAAAGCAACCTCTTTTATAGTTCTTCTAAGTGTGATCCTCTTGGTATCTCCCTTTTTAGGACAATGAAAACTCTATTTCAACTCTCCTCAAAGGTGGGCCTCACGATCTCTAGATCGTTGCAAAGCCCAAATTAGGGAATTCCACTTTTTTGTTAGTCGTCCCACATGAAACAATCAAAATGGTTGCGAAATTTTGCCATAAACAAATAAGAAAAGTCACCCTTTATGATCAAACAACTAAGGTGACAGCAACCATGGTGAAGAGCAAAAAAAACAAAGCACCTATGGAGAAGTGCAAGTCAGCCAAGAAGAAAAGAAACTGCTCCACCTCCTGCAGCCGCTGCATTCATAATTACAAAAGAGAATTGGACAAATTTATGAAAGAAATTAGAACTTCAAATATCCAATAACTGGCTACTTCAAGTGACCCCTACTTAGTCAGCTACAATGCCCTTGTTTGTTGCACAAAGGAAGATTCTTTCCAAACCCAACCTAAAGAATTGGATATGTTGTTTAAAGGTTTATTTTATTTTAACTTGCCTATTGGTTCCCCCACTTGCCCACCCAAACAAAATTTACCACCTCTTTGAAACTTTGTGGTTAGATTTGCTCAATATTATAGCATTTAATCACCCCTATGATTATTCCTTTAAAATGGATAGTCATTCAAAAGAGACACCGAAACATAGACCCCCCCAATTTTTTTTAAAACATTTTAATTTATTTTTCATTATCCCACCAACCAAAATATTAAAAAAGAGTTATATTTAATTTTTTCCAAGCTATATATATTTTTTAGAACACATATGTGATAACAATGGATATGGGATACCAACGGTGCTAGTATGTGAGCCCAAGAATGCGAGCTTATGAGCATTGAGCCTACAATATAGGTACCTATAATATAGATACCACACACTATAGAAAATATATGTATCATAAACACCTATAATATGGGTATTTGTAACATATACATCCTATAATCATAGACAGTTTCTATAGTATATACACCTATAATATAGGTGTGTAGTATTATAGGCTCATAGGCTCATACTCCTATGCTCACATAATAGCAACTCTCTATAGGATACATGACCGTATATCATATCTGTATGCCATATACATATATATAGAGAGAAAACCCCTGTTGTACCTATACCTAAATGCTAATATATGTATGTGTATGTGTATCTGTATTAGTATATCAATGTATACCGTTTATCAAAGGAGATTTATGAGGGGTCTAGGAAGATAATTATTTGTATATTTGTAAGGCAAATAGATTGTCTCTTTTCAAGAAATAGTAGCACTTGTTTGAGCCTCTCCTAGGATCCAATAACTGTCTTTAAAGTCCAATGTTTTCACTCTTATTGTTGCACATAAATCCTTTCTGAAATTTTATTTCTTTTTGTTTACATCTTTGAATTTATATATTATTCCTCTCAATTTTATTAAATTGTTCACAAAGGAAGCGTGTAATTTGAAGTTTGAAATAATATTTTGGATGAATGAGAAGTTTTTTAAAAGGAATATTTAGGTTGAAAACTCTGACCATATTCTTTGGCAATTCTCTAAACAAGCCATTTATAATTTTATGATACGGCTTAACCCCTAAAGGACCATTGTCCGTTCGGGGGACAAATGGGACTTGATGCAGGTACCTACGGGCTGAAATTTTCTCCTAATTTTTTGAAACTTTTTGTGAATGTGAAGAATTGAGAGAGGTGCGTGGCGGAAAAAAAAATTTGAAATCAGACCTTCGAGCGAGAAGTTATGCCATTTCTTGGAATGCATGGGGACAGGGGGCAGCAAAAAAAATTTGCAAAATTTTGAATTTAAAATTTTTTTTTTTTTTCTCATAGATTATATTTTTGTCTATCTGGAAAGCTTTGATTCATTTCATTTGACTTTGTTACGAGGAAGTTATGGACATTCTTGTTTTTCGGGCAGTTAGAACATCTTCTTGAAAAAAATAACTTGTAGGATGCATTTCTGAATGCTATTTTTGCAATTTAAAAAAAATAAAATTCTCAGGGTTTAATTTACTTGCTAGAACAATCTCACCATTGGGATTAGTGTATTTTAATTCCATCTAAAATATATAAATATTTTAGATTTTCCTTCTATCTCGTACCTACTTCTACTTAACAATTTTTTGAAGAATGATAATTAAGTTTTTTTGAATTTTTTTTCTTCCCCTAGACTCTCAACTCAATTCTCCACTATAAAGATTTAAAGCTCAAAACCCTGTAGTGCAAAAATTTTAAGTTAAAAATGTTCAAAGTCAAAAAATCCAGTCCCGCAATGTGCTCAAAGACTTGTTTTTTCCACTTTAAACGCAAATATCTTGCAATCTGTGTAGTCAAAAATTCTGAAATCTTTTCCACACTTTATAATACTAGTTAGGTGTAAGATCCTATGGTTAGATGTGAAAAAAAAACAATTAAATTTTTTTTTACTCTTTGCTATAGAAATGGCAGTTTTGAGTGTTTTTTGGCAGAAAATAGGCCTCGAAACTTTAGGGGTTAAAGTTTCTCTTTTATTGATTTGCAAAAGAAATTTAGATTTTATTATAATAAATAACTACTACCCGATAAACATAAAGATTTCAATAATATTGCCTACTTTGTATTCATTTCTTCATTACAGACTAAGCAATAACAAATACAATTTGCAAATACAACAATGTAGAGATAATCCATTTTATTATACACAATAAAATTTAAATGTTGAGAAAAAGGTTTGCAAAGTGCTCCAAAGTCTTGCTTGATGACATGCAACAACTACAAAATGGTTGCTTGGGTCATTAGAGATGAAGTTTAGGAATTAAAAAAATTGATGATAATGTGAACTAAGCAAGAAATAGACTATTTACATTAAAGAACATTGGGAACCACAAAATTATTCTTATTTCTCTTTTTAATTGTTGAGGATGTAAATAATGTAGTTCAAAATTAATTTTCTTTGTATACTAATTTTTAGATTTCACTAAACTATTCTTTTGGTTGACATCAAGTATTATTTATTAAAATCCTAAGTTAACCCCTAACCATTACAAACTTGTCAAATATCATGTTTGAACAAAATTCAGTCTTTTAAATTAAGCTCAAATATTGATTTCATATTTTTATAATATTGTATTATAGATTGTCTACCATTGCAAAAAAATTCAATTGATTTCTTGAAAAATTGTCATTGTTGTATTTTATAACAAAAAAACAAAAATAAATTAGTAAATATTCCTAAAAAATCCAATTAGTTTCAATTTTTTTCAAAAGGTATAAGTAGAAATGGAAATTAGTATGAAAATTTATCAACTAATTATTTTATATTTTACACCCAATACACCTTTATCAATGATCTTTAACCCCTAAAGGACCGGCATGCGTTTTTTGGCTGTATAGAAATTTTGGGCAGGTACGTGTGACTAGAGATTTCCATATTTTAAGCTGAAATTTTTAATAGAAGGTGGGCGCGAGGAATATCTTTCATATGTACTAAATTTCAGCACATTTGAAAATAGGAGTCAAAAGTTATGGCCAAATATGTTACTTTTTTTCGTAACTGGGCAGTCTGGGCAGCAAAAAAAATTTGACAAAAATTTGATTTTTTTTTTTAATCTTTTTTTCCTCATAGATTATATTTTTTTCTATCTTGAAAGCTTTGATTCATTTCATTTGGATTTGTTATGAGAAAGTTATGGACATTCTTGTTTTTCGGGTAGTTAGAGCACCTTCTTGAAAAAAATAACTTGTAGGATTCATTTCTGAATGCTATTTTTGCAATTTTTCAAAAAAAAAATTTCTCATAGTTTAGTTTATTTGCTAGAACAATCTCACCATTGGGATTAGTGTATTTTAATTCCATCTAAAATATATTAATATTTTAGATTTTCCTTCTATCTCGTGTCTATTCCTACTTAATAAATTTTTTAGGAATGATAATTAAGTTTTTTTGAATATTCTTTTTTTTCCTAGACTATCAACTCAATTCTCCACTATAAAGATTTAAAGCTGAAAACTCTGTAGTGCAAAAATTTTAAGTTAAAAATGTTTAAAGTCAAAAAATCTAGTCCCGCAATGTGCTGAAATACTTGTTTTTTCCACTTTAAACGCAGATATCTTGCAATCTGAGCGGTCAAAAATTCTGAAATTTTTTCCACACATTCTTATACTAGTTAGGTGTAAGAGCCTATGGTTAGATGTGCAAAAAAAAACATTTTTCAAATTTTTTAACTCCTTGCTATAGAAATGGCAGTTTTGAGTGTTTTTTGGCAGAAAAAAGGCCTTGGGCCTTTAGGGGTTTAGTCAAATGCCGCTATCAAGCTAAATTTATCCTTTTATGTAACTAATATATAAAATTTTGGCATTTTAAACTTGTCAAAGAATTAATTTTTTTATGTTTATTTTTTCAAATTTTTTGATAAAAAATAAAATTATTTTTATTTTTTAAAGTAAAAAATGAAATACAATTGTATTGATTATAATGTATTTTTGAAATTTTTGAAATATTTTCCATAGATGATTTTTAGATTGAATTTTTTTGAAATTTTACTTAAAAAATCATTTAATTTTTTTTGTAATTTCACTTAAAAAATCAATTAAAAAAGTAAATATGAATGAAATACAAAAAATATTGTGTAAGTTGGATTCTAACATATAGAGCTTGCAATTGCAATAATACTTTCAATTTTTGAATTTTTTCAAAATTACAATACTGAGTAGAAACAAAACTTTTCAAGTTATCCTTGTTTTTCTTGTTTAAATAAAATACCCAAAATGGTTATTTTGAAAGTTACTAACAAGGTTGACCAAAGCACATCTACTTTGGAGATGCATGGACCTTTAGGGGTTAACAATGGCATGTTTGTATATAGAGTGCTAAGCTAGAAAAAACTAACAATAACCTCAAAGAGCTCTAAAGTCCATATTTGGATGATGAACCAAATTGATGAAATTGATTATATATAATATACATGTACAAAGATGTAAGCAAAAATGTGCAAAATTTCCTCCCCTCCCCCTTTAAATTTTGCATTAAATGGTTTTAGGTAATTGTATTCCATTAGAATCCCTTTCTAACATTGATCCCTACTGAATCTTGCCTAAAATGTACTACTTCTCTTCACAAGAGTCTTGAATTACTTTTGGGTATATTTATTTTCAACACTTCAGAAATTCATAGTTTATTTTTATGAATCCAAAAAAGACATACAAAGAGAATCCACAATTATACACTTTTGACTTCTAACAAGTTTTAATAAAAAAATTAAGCAATTTAATACCATATATGTGAGTGTTGGTTTGGCAACCAACGACGCTAGTTTGTGAGCCTAAAAGCGCGAGCTTAAGAGCAGTGAGCGTACGTTTTGTGAGCCCAGAGCATTGACCAAAAAAAAACTTGAAATTTTAGAAGTCAATAAAGTAAATAGTGGAGAAATTCCAAAATTTTATTATTAAGCCCTATGACCGTGGACCTATGACTGTGGACCTATGACCGTGGGAACTTGTCAACACGCCCGATGCACTTGGCTTGGTCCTCTAGAGGGCGACAATTTTAACTGCCCTTGAGCCCGAGAAGGGATCTTTTAGTATCGAGAGGGATTTCTTGGGATGACAAAGTTGCACAAAAAACATTTGAAAAAAAATAATCTTTTTTTTTTTTTTTTTTTTTCCTTTTTTTCCTTTTGAAAGTCCCAAACCCCAAACCTGGGAAAGAGTCTCTCGCTACCGAGAGGGGTTTCTCGGGGTTACAAAGTAACGGAAAAAAAATTTTGAAAGAATTTTTTTTTTTTTTTTTTTTTTTTTTCAAAATTTTTTTTTCAAATTTTTTTTTTGCAACTTTGTGACTCCGGAAGGGGTCTCTCGGTACCGAGAGGGGTTTCTCGGGGTCACAAAGTTGCGAAAAAAAATTTGAAAAAAAAAAAAAAAAAACTTTTTTTTTTTTTTTTTTTGTGGAAAGTTCCAAACTTCAAACCCTGGGAGGGGTCTCTCGGTACCGAGAGGGGTTTCTTGGAGTCATGAAGTCGCAGAAAAAAATGGAAAAAATAAAAAAATTATCTTTTTTTGCAAAGTTCCAAACCCCTAACTCTGGAAGGGGACTCTCGGTACCGAGAGGGGTTTCTCAGGGTTACAAAGTTGCGATTTTTTTTGAAAAATTAGAAAAGTAAAAACTAAATAAACAAATTGAGAGTCTCAAACTCCAAACTCCAAAAGGTCTCTTGGTAACAAGAGGGGTTCTCAGGGTGATGAAGTTGCAAATTTTAAATAAAAAATAAATAGCTTTGAGAGTCCCAATTTCCAAATCCTTCAAGGGGCTTTTGGAAGGTGATGAAATCTCAAAAAAAAAAAAAAAAATCTCAAAAAAAAAAAAAAAAAAAAATTGAAGTCCCAACCTCCATACCTCCCAAGGGGCTTCTTTGTGTTGAGAGGGATCTTTGATTCTCTAGAGGTGATAGAGTCACCACTAAGAATAAAAAAATAAAAAATGGATAGGGCATATAGATTAGGTATTTGGAAAACATTTGGAGTGTCTCAACTCTATTTCAAGCCAACTGACACATTTTTTAAAGTTCACTAATTGTAAAGGTCCTCAATTCCTAAACGACGGTCATAGGTCTACACCCTGAAAATTACAAATAATTGTGCCAAAAATTGAAGGCTCACAAGCTCTTGGGCTCTTAAGCTCACGCTCCAAAGCTCACAAAATAGCACTCCCGGTTTGGCAACAAAATTATTGAAATACTCTACTTTGTAGTGTTGAATTATTTTGGCAAGTTGAAAATCACATATTATAATTTTGATACTCTTGGCTATTAAATTTTTTTATTTTTTTCTACCACAAATATTCTTGTTTGGGTTGTAATGACTTTTTTTATTTTCTTAATTGATTTGTTTTTGATTGCTATGTCTTTTCTTGAATGTTTTGTCTTTTCAAATTGATAATAATCATTGAATAAATGTTTTAGAGTTTTATACTTAAAAATATTATTGTTTGAAGGGTTTTTTTTTAAATTTAAAAACATTCCAAAAAATTTGCAATATGGAAGCAAAAAATTTGCAAAATTTTGAACATTTCACTTATAATATTTCAAAACTTCATACATTTAAAAAAAATTCTTAATTAACGTCTAAATCTGACCTTCTCCTAAAGTAATAAGAACATTGCCCACTTGCGTATTTGGACACAATTAAGATAAACTAGCCATCACTATTCATTGCCCAATTTTGGCCCCTATATTCGGCCCCAATTCCATTCGTTCAAACCTTCAAATCTGTCCAAAAATCAACCAAATCCATTCAAGATTTTGACAAAATCAATACATTAATGCTATCAAGAAGTAATTTGTCTATACATGATAGGTGAATACTTAAGTGCTAATAGATACATAGAAAGACAATTTTGGGTTGTTAATAGGGTGTTTATGACTCTACTCTATAGGGGTTTTTGTAATAAATTTTAGGGCAAACCACTTCAAAAATTCATAGAAATTATAAGTTGAATCAAATAATTATAACTCCACTTGGTTTTTATTTATGAAACAAGCACATACCTCTGGGAAAATACGCGCCCCTCTTGGAATCGACCCCAAGACATTCAGATTCCAAATTAAGATACTAATAGGCTTGTCTATCGTAGGTTGGGTTTACACTACGGTCCAAGACCAAGTCCAAGAAACTCTAAAATCAAATAATCTTGTTGGTTAAGAGTTGGAAATTGTTCACTCTAGGGTCCAGTTCGAAATTTGTTGAAATGAGCTACTTGGATCCATTTAGGAGTTTGTTGAGTCCGAAATGGGGGATTTGTGGGCCCAGGATCTCTTGGTCTTGGACCGGTGTCGTCACCTTGTACGAAAGAGAAGGGAGAGGCGTAGGCAAAATGCTACAGCTCTGGAATCTAGAAGCTCCTACGAAGATTCAAAAAGAGAAGCCGGAATTTTCACGGGCGGGGGCAGCCCTCAAAATTTTGGCACCGGGCATAAGCGCCTCCTCTTGTCCTCTATTTTGAGGGGGACTGAAGCGTTCCCCTGCCGCTCCCTGCCGCTCCCACCTCCTCCCTCTCCGCCTAATTAGCCCGCTCGCTCCCGACCTCCTCTCTCTCTCCCTTCCCTCCTTGTGCTTCCGACTCCATTGCTTCCCAACTTAGGTCTCGCCATCTCTTGCGCTCCTGTCCTTTGCTCACCCTGCGCGGCAGCCGTCACAAGCTCCGCCGTTGCAATTCGCACTTCACCACGCGGATCGCTCTTCCTCTTCCAAGTAAGCTTAAGCCTCGTCTCTCTCCGTCTCCGACGCTTGTTTCTGCTCTTGTTGTCGTCGTCGTCGGTGTTGCACCACGTGGCAAGCGTGAGTGGCAAGGAAGTGGCAAGGAAGTCGAGCTCGGATCTGCGGCCGGGATTACATGTGGCTTTCTTTCTTCTTTTTTTACATTTTGCGTGGAGTGTCTTCAGGTTTCGCTGATGCGAGAGGTTGAACTTAGAGTGGCGGTGTGAGATTTGGTCTGGTTTTGGTTTGGTTTGGTCTGGTTTGGTTTGGTGTGGTTTGGTTTGGTTTGAAGAGGCGTGAGATTTTTGCGAGGTTGTTTCTTGTTTTCTTTTAAGAGGTGTGAGATTTCACGGGGAAGCGATTTCTGTTTTTTATTTTTGTGTGTATGTGTGTGTGTTTTAGAAGGTGAGACAGTGGTGGTGTGGTTTTGACGGGAGTTGACGTAAGGTGTTTTTTCATTATCACTTTGATTGGACCATTTGGATCTATTTTGTGAAATGTGGAGCTATTTTTAGCTGCGATCGGGGTTACGGTTGTTTACAGCGGGATCGTAGGGGGAAGAGTGTCTTGCTGTGTTGGTGGAACTGTGGAGGGAGGTGTGCGTTGTTTACAGTTCGGGAGTTTGTGGTTCTTGATAGCTCGGCGTGAGTGTGTTGGCTCTGGGAATGATTGCAAGTTGTCGCGACTGTACTTGGTTTTGGTCGGTGTTGACTAAAGTTGGACCTGGAACAGATTTGACGAGGTAACGCCGCAGCCATGTCCGAACAAAGCGATGTCACGCAGCACACGCCGGAGTCAGTTGTGGACACTGCCACTCAGGCAGTAAATAAAATGCCTGCTAATGAAACGGCTCCGTCCTCAGGATATGCCTCTCAGTATGGACCGGGCAACCGGTTCTTGACCAAGGATAAGAATGTGCACCAAATACTTGGTGGAGGCCGAGGTGAGTTTCTTTTCTTGCCGAGGACATCAATCTTTTGAAAGACTGTCTTGAATTTTACGACTGCTTTAATATTGCTTTGATTTACACCGAGATTGTGTCGCCATTGCCTAGTAAAATGGGGTGTGAATCATTTGCATGCGTACACAAGTTGTGTTGTGCTGAGATTATACGAAGTCAACAGTTGATCCTCGTGCTCTTCTTTGACTACGTAGTCATCTCAAATTTTTCTTGGATTTTGAAGTAGAGTCTCTAGAGATAAATTGTTAAAAGATCCAGTCGCTCATCTTCGTTACTATCCTGTACAGCTGCCGATTCGTTCTTGTGGAAGGACAAATATCTATCGGGGGGAGTCCTAGCTGGGTCTACTCTTATCTGGTTTCTCTTGGAGAAGTCTGGCTACACCTTCCTGACCCTTATGTCGAACATCCTCATGTTCGTGGTGGTTATCCTTTTCGTCTGGGCGAATGTTGCTGCTCTTTTGAACCGGTATGTATTCATTTTTTTCTCTTGAAAAATACCTGGCAGTAGTATTTTGTGGCGGGATTGGTACTTGCATCTAATTTCGTGTAAAATCGAGAGGTTTTGAGTTTTGTAATGCCTTGTCTATGAATAGGGCCGGACCCCCAGTTCCTGAGCTGTCTGTTTCCGAGGAATTTGTCACGAGGGCAGCGAACATTTTCCGTGTAGAGCTTAACAAGGTTTTGGCCATTGCACGGGATGTTGCACTTGGCAAGGATTTCAAGCTCTTCCTCAAGGTACATGTTAATGATGGCCACTTGAGTCTTGACGCTTGTCGCTTGAGGCTTGGCTTGTATGTGTACGCTTTCTCTCTCAAATTGCCTTTATATTCTTGGGCTGACTGTGCATTGAGGTCACCGGAAAAGCGTATACAGTCAAGCTCATCCTCGGTGCGCAGTTGGTCTTGAGTTTGTGTCGCTGTGATTGTCATAATTGAGAGTTTTACCGGGAACTGATGGTTCTGTTGCGTTTCTTTCCAGGTTGTTGCTTTGTTGTGGCTGGTATCTACGGTTACATCTTGGTTCAACTTCCTCACCTGTATCTGGATCGGTGAGTTCATTCATTCATTCAATTTTAGTTGAAGCCTAATCGTTTTATTTATCTATATTTTGAATTATCATTCTCTCCCAAAGGAATCGTTTATTTGATTTTATTTCTCGTGAGTGCGACCTAAAAATTCTGAATTGTTATGATAGGTGTGGTTTTGTTGCATGTGATTCCGTTCGTTTACGACACGTATGAGGATGTCATCGATCATCACGCCAAGCAAGCTGTTGATACCGCGAATGTCCACTACAAGAAGTTGGATGACAGTGTTCTGCGCAAGATCCCTAGAGCTCCAGCTAAGGAGAAGAAAGCGCTCTAGATCTGGGTTGCCTCGGGGATCTTAAGAGAATGTTCTGAAGTTTCAGTGGGTGAAGGATTTGCATGTATGGATGTATCTGTGCTGCATGTGTAGAGGCTGGACGTTTACCTTCATCATCAGACGTATTTCTTAAGCCGTTTCTGTGCTGTGTCGTAGGAGAGTTGCTTCATTATCTATTAAATTAGGATTCTGTAGAGTTCTTCGCAGGATGCACTTGAATTTTGCATCTTTGGAGTTGGACATATTTTCGCATCCTCCAATCTGCTTCTTAGCTTTTTCAGATCAGCCATAGGATTTGACCCTGGAGACTGCCACAGCGGACACCTTTTCCCTTGGACTTGGCAGTATTGAATCCTCCTCTGTGCAGGTATTTCCTTAGTCTATTTTTGGGGGACATGAGCCATTGAGGAATCTCGCATGTTCATGAGCTTTTGAAGATCATCGTCTGGATTCTGTCTTTTGAATTTTGACAATGCATTCGATGAGTTATTGTGATATTTTTTGAATTCACATGTGATCGGCTGCTTGACAGTGGTTCACTGATTCCTGCCATATCCGTTGAGATTCAGCGGCTCTGTCAGCGTCTTTGCCGGAGATTTCCTTGATTTTACCCCGACTGCTCAGTGCAATTGTCTACGGACGTCAGTTTTCTGGGCTAGTGAGCTGTCACTTTTCTGAATTTTACGTTCGTGTGATGTAGTTTTGAGCTTTGGCTTGATTTCGCTTTGGGTCCTTGTTGTCCATTTCAATGGGGAAAGTGAACTCTTGATGTTTTTTTTATCATCGAATGGAATGAAGGTACTGAATGTTTACACTGTTGGTGTTCACCTTCCAGTACCATTGCTTGTGGATTACTGTTCACATCTGAAATTGCCGAACTGACTGGACTTGATGTAGAAATTGGAAAGGTCTTAAAGAATTTTTTTAGTCACTATTGAAGCTTTTGAACAGTAGATTCTTCATTCAGATAGAGCTTTTATCATCAATTTTATCATCAATTTTATCATCAGGTATTGTAGATTGTACTTCACCCCATTGGTAGGTTTGTGGTGTTAAAAATGTAATGTTTGAAGTGCAAAGACCACAGGTAAGTGTATCACTGTTCGTATGAATTAGAAGAACTTGGTGTGGATTCTTCAAGTCATGGAAGTAACACTAATGAAATTATCTCAAATACCAATGGAAATGGTTTTTCTTTAGTGTGGACCACACTGAAGAGAATGAGCAGTGTAGTGGTTTGGAGTACACTGAACGGTAATGTGACATTACTACTAAAACTGAACGTCACAATCTTGCAATTACCAATCTTTTATGTACTGAATGCAAATTGTTTCCTTTGTTTCATCCTCGTGATTTTTCATTGTTCATAGTTAAATCCGAATGACATTCAACAATTTTCTCAATGAAATCTTCCAAGTTGATGAGACTTTTGTTTAGCCTTACATCATATTATGAAAGAATAATTCACAAATTTATAAACTCTTGCCATTCAAAAATTAGTGTCCAAATTTTGTATGTAGAGGTTGTGATGACCATATGTGATGTTCTTGGATTCTAGTGATATGAAATTTGAATCTTTGTGATTTTTTTGCTTTTGACAATGTGACCAATGAAAATTGGTATCAATAGTTTTTAATATCAGGGATAAATAATTGTGAATTGAAAGAGCATAGTTTATTGGATCAACATTATAAGAAAGAGTCTTTGCATTAAGGGTGTGGATCATTATAAGAAACACTTGTACTATTGGTTGTGTTTTTGTTTTTTTGGAAATCAACACTGTGACTTCATTTGAGTATTATTTTTAGGTTGAGTTGGAAAATGTGGACCATTTGCTTGTTCCTTGATTTTTTGCAGTGTATAAATATCATTTGTCTACACAAATGAATGAAATTCACTTTTCATCCTACCTCTTTTCTAGGATGTCTCTAGTGGGTACTAATGAATATTTTTGCAATATTTAGTATACACTCCAAGAGGAGTGCTAACATGTGAGCATAGAATCTATGAGCCCATTACTAGAAGAAACCTGGTTTTTTTTTTTATGTCAGCCCTTGGACATGTGGTGTTTTTGTAGACATCATGATATTAGAGTGTTGATGGCCCGAGAAGGCGAATTTCCATGGATGTTACAAAGAACGTTGGTAAATTATTGTTGAAACATGTTGATGCTATCATTGACATCTATGTTTTATTTGACATGAACTCAAATATAGTGATGTCTTTTTGAACATCCAAAAAACATAATATTGCCATGTCAGCAAGCAAATGCATTTTGATTGAGGATAAGTCTGTACAAATTATTGTGGTCTGTGGTAAAATGCTAACCAAATGTGAAAAATTTAGGAGAAGGGCAGCCATGTGGCATGCTTTGCAAAAAATGAAAAAAGTATGGATGTACACCATGGATGAAAATATAAACTCTTTATACAAGTAGGGGGGTAGGAAGTAAAACAGACCATATGGAATATGTAAAACAAGAACTGTATACAACATAGAATGTTTAGAACAATGTCCAGATGTTTGAAACAACATCCACATGTCCAACAATTAAGTTTCCATCTTCAAATTATGCCATATCTTTTGTCTGATCATGGACAGACAATGGATTTTATTATAAATACGTCCCCTCCACCTTTCATCCTCACTATCTATCAATGAGGTAATTCCTTTAGTTTGCCATCAAAAATTCTTGTGATGGTAGATGATAGATTATCTTTAACTCTTGTTGATTTTACCAAAAAAAAATTGTTTATTTATTTTTACTTCCTCTTAAATGTTATTTTTTGTTGACCATGCCCTATTAGTATAGTATGCATCGGTTGATGTCTTTTAAAATGTCTGGATGTCTAAGTTGACATCTCAAAAAACAATATAAAAATTTTAAGACGACTTAAAAGTGTGTTGACTAGGCATGCCACATCATCCTCTCTAGTTGCCACGTCACTTTTTCCACCTCCATATTAGCTGCCACGTCATGTGCCACATCATGGACGGGCTGGATGAAAAAAATCCCGTGTGGCTCTCCTCACCCATGTGGCACAGATTTGGCAACCAGATGACACGATTTCCTTGAGTGCAAAACCAATGTCTCTGTTGACATTAAATGCTAAACATCCAATGTCACACCATCAAGCGGGATGTTTTTACCCCGTCAACTTTGACAAGATTTTTTGGACATCAATGTTGACATCAGTAGACGTCAAACATGACATGCTGAAGCAAATTTTGGACATAAAAAAAAGCACGGGTTTCTTCTAGTGCATGAGCCTAGGAGTCTATATTATAGACACTTTCTATGGTTATAGGTGTCTATGTTATAGGTATCTATGTTATAGACTCTTTCTATGTTATAGTATACTTATATTATAAATACATATTTTATAAATACTTTCAAATGGTTGTAGGTACATACCTACAACTAGGTTCAAGGCTCATAGGCTCATGTCTCTATGCTCACATGCTAGCATTGTTGTATACTCCAATAGTTATTACTATTTTGGTGGAAGAATTGTAATTTCCACCAAAACAATGTGTTCTAGTCAAATAAAATTTTAAAAAATAAGACTAATGCTTATGGAAAAAATTGTGGCCATTGTTATAAGCTTTTCTAGGAAGGCATGTGACAAAGAAAAGTCAAATTTGCAGTCATTTATAAACTTCTAAGATCTTCGGACTAGAAACCTCTTCAAGCAAGAGTCTTTGGCATTTGCAATGAATTTTTTTAAAATTCTTCTATAAAAGGGTAGAGGATTCATAAGATGAGGTTGTAAAAATTTCATATTGTAATTCCAAAAAAACTTACTCAAAAGTACTAAAAAAAATCACAAAATGACAAGTGTAACAAACCTTTGGGAATACTATTCCACAATCATTCTATTTATGAAAAATACTAAAAAAATATGATAGAACTTTATTTTCCTTAACGAGCCTGGTAAAAAAAATCATGCCAACCAAATAGAAACCCAAAAGTTTTGTACATTAAATTTAAGTGGCCCACAACATGTGATACAAAATAATACAAGTTATGATAGCCACTCAATCCATAAGGAGTCCTTTAGCAAGTTCATGGACAAGTTCTTTACATACAACCCAATTTAAGCACTCCAAGTGCAATATCATTGAATTGGGAAGAATATTTTCTAGAGCTACTATGACTCACGCAGTTGACAAAAGCTACAAGTGGATTAGGTTAAATTTTTAAGGAAAATAAAAAATTGGTTGTTGGTTGTATGGTGATTTATTACATGTAGACAACATCATCAAATATAAGCCTTAATGACCCCCAAAGACACTCTTGAATTATTGCTCAATAATATTAAGTTTTAAAGTTAAAATTAAGTTTTGGTCTTCAAGAACTAAATTGTGCCTTCTTCACTATACAAGTAATTTTTCTAATTTTGAAAAATAAAAATTTAGGCCTCATGATTCCTACTACTTTCTTTTTTTGAAATAACTTTTTGTCAAAACTTTTTGTATGGAAGTAGTAGTGCCAAAGAAACAAATAAATAGGTTACAAATCTAATTAATATGGCTATTGCGTGCACACCAATATGAACATATTTCTTCCATGGCACCGAACACCTAGCACATTTTTGTGATGCCACACTGACCAGCTTGCACAAGCCAACTAGTATGAACCTTTGTCAGGACTATTGATTTTTGTGCCAAATTTTAGTCCCTTGAATAGCAATGAAACCAATTGTTTCATTTGTAACTTATCACAAAACCTAAGAAGAACAGTGTTGGACAAATTTTGGAGAGGGGTTGGAATGGATTTTTAAAAGTGTTAAAAGAAAATGTCCATTAAAAATCCTCTCCAAAATTTGTCTATAACTTTTGATTGGAGATTCAAAATCACAAACGGATTTTTGGAGGTGAAACTTATTGTCATTTATCAACTTTTTTTAGTTCAACTTTTTTTTTTTAAAGTTATTCTACTATGCCTAAATGAGGTCTGAAATTTTACTTTTAACACAATTTCTACTTTTGACTTAACTATGAGTGGTAGTTGAGAAACTACAAATTCTAATTTACATATCCCACATGGATTGTTCTACATCCTACCGGGGATGCTAGCATGTGAGCGTGAGCCTGTGAGCCTGTGAGCCTATGAGCCTCTACTTCTTTGTTCCATTTAGGGTTTGTAAATTTGTCAACGACCTATGACCGTGGAATTAGATGTAAGGATCTTTGGTCTGAATGAACAACAAATGAATATGCCACTATGCAATTTGTACCAAAAAATTGAACTAATATATTTCCAAAAATTAAGATATGGTCAAAATAGACAATGTTTGTAAGCACACAGTGAAAATAAATGTAGTCATTTAGGATGTCTCACTATAAAGCACGTACATGTAAAATTGCAATACATCATAACACCATCATAGGAGTGACATTTATGAGGTCTAAAAGAGAGGGAGCAACAAACATGGGCTGTAGAAGCTAAATATAATCTAGCAAGTGGCAACAAGCAAAGGACTCTAAACATTATTAGCATTAGATTATGAATAATGATTTTGAATGATTAAGTGATAAATGTAGTCTTCATCAATGGCCTTTATGCAAAACTAAAGGATGAAAATGGTCCACCTATTATATTTTATTTTTATAACTATGCTTTAAAATTTTAAAAATATATATTTTGGACTTAAAATATTTAAAATAAACATAGTAGTCATATCTTGTACACCAAGTAAATGTATTAACCCCAAATGATCTAAACGACAATTTTTCTAGTCAATGCCCCTTTTTTTTAACTGTCTTTTTTCACAATTTAAAAAATAATAATAATAATAATTTTAAGATAATAGAATACATAATGAATCCAATGGTAGTAGTTTTATAGAATTCCAAGTTAAACTCCGCTTTGTGGAATTTTATAAAGTTTAATGGTGAAATGCGATTCAAGGCTCATGATTTACAAAAGATGCAATATCCCACAACAATATGCACATTGTCTCCACATAATAAAAAATAATGGATAAAGGATCTATACCATCTGAAAGATAGTTAATAGACATGCCCAGATCAGCCACTGTAGCATCAAAAAGCTTTTCTGTCTTACTAGCCAACTGCCATACACTCCACATTTCTTGCCACTTCATCTACATAGACGTGTCCATTGCTGAAGTTGCTAACATCCGAAGCTTTTCTTCAATCATCTCTAAATTTTCAACATGAATGGACATTTTCATAGTGATGAGTTTCATAGTTTCATATGACTTTTCTTCACTTGCTTCAAGAAAGGTGTCGCGTGCTTAGAATCTACAATGGAGAGCTAATTCTTTAGTTCTGAATAAAAAGCTACCTTCACCTTCTCAACAACTTTAGAGATCCATTCATCAAGTATTCAAATGTACTTGCAGTCCAATTTACTGGATTGGATACTTCTCATAAATTTTCTGTGAGCCGAAACAGCAACGTCCCCCAACTCTTGTTGTACAAAGTAAATGATGTATAAGAATAAGCAAAATTGCACATGATGACAAATATTACATATAGTAGACCAACATAATACTAATTCAAATGAACAACAAGAACAAATAAAAAAATGATAATGAAATATAAGGAATCACCAATTGACTTCATATAATGATGCCAACATAATTGCAATGTCCTCATTGACCTCCAAAACAATACTTTCAATAGCCTAATGCCACATGAAGTTGTCCGCATGATTGCGGTTGATAATAGGCAACCATGCTTGCAAATGGTGATTGCCATTCCACTCCAAAAACATCTTGCTAGAAAAAACTTTGAGATCTTCATCATTTTTGAATTTTTTTCTCAAATGTAGCATCTGCCCACACCTAGTAGGCAATCCACAATTTAATAACATCATTTGTGACATTTACTATCTTACCCTTATTGTTTTCTAAGGCCACATAGAAAACTCCATTTTCTTCCATGTAACCACAAGTAACAAAGTGTGAAGCAAGTCTTGACAACTGTCCAAAAAATCATACATAATAAAAGAATATTGATTTTTGATTTTGCCCTTGGTACCTTAAAATTGATTTTGCCCTTGATTTTTTAACCTCTCGAGACAAGAAGAAGTGTTTACAATCTTCATCTTTAAAAAGTTATGCAATTGTAATTCCCATTAATCTTTAGAAAGAAGCTAAAGTACAACAATTAATCTCCGTGCTTGTGGATCTTTTTGTGTCAACATCTTTGAAATAATGTTTAAATCAAGATTTTAAAAATTATAGTTAATGTATATGTATTGTACAACATATAATTCAATATAATAGCTATTAATAGCTATGCACTAAGAAAGCCCAATTTTTTTTGCATTTGATCAAATTATAGCATAAGTTGCAAGTAAATTTGAATCCCAAAAACTTTGGCCGTTAACAATTGTGCATTAGGAAGGCAAATTTTTTTTAGCATTTGACCAAATGTAGCACATGTTACAAACAAATTTGAACCCCTGAAACCATGGCCATTAACGGCTGTGCATTAGGAAGGCCTTAAATTTTTTAGCATTTGACCAAATTGTAGCATATGTTGCAAGCAAATTTGAACCCCAAAAACCCTTGCCATTAACGGTTGTACATTAGAAAGTCCCAAAAAATTTCAGCATTTGACCAAAATGTATTAAATATTGCAAGCAAATTTGAACCCCAAAAATTGTAGCCGTTAACGGCTGGGGTTTAAGAAGGCAAAAAAAATTTCAGCATGTAACCAAATTGTATTGAATAATGCAACAAATTTCATCCCCCAAAACCATAGCCGTTAATGGCTGGGGTTTAAGAAGGCAAATTTTTTTCCAGCATTTGACTAAATTGTATTGAATAATGCAACAAATTTCATCCCCCAAAACTGTAGCCGTTAACGGCTGGGGTTTAAGAAAGCAAAAAAAATTCAACATTTGAACCCCCAAAACCGTAGCCGTTAACGGTTGGGGTTGAAGAAGGCAAAAAAATTTCAACATTTGAACCTCCAAAACTTTAGCCGTTAACGGCTGGGGTTTAGGAGGGCAAAAAAATTTCAACATTTGAATCCCAAAAATCGTAGCCGTTAACAGTTGGGGTTTAGTAAGGCAATTTTTTTTTCAGCATTCGACCAAATTGTATTGAATAATGCAACAAATTTCATCCCCCCAAATTGTAGCCATTGACGGCTGGGGTTTAAAAAAGCAAAAAAATTTCAACATTTGAACCCCCCAAACCGTAGTCGTTAACGGCTGGGGTTTAAAAAGGCAAAAAAATTTCAACATTTGAACCCCCAAAACCGTAGCCGTTAACGGCTGGGGTTGAAGAAGGCAAAAAATTTTCAACATTTGAACCTCCAAAACTGTAGACGTTAACGGCTGGGGTTTAGGAGGGCAAAAAAATTTCAACATTTGAACCCCCCAAACCGTAGCTGTTAACGGCTGGGGTTTAAGAAGGTAAAATAAATTTCATCATTTAACCAAATTTTAGCATTTGTTGCAAGCAACTCGGCAACATCTAATCAAACTCATGTTGATTTGGAAGCCACTAATTGTGAGTGCATCTACAAGAGAAGACAAGCTCTTTATACAAATGTGGTAGTAGTAGGTAAGACAACCCATGTGGGATATGTAAATTAGGATTACAATAAGCTCAACTACTCATACCTAGTTAAGTCAAAAGCAGGAATTGTATTCAATGTACGACTTTGAACCTCATTTTGGCGTAGTAGAATAACTTTTTTAAGAAAATTTTTAACTGAAAAAAGTTAGTAAATGAAGTTAAATTTTATTTCTAAAAATCCGTTTGAAATTTCAAGTCTTAAATCAAAAGTTATGAACAAAATTAGAAGGGGCTGGAAGGGATATTTTTTTAACATTTTCAAACATCCTCTTTGAATTTTGTCCATAACTTTCTTTTGGAGGCTCAAAATTACAAACAGATTTTTGGAGATGGAAGTGATCTCGATTTACCAACTTTTTTGTGTTTAAAGGATTTTGAAAAAAATTATTCTACTATGCCAAAATGAGGTTTGAACTTCTACATTGAACACAATTCCTGCGTTTTGACAATGAGTGGTCAAGCTCTCATTTTTGAATTGGCTTATTTTCTTTGAGGATTCATGATAGATAGTGAATTTCATTATAAAAACAACCTTTCAACCATTCAATCTCACTAAATGTCAATGAAGTAATTCCTTCATTCAACCATTAAAAAAAATTGATGATAGATGGTCAAATGATAGTTAATATATGGTTTAATGAATTGTTATTGGATTCTTTGGATTTTTGGCAATCCATCTTCACATTTATGTGTAAATTTGTCTATTTGGTCCTAGATTTAGCAAAAAAAATTGGCACTTTTTTTTAGCTAATTTAAGCCAAGCTTACTATCTGAGTACGACATTTGTTCAAGATGATTGTGAATGGACTTGGAAGTGGAGTTGATCTCGTAAAACAGATGCAATCAAGTGGCAACTTTGGAAAGTAATTTATCATATTTGATCACGTGAAGAGGGTGAAATCATAGACAACTATTGCTTGTCACTTCTATAACTTTATTTATTGGAACATCATGACCATTGTTGTTTGTGATACATAGATTGAAGGCACCAAAGGCCTGCTCATTTTTGGTGTTGTTTAAATAGGTCATGGTAAAAAATGAGGTGTCGGATCCAACCTTCCAAGGATTCATGTGTGATAGTGCTCAAGCCATCTTCAATGCAGTTTGCATTGTGTATGGGTCATGGGTTCCATTTGTTGTAATGGTAGACCGTAAAAGGACTTGCTTGTTCCACTGGGCAATAAACATGTACAAGCATACAAAGAAGCTAATCACCAGATAATTATAGAACTAGCATATCCAAATCTACAAACAGTACAAAGATGCAACATCAATGTCTGAAGTAGACAAGATGTTTTTAGAAATCAAAGCTTGGTGTACTTCTCTGGAGTTGCATTAGAACTAGAAATTTGTGAACTAAAGGATTGGATCACACTTTGGTACTATCGATACCGTCAGTGAGGTGGATTTATGGAAACGGTATTACCTTTAACCTCATTTTTTTCTATTTTTTATCCTACATTCTAAATTGGAATCCGTTTGAATAATAACTTCATTCATCATCTTTACAGAAATTGAAAAAAGAGGAACTAACAGATGTCCCAATATGCAACCTTGAAGAAACAGTGCACTACAAACAAATACAAGCTTCTGAAAAATGTGGGTCTAACATGTTAATTGCCACTTATAATGACTAGATTTGAGCCTTCACGTAGATGACCAATTATAGGGCTTACTCTATGGGGGCCCTTTTGGAAAAAGCGAGGGAAAAAGCCCGTCTAAAAAGGATTTAAAATTAAAGAGACCTATGGCAATTGGAAAGGGAAAGAAATTTGCAAACGCATTCAACAAGATGCTTGAAGCAAAATACTTATGCATTCAAAATCCACACTTGGAGGGAAAAGAGGTTTTCGGATCTAGCAAAGGAAATTGGATCTTTTGATCAATTTTGAAGGTGATATTCATCATTCCAACAAGGTTAACTTCTCTCATCTTCGTATTCAAATTAGATTGTTCATTGCTAGAATGCAACTTGGGACTGTACAATTGAGGAGTTTAAAGAAATTATGCCCTACTCCTAATCTGTGGTGGAAACGGATTGCAATACATTAGACCACATAGCGAAAATTTCACACAAGTCAAGGAAACAATGTCTCCTACATACAAAGGACAGAAGAGTGAGTATAAAGGTACAACAGTTCAAATCAAGAATTTTTGGTTTTGTACGGATCAAATTGCATGATATGCCATATTCTTACCCGAGCAAAGATCCTCGAGGTCTAGCTTGTTCTTATTGATACCAATTTTACTTGTACCAAAATCATTGAGCTTGAATAAGCTAGTTTCGTCTAAAGTCTACCAAACCAATGTCACCTCAATGTTTTTTCACCTTGCCTAGGATATTTGAGCATAAACTGTGGATTTATCTTTGACCAACACATGCTGAAAGAATCTCTTCCATTCGGAATGGCAAGCAAATTTGTCAAAGTATTAATTAAAATCACCGCAATATGTGGGAAAGTGTAAAGAATGTTACTGCAAGTATGATTAGGGTGAACTCCCTTTCTTGCCGTGGACTTAGTGCTATTCTTATGCTTTCGTCCAAGACTGAACCTGACAAAAGATTTATAACATCACACTTTTCAATTTTCCATCTTGTACATGTTCCCATTATGGAAACATGAATGGAAGTCCCATTAAAAGCGTGGCATGTACTTAAATTGCAAATACCTTTTGTTACTTCTACAAACTGGATTATAAAATAGATACGTTCATCCACGTTCCAAGCCTTAGCTTGGATGAAGTTAAGCAAACAATTGTTATTGCCAAAATCATCAAGACGTACAAGTAAGTTAGTAGACAAATATTAGCATTATATGAAGTAGATATATAGCAATGATATTCTACCTTCAAAATCTCCAAATTCAAGTAGCAAAAAATTACATTCATATTCCAATATACATTCCTTGCTGCAATGAAAGAACATTTTATTATGTACATAATGTTTTACATCCTATGATATTTTAATTGAATTTGTCTTCTTCTCATCCTTAGATTTGCCTCTAAATTATTTGTACTCTCACTTGATCAAACCACTTTGGGATGGCCTCTCAAAACATGATATAAATTCCAAAACATGCAAAAGCCCCAACTTTCCATGATTCTAGATCTAAAATCCACGGTCATGGGTCCCACGGTAATAGGTTTTATTTTTTAAAATATAACAAATTTTATTGAAAAACGTCAATCTTTTAACTTTTTAACCAAAAAATTTAGAAATTACATCATGTTCTAAATTTCTAGGCTCTAGGCTCACACAATCCCCGCTCACCGCTCTTAGGCTCACGCTCACCGCTCTTAGGCTCATGCTCACCGCTCTTAGGCTCGCTCACACGCTCACATGCTAGCGTCGTTGTACATCCTACCACTCCATGTGCATATAAAGAGTTGTCTTCTCACTTCTAAAGCACAATGCACAAATGGATTCCAATTCAAAGTGAGGTAATTCTACAATAACATTGAAATCAATAATCTCAATGAATCCATTAGCATTTTGTTTAAAGATCCTATTGTTTAGTCTTCAGTTTTACTTTGAAATTTTTAATTTGCCACTTGCAGTGTATAGTTGTGGCATGGGCACCAAGTGATGTCTGACAATTATTGACAATTGTCCTCACCAAATCAGTAGTTACTGATTTGGTGTGGAATATACCGCACCATTCATCCCTCGGATGAAATGGTGTGGTATATTCCACACCATTTAATTTGGAGGAGGGCAGAGCTAGTGACTGCTACTGAATGTTATGTAGTACTATTGTAAGTGAAGAGTTTGTCAAGATAGTTCTTCCAACCATGGGATCTCATATTGTATAACTAAAATGCATAAAGAATTATTTTTATAGAAGTACATTTTGAATACTAGACATCAAAATATTCTTTTAAATCAATAAATGCATTCATTTCTAGGAGATGCAAGTAGAAAAAATAATAATTAAAGATAAATTGATTTTAATCATTCAATAAGTATAATAAGATTATACAACAATATAATAAGCGTATTAATTAGTAGTTTGTCTCTTGGATTATATGATAGGGAATAATGCTATATTGTGCATCTAAAATGTTTTATTGGCTTTGGATTGAGAGAAAAGGCTTTGGATTGAAGCTACTTGAGGAAATTTGAGTAGGACCTTCTTCGAAAATCATTATAGAAATTTCAGCCCTTAAAGGATTGCAAGTTTTGAACCCCCGTGCAATTATGGAAAAAATAAAAATAAAAAATAATTTTTTATTTTTAAATATTAGGGCGCTAACATGGCATTACTAGTGCCACGTCAACGCCATGTCATATTTTTTTCAAATTAAATAATTTTTTTATTCTTTCTGTAATTGCACCGTAGTGGTACCGAAAATGAAAAATTAGCAACCCCTTTAAGGGCTAAAATTTCCTGTAATGCAAGCCATTATTTCAAAGATGAAACCTCTTGTTGAACAATTGTTCATTTTTTTGAAATTATATAAGGATGCAGTTAGTCTTATGAGGTCTAAATAAGACAGAGACACCTAAAATCACCACTTTTCTTATTGCACCTTATTTTAATTATTAGATTGACCAACCTTTTATGTTTTTTAGGAAAAAAGATTTTTATGTACCCAAGAGATCATCTTTAGATATCCTATACAAAAGATTTGAAGGGCCAAAGTTTTATTGATAGATGATCTAAAATCATTTCTTCAACAACATGTGCATATTGATTTAGAGATGTAAATAGTCTTATCATGTTATGAAATGGTGCATGGCACCTAATTTTGAATATCTCAACCTCATGTTGTAATATTGAATTATCATTAAAAGAGGGAGAGGCAACTTCAATTCTCCAATGGATTTTGGTGTGGGATCTCATATGCATGATGGACTCATAACTTATCAAGTCTTAACATGAACTTCATGAATTTACAAAAGAATTCTTTATGAGTTTCTAGTGCATAATGATTGCAACAATAGTTGCCAAGCACTTCATGTGTATAGATAATTGTATATAGTCTACCTCAAGTTCATCAAAACAAAGTCTTTTATTGAAACATTGAAAGTCTTTAAGTTATGTCTTACAATAGAACCTCTCTTAGTGCATAGTGTTGGGACTATGCACTAGAAGAGGTTTTATGCAGTTGTACAGTTGTAGTAATGGCACTTGATTAACATGGCTTCTAACTACACTACTTTCCATATTAAATACTTGAAATTGGCCCCACCCACGAACCTCTCTTACTGCGTATTATGCACTAAGAGAGTATGCAATAAGAGAGGTTCTACCGTACATATAGACTCTACAAAGTTTTTCAAGATATGTTGTTGCACCAAGTATATCAAAGGACCACTACATCACTTATTCAACATCCCCCATATTATATATTGGAGACATGTTTTTTAGCATGTATATGTATAACTAGCATGTCCAAAGATCCAACAATGCATCACTTCTTTGCAGTATTGCACAATAATAATGTACAACCAAAGGATTAAATTGCAGAGATAGATGTTGAGGTGGTTTCCAATAGAAGGTAGAAAGCGAAAGGTGATACTTATTAGTAAGGCAATGGAGAATCCTAGATTTGAAGAGGAATTGAAATTGATCGATCATCAACAACCCACATAAGAAAATTTGTGATATCAATGACTGTGAAGACAAGTCCATATATTTCCTTTAATAGACCACACAATATTGATACCTCCCTTCTTCTTCCTTCCCTTGCATTTTGTCAATCACAACCACTTCAAAATGAGAAAGGATGCAAAGCTTTAACCCCTAAACACCTCAATCCTTTTCTGAATTTTTGCATATTTTTGCTTATATCATTGTACAAAAATATCATTCATTGAAATTTCATGAATATGGTCGTTAAGGAAGGTTGTCTTTTCTAGATTCAAGTATTACATTAGATGAATGAGAAGTTACTTGGACTGAGTGCACAGTGCCTTGAAACCCTCCGTTTATAGTCCAGAATATGGATGTCGGAGCGCTTCACAGTTAAGGTCAGGAAATGGTGAGTAACCTTGCTCCGTCTTTTCTACTGTCTTTTCATACACCTTACATACCCTGATCTGAAATCTCCGTCTCAATGCCCAACAGGACTTCATCATGCTACGCTTGAAATCATTGATCCTCTTTGCCCATCCACTGCACTTCAAGTGCAGAGAAATTTAGAAAGACAGCACAATGGCATGAACAGTATTACAGTACTGTGATGAACAATGTTTTCAGTTGCATGATTGAAGAAAAAGGTGAAAAGAATGCGCCCCGGAATGCGCACAATTCAACACCATGCCATTACTGCATCGTTGAAGACTATGAGCATCTACCACACCAAGCCTGCCGTTTGTGCAGTACGTAGCCATAGCCATTCAATTGTGAACTGCTTCAACGTTGACGTCCAAAGATTCAACAAAATCAGAAACCCACCCCGTCTGACGAAACGAAACAGTAAAAGCGATGTGCTTTGAAACTGACCAATGCAATCGGACGTCCTACCGAAACACACCATACGATACCTGTGCTAGCTCAGATCCAGATGATTGCATCTTCCCCACTCCAGCAGTCTGTGTTCAGATCCACACAGTGATGTTACTATGCGCAAATTGAAGCCAAGTGGATACTTGAAAAATAAAATTGCTGAGAGAATTGCAAGATTCTTTGGGAATAAAAACCAAATTTGTTGTGATGAGATCTCATGGACCGTACATCCTCTGGTCGCGTTCTTTGTACCATCGGAAAGTTCTCTACGAGGAGGAGTGCACTGCGAGGAGTGCATGGGCTTTGTTTTGTGACATTTGGACCTACGGTGTGAAAGTTATTGAATTTCGAAGTTTTTATGAATTATTATGAATTAATTATGAATTAAAAAATTAGAAAATTACTTTTCCTTTTATTTTGACTGTGGCAAGTGGCAACGGCACAGGACCGACACACTACAGTAGTGAAAATGAGATTCCTTGCGAACTTACTAATTCACTACAGTAGCTCATTCTGGGGCGTGGCGAGCGAGGGAGGCTGAGCACCCTCCGTTGCCAGAGAAAGGTGGAGCGATAGTTGTGCTCATGCAGATCCCTTTCAAACGTTTGAATCTGACGCCCACTGACGCCCACTGACGCCCACTGACGCCCGCTGACGTGACTCGACGTCGGTGAAGCCTGAATCCTGTGCTGCTAGGACGTTGGAATTTGAACTCCCTAACCACCCACTGACTCTGAAGAATCACTGATCGATGGTTTGATAATCACGAGGGAAGTTTGAAAAGTTTGAAGAGACTCTGAAATGGGAAGATGGAAGATTAATTTCAAATGACAAGGCCTCTGTAATAGGTAGTCAACAAAAAATTATCAGATTCTTGTATGAATAAGGTGGATACCCCAAATTAGTGTTTTTTTTTCATTTTCCATGAAGTGGCGAAGTGGCAATATTAAATGTTACGGTGGTGCTCCAAGTTTCAACATTCATCCACGTACTGGATAGAAAATGTGATACTACGTATCTATAATTCTATTTTCATTCACAATGTGGCGATTTCATTCAAGATTTTTCTTGAACTTGAAGTTTTTTGGCGATTTCATCCAAAATTTTACTAAAAATTTTCTATAGGCTTGGTGCTAGGTCAAAATTTTTGGTGCAATTTTGCACCAAATCGCCGGAAAAAAAAACACTGCCCCAAAACTGCCACTTTTTTGCTTCTGTGCCTAGTTACTATTATTAGACTAGTCAACTTTTCATATTTTCTAGTTGGCATTCCAAAGGAGGTTTCAACGCACCAAATAATGTGACACTTGGACATTGTATGCAAAAGTTATGAAGGAATAAAGTTTGGTTCTAAAATAGTTTCTTCTACATAGGTACATAATTGATTTGGGAGGTGTACACAAAGTAAAGATGGTGCATATGGGGAGGCCTACCTTAGATGCAATGTTTGTTTCTGAACTAACCAAGAAATCAATTCATTGGACACTTTTTGTCTTGTGCAATGTTTCAATGTTAGGATAGGAGGTGTTGAAAGCATCCTTTTAACCTCTAAATGTCCAAGGCCTTTTTTGAACTTCTAGGAATTTGTTCTAAATTGAACAAAAAGACAACATTTTTGATAAGTTGTATCAATTTTTTTTTAAATTTTAACTGTACAAATTCAAACTAGACATGTTAGAGGTCATATAGGAAAAGAAAACACAACAATATCACTTATGAATTGAAAGATTATAATGATTGAACATGAGGGTGTTAAAAATGCAAAAGTGATTTGAAGTCTTTCAATCCTCTTTTCACATGCCAAATCTAAAAAGTTGGTCACCAAAAAAAATATGAGGTTAAACAAAACCACTGAAAACTGCCATTTCTGCTGCGATCACTCCCTAAACCAAAAAAGACTTTTTTTTACAATCTAACCGTAGGATCTCGTACTTCACTTGTCTCAGATTATGTGGTAAAAATTTCAAGACATTTGACCGTTTTGATTGGAAGATATTAGCATTCAAAGTTGGGAAAAATAGTTTTTTTGAACTGTTTCCTGCAATTTCAGATGACTTTGACGGCCATTTGTGGATTTTTTTTGCACTACACAACAAAAAGTTGTAATTTTATATGTTGAACATTTGAGTTGAGAGTTGGGGAAAAAAATTTCAGAATGTCAAACTTTGATTTTCACATATAAAAAAATTGTTAAGTAGAAGTAGGTCCAAAATTGAACAAAACACTAAATTGTTAATAGCTCTTAGGTGGAATTAAAAAAACATAATCCCAACGGTGGGATTGTTCTTACAAACAAACTTGACCATTTCAAAAAAAAAAATTCAAAAAAATTCAAAATTGCATTCAAAATTGCATTCTATAAGTGTTTCTTTTTTTGAAGATGCTTAAATTGCCCGAAAAACAAGATTGTCCATAACTTTCTCATTCTGAGTCCAAATAGAATGAATCAAAGCTTCAATTGTACACAAAAACATGATCTTTGAGAAAAAAAAAAATTTTAATTCATTTTTCTGTGTTTTTTTTTCCTGCCTGGCGAACTGCTTTTTTTGCTTTAGGATGCCATAACTTTTGCTCCTGGGTACCGATTGAAAAAAAAAACTATATTTTTAGAAAGCTACTCTGATTCCCTATCTTCAAAAAAAGTTTCAAAAAATCATGTTAAAATTTCAGGTCGCACGAGCCTGCCCGAAATCCCAAGTGTCCCCCGAGGGGACTTTGGTCCTTTAGGGGTTAAAGGACCTAACATGCATAACCCCAATCAATTTAAGGCTTTTCAAAATCTACTCTACAATTTTTTTAAATGAATTTCTAATGTGTGTTTTCCTCCAAGATCTAGTGTATTTGAGGCTCATTTCCAAGAGCCCTCAACACTAAGGAAAGTCAAGATTGCAATGGGTACCCTTGCACAAAATCTTAGATAGAAAAATCATAATCAATCATTTTCAAAATCGGATTTTTGACACTAAAACTAGACTTCAAAAAGAAATTTTAAAAAATCTAAATTATTGAAAATAGCAACTTAATTAGGTTTTATTTAACTTCAAAGCTTTATTGAAACCAAAATTTGGTACCTCGGGCAATTAGGAATTAAGTGTATTCTAGCTTTTGGGAAGGCTTGCATGCTTCAAACGTTTTTTGAGTGATCTTTTCCTTGAAAGACAAATGGAAGTTGCATCTAATTCATTTTCATTCATATTTTTTGAACCATTATAAAATTAATTTTTGAAGTTGGAATAAAATGTTGCTCAAAACAAGTCCCTACCTTGAAATGTTCACTATTGATAAATTAAAGAAGACAATCATGTACCCTTGTATTAAAGGACCCTTTTAGACTTAGAATCGTTTTAGAAACTCCTACCCTAATGGAATTTTGTGTGGGCCATAATGTGATGCTCATTGGATTTGATTTGGAGGAATATGTAGTTTCTATTTTGGAGGTAGATAAATTGAACAATGATCAAGAAATATTGGAAGTGAGCCATTAAAAAATGATTAATTTAAATTTACAAACAATCCAAACATTCTTTTGGAATTTTATTGCTTGTAGTTTAAAATTACCATTGACATCCATTGTGTGTTTTACAAATGCTATTGTATGGCCAATTGTTGACAATACTATCTAAATCCTCATATTACAATTTGTGTACAAATGTCAAATTTTAAGACTATTTTCCTATTTTTGTCTTTAAAAATTATTTAGTTTGACTATTTAGACTGAAGCATTGAAGATCACTACACTAAATAGTGAAATTAGGTTGCCCTACACTAATTTCTTGACATTTGACGCTACATAAATATTTATTGTTATTATTGTACAAGTTATTGAATTAAATATTGTTGAAATTGGGACTCATAAACCTCTATGTGTACAAATGGAAATATTTGTAGAAATATATATTGACTTATATGGCTTGTAAAGTAATTTTTTTAGGGTAAGGCAACCTAATTGTTCACGCAAACAAATTTCACTATTTAGTGTAGATCTCTTTTCTCAAAAAAGAATTGAGTAATCAACATTTGGTTTCATCTACTTGCTTGATTTTTTCCTTGATCTAATTAAATGTTTTCCATTTTCCATTTTATTTATATGAATTAGGTTTATAGACCAAGGAGGCAAGGATCTTTGTTTATGATTTACAATTCAACAATATAATCATTGATAATGTACAAGATAGTGTTTTTTTTCCAAAAGGTCTAATAGTGTCTTTGATAATTGAGATATAATTAATTTTTTTTGTAATGCTTGTAATTTTCTATGAATCTTCCTTTGTGAAAAAGGATGACAAATTGACTCAATACACTAATGTCCTTCCTGTTTATGAAATAAAATTTTTAATTTTCAAAAATTGAAAGAAGAATTAAGAATTAAGAATAAAAAATTTAAATAGACAAACATAGTTGGAGTAAGAACAAGATAAATTGATAAAATTAATAAGTTTTATGGAATACTCAATGTATTTTGTAGCCTAATTTTTTTTAATAGAGGATTCACATTTAATGGTTTCTTAAAACATTTTTGTTTATGGTTTTTATGTTAATATTATATTTGTCAGTGAGGATTTACATTTCATCATTTTTTAAATGGAAATTTCTTGTTTTGTTGTTAATATTAAGTTTGTCATAGAAATTACGAACCACACCATAAATAACTATGTAAAACTCAAATATTAGGAATATAGGTGTCTTTTATAAATATATGAATTTCAAGTAAATTAGTTTTGATGATTACAAAATGGACAATAAATCATTTTTTCTACAAAGAACTTTCTCAAAAATTTGAACTTCACAATTATATGTAACAATTCAAAAATTATTTGATTATAAATATTTTTTCAAATTTTTTATCAATGTCTTTATTAGTGTCTTTAATTAACCAAACTTAACCTCTTAAGGACCATGAGTGCAAAAATTATTATTTCTAATAGACTCAAATTGTTATAAATTCTACATTCATGGGTGAAATTTTGATGAAAATAAATTTAAAATATTTCAAGAAGCTTTAGCAAAAAATTCTCACTCATCATGCATGACATTTAACAATATGCTAATTGAAGTCAATTCAACTATGGTATAAATACTTTTGAAAACAAGTTTGTAAATCTTTACTTGAAATTTTATATTGCTATATTGATGGAAATGATTGTTTGGTTTTTCATGCTCTAATGCAGAAGAAAACTCATTAAAAAGGAATTTTTATTATTTCTTTGCGTTGAATTTGGGTAGAAATCAACCTCTCTTTGGAACTCATACAAGACAATCTAGGCAAATAGTCAATCTTAGTTGACCCTCTATTTCTTCAAAAGGAATACAATTTTTTTCCCAAAATTGATGATAATACAATGCAAAGAGCACTTTTTTAGCCATAATGATCATTCATTTTTTAAATTCTTATTTTAGAGAAGAAATTGCTAGCCAAACTTTTTACATTTCATATTGGCTATTTTACTTTTTAATCCCCTTGGTTCTTAAGGGATTAAGACAAATGCCTAAGTGAACCGATTTAAGAAGTTCTTAATGAAATCTTATGAATTGCACTATTTGTTGATGTTTGGCAATTAAATCATTGGAAGTTAGCACATGGTTGTCTAGTCCTTTCTTCTACTACTAATTTGTTTTGTCTTTGTTTTCAAATGCCATAAGATTAGTTTTCTAAAAAACATTACATGTAGATTTTTTCCAATGTCCATGTCTGTATTTAGATAGATTGAGCATACTAGACAATGCTAATAAAGTGACATGTAGGGCTTGAATATATACCATTTTGACAATTCAAAAGTTTCAAACATAGTTTGAAAGACACCTTGAGTCTTCCTTGTGAAATTCAATCTTTGTAAAATGCATTGTTTTTGAAATATTATTCTAGCTTAAAATCTGCCCTTCCCTTGATGAAGCACAACCAACAATTGTTGAGACAATTCTTGAAAGACATGTATAATTAAATACAACTTGGAAAACTATTATGAATTTATTCTAAGCCTTACTTTAGACTTTGAGGTCATTGGCTATGAAAGCATCATACCATTTTGCCTCCTTGTCAATATATTCTAAGTCAATATATGAGGATATGAGGGAAATATGGCCAAATTCAAAGTCCTTTTGAGGATTGAAACAATGAAGAAACTAGTTGGACTCAAGAGCAAGGAAGGTCTAGAAATGTCCAACAAAGACAAGGGCAATATGATTTGTCTCTTTTGTCTTGGTCACCATTTGAACTACTTTTAGTGGCCATGGAAGACTTGAACTCTTTGTTCTTTTCCTTGGTACAAAAAGGCTTGAACTCTTTTGAAGCGGAAAGGGCTAATGTCCCTTTCCAGTTTCTATGACCACCAAACAAAAGTTCACTTGAATACAGAACCAGACAAGAATAGAACTCAAAGCAACAAATTTCTTTCCACGCATGGCATTTAAAAAATTCCCCTGAATGACTGAATGACGAAGTCCGTAACTTTAGGTTGCAAAGTCATAGATGAACCATGACACATCTAGTCCTTCCAGTGCCTGCAGAACAGACCCACCAACTCCTGATGGACTTTGCATCACTTCAGCAATACAAAACCCCATCAAGTTGCTGCAACAATTCCTAGTCCCTTTCATTATCCAGGATGAAAATCACACCCTTACACTTCGCAAACACACTTTTGTCAGATTCCAACATGGGCACAGAACTGTATGCATACCATACTACAGCCAACATCAAACTTCAACTACTTTAAATTTGAAATCAGATGTCAGTGTTTCTGCGGATTTGGGTGTGCAGTCTTGGACAAATGGTCCAGATTCACACAGGCCTGTAAGAAAGACAGCATGGCATCAAACTCAAATAAAAAGCCTACTTTAAAAAAAAATTCAAAATTTTCAATCGGAAGCTTGATTTTATTGAGTTTGCTCAAAAGCAGAAGAAATCATTCTCAATATCGAAATCTTGTTCGAAGGAAAAAAGTATCAGTGTACTGAAACGTACACACAAGTATAGCACTTTTTCTTTTTATAAACTACCCCACATAAAAGCTGGAAAACAACTACTATGACTTCAACTTAACTGAATGACGTTGCACCCCAAAAAATTGGATGAGAATTAACCATTCTTCAACATGAAAGTGTGAACATCCAAAGGACACTTTAAAGGTAGGTACAACCAAAATTGCACCCTACCTAAAACCGCCATCATCACTATGTGTACATCTCCATCTCAAAAATCAGTATGTACATATGTTTAAGAAACGATTTTAGAACATCTACCAAAAAAAACTTTATCCCTTGGTAACTTTTGCATAAGGTATACAAATGTCATGTTCTTTGGTGCATTGGAACCTCCTTTCACTTGCTAACAAAAAAATATGAAATTTGACCAATCTAAAGGTATGTTCACACTTGGTGTTAAAGAGAGTTGTTATTGAGGATCTTAGGAAGAAATTTAGACATACTTCTAGACCGGATTCACATTGCAAACATCCCCCTTAACACCAAGTGCAAACATACCTTAGTAATAGTAACAGGCACAGTCGCAAAAGTGGTGGTTTGGGGTACCCACCTTAGTCCCTGGCGTCCTTCCCTGGTGAACAATTTGATGCATCCAGAACAATTTTAAATTACATATTCGTCGTCATTCCTCCCGAATGTGGAAGGAGAGGAGTCACAAGGGGGATGAGCCAATCCAGGTCATTCTGATCAAAAAAGAGAAAAATATAGTCTCGGCTTCAGCCAGTAAAGGGGGGATATAAAGCCAATGAGCTATTTCAGATGAGATTATAAAAAGTACCATGCTCAGGGCTTTATCCAAACTAGCTTTTGATTGCAGTCTCCAAAATTCCGACACCAGAGTTCTCCTGAGCTAGGCCTGCAAATGTATAAAAAGAAGTAAAATTCAGTCATTTAGGCAAAAGTGAAGGACTTCATGCTCACAATATCTGCAATAACATTAAGGCCCGTCCTCTTGGTTTAGAGTGGTAGCAAGAGTAGGCAACATTAACGCAGTGGCAAAAGCCATCTTTGTATCAACTGGTTTAAGCTTTAGACCATAGTCTTAAGGATATAAAGTTTCTGACAGTTGAAAATGTGCAAAGAAGCAGTCACTGTGGATATCTCCTTATCACATAACAACGACAGTAAAATTGAAACGACCACAAAAGCTACTCAAATGTCAACTACACATCACAAGAACAGTATTTACAATCTCTACGTCGCACTTGCTTCATCACAAGGAACGAATTCAAACACAATGGACAACTGCAACAAAAGCATCAAACCAAAAAGATGAAAACTTGAACTTACACGAAATGAGAAGACTTCTTGAAAGTCGATTGGCTGCCAGACGATGTAGGCTTCTCCGCAGAGGTGGTAGTGCATACACCAAATTAGTGAGCACAGAACAGGGGCCCAGACACAAGTCCAACGGCGTGAGAGGGAAATCCAGTGTGAGCGTGTATAAGGTCAGAACCTTGGATGTTGGCAAGCTAGTCGATCCTCAAAGTTACTATACAAGGGTAACTTACACCCATAAGCTCCAACCAGAGAATTTCCTGTGCCCATGATATGATTTTGAACAAGCTACCCTACATGTGCCACCTTAACAAGGCACATGACTATCATGATTATAGGAACACTAATTGCCCCACACTGACACTAACTTCCGTCCAGGGCTTCTCTGTTATTCTCCTCAAGTAGTCAAACGCTGTTGAATCCTCAAAGGCTTTGAAAAAGACACCATTGCCGAAAACACATTATCTCCAGGGTAGGCCAATCACCTCACCCTTAAAATGACCTGATGAAGGGGCAGATAGCGACGTTAAACAAAGAAGTTGAGGGTGAACAACCGGAGTGTGAATCTGGGCTGCAACATGCACTTGGAGTGATCATGTTGAACGGTGTAACAAACCGAGACGATTCTCTACACGTGGATGCTTGCAGAAGTCCCTTGGGGAGGTGTCTTAAGAGGCCCTATCCAAACCTGGCCTTCAACGGAGAAAATCTTGCATCGGGGCCCTCCTTCCTCTTACCACTAGCGGGAGAGGATTTGATTCTCTCCCTCTCAGCTTCCTTCGCGTCTTTCTCTGCTTTCTTCTTCTCCATCTCTGCTGCTTTGGTATTCTCCTCGTATGAGCGTTTGAACATTTTCACAAAATTGAAAAGGATTGAAAGAACTACAAAATAGGCCAAAAAGCACCATCAGTAATGCAAAACCTCAGAGAGGAATTCTCTTAACCACAGACAATTCTTCAGACAGGAAAAAACTGACGTCACTCTGTGTTATTACCTTGTTCGAATGGACATCTAGCAGGATCCTCTCCAAAATATTGGGCAAGTGAATCTGCGTTGCGGCCCTGAGAGAACACCACAATTCATATCACTAATAGATCTCAAATTAAAAAATCAAGGATACGAGAACATGGAACACTACACAGCGGTAGAGAAGTCCAGCCATTCTTTTTCCATTTTTCACTTTCAGCTGGGTTGACTTCAAAAGTTGGTTGAGCTTACCAATTCTGGCAAATTTTGCTAAATCTTTTTCTGATGTTGGGAACTACAATTCAGTTTCTGGAGATTTACAAAGAATCTGAACAAATTTGCAATAAAATCTGGCTAAATAATTTCATTTTCTTCCTCGAGTGCCCTGCAGACTTGTAGCTAGACCAAAAAAATTGTGGAAATCTAGCTACATTAGTCCAAAACAACTAGCTGAAGTAGTCACTGGTTTGCTGGGCGTTCTTCAGATAAAAAGCTCTTCTATGGAAAACTCTTAAGGGACATAGGTACTTTGCAAAGGACCATTTCAGAACCTCAGAACATTTACATATAACGAAGGCTTCTAGCACCCATAACATCAAATTATAGATGTGATTTCGCTAACAAAAACAAGGTTTTGATAGCAGCTGATACAATGTTCCAATGCAATAGGAAACCAAGTTGTGCGAGACATCATACCACTTCAGAGTACAGAGAAGTCAATGCCCGGACTTCTGATTCAGCTGTATTAAGAAACTCCTTGCATACCTGTATCACAGAATATGCAACTGGTGATGATCATAGAAAAATAACCTGAATCTGGGAAAAACGTTGAAAATAAAAGTTGAAAGGCTCCACTAGTAATTGTAAATGGAAGCTGTGGCTAAAATATACACTAAGATGAAACTCATAACATGACAGATTTGACAGCGAAATTAATGTACACTTCGGCCGCAGGTCAAACAAGCCGTATTATTTTGTTTGACAATTTGCTTTGACTATATTTGAGCATCTTAGATGCTAGTTTTGAAGATTTTCGCAGAGTGCTAAAAGGATTAAAGTTTGAAGTTCTCATTTCACTTTTGAGATGTGGCACAAAGAGAACTTTCAGAAAGTACTCTTGAAAGATAAAAAAGAACGGCAATAGGTAATGTTGGTTTGAATTAACTTGTGCCTACATCGCTGCCTCCAGCTAAGACCTAAAATATAGCGTGACGCGCAGGTTGATACTTTTGTCTTATCTATATTCAACACCAGGGTTGGTACACATATCTGGAGAACCTGTTTTGCTTGAGTATGTGATCACAATCTCATTCTAAAGAGACTGAAATCATTGTGTAACTATTCCAGACTTATGATTTAAAGTCATAATTCTATTTACGGGCACCAACAGAAAGAAACGAGTTAGAATTAAACATACCGCACGGAACCCCGCAGAAGGAGGACCATCATTTTCTGACATGGCAATTTCTTGCTCCACTTTCTCTAGACCCTTGCTCACTGCTTGCATCTCCTCTGCCAATGACTTCAATTGAATCTGGAGCCAGATTACAACTTAGATTTAGCTGAAAATCTAGACCCAGACAACCTCTGAGTGCTGCCTCATATTCACAAAGACTAAGAGAAAATTTGGAAATTGAAAATTCCTTAAATCAGACACATAATCCTAGGGGCACAAAAAAATTGCAAGTACTTCAGTAATTAAAATATAATGATCGTCAAAAGTGACTCTTAAAAATTGGCCAATGCCAAAAATTCATGAAATTGCAGAAGCTTGAAAATTTTGTCAGATGAGCACCTTGGTTGCTGCTTCCAGATCTTGTAAATCTTTGTCAAAATCAAGAAGCTCTGGTAATTTATCAGCTATAACCTATATATAACACTCAAACACAAATGTCAGAAGAAGAATATCCAACAATTTCAAGAGCGCATCTCATTTGTCCAAATAAAGACCAACACGTGGAGATTATGCAGTGTAACACTTCGATGTCTATAAGAAAAGTATTATTGAAACTACCTTGCATAGATAGTGCATAAGAGTCATCTTGTTGTTCCGAGCACGCGTATCTGTGAGCTTCAAAAGACTATCCAACTTGAAACCAATCGCAGAGCCTGTAAATTCACGAGTTCCAAATTCAGATTCAAAGGATCTCGAATTTTGCTTCCCTACTGAATCGTAATCTCATAAAATGGTTAGAGAAACCCAAAAGCTGTCATACAACTACAAAGAACTCTTGCGAGGTTTAAAAACCAAGGATCTCGAGAATGTTCCTTAGACAGACCTCTAGCAGTTCCCGAGTTAAGGGCATTGCCAAGAGACAAGATAGTCTGCATTACTCGTCGCAACTTTAAGGATTCTTTGACCTGAAGAATCAGAAGACAAACAACAATGTCAGGACAACTAAACAAGTTCTTCTGCATCATACATATACGTAATCTCGTAAAAATTGTTGAAACAAGGAATACTCAACCGTGACATTTACAATATTATGCATGAACTTGGTTGTACCTAAACTTCTCAGGGTGTAATGAATATCGATAGCTTGAATACAAAAGAGAAATAGTATATTTTAGAACCGACCTGTCTAGACGCATTGTTTACAACCAAAAGATTGGTCCGCAGCTCACTAATCTGCAAGAGAAAATATGAACATTCAGTACCAAAACATAGAGATGGCTGAGTAGCTAACGTTCATTCAAAAAAACAGGCTAGCCTACAACAGAAACCCCCATTGATTGTAAGTATGCCCGGGACGCTATTGCCTATTAAATTCTAGAACTTGATCGCATCAATAATTGCAGCAAGAAATATATGACTTAAACCACGAGCAATCAGAATAAAAGATGCACAACTTAGACCAACACAGATTGGAAGATTGGTAACAAAGACGATAATAAAGATTCTTCACGTATGCTAGAACCCAAAACCTGTTCACTAGTGAACATTCACCTGCTGATCAAAAAGAATCTTGAAAGAGAAGACACGCAACTTGGCTTCCATCCTTGGAACCCTCATCATTTCCAGGAAAAACTGCACATTCCCAAAGCAAACAAAAATATTAGCCATGGTCCAGCAAAGTAAAACAATAAATATAAACCTCTTATTTCCACACCAGAAAATGGCAGGCACGAATTGAAATCGTCCACAAAACATAATCGCCTGTGTCAACCAAAAGGACTGAGCCAATAGAATTATATAACAATACATTATGCACAACAAGACGGTTGAAGATGTACCTGTTCACATTTTCCAAGGGTTTCCTTATCACCAGTAAAGTTCTGGAAACACCACAAATACAAAATTTGAGAAATTGACTGTCTGCATACTACCGAAAATGTTAGACAATTGGACGCCATAAGTACAAACGATAATGCGAATTGATCCCGTCAAGTAACCATTAACTGCAAGTCTGATCGCAACGTAATCACCATGCACTTGAAATCAAAGATGAACTTACTCTCAACATATCCATCTCCTCTTTTGTTGGGCAGAATTTAATGAGATGATCTACTTGGTCACTGTCCAATACAGCTGGGTTCAAAGCAAGAACTCCAGTCTAAACACAGACAGGGAAGGAAATATCAGCACGATTATCCACCAGGCTTGATACTCAAAACTGAAACATAAAGAATGGATTTTTCGAAACATGTAAGCAAGTGTTGACGGCTTTCAGGCAACTTACAATCACTTCCGGCAAAGGAACTTTGACCTTCGTCAACATAATCTCACAATTGTTCGCTCTTCGCATGTCAACCTGTACGAAAAATGAAGATGTTTTAGTCTGAAAATAATATGCAGCTGCCGAAGCAGACACAAATCAGCACAATCACATCTTTCCAATAAACCTCTTTGTACTATCAAAGGAACTAAAATCCCACAGGGAACGGAGTCATACCAGATGAATTTTTTCTTGTTTAGCAGGGGCCCTTCTAGCTGCCTTTTCTGCTGCACTAGCACTTACGGGCGCTGCTGCTGCAGAGAACAAGCTCTCCAATTCCGACATATCAATATCAGGTGGCCTGCACGTCAATAATTCCACTTAGAAAAGAAGTAATATAAACTTCCATTAAGTACAAACTAAGAAACCGTCTGCTGTTATTTCCTGATATGACGTGGACACCAACCTGAAAAACACGAGTATTAGACCAAACATAAGACACATCTACGATCAGAAATAATTTTAACAAACAATAACATGTATAGGGTTTTACCTTGCTGAGTCTTGTTGTTTTTGATAATCAGCCCATAGACTCCCTTGCAGAGCGCGAGTAACCTTGACCCAATGAAGGGGTTTTAAAGGTGCCGGTTTCCGTATAATTGGAGCAGCCACTGGATTAGGTGCTCGTACTGGCGGACCAGGTGGACCTCCTCTCCCTCTGCCTGGTGGGGGCGGAGGGGGTGGACCGCCAGGACCTTTACTTCCTGGAGGTGGGGGTGGAGGGGGCGGACCGCCAGCATTCCTACCTCCTGGAGGTGGAGGTGGAGGAGGAGGCCCGCCAGGACCCTTACCTCCTGGTGGTGGCGGCGGGGGTGGAGGACCTCCAGGCCTGATTGCTCCAGGGGCTGGTGGAGGTGGAGGTGCAGGTGGACCACCCTGACCTCTTCCCCCTGGTGGAGGTGGTGGTGGAGGTGGGGCATTTGATCTTCCAGGTGGTGGAGGTGGTGGTGGAGGAGCACCTGATCTACCAGGGGGAGGGGGAGGGGGAGGAGGGGCACCACTGCCTGAACGTCCACCAGGTGGTAGAGGCGGAGGTGGAGGAGCAGGAACACCACTATTGGGACGTGCACCAAATGGAGGTGGGGGTGGAGCAGGAGGAGCAGGAGCACCACCGCTAGGACGACCTCCAAAAGGAGGTGGGGGCGGAGCAGGAGGAGCAGGAGCACCACCGCTAGGACGACCTCCAAATGGAGGTGGGGGCGGAGCAGGAGGAGCAGGAGCACCACCGCTAGGGCGTCCTCCAAATGGAGGTGGGGGTGGAGGAGGAGGAGGAGCACCACCGCTAGGGCGACCTCCAAATGGAGGTGGGGGTGGAGGAGGAGGAGGAGCACCACCGCTAGGACGACCTCCAAATGGAGGTGGGGGTGGAGGGGGAGGTGCAGGAGCACCACCGCTAGGACGACCTCCAAATGGAGGTGGGGGTGGAGGGGGAGGTGCAGGAGTACCACCGCTAGGACAACCTCCAAAAGGAGGTGGGGGTGGAGGGGGAGGTGCAGGAGCACCACCACTGGGGCGTCCTCCAAATGGAGGTGGGGATGGAGGAGGAGGTGATTGAGCGGCACCACTGCTAGGGAGATCACGAAATCGTGGAGGGGGTAGAGGAGGAGATGGAGCTGCAACACTACTGGGGCGATCGCCAGATGGATAGGTGGGTATTGAGTTAAATTTCTGCCCAGCAGAATCAGGTTTGAAAGACAGAGCAGAAGCCGGAGGAGGCGCTTCTATCCTTGCTTGTGAAGGTGGCTGTCCTCTGGAGAGTAGAGATGGTTTGTGAAAATTTGTGTCAAATGAAGATGGGCGATTTAATTGTGGGGTTAAATTGAACTGCAGCTTCCTACCACCAACCCTCGGCGAATTTGGAGCAGATCGCGAGTCAGGACTACCGTATCCATCCCCAGGAATCATTTTCTCAAGATCCTGAAAACCATTTTGAGACATCTGCTGAAGAAATCTGAGAGCAGCATCCCCATGGCCATCCACCCAATCCCCACTGCTAAAGAGTTCCTGCACCTTGGCAAAAGCCTCCATCGGCAGCACTTCTTTTTCTTCCCCACCCAGAATAACCACAGGGGGCAATTTCGAAGGAGTAACTTCTGTCTCATTGAATAATACCTGTTCATGAGACATGAAAACAATCATAAAATTACATAAAATTAAGAAACCCCATTGTGATCAGGAAGTGCAAGGATCAAGGACAGATAAATACAACAGTGCATACTACAATTGAAGTGCAACGACGAACAACTACTTACCTCAGCTCTGAAATCTTTAGGATATCGTTCTTTCGCATTCCACATAATATCTATGTCGTCACGGGTTAACATTAATATATTCGATCTGATGAAGGCTGTGTTGAACATGACTCGAAACATCATTTCCTCACGGTCCGTTTCATGATCAAGGTTTATGCATTCCATCACCACGTCCCCTCTTACTGGACATTGGACATCTATCTTTACGATGTCACAGTCCACCTGCAAGACACAAAGAATCAGCCAGCCTCCAGACCGAGTTATAAAAATAAAAAAATCAGCAAACTAAGTGAATCACCCACTTTATCTATGAAGACTGCAGACGAAATTCGGACTAACTTCAAAGAAAACAATACCTGACGATACTGCCGAACTCTCTTTTTATTTTGTGAAAATAGCATTTTCGTCATGCGATTACCCTTCAACCTCGGATCCTGACCATAAATGCGAACGAGAGGTCTGCATCCTCCGTCTGAATCGAAGGTTGGAACTATCCGAAACATGAGGCAATCTAAGGTCAGAGCCCTATCCTGGGGCGGCCATTCTGGGGTATTGTTTCGTCTAGCAACATACTGTAAGTATCGTAACTGTGAAGGCATAGGATTGAGTGGTGAGAGCAGAGGAAGCAATCCCTTCGGCGCCTCTTTGTGCAACATATCTAGTGTTTTCTGCTCCCCAGTCTGAAGTTTCCTATAAATAAGAAAGGATGCAAGAATAAAAGCAAGTAAGGGCCATCCTCCCCTCTCACAATGCATGAGAATAATGTTCTGGCTCCCTTCAAGGGACAGCCAGCTATCACTTGAGCGAAGAAAGTGATGAATCATCTCCATGGACAGAACAGGGCAACCTTCGTACTGCCTAGGGTAGTCCATCACCGTCATATCATATTGTGACAGAATTTCTGTCAACTGGCTCTTCCTTTCCCCTTCCCTGAAGTTGAACACAAGGTAAGACGAGTCTGGGAACTGCTCATGCAGCTGCGTGGCAACCTGCCGCATGTAGATTTTGTATGTTTCATCCTCAAACACATCCGTCGAGAAGCATGAATCAAACACTGCCACACCAAAAAAAATCAAAAATCAAAAATCAAAAATCAGATTTTTAGGAATCCAAACATGATTAAATACTCCTAATCCAAACCACGCAGTGTAGAATTTCAATCCTAAACAAAGAAAAGAAAAAATTTGCCTATGCTTTCTTCGCGAAGCTCGACTTCCAACAGTCAAAAAGCAAACTACTAATGGATATTACATCTACGGTCTTAATCCTGTTCAATTTTGCCTAAAGCTCTACATACCAAATTAGGGCATTCAATTGCAGCTTACCATAGACGCGCTCCGTGATCTCCAGAAGACCATCGGGTGGTCTTCTGTAGAAGAACCGTCGGAACAGAGACATACTCCCATACACGAAAGGGGGAAGAAGAAGAAAACAATCCGAGGCCGCAAGCTGTCCCTGAAAATTGCCGTCCCTGAACCCTAGAGAGGTTGTCACTTCGCGGAAGCTCCCCACCAAATACACCAAATGAGCTCACACGAGAGCATTTTCCCGCTGCTCTCCAATCCACCGAGTGTCAGACTACACTCGCACTAATAATAAGCTTCCCGAACTAACGCCAAATCAGATCTCCACAGTAACCTTCTTCCTACTATCATTTCCAGCGCTCGCTCATTCCGAGCTCAAATCAACCATGTTCCACCGCTGCAGATACCAAACCAGCCCTACCTGAGTGCGCGCCACGATCCAGAGCACCAAAACCAATCCACGACACCTCCCCGACTCAGTTTTCAAAGCCTTCACCTGCGAGCTCTGGCACTCATCTCCACATGGACCTGTTCAAAAACTGCACCAAACGACGCGCAGCGAAGAAGCAAATTCCCATTCCAAACGAGATCTGCAAGGAGCATTGCCAATAGCCGATGAGCAGCGGGCGAAGGAAAATGGCCGAGAATATGAGCGCAAGAGCGGAGGCCGGAGATCGATAGCAACCTTTGGCTATGGCGTGAGAGTAGTGCAAACGGCGATGGCAACCCTGACGAAGACCGGAACCAAGCCAAGACGGGAGCCAAGTCCAAGACCCTGCTCGTGGGGTCTTCGTGCGGGTCTTCGGGATGGTCTTCGTGCGGCCTGCTCTGCTCCATGTGCAACGGAAACCTGAAGCGGAACAGGTTTTCGTGGATGAAAAGAGAGTTTTGGATGAGTTTGGGCAGGCCTGCCTGCTGGTTAACAAACAGTAGTAGTACTACACTTGTCTTTTGCAACCACCAGTACAGTAGTGGCTGAGTGGCAGGTTTTAAATTGATTTTGACTCGTGCGGTTGGGGCCGGCTCCTAAGCATCATGCAGTGTTCTTTGATTCTTTCTAAATTGATTTCAAAATTTCCTCTGGTATGTGGACTTGAAAATCCATTTTTCGTCTACATATTTGTAATTAGCTTGTTTAATTTTTAGATTTTTCATCTAATTGCTACACTGAAATGGTTAAGGTTGGAGGCTCAAACTCCTACCAGGCAATAAAAGCAAACATGACTCAGAGGTACATTTTGCTTTCTTCAATGTACCAACTATGCACATTTCAAGAGGTGGTCACTTTTGATGACCACAAATGACCACTTTTTTTAAACTTAAAAAATTTGCAACTAATTCCACAAAGGTCCAAAAAATATGAAACTACTTGGGTTAGATGTCAATTCCACTTGTCTTTCAAGGAAAATTTACTGAAATTTTTTCAAGGTGTTTAGCCTCCTCCAAATTCAGTTCCAGGCCTTCGATGGTCCATTTATGGACCTCCTACCTTACTTAGTATGGGTGGATTACTTAGTATGGGTGGATTACTTAGTATGGGTGGATAATTAATTGGCATGAAAATTAGGATGCCCAATCTAACAACGCTACCATTCCATTGTATATGACAAATGCTACAACACCATAACTACAACTAGAGTGTTGAATGTTATATCCTTGTGATAAATAGTTTAGACCATATTAAATAACCCTTTTAGCACAATGATTATGATTCATGTATTTGTCAACAAAATTTTGGTTTGATTGTCAAATAGGATTTTAATTTTAACTTTTAATCTCAAACTTGGCAAAAATTTGCTAGTAAAACTAACACTTCTAAGATGAAATTCTAATGAAGGTAGATGAAAATCACACTAAAGTAGGAGACCCTATATATTTCACAATTCAAAAGCCCCCCTATTTGTGCCACTATAAACTTATAATATACATTCTTAACTTTCAAATGTATTGTAGTAGTACATTGTAATCCAAAAGTGACAAAAAATAGGACCTCCTACTTTATTTGAGATAGTATGAAAAAAGGGCATTAATCCCTCAAGGCCTAACAACATTTTGACAATGAGTCATCCCACTTCAATATTTTTTTGCACATGGATGTACTTGAAATTTTTAATTTTAACCATACAAAAGTAAAGACTACTTAATCTAGTATGCATGGAATTAATTGTGGAAAATATTGATCGCTGAATTTTTAGATTATAACAATTATACTGGATAATCAACTTATAAACCAAAAATGTAGCTTTTGAGGAAGAAAAATTATAAGAAGGTGAATAATGTTCCCCCCCCCTCTTCAAAAAAAATTGGATTGGAATCTAAGGCAAGTACAATATTTTTGAATTTTTGAATTTCTAAAAACTCTCAAATTTGTACTCATTTTCAAACAAAAGTCAACAAAACAGCCAAAATTGACCAAATTGGATCCTACAAAATTTTAAAAATTATACATATATACGTCAATTTTTGAAATTCATTGGTTGATATTATCAACATCTTTTTGAACATCTTTTCAAAAAAAAATCAACCATTCCTTTCACTTGGACCCTATCCAAAATTGATTTTTGCTCCCCCCCCCCTTTACAAGACTTTATTTTCTAAATAAAATTTTCAATACTTCTCACATTGAAATTTTGAAAATCCCCAAATGAAAAAATTATGTCAACTTGTTACTCTACATGCAAGACCCTACTTTACAAGATATTGAGATTTATTTCACCCTATCAAGAATTTGCCATTGAAAATTTGAAGAGGACACATTCTTTCCTTTTAGGCCTTGAAGGGTTAATCCCTGAGCGCGCCCTACACGTGCTAGAATGTGGCCTCTCAGTTTTGAAAGATTTCCTAGTTTGACCGTTATATTCTTTTCAATGGTACAATAAAAAGACGTGTCCCTTTTCTTGGAGCTTCGGGCCTATCTCCACTACCAATTAATATGGTCAGTTTATGTGGATCTCTTTCTAAGTGATAGTTTGATTGAAATGAATTCCAAAGGGTTTAGATTTTAGCAAACTTGCGTTGGGCGTTGAGGGTTAATACCGGCTATATTGTTTTGATTCTACTTAAAACTTTGTAATCATCTTTGCAGATTTGGATAACTCCAAAATGAGTGCAAGTTGGAGATAGTACCGCTCATGTCACAATACTCATGTCACCCGTTAGAGACTTACCGCTATTGATCACCTACATTGATTTCAAATGCTTATGATCTTCATCATGATACCGTATGCGGAGAAAAAAAATCACCTTTGGTTTGATACAGTATTGAGTCCACATTCCGACCACTGCAATAAATAATTAGAAAGCAAGGCTCTCGATTGCAAGGCATCAATGGCAAACAACTTATCGAGCAGGTCGTAAACGGCGAATTTTTAAGGACAGATAGGGGCACCCAAATGCACCGTGGTGTAAAATTCCAATTGGGCCAGCCTTGACCAAAGACTCAGCAATTGCCCATCATGAGCTGAGCTGAGCGGAGCCAAGCCTCACACATGGCCCTAAGAATGCTTGAGGCATGAGGCATGACCCTTGGTTGGCGCAATGAAGGGGTCAAATCTCGGTCGAGTCTATACGGTAGTAGTTCAATGAGCCTTTTGTGGAGACCATTTGCCCCCATGTTTTATTACTTGGGAAAACGCAGGAACTTTTTATTTGCAACACACAATGATAAAATTGCAAATTCTGAGTTTATTATTTGCAATCAGAGGCCCCAAATTAGCTGGGAGAGGTGTAGAGAAAGGTATGTTTGCACTTGGTGTTAATGAGTGTTGTTACTGAGGGTCTTAGGAATGAATTTAAACCTACCTCTGGACTGGATTAACATTGCAAACATCACCCCTAACACACCAAGTGCGAACATATCTTTTCTGAAAAAGTAGATTAATCAAACAAAAAATAGGAGGTCTTTTTTTTTTTTTACATTCACCCTTGGCTGGACCTCCGCATTACGCTTGTTGCACTACAATAGACGAGACCTCAATTCTCGCTGGCCATGATGGAGAAGTGTCCTTCTGGGTAAAAAAAACAATGATGTGACTTTGGTCTTTGGACTATTGCGGTCAGTATTGTCCTTGCACAGAGTTTCATCTTGGATGAACTTTCATGAAAAGTAACTTCTACACTTTTCATGGATGACCAATACCCTATTGGATTTCAATTCAATATATGGTTACTCAATTCTTTCTGGAATGCCCTGTGCCACAGTATAATATAAAATAAAAGTAAAAAGTAATTCTCTAATTTTTTAATTCATGAAAATTTTGAAATTCAATATCATTTTTGCACGAGTGAGAACGGCATGAAACAAAGTCCGTGCATCCTTCCTGGGAGAGAACTTTTTAATGGTACCATGAATGTGGTTGAGGGACGCATGGTCCCGTAGATCTCACTATAACAAACAAAACAAACAACCTAATTTAATGTATAGAATGATAAGTCTGCAAGGACACCCAATGTTCAAAATTGTGTGCTCAAAATTGTGTGTGTTCTAGACACTAACTGTACTTCTACGAGTTCAAAATTGTGAATTGCTAAGGTGGTTACAACCAAACTCACACCCTATCTAAAACCGCCATCATCATTGACTCTGTTGTACATCTCCAAAATCAATGTGTATATATATGGAAGAAAAAACTTTGGCCCTTCATAACTTTTGTATACGGATATCCAAATGGCGTGTTCTCTTTGTGTTGAAACCTAATTTCACTTGCTAACAAGAAAATATGAAAATTTGACCAATCAAATAATAGTAAATAGGCACAGTAGCAAAAAGTGGCAATTTTGAGGGCACCTACCTTATTACTTGCATAGGATAGATATTTTGTGTAAACTTGGGAGTTTTTGACAAGTTTGATTACTTGAAATAATATGAATCCTTATTTATAGAAATCATATTTGAAGCGCCATTTTCATGAATAGAAGAAATAAGAATTTGAAATGAAACATACTTTTAATCTTCAAGAGTTTGGATTATAAAATATTTCTAAAGGAGTTTTTTCAAATCTATATTATACAAAAGTAAGGAACTAATACAAGAATTTAAAATAAAATGGATGGACAAAAGGTCATTTGAGGAATCCATGGTTACCTCCCGAATACTTAATTGCCCTAGTATTTGCCATATGCAACAAATTTATGTCTTATTTCTTCTATTGTCCACTCAATAAACTCACTTAAGGACCTTGTAGAATACATTTTTATTAGTGAATATATAACACCACATATTTAGTGGAAAATTTTCAATTCATTTGAATTATTATTTCTTATATTTTAATACAATTTTTAATGTTAGATGGCTTATACCACATATTGTTTAATAAATTGTTTTTCAAACTTTTGTGTTGTCCAAGTCGGTCATTTTTATCTTGAAGGTGATTCCAATAATAAAAACTAGTTTGCAAATAACAAAACAAAGCTTCCTAACTTCCTTCCTGATGGTTGCTAAAACTAAGAAGCATTAGAGGATTTTTGGGCCTTTGGAAGATTGCAAGTTCCCGGACCGTGGGAATTCTGGGAACGCTGCCAAATCATCAATTTGACATGGCCAAGAGATTGCCACGTCAGATATTAATATTTTTTTAAATATATATTTTTAAAATTTTAATTTTAATTTATTTATTTTTCCTTAAATTTTATTTTTTTTAAATTTTGACAACAGGGGGCTTGTTCCAGCAATGGAAACAACCCTGAAATAGTCTTCCAGAGGCCCAAATCTCCTCTAATGTTTGTTGCTATAGCAACTTTGCAAGCTCATTGGATAATATTGCAATTACAACATTGTGAAAGGCTATGCTATCATTTTAAAAGATAAATATAATATTTTAATACAACTTTCATTGTGATTTTTATCATAAAATATTTTATAAAATTTGAGATTTTTTGCATATTTTTATATACTATAATATAGATTTTTGTGACTACTAACCATCAAAATTTTACAAAATTTCAATGTCCTTTCAACTTTCTTAAAATGAAAACTTAAAAAACAACATCTGGCTTCATTTCTTAATATGAAATTTGATTTTAAGTTGATTTATAAAAGCACAAAATTTGAAGTTTGATCTAACCCTCCAAATGGAGCTAAGATTAAGGTCGTAACATCCAAAAGCATTTATTTATTTTTTCTATTGTATACAATTACTATTAAATCCTTAAGGACCAAACATTCAAATTTTGAACAATGAATGAATTCAAAATACATCCCAAGCATACAAAAATGTGTTTATATATTCAACCATTGATTTTTTCTGAAGTTTTTTGTGTTAGTTTTTTAACATTTTAAAGTATAGATTCTAATGACTCTGCTTTACCAATATTCTATAGTTCAAAAGAATCTAGTTGGTATGGCCACAAAAAATATTATTTTTCAATTCAAAAAATGATCCTTGAAAAATGACTTGAATAAAAAATTATCGTAAAATAAAAATCTTCAAAAATTATTGTAATTACAACTTAACATTTTGAACTTAAAGGAAAACCATTCTTGTGAAAATCACAAATATTCAATTTGCAGTCAATCTTAGAAAGAATTCACAAATTTTGGCTTCAAATTTTATTGAAAAATATTGATTAGTACAGTAGTTGATCTTATGAGATGGATATGATGTGTAGATCATATTTTACAACTATTGTTTGAGTCATCATTAAATTATTTTTCTAAGTTGTATTTTATTATACATCTTCATAATTTTGGAAATTTGGACTACCCAAGGTGGATCCTTAAGGAATCAATAGATTGATCAAATTTTAATATTTTCTTGGTAGCAAATGAAAAGAGGTTCCAATATACCAAAGAATGCAGCATTTGGATATTATATGCAAAAGTTGTGAAGGATCAAAATATTTTTGGTAGATGTTCAAAATTATTTCTTCAAAAATAGATACCTATGGATTTATAATATGTACACAAAGTGAGGAGATTTTGAATTGGCACTTTTTTATACAATAAAATTTGGAATGTATTACATTAGACAATCAACAATTAATCAAGCATTTTGGAATGAATGTCATAGCCTTGGTGCTTGACAAACTTACAATTGAATGACAGTTGGGATTTCTATAACATTTGTGGGAACATTTGCATGAAAGAGGATATCAAAGATAGTTGTGAAGTCTGTGGATGATGAAAGAAGTTTAGAGTCCATTCACAAATTGTTTATTATCAAATTTGTATGCAACTTCTTGTGACATATCAATATGATTCACTATTACGATTTCATTCATGTGGATGGTCTTGTATTCATTCCAAATTTGGAGGCACTCCAATTTCAGTTTAGAGTGCAAACTAAAAAAAACATTTTGTTTCATATGCGACGAGGTGTTGTTGACTTGTTGCAAATGTTGCAAGAGTTGTACAACTAGTATGCAATTAAATATACAAAATAGCGTGTCATTCAATATATTATAGAAGCAACTGCACTGCAAGAGATGTTGTCCATGTAATATTAAAGTAACAACACCTAATCATGACCTGTTTGCAAAACTGTCTCTTTCAGATTCTTGCCTAAAATGTACCACCTCTTCATGAGAGCCTAGGATCAAATTTAGGTACACCTATATTCAACACTTTGAAAATTCATAGTTTATTTATATGGAGTGGCCAAAAATGTATTCTAAGAAAATCTAGAATCCTTTTTCAACTACAAAACTAACAAAATTCAACAAAAGCATTAATAGTTCCATAATAAAAAAACACGCTCAAACCCTTACTTAGACGCATTTAGATGCTATCTTAGCACACTTTTTGCCGACTCAAACTTCTTCACATTCATTATAGGAGTATGGTAGCTTTTCTTCTACCTCTCTTTTTGACCATTGCCACTAACGTAGTGGTGTGGTGAGTAAAGTAACTACACCTAAAATGGCACAAATAAGCAATTCAACATGTTTTCCATTATTATATTAAAAAAAACTTTTAGTGGGGTCTTATTGGTAGTCAAAAGGGGGTTCTAAATTCCCTTATAATGCATTTTTTGGACACTACATGAATAAACTATGATTTTTTTTGAACAAATGGAAAGAACCATTGCAATAAAAAAAACTGAATACAAAATAGCCAAGATACGAAGGTTGGTCTATGAAGAGATAAGAGCAAAAACGGAAAAGGACAAAAAAAAATATGAGGCAAGCTAAGAGAATAAGCAAGAGGGGGGACCCTTCTTGTTCCAAAGGATGCTAGTACCATTCTTGCTAGCTAGGATTGGAAATTTAAGCCAAATACAATCAAATTTGGCCTAGATATTTGCCGCATCTTAAACTATGAATTTTCAAAGTACTGAAAGTAAGTGTTTCTAAAACCAACCATACACTCTCATGAATAATGGGAGTACATTTTAGGCAAGAATCTAGATGGGTTGGTTTTAAGAAGTGTTCAAAATTAGGTGTAGTTACCTTATATTAGTCCATTGATACCTTGTCCTTATGCCACCTCTCAGTCTTTCCAAATGGCCGGCAATCGTGTACAAAGGCCATTTGTGTTGGACATTGTGTGTCCCATCACTTTGCACATGAATCCTTCGACATGCATGAGCTGGCTTGCTTTGTGGGGGCACAAAAGGAATCACAGCTTTGAATTGTTCACTGTACGTCCTCTTGGTGCCGGCCGCGATAAGAACTCGATCAACAAGCATCATCTCCTGCAAGAATGTTTTGGTTTGAGTGAATTGAAGCTTGTAATTTTGTGTTCCAGTATAATTAAACCATGTCAATTTCGGTGCACTTGTACATATATAGCTGCAAGAAATCTAGCTGCTGGGCTAAACAATGAAACAATTTACCCTTTCAATGAACTTACAACAACCAAGCTCTATATATGCTGTCCAAACTCCAGGAATTGCATGGATTGACACATTCAAATCAAATTATTCAATAGACAGATTTAGTTAAATTTCAGTTTGTGGGATCAACTATAACTCAATCGCATTATAAAAATAGGAAATACTGAACACTTCAAACGGATTGAATTGGTTATAATACTATTTTATGCATACTATGCACTGAACCAGTTACTGTATGTTGAATTGGGTGGAGAAGTGCTCCAGAATAGCAATGTTTTTGTTTTTCTTGAAAGAGAAATAACTTAGCAATGTTTTGAAATTCGAAGACAAGGTCAACCTACACATTGAACACAAGTCTCAGCGAAGAAGTTCGAATGCCGCCGTTGCTCAGTCCAGCATTCTCACAGATCTACAAATGGACATTACCATTGAACAGATGAATGAGAGCTTGTAAACTTTGAATGAACTGTTGTCCTGGACTGCTGAGTCTTCTGCTTTGTGGATCAGACCTCCTCAAAATAGAAATGAAACAAAAATGTTGTGGATGATGGCCCTGTTGCTTCTGCTACTGCAGGAGCCAGAACGGACTCCACGCGCGAGCCTTGATGAAATGATTAAAAGGTCTCTGCACCGAAGGACTTTGAGTTTGAAATAAGTGACTTTGGAATCATTTCACTCTGCCGTGCTCCCAATTGGTGACAGGAGAATGGCATGGGATGCAGAATTGCAAATTGGTTGGAAGACTTGGAACTTACTTCACAAGTGGGTTTTAGGTCCACTTTCATCCTTGCGGTTTCTCATTGTTGAACAGAAATTACCCATGTTATTCTCTTCCAATATTTGAAGTTGCCAGCCATTCAAGATATCTATTTTCAACGTTGAAAACTCATCTTCATGTTGGGAGACTCATTTTCTTGCTTCCAACGATACAAACTCATCTTCCGAGTTGGAAGAAGATGAGTTTCAAAGACCCACCAATTTTCCCATGGGCACTGAATTGACTGTCAAATGGAAGTAAGAAACTGATTGGAAGTACTCAACTTTGAATACTATTTGCCTCCTAAGCTTCTCTGAATCCCACGATTGAAGTGACGGGCGACACGATTGCAACTGTAAGTTTACCATTCTGCGCACTTCAGAGGTCGACACTGATTGCAATGCTGCTTCGCTCCGAGTTATTCTGTAACCAGTCGTTAGGGTTTTAGAAATTGGATTTTGGAGGTTTAGGGTTTGAAACAGAGATCGGTCTTCCTCTTCGGCCTTTTCAGTTTTTTCTGTCGACAAATGCAATGCGAGTCTCGAGAGTTTGGAGGAAATTTCGCAGCAAGTATTACGTCTGAGCATTTCTTTTCATGAGCTGCACAATGATAACCCGTAATTGAGAGCTTCTCCATGACCTTTAGTTTTTTCTCATGGATTTATGAAGGCATTGTTGGATCTGGGAAGGAGCAGTATGAAAAAAAATTCGCTCTATCTGTTTTAAGGTATGCTTTAGCTGAAAGAGATTCGTATGTGCGTTGTGACGAAGCTGGAACGTCTGCAAATACTAATTTGTTAGCGGTTTAGGATTCGTTGTGAGTAAGTTTGAGATTTTCTTGTTGGCGCTGCCTACCAATGTTAGGAATTGATTAAAGCTATCTCCATGCTATAGAATTGGAATGTCATTGCCTTCCTCTGTGCTCAAACCCTAAACCTCTAAATGCTCGTCGGTGGTTCAGCTTTGATGGACGGAATGATGGAATGTATGTATCCTGGAAGTAATTGCTTCACCTGAATTGAAAGCGATGATAAATGGTACGCATGATCGTTTTAACGGTCGAAGAGGCTGATTATAGCTACTGAAATTGCTGCGACCGACACACATCTTATCTGCTGGCAGAAGAAACGACAGACTGGTAAGCATGTAAACAATCAATTTGCAAACAGTTACCAGTTTGCTTGTTTCCTAAAGAATCAAACTGTTGTGTTTGGTTGGTTAGTAAACACAACTGTTTTACTGTTTGCTAGTTTTGCTAAAGTGTGGTATTGATAGCTGCTTCACCAATGTAAGGTGACTGAATACGAAGGCATAAATCCGAGATTCAGTTGCCTTTCATTGGTGGGGAAATTGTAGCACTAAGCGTTCAAGACCAGGCTTGGCTTTGCACTGATTTCCATTGCATGGAGTGGCTTACTCTCCATCGAATTTATGGCTGGTAAACACCATTCGAAATACATTGGCAAATTTCCGGAGTACATTACCCCAAAAATGAAGTCGAAGTGGAAGTGGAAGAGGAAATGAGGACATGCCTCACGGATACTAAACATGGATGGACTTACAAATACCGAGTCGTCGGGTTCTTCTTGGGCAATAGCAATGCAGTATAACACGAATTCTCCATCAGCTTACTGGTTTAATTCTGTCCAGTGCTATGATGTGTTTGTGTTTGCATATCACTTCATGTCTGATGCAACAACTTTGTAGCAGCAAAGACTGCACAAGAATTCAAAGCCTCCAGAAAGAGGCCAAGTGACGACTGGAATATCTTTCCCAATCAAAAAACCGTGTCACCCACTGTTGGCATTTCACAAGCAATGAGCACGACTCACAGCAGGCAGGCAAAAAGCCGATGCCCTATTCAACAACAGAAGAGTGAAAATGACATTTTATATCTTTCCAGGGTTCGTAGAATGGCTGTCGGACACTTTAGCTTGAAGCAACTAATTTTAGGCAACTTGAAATCATTTATAATAGAATTCCATTTTCTTCTCCTTTACCTTCTTTAGTTCAATGTTGACATGCTAGTTCTTACTAAAAGTGTCTGATCTATGACTTTCTCAGAAATTGGAGAAACAAACAATGCATCTATTCATCCTGGAATCTGATAATTTTGGGCTAACTGATAATTCTTCCAGGGTTAAGCTTGTTATCTCTCCTCTCCTCTAGTTGCACATGATGTTGTTTAAAAGCTTGAGTTTGTTTTTAGAAGCTTGATTGTCTTGTCCACTTCTGCAATCTAAGGTCAGTGGTGCTGAGTTAGCATGAACACCTGCGAAATCTCTGGAGAATTTCATGAGGGCATCCCATCAATTAATGCAAGCTGATGAATGCAGCTTTGCATCATGCAAGCCAGTACAGTTGCAGTAAGTTGCAGGAATCCAATTGCTCCTGTTTGATTGCTTTCTATTTGTTTGATTGTGCAACAATTAAGCTTAAGGGATCATTCCAGGTTGGTTCAGTGGTTCTCATGAGCACCTGGCCAACGAAAGCCAAGGAGGTGAATGAATCTGGCCGGCCAGTGATTATGACCCTGTGTTACAGACAGACTGGGGCAGGCCCAGATGCACATGGAGCATGTTTGTAAGTTCACATCAACACAAGCCATTACTTGCTGAGACGCTGACATAACAGAGATGTGCACTCATAGTTACTCGATCTGCTCCAGATGCAACCATGCAGGGATTTTTATTTTCAAGCTTTGAATTGAAGGCAGTGTAACTCCTGCAATCTTGACTGGAATGATATGATGAATCTGTTTACAAACACTTCTCGAGGGTTGGGTGAGAGAGAAGAAGTTGTAATAGGAGAGTTTGGATGTGGTATTGAAAAACCTTGACGGAATTCTTAAAATTCTTAAAATAAAAAGGAAAGAATCTATGCTGTTCAAATTTTTCATTAGGGATTGAAAACTCAACCCAACCAAATCCCTATGTGTGCAAGGATTGGTTGGAAAAACTCGACCTTGGTTTGAGGCCTCAATCTGAACCTCAATCAAAGCTCAACTCAATCCAAATCTCTATGTGCACAAGGTTTGGTGGAAACAATGAACCTTTAATGGTTCTAAACCTCAATCAAAACTCGACTCAACCCAAATCAGTCTAGATGTGCAAAAGGCTTGGTTGGAAAAACTTGACCTTGGTTCTAAGCCTCAATCAATCAAAACTCAACTCAATTCAAATCTCTATGTGCACAAGGTTTGGCTGGGAAAATGAACCTTGATTGGTTTTAAGCCTCAATCAAAACTCAATCCAACTCAAATCTCTATGTGTGCAAGGTTTGGTTGGAAAAACTCGACGTTGGTCAAATCAAAACTCAACCCAATCCAAATCTTTGTGTGTGCAAGGTTTGGTTGGGAAAAATGAACCTTGAATGGTTCTAAACCACAATCTAAACTCAACCTAATCCCAAATCTCTATATACGCAAGGTTTGGTTGGAAAAAGTCGACCTTAGTTCTAAACCTCAATCAAAACTCAACTCAATCTAGATCTCTATGTACATAAGGTTTGGTTGGAAAAATTCAACCTTGAATGGTTCTAAACCTCAATAAAAAATCAACTCAATCTAAGTTTGGATATTCCTTAGTGTAGGTAACTTACCCCCTAAGTTAGTGTTAATAACATTAGCAAGGTGATGAACATTGAATATAAGCAATTGTTTGCAATTAAGGTAACTACACCTAATTTTGACTGTTTTTTAAAACTGCACAATTTAGATTCTTACTTAAAATGTATTTCTATTCTTCATGAGAGTCTGTAGTTGGTTGCCCTAATTCCTACTTTCAACACTTTGAGAATTTGTAATTTATTCACATGGTGTCTAAAAAATGCATTCTAAGAAAATCTAGAAACCCATATTAACTACCAACAAGATCCCCATTTCCAAAAAAAAAATCAATTTAATAATGGTAACCATGCTAAATTGCTTATTTGTGCAATTTTAGGTGTAGTTACCTTAGTGTGATCAATGTTTTTTTCTATGCGTGAATTTTCGCTAATTGGCTACAGCCAAAGATTGTTGGCTATATTTTGTAAAGGAAATTTAATTTTTTTGGAGAAAAAATAGCGAGATTATTGTTTTATTTTAAGACTAGTAGCCAAATTTTACCTAGGTATCAGCTAATTTTCATATAGATATCACCAAGTATCATCCAAGTATCACATGGGTATTTGAAAAAACAACTGGCTCTTTCTCCGAAATGGAAAAAAATTCATTGAGTGTGATATAAATATAACAAATATCTTTATTAGTGTAGCAAATCTTCGTTTTCTGCAGTTGGTGAAGAACATTCCTGTGAACAACTGAATTTTGTGACCGCCTTGTGTTGGTCGTTCCCACATCGAATACCCCAACAACTTCCATGAAGCTCATACCACATCCAAAAAATCTATATTTTTTTTTAATATTTATGATTTTTACTTGCTAATACTACAAAAATATTATTCATAGGAAAAGGTGCCTCCAATTATGTTGAATTGCTTATATTGGATGTTTCCACTGCAAAGCATATTGGTTGTGCTACAGAGCTTATTAGTGCGATTTTAGGTGTAGTTACCTTAAGGTCTATATATGGACAATTTCGTTAAAATGGCATGAAAACAGTTCAGAACGGCCGTCTTGAAATCTATACCAGTCCTAGATGGTGAAAATGGCACACCGTCAAAGTGGCACTTGGAATACCGCCATTTTAACAAAATTGCCCATATATACACTTGGTGTTAATCCCTAAATGCCCGAGGCACCAAATTTTGGTGTTGACAAAACTTTGAAGTTAAAATAAAACCTAACCAAGTTGCTATTTTTAATAATTTATATTTTTGAAAAATTCTTTTTGAAGTCTAATTTTAGCATCAAAAATCCAATTTTGAAAATTATTGATTATGATTTTTCTATCCAAGATTTTGTGCAAGGGTATCGGCATTGCAATCTTGACTTTTTGTAGTGTTGAGGGCTCTTGGAAATGAGCCTCAAATACACTAGATCTTGGAGAAAGAATCACATTAGAAATTCATTTAAAAAAATTGTAGAGTAGATTTTGAGAAGCCGTAAATTAATTGGGGTGGTTATGCATGTTAGGCCCTTTAACCTCATATTTTTTGGTGACCAAATTTGTAGATTTGACATGGAAAAAAAGGATTGAAAAAATTTCTCACTTTTAACAGTCACCCTCATGATCAAACATTATAATCTTTCAAATCATAAGTGATATTGTTGTGTTTTCTTTTTCTATGTGATCTCTAACATGTCTAGTTTGAATTTGTACGTTTACAATTTTTGAAAAATTGATACAACTTATGAAAATGTTATGAAAATGTTGGCTTTTTGTTCAATTTAGAGCAAATTTCAGGAAGCTCAAAACAAGCCTTGGGCATTTAGGGGTTAAAAATATTCTAACTTATTGAGTGTCTTAGAAACCAAATTACACCTACTTCTAAACTGTCTGGATTCATATTCCAAACATCACCCCTAAATACAAGTGCAAACGTACCTTTACTGTGATATCTTTAGTAGTTGTAGCAAATTTTTAGTTTTCTACAGTCGGTGAAGAACATTCCCGTGAACAATTCCGTCCGTGACCGCCTTGTGTCGGTCGTTCCCACGTCGCCCCTCCCGCAACCACTTCCAGGAAGCTCCCAGTCAGCACCCGCTCTCCGACCACGCGTCATCACCGCCACTGGCTCCCACCCCTCAAGAATCCATTTCACCAATTCACGCCCCCAACCCTCCCTCCCAGGACGCCACCTGGCACGAAGACAACGAGCGGAGCCTCCTCCGAACCCCCCCTTGGCGCTTACTTCACCGGCCCACCGTCTTCTTCCTGCAGCTCTGCAATCATATATGACCCCTGTCTTGCAAATATCTCAAGGAGAACAAACCTCCGTCTTAGTTCTAGTCGATCCGTAGGCTGTGATCATCTATTGGAGAATCGATTCAAGCTTTTCGGTGTCGAATTTGGTGCTGGGAGTCGAAATTCGGAAGCAATTAGGTACTGGTTTGATTTCTGGAGCTGGAGCTTGAATTTTGTTGGAAGAATTCTTGTTATTGTTTTCTGGGAGGCTGTGGTTGAGATTGTTGGGTTTGATTTGCTGTTGGGTAAGTTAGTAAGGTGTGAGGATTAGATTGAGTCGGAGTTTTTTTTGAAAAATTGCGAGGGTTCTGGTCTTGGTGAGCTAGACGATCGGGGGGGGGAATGCCGTTGTTACTTACTTCCGTAAATCTAGAATTTAAACGGTGGACGCTATTCAGACAAATCTTTGTAGTGATGCTGTAAATGTTGGAGGTTTTTGTTCTGAGGTGGGTTTGGTGGAGTTGGTGTGTGAAGGTTTAAGGAGCAGAGGAGGTTGTTGAGAGACAAGGAGGAGGAGGAGGAGATTCGCAGGAGGAAGCTGCTGAAGCTGATTTGAAGTCGAGAGAATATTGAAGGTTAGTATTTTCGTTCGTTCGTTCTTCTGTTGTTTGGGTGATCGGTTTTGTTGAAAACCTATCCGTTTGGGGTTCGGTTTTTGTGGTCTTGAGGTCGGCTAAGTGGCAGGTTCCATTTCAAGTTCTGAGGAATTTTTGAACTCTAGGTTTGAGTTGGTGAGAAGTGAATACTCCGAGTTCAATGAATCATATGTCTCCCCCGTTTGGTAGAAGTGAACCCTAGTTTTGCATTTCGTGTTTTTTTTTAAATGGGTTGACCGTCATAGTAGACCTCAGTATCTTAGAGATCACCTGGGTTTTCAAAAAATGATCTGTACACGCGGGAATGGTGTCGGTATTTCGTACAATTAGTGTTCTTTTGGTACCTTTTCATTTCTAAGTAGATGTTTTTGATTCTTTGATATGTTGCAGGGTTTAGGGGTGTACGAAATATTCAAGCAGAGGTTTGAGACAGCTAACGAAGATGAGCATGGACCCGATCGCCGAGGGGTCTCATGAAGGCATGTCTACGAGCAGCCGTAAATTGTCGACTCGCGAAGTTGAGGCCAACGCGCAGTTGGAGCAGCTGAAGCGGGAAAATGAGCGCTTGAAGGCGACGAAAACGAAGACCCATTTAGCTCCAATTCCAGACGAGTCACCACGCACTTTGCAGGCTCGGGAGCAGCTCGAGCAGTTGAGACTCGAGAATGAGAGGCTGATGGCGAGCCGACTCGCACCATCGGCTCCGCCTATGTCTTCCCGCACGTACCAGAATTTGAATCAAAGCGTCCAGGCAGCTGAGTCTGGAAAAATTAGTTACCCGAGCATTGTTGGGTATCCTAAGGAGGGATCACCTCCTCATGTCGATGGTCCATCGACCCGAACGGATGGGCCGGAGACACATTCACCAGCATGGATGGGTTCCAAGACTGCACCCAATTTACCTCCGCCTGGAATGTCTCCTCGAACCATGCAGGCCATGGAGGAACTGAATGCTTTGAAGCAAGAGAATGCGAAGCTTGCGTCCAGTAAATTGGCTCCCAAGAGTGTGCAGCAGGCTCCTCCTACTCGAACCGTTCAGGCTCCTGGGGATCAACAGTCTCGTGTGTCGCCACGGACTGTCCAGGCCCTCGAAGAGCTCAATAATCTGAAGCTGGAGAATGAGAAGCTTGCTGCTAGTAAACTGGCTGGACCACCTCCACCCTCTCGAATAGGTGGAGACCAAACTTCTAGGGTATCTCCTAGGACTGTGCAAGCGCTTGAAGAATTGAACGTTCTCAAGAAAGAGAATGAGAAACTCGCTGCTAGCAAATTGGCTGGACCACCTCCTCCGTCTCGAGTTGCTGCAGACCAAGCTAGCAAATTGGCTGGACCACCTCCACCGTCTCGAGTTGCTGCAGACCAAACTTCTCGGGTTTCTCCTAGGACTGTTCAAGCTCTGGAGGAATTGAACGTGCTCAAGAAAGAGAATGAGAAGCTTGCAGAGAGTAAAATGGCACGGACAGCTGTGGGTGACCAAAGCTCCCGTGTTTCTCCTCGGACAGTGCAGGCACTTGGGGAGATGAATGCACTGAAGGAAGAAAATGAGAGGTTGGCGGCAAGTAAAATCGCAAGCAAAGTGTCTACGAAAGTGGTCGCGCCATCTTCGCCCCCACCAGTCGCCAAATCAGCAGATGAGGCTGCAAGTGGACCGAAGGATCTTGGAAAGGAGAAGACGGCTGTGGCTGAGGAGGCTACACCAAGTCTAGATGCCCAGGGGAGTTTTTCCTTCAAAATTGACACGATTAAGAGCCTTGACACGGTTAAGAGCCCTGAAGCTGAAAAGCCGAAAGCAACTGAAGTGGTTTCGCCTCTACCGGTCATGTCTTCACGCACTATTGCGCAAATCAGGAACGATCCTGCATTGGTGGAAGTTAAGACCAGAACAGCTCCTGCAGCTCCGCCACCTCCAACTGAAGCCGCTGCGTCTGGTCGGACAATGCAAGTTTTAGAGGAATTGGAGAAGATGAAGAAAGAGAATGAATTGCTCAAAGTCAGCAAAGTAAATGTTCCAGCTGGGATGTCTGACCGGACTCGTCAAGTCATGGATCAGCTTGAAAAGGTGAAGCGAGAGAATGCTGCGCTTATGGCGACCAAAGTGGATGCGTCTGCAACACAGCAGAGACGTTTAGCCTATTTGGAGCAGAATCATGCTATTGCGTCAAAGGCTCGCACGGACGACATCAAGAAGATGATCCTTACGGGTCAGGAATTAGATCTTGCGTTTTTGGTGGATGCCACAGGCAGCATGCAGGTACTTCCTGTTTTTTGAAAGAGATGCTTATTGAGGTTTATGCATTAGGAGATTATGCAAGTGCCTCGTTCTACTCGTTGCGCTGCCGGTAGTTAGTTATTCTATTGTTCTAACATTTCTGCTGGTCATATTTCTCCCTTCTTCATCAGGAATGTCTTGTATCTTCTTCTTTCTTCATTAAGTTCCACCAGCTGGCTTAATCACGATATTTTTTATCTTGTTTTGCAGACGTGCATCAATTTGATTAAAGACACTGTGGCCAACATGGCTGGTGGGATTAAGGTTCAGTATCCAGAATGCAAGTTGCGTGTAGCGTTTGCACCTTATAGAGATTATGAGGACACTGTCAAGGATGACGACGAGGCCTGTGATTTCACGAGCAGCTTCACGGGAGCAGATAGTACTTTTGTGAGAGCTTTGTCACGGGTGCGTGCTTCTGGCGGAGGAGATGATGCTGAGGACGTCTTCACTGGCATTGCTCGCGTAGCAGGCTTCAACTGGAATGCCTCGAACAGGCTGCTAATTCACATCGCTGATGCCCCATGCCATGGTATCCAATTCCATGACGGTGTGGGTGATCATTACCCAGCGGGGGATAAGTATGGCCGCAAAATTGAGGCTCAGATGCAACTCCTTCATGAGCGCTGCAAAGTGTCAGCGTATTTCTTTTGCCACCTGAATACAAGTACGAGAAAAATGCTGCAGGAGTTCAAAAAGGCCTCGGGAGGGGCAATTACAATCACAGAGGAGCAATTTTCCAACATCTCCAATATCCCAGAGAAGGTGGTAACGTTGTGTCGAGGCACCATTCAAAAAACATTGAGTGTGGTCGGTGCGGCGCATCCTCCAGGAGATATCAAGTTCGTAAATGAAGTGGTTGTGACAGCCGTACCCTCCTGGGCTGACATTTCAATCCAGACTGGTTCTCACTACAAACATAAGTAAGTGTCCTCTGCAATTTGGTTGGAGTTGGGGTGCTGGTTGCTCCTGACTAGTATTGGGTCTGTTTGTTCGAAAAAATACGACTTTTTGTATATATTTGCAAAGAGGATTGAACGGTGGTTTTACAGATTTCTGCGTCAGACCTTTGATTGATGGGTGACTTGCAAAATGCAGGTGGTATCGGGCATTGGATGATCTATTAAGTAAGATTAATCGGAAAATGGCGATTGATGAGGAAGTAGTAGATCACGTACAAGTTCAGATTGCGAAACACCCATTCAGCTCAGAGGGGGCGGTGAGATGGCCTTACTATGCAAAGATGACTCGCCCCAGTGAAGCTCCGCGGTAAGTAGAGCACTCCCTACTTGATCGTGAATTATCCCGCATTGCGTCTGCTTTGAAGAGTCTGTGCGATGATGGGCTTGCATTAGCTACCAACGAGTAATTCATTCTCACGTGTTCTCTTGCGATTCACTATTGCAGGTTCATGGTTGTCAAGAGATTCAAGACCGCTCTCAACAAAGACGTTCGAGAAGTGCATAAGAGAGACCGTTATTTGGCTCAGATGGAGGTCCAGTCTGTGGCCGCTCAAATGGCCGAAGAATTCAATAATAGGTAAAATACAGTTCTCGCATGTGAGATAGGTTTTCTTTTGAACAAGAAAGTCTTTTGTACAGTGCTCCCAGCTTCAAGTTGGTACTGCCCTTAGGACCTGTCTATCAAAAGACTTACTTGGTGGTCAGAGTGTTACCCTGTAATTATCACAAACTGAGGATCTTTATTATTGTTATTTTACGTTTCATTAGTGAACTACCCCCTCTTGCCCCAAGGAGGTATTCTGGAATCCTAGCCTCATTTTATTTATGCCAATCGTAACGCCATTTGAAACAGTTTCTAACGTAAAAAGCAACAATTGGAATGTGGTTAAGTTTTCTAGGGTTTCCACTGCTGTTCGAAACCAGCTGTATTCTGATCTTCGTAAGAGAATACTGAGATCATGCCTAATTTTCTGGGTATTTTGATTCACAGGACATCAAACTTCAAGAATGTAAAGAAGGTGGAGTTCACTCAAGTTACCACGCTGGAAGTGGGTTCCGGACCCACCCGAAAGTTCTACAACATGGAGGAGGTTCTCGAAGGCAACTGGATCCGGTATTCCAACAACGGTGGCTATGTCAACACAATGGACTACGCTGCTGTTTTGCAAGCCTTCACGCATTGGACCCATGAGCGATCTCGGGGTCTCTTGATGGTCAACGACCTCCAAGGAGTTCGCCAGAAAAATGAGCACGGAGAAAATGTTTTCCGACTTTGCGATCCTGCCATCCATTGTACAGATGTCATGCGCTTCACGCGTACCAACCTCGGTACGGAAGGCTTCAAGCTCTTCTTCGACACTCACAAGTGCAACGATGTTTGTAAGCATCTAGGATTGGCAGTTGGTACTGCTGGGCGTACAATATCAGGTACCCATGTCGGTAAATACTGGTGAAGACTCAGATGAGTTGATCACAGAATTTTGTTAACTGCAAACTCTTTGTAGACTGTAAAATAGGAAGCTGAATCGCATCGGTTCAACTGAAGAGATTGTGGATGTGTCTGGAGTGAAAAGGGCAGTTGTTAGGGACTGCGAAATAAAACTAAGTATTTCTTCCGTGGTAGGTAGGTTAATAGTTTGCAATGTATGTATAATGCCTAGGCAGGTGCAGAACTCGAGAAATCAAGAGATGGTATGTTTGGAATGGTTGATCAACATTATTTCCATTGGTAAAATATTCAGGGTTTTTGGTCACTATATGGTTTACATTCAAGTGGGTGAATGCTTGCAATTTATGTCTCTTGAAGATTCATATCTCCAGAACTCTAGGGATTGTTCCCATGTCAACAGGATATCAGGAGCATCGTCTTGAGAGCAACGAAGAATTGGCAAACACTTCCAATTCTTGAAAACTTTCAGTGAATGATTTACACTAACTTGACAAATCTGGGTTTGAGTTTGAAACATTGTTTCTCATAAAGTTTTACCATGAGCACAGGTGAATGAAAGAGTGCAATCCTGAAAGTCGTAGTGTACAGTTCAAAATATTGTGCAATCTTAGGAAAATTTGAACCACTATCCAATCACAATATGGAAGTAAATGAACTTCAGAGTACCCGACTAAAAACTGACTTGTGAACTCATTATAGTGGAAGCACTGGAAAAAAATTTGCATTCTTTTTTGGGAAGTCACATCATCTATGTTGCGTCTTTGCATGTTGCTTGAAATCATTGACCCATCTCCATCAACAGTGGCATTCATACACTTCAAACATTAATTGAATAATTCAAGAATGTGCAAATGATGTTGGTATGTTCCAAGGTTCACACACATGGTTGGACAATATTCAAATGTTATGTTCTAACTTAAAAACACCCCAATACTCTTGAATATTGTTCCTGGGTTGCAGCCTCGGCACTTCTCTATTGAATATTTTAGTTTCACTGGAAAATAAGGTTCGACAGGTGTCCTTGCTTCTGTGGCCAAGACATTTGCAACAAGTTTGCAGCTCTGTTGCAATGGTTCGCAATAGACCATGAGTTCAAGGCACAGTACGGAATCACTGCAAAATCATTGCAATATGTTTGATGATGTGTTGCAACCGCCGCTTCCTGTTGTATGATCTTCTCCTTGCCGTGTAGCTTTCAGCTGTGCTTTGTTTCCTTTTGCAGTTGAATTCTTAACTTTGCCAAGTATGTCAGTCAAGGTTCAGTCTACACCTCTTATTTGTTACGGAGTACAAGTTTTGGGTGCTAAACGTTTTGCGTGGGAGTTCAGTCTTTAGGTAGGATGGTCATGTTTGTCAACTTGGGAAATTTCAAAGCGCCAAAATTGTGATTTTCAAATGCCTAGCGCCTAAACAATTGATTTACAGCCACAGAGAGATCGACCCAATTGCCTAGAATTCGTATTCTTCTGAAGATGCAACTGAGTTTCAAACTGATTTTTTCACTATATATGAATTTATTTCGAAGTGGGAGGTTTCAGACCACTGGTAACCAGACATTTAGCCAAACCACGTTCAATTGAAGGTCAACCAAGTCAGTATGAATAGATGAGTTGCTGCTGATTCCATGTCAGTGAAGGAGACTGCATCATCATAACGATTTTATTTTCAAATCGTCCACCTTACCTGATGTTGAGAATTGACATTATTTTTCCAATTCAAGAGCAGGATATGGTGAAGTCAATGTGGAGTCTAAAAGGTTTGGAGCAACGACTGATCACGTGGAGATCAGTTACGAATGTGGACAGGCCCAAGTCGCGTTCATACCTTTGATTATTGTCCATGCCGGTGTATTTGCAAAATCTCACAAGGCAGCTGAATCGTCACCCTCATTCGGTGGTCCTCGCTCCACTTCAATGCTGTTGGAAATTGATGTGTAAATTTCGAGTTCGGGCTAATTGCGAATTTTAGGAACCTGCTCTATATAGCATTCTAGATTCAGTACTGTTGACCGTCCACCCAGTTCAGTCCACTGTCGCTGCACTGTGCACAGTGGTTGAGAGTAACAACACTGGCCTATAGTAATTAGCATTGTACCAAAAATTTCTTTCTTGACCTGAAGATGGGGGGATCTATGCTAAAGTAAAATGCTGAAGCAACTTGGATACCTTGATTCTTTCTTGAACTAGACGTTGAGTGTAAGGTACAAATGTAATCTGAGACGTGATGATATCCGAATTTACATGACATTTTCACTTGAAAGACCTTGCACTATTCAGGATATGGACGAATGGTGGTCCACTAAGGTTGGCTATATCTATGTGCTGGATGATTAAGTTGTCAAAATACTCTATTTTGTAATACTTATAACATATGACTGGTAAACTGTGGATAACAAGGCTAGTTTATTGTCTCACACCGCGTTCGTTCAACTGGGTAGTCAAAAAGCTTCTCAAACTCTGCACTGCAACCGAATCTGCATTTCAGCCCCGAAAGATCAGTCCTATAATTTAATTCTACGCTCCATTGCTTCTAGTTAGCCTACAAATTCTAAAATGCCATTCAGGAAAACACTAAGCTGACTGGAAGAAACTAGAGCTCTTGATGACTGGTCGAATTTTCATTTGTAAGTGACGATTCAGAAACTCCTAAGTATTCTTCAAGTGGTTCTAGGGGTCGAATATCATCTAAGTTTTGTGAAAGATGGCGGGAGAAATCATGCTACATAATCTATGGCACAAGTTTTTCATTAGGCGTTATTCGTACCTAGAACTGGAACAATCCGACCCCCTGCATGCCTGATGAGGATTGGTTCCTTGAAGTACCTTGCCAATGTTTCAGCCTTCTTTTTAGTTTTATCTGCTTCGCCTGTTGGAAGTTAGAGACAACACCAGAGATGTGAACGAAGAGAAAAAACATTAAATTTCTAAAACTCATGCACGACTCAAATCTGACCACCTACACTGTAGAATTCTATTAATAGTCAGGTTTATCCAGTTGTCGGTGTAGAATTCGAATACAAACCTTGACATGACCTAAGTTTTATGATTTTCTTGAGCGACCGTACACTACCTATGATGTGTAAAGAGGGGCATGTTATGAGGTCGTAATACGCTGGTTTCAATTTCAAGATTTGGCTGCAAGCTCCGCCCAACACCACAACCATGCGTATGCTTGGTGTGTCAAATAAACGCAAGTCCTGTTCAACACTGAATTCACATCAAACAAGTACCTATGGATAACCACCACATAATCCAGGCAAGAAAAAGCATCTATTGCCATGACCACTACTACAGCTGAGCACCACCAGAAATGAAATGGAGCCTAGTCCTATTACATCCATTATGAGCATCGGATACTCAGTTACATATCTAAACAACCCCAATGTAGGATAGTGAACTATGAATCAAAACAAAAATGGGGATAAAGATGGATTTGAATAAAATGAAGGACATTGCATCAATAATCATTGCAACTATATTAAAGCGTGGTACCTTTTCTTGAAGCCCGATCAGTGCGCAACCTAAAATTGCTCCCTGCACTCCAATATAAAGATATTAGGTAGTGAGTCCAAGAGTGAGAAGTGTTCCTGCTTTTGAAAGCAGGAACGTCCAGACAAGCGGCTTCTGCCCCGCCTGACTCTGGATGTTCAACTTTAACAGGAAAGGACTCCTCAGGTATGGCCATTTCAAAAACCTCTTGGAAAAGAGGGGTCAATCAAAATGGTTTAACGAAGCAAACTTTTGAGGGCACTTATGGTGTACATATTAATTCCAATACCTGAGAGAATGCTACAAATCCGTCAATAGGATCGTTGTCTTGAATAGCCTTCTCTATGTGACCCACTGCTTCATCCGCTCCTTGCACTTCTGAAAAGTCCTGCAGAGAATCTGTTAAGTGAGGAGTTCAGTCCCTACACAAGTCAGAAACATCAATGGGAAACCACCTTCAATATACTTGGGTTTAGCATATCTGAGTTCAAGTCAACTTCTTCAAGTAGCTCCATACAAGGCGGACTGCTGTTGTAAACACCAATCAGAGGGAATCAAGCGATGTAGAACGGTTAAAACCCTCATATGAGCATGGGAATATCTGTCACATTCGCTGCATCGACAGATGAAACCTAATCTCCACCAGAAGGTCTCACGATGAACTATCTGGCTGATAAATATAGTAGAAGAGGACCAAACACACGATCACAGATCGATTGCAGCACAATCCATACTCAAATCTGTACGGGACGGGAAATTTCACGTTGCATGAGGGGAATTGAGTAGCAACTTCAAAGCACCTTATTAGCTTGGTACCACTCAAAGTATGGAGGTTCAAACATTTTCCCCACATTTGACGGTCCTGTAGCGAACCAAACTGCGTCAATAAAGATCTGCCACCATCATCACCCTCCAGTTGTTATAAAAAATCACAAAGCGATAAATTTTTATATAAATGTAGATAATGAGATCTGCTGTGTGTTTCTATTGAGGGTCGTTGAGGCTTCGATGGACAAAAACTAAGGGCGAAATCATGGCAATTGAAAAAGTGCACCTGCAAGTCTCGGCTAGAAATCTATGCTTCATCGAAGTGAGTAAACAAAGCTTAATTCTACAAACAATTTTCAAAGTATGCAAGCTGGTGGACAGTGGCAGAAATAACTCATGACAGAATAATGGAAGATGACTTACGAACTCAACAAGATCGCCAATTGCTTCAATCCACTTCGCTTTCTCCATTTGCTTCTTCATGATCTTTCCGCTAGTTCGGAAACCGTGCAGACACAAGAGACGTAGCTTTCGCACTGAAGTTGACGCCATTTTTGAAAGCAAACTAGCTTTCTAACTCAGGTCCACATCTTATATCTGCAGGATCCAGAACAGCATGAGGAAACCATCTACTATCAACAGATTACCACTAATACTGAAATCGCGAGACTCAATTTATAAGGCCTTGCATATGATATCCTGAATGGTCGGCATTTCTCAAAATTCATGGTCGTTGGATAATAGAGGCCAACCTTCCCTCGACTCGGTTTCTGTAACAGTGATGAACGGTAAGCTACAAAACAAAATTTAGTCATTGAGGGATCTTCATAGACACTCAATTACACTGGCACTTCGTTGAAGACTCACCTTTTTTAGCATCAAGCAGCTCCATTCATATTTGACGAGTGTATGCATGCTGTGCGCTGAAAAAAACATCCTCTCTCGAGCAACCAAAATGCATCAGAGAGCATCAAGGGAAGCGACTTTACTGCCAACATGTTCTTTCAGATCGTAAGTGAAATTAACAAAATCACCGACCATCGAAGTGCAAAAATGCCACTCAACAGTTACAAGTCTCAAAGAGGAGAAAAAAAGGAGAGCAGTTCTGAGAAGAGTGAGGGCGGAACCTGGCTGCACCCCTTCATCACCACAAGCGACATCAAAGAGGACCAAAGGACACAAACGAGTCAGTCACTTCGTGCTCTTAGAAAGGGAACGAATAACCAATATCTTGCTAGGTGATCAAGTGTCGTGGCATTACACCTGGCAGCACTTGGTCATGTAAAGTAACGCCTGAAATATAAATTGAATAAATTTCGATATTTACCTTGTACTTGCAAATTACTTCGTAAGCGCATTCGAGTCCTATGCATTGCAGCTCACTACCTCATCCTCGACTGTTAATGTCATATGACAACGCTTTGAATTCGTTAAAAGATACAGTCAGGTGACGGAAAATGTCAAGTTCAACTAGGTGTAAGCTGCTTCTTGAATTACCAGACAATCAGGTGACGAAAAATATTTATGATGACAAATCCATCAGCTACTGCAAGGCTACAGTCACACATCAATGTTGAGTACTCGAGGTGATCATGGTTATCTGCGTTTGTCAATTGTCAGATTATTAAACGGTAGCAGCCTTAAACCAGGAAGAGGAAACAAAGCAATTATAGCAGATAACGAGGATTGGCATACAATACATAAAAGAAATCCAGTTTCCAAAAATTGTGCAAAGTTAACAATTGATTAGTCTAAAGATACAGCAACAGCGCATGTAAGCTCATTCTTGTCTTACAGGGTTCAATGTTGATTACGTCGATTGTCAATGATTGCAAGTCCAAACCCTGACGTTCGAAAATATTGGCTGACGACCAAAAAACAGGATGTGAGCGCTACAATCAATGGCAATTGTATATTGAGCTGTCGTTCTAACCTAATAACCAGCTGGAGCAAAGTCTTTGGGAATTTCCTCCTACTCTGATTGTTCCTACATCAACTGTTATAAGGCTTTCAAACTACGTAGATTGCCACTCCTAGGGCTAAAAACTGCCCTTCAAAAGGTTGTAAATTATAGAATTTAGTCGTTCACCAAACGCTTGCCTTGAAAAGCATTCCTCTACATGCTTTCTCGCATTCTTGCCCATGACTTCTGCCCTGGAAGAATCTTGAAGGATCAGAGCCATCGCAGAAGCAAAGCTCTCTGGGGTAGATTCGCATAAGTAACCTGTTTTAGCATGTTGTATGGTTTCCTTCGGCCCCCCACTGTTACAAGCCACAACTGGCCTTTGAGCAGCCATTGCTTCAAGGGGAACAATGCCGAAGTGCTCATTCTGCGTCAAAAATGCGACTGCCTTTAGCAGCAGCACAAAAACACAAGGCAATACATACTGCTCTGTTTCTAAGATTTGTTGACGAATAAGTTTTCTCGAGTAATTTCAATTTTACCAGCAAGCGCAACGAATAAAAATTCTCTATGATTCACCTCGGTGGACAAACAAGCCTTACAACTCAGAAAAAAAACTTGGTGACAAGGGTTGGATAATGAATACCATTGGAGTGTAAAGAACGCAGATGCAAGCCGCCAGCAAAGCGTTTCTCTGCAAAGTTGAACAAGATGGTACGAAGATCACTCGCTCAACCACTCCCTCCTCCGTAGCCAACGTTTTAAGCTCTTGCAAATATTCCCGATTCTCTGCCAGTCGCTTATCATAGCCACCTGACGACTCCTAGAGTTATAATAATGAACATCATAGCAGAACAATACCACAATGGTACAATCTATTTCGGGTAAATTTGTTCATGAAAGGATCTTTGTGAGTTCCACGAATGAAAATCCATGACAAGTTTATTTTATTTAATAAATGAAGCAGGCAGCCCACCTGCAACAACTAAGCGAACATGTTGTCGCGGCACATTGTTTAGCTGCGAGTTCTCTTGTTGCCTCACAAGGGTCGCAAATGCAGATATGGCAAGAGCAATGTTCTTCTTCTTCTCAAACCTGTTAATAGACAGAAAGGTGTGCCTGTAGGTACACCGAGGAACACGAGACACAAGTTTAATCCCAGTTCAAAAAAAACAGAAGATCGCAAATGGTCTTAACTTTTATTAAATTAATCATAAGAGCTTATTAATACTATTATCCCAATATTTCATCCAATAAACCGCGGCGCATATGGGTTTGAATTCCCATACGCCCTGCAAAGTTCAAGATAGTATGATACATACATGTGATAGTAGATATTTCTTGTTTCCAAGCAAACAAAGACAGACCAGTACAAAAATAAAGCAAGAATCGAGTAGACCTAAGCAAACCAGTATATAACGACAATCTAATTTCAAACTCATTACACACCATACGAAGTCGTACTAACCCCTCAGCTGAAAGTCCAGGTATGAACGTGACATCAGGAGGATTGTCTAGACAAGTATCAAATTGATGGAAATCAACAGCAGGATAAAGTACTGCTGGATGCAGGCCTCGCGCCTCAAGTCGAGTAAACGTGGAGCCAAATGTGGATGCTGTGAATTCACTGTTCACCAAAACGCTGTCCGCCATACCTGCGTTGGGGTCGAAGGCCCATGAGCACCCCCTACCAGCAACGTAAGACAACCACCCGACAAGATGAAAATTCTAACTCTGTCATGGCCACAGCCACAACCTAATCTGATCGCTAACAAGAGACTCTAAGATCAGCTAGGTTGGTTTCATCAATTTCAATGGCCAGTCGAACCAATAAAAGATGAAATAAATTTACCCATTCCGGTGGCTCCAACATATAAGGTTAGGCAATGAAGAATGTAAGAACAATAAATTAAACACTGGATATCTGCAATAAGCCCATTATGAAACTCCCGGGGTCTGAAAACTTGAGAGGCACTGAAAATTTTGGAAGGTCACAAACCAGTGGTGGTTTCCTCAATCCAATTCAGAGGCGCTCGATAAAGTCTGCGAAGCCAAGTTGTGCGCTGAGCAAGTAGCATGTCTGGAAAATGGCAGTAGAACAAGACCTACCGAAGACCAAAAAACAGGCTCAAAATCTTTTAGAAAATGCTAAGCACATATTTCTTAAGGAAGGCAATACCACGATTGCCGAGTTTTACTGTGGTATTCCCTTGTAATTGCAGAGCATCCAATATAACATTAGTGTGTGATATGAAAAGTATAAGATTGGACAGAGATGGCATAAATGAACTTGAAAATGAATACATGCCGACACAATGAACAGGAATCTTGCTGAAACTAAGAAATTTCCAATGCTACTCTAAAACACTCTCATCACTGTAGGTGGGGCACCAAGGGCAAGAATGTCATGGAGCAACAAACTGAGCAAAACTGAGGACGAGTGAATTGTGCTGTCTAATGTATAAGAGTATAAATATGTCCTGTGAGGCAACAATTCAGGCAATTGCATGTGCAGAAATTAATAGAGCGCTGCACTAGAATTCAAATATGAGCCATTTCCAGAGAGATTACCTTGCATCCTCTCTTTAATTTAAGAACGGGTATGACGGCTGAAACTTGGTCCGCGAAAACAACATCAAACTTCGGCCACAAGAGAACCATGCAAATTGCCACGTAAACACAACGAATATACGCGCACACAGCATGTAATCGATTGAAAACATGCCGAGGTAGAAAGTCACCGTAAACTGTTACAGGGAAGCTCCCTGCAGACACGGCAACAACTAAGATTAATCCGTTTCTCTCTAGCCGTCACTCTCAAAGGCACTTGCAAGACTCAATTTCAGATAGTTTTAGCATCATCAAGATAACAGAAAGAGGAAAAGCACCATCGACCGTCTCCTCGAAGCATCGCTTCTTGTCATGATGCGCCGTGAAAATGTGCACATGATGTCCTAGCGCTGCCAATTCCACAGCAGCGTCCACGGCCACCCTTTCTGCACCACCTGAGCAATGCAATGCGAACAGACTACCGTGAGCGAACATTTTTTTGCTTAAAATTAAATCACATCGACAGGGTTAAACAGTTCAAGAAGACACACGCAAGGAACATTCACCACGAAGTGTCCGAAATATTAAAATGAAACCTAAGACAACTGCATCATTAATCCAAAACCTGCCATCATCATCCAGGAATTTGTACGAAGCCGCGACAAAACTCCGTCAATGCGAAAACAAGAAGACGCCGTTGGACTCGATCGCAGCTTACCGATGCCAAGGTCGGGGTGACATAACGCAATACGCAGCTTGCGATCCGCCATTCAAAAGCCCTTGCTAATGACCGCTAATTTATACTTACAACTTAATTCCGAGTTCAAATCGACCATCCTACAACGCTGCAGATACCGAAACCAGCTTAAAATTAAATCACATCGGCAGGGTTAACCAATTCGAGAAGACGCTCGCAAGGAACATTCACCGCGGAGTGTCCGAAATATTAAAATGAAACCTAAGACAACTGCATCATTAATCCAAAACCATCCAGGAATTTGTATGAAGCCGCGACAAAACTCCGTCAATGCGAAAACAAAGAAGACGTCGTTGGACTCGATCGCAGCTTACCAATGCCAAGGTCGGGGTGACATAACGCAATACGCAGCTTTCGATCCGCCATTCAAAAGCCCTTGCTAATTCGTGGTCGCTAATTTATACTTACAACTGCAGTTCCAAATACTATCTGAAGTGCTAATTCCGAGCTCAAATCGACCATCCTACAACGCTGCAGATACCAAAACCAGCCCTAACTAATAAGTGCGCGCGACGATCCCAGAAAACACTACATACGAGCCCCGAACGCTCTGCTAAACTTCCAATTTCGAGCTCTCGATTCCGGATTCCGACAGGACTTTCCCAAAATTGCAGCAAATCAGGCGCGGAAAAAGCAAACTGATTCTGATTCCAAGGGGAGTCTGAACTTAAAGACGGCAATGAAAGTTGCGCACGAGGAGGACAAACGTGCAACGAAGACGGCGCAAGACGGAGCTTAACCCTGGAAGCACGAGCCTATAAACTTCACAACTCGTTTACTCTGTTTGCTCCCTGATTTTCCAACCCAGTTCTGAGTTCTGACCATCTACAGGGCGGGTTTCTTCAGTGGGTAAATTTTCCCCTTGCCAGAAATATTAATTTTGGATATTCAATAGTACTCAAAACCACTAAACTTAAAAGTGCAATAAATTAAAAAAATAGACTTCTAAATTTAAAATGATTTTCGTTTATTTTTAAAAAATAAGGAATATCATTACAATGGAAACATTCATCTCCAATAAAAAAATTTAAGTTCATTAAGTTCATGCTTCAAAAGTTATAGTAGATGACAAGTCCACCATACTACGTCTGACAAAAAATATGACTGGTGTTTCCTGCAAACACCTAAATAAGGTTGAAAATTGAAATTATTGGTTTATTTCTTCCATCAGTACATGACTAATATCTTCACTTTATAATTGTACATTATTTTTTGTTCATAAAACATTCACAATTTCCATTTTAGGATTCAATGTGAGCTCACACCTACTTCACAAAATTGCAAATCCTTTCCTCTATGATGGCCTATGATTTTACTTTTAATGAAAAATTCTTCTTCACTTCCCTAGCATCTTTTGGCTTCTATGGTTTAAAGACAAGGTTTGATTGTTTCTTGTTTTCTTCTATTATTGTGATGGATAGGATTTTTGTCATTTATTAACTTCCTATCACTTTCACCTTGTTATATTTTTGTAAGGTAAGCATCTTCTAGTTTTGCCATTCATTTTTTGGTATAGTTAGGACTCTTAGTTCATGCTTGATGTCTTCCTTTGCACGTATTTGAACCCAGTCTGAAATGTCCCTACTAGCATGTCTTTGTATAAAGTGAAGTTGTTTACTCTTGATGTAGACTATTTCTTGTGATGTGAATAAAACTCTTGCACAATGCATTAGAATTTGAGAAATCATATTTTGGTATTAAAAAGAGAATCTTGCATTCTCTCTTTTTAAGTGCTTAGATAGAAAAAAAATTGAATGAATACTTTGTGTAGTAAAAGACACCAAGGAACAATTTGAATTAATAATCAATACACCCTCTTTTAATACAATGTGTTAAAAAAGTAGGTAACTAAAGAGTATTCTAAAATCCAAAGAGGACAATTTATACCGTCGTGTAGAATACTATGTGGGCGTTGCTAGTTTGACAATGTAGTACATAGTGACACCTCCGAGACTTCAGTGGCACTAGCTAAGACTTCCTTTACCTGGATTGGTCCCCAATACTCCAATTGCGCCATACCCAGGTGGTTAAATCCCATGCTCCCACCCTTGTATGTTTACCACGGTAGCATTATGAAAAATTTCAGCCCTCAAAGAGGTTGCCAGTTTTTTATTTTCAGCACCCCTACGATGCAATTATAGAAAAAAATTATTTATTTTAAATTATTTTTTAAAAAATATTAAAAAAATATTAAAAAATCTAATAGTGCCATGTAAGCGCCCAAATTTTTATTTTTATTTTTTCCATAATTGCACCACGGTGGTGCAAAACTCGCAACCCTTTTTAGGGCTGAAATTTTTCCCAATTAAATGGGGCCTTCTTAGAGCATCACCAACAAAATTAGAAAAGTTCATCTTCGGAAAATAAAGGATTATTGCTTTAGAGCAAGAATTTCTTGTTTGTATTTCTTGGGTGACTTGCTATTTTGCCTTCCCAAGGCTCCTACTACCCCAAATAAAAAAGAATCTCCATCATTGCTAATCCAATGAATCTAAGCATTTAGAATTGGTTACCTTACATCTTATAGCCTTGCTTTTTAGAACCAAGACATGACAAGTTGTATCATAAGATAAAGTTACAATTTGTATGGTTTAAAGTATAGCCAAATTGGAACAATTTATGTAAAATCCAACGTAATGAAAAGATTTTGGCAATGTATTCCATTTGAATGTAAGAACTTTTATCAACCTTATACAATGAACTCATAAGTGCTCCAGTGTCCATATTTTGGATGATCAATAAAGTGCTTTAGAGCATTTTTTTGACCAAAAAAATGTTCATTCCTTTAAATTAAAGTCCAAATCTAAAAAAAAACTTCTTTTAATTGTCAAATTCATTTGATCAAATTGAGGTAAATAATATATTTGTACAAAGATATAAGCTAGAATGTGCAAAAATTCAAGAAACAATTAGAATTTCATAGGTTTAGTGACTATCAACATAAATTCTTTGAATTTATACTCTTCTTAGTATTTTACTAAATTCTTGGTGTATTGAAACATTTGTAATATGTATGGAAGGTGGTCTAGAAATTCATCATCTTCATAACAAAACATTGTTTGCAACATAAAGTGTTCTTATTGGGTGCGGTTCTTTTACATTTATATGGATATATTTAGATTGTATTCAACTTTAAACTAGGTATATAGAAGGAAAAATTACAACATGATCATTGAATGCTAAGATGTCATTAGATACTAAAAGTTGCATAGCATAAAGAAGTTTAGCATACCACCTCAGTGGCTTGACTTTGAAAAGAACATATAACAAGTCACACAAAAACTAGCAAGCATCTTATTACAGAATGAACTATCTATCACCATTGCGGCAACTACACCTAAAATTGCATAAATAAGCAATTCACCGTAGCAGCAATGCACCTCGCAAAGACTAAGCTCTAAAATAGGACTACTAAGGAAACTACACCTAAAATCACACAAATAAGCAAATCAACATGGCTCTCACTTGAGTTCTCATTATTATATTGAAAAACTTTTTGTGGGGTCTTGTTGGTAGTCAAAGGGAGATTCTAGATTCTCTTAGAATGCATTTTTTGGACATTGTATGAATAAACTACGAATTTTCAAAGTGCTAAAAATAGGTGTTTTTAAAACCGACCATAGACTCTCATGAATAATGGCAAGAATCTAAACTGGTCGGTTTTAGAAAGCGGTTGAAATTAGGTGTAGTTACCTTATAGATTCACGTTTCAGGCTGCACTCCTTAAAAGTGCCTTGGGCATGAAATTCCTCTAATTCAACGAAAATTGACATACTATACAAATATTGAAAAAAAGTAAATGTTCACGATGGCCAATTTAACAATAACTGTACAAGTATATGTAGCTTGCTAGACTAACTATTACAACGCAACTATTCTCTCAGGCTTGTGCATTCATACTGCTGGCCCATACTGCTTCAATCAGGACGCATTGCTGGGACCGAGGAGGGGAGGCAATTGAATTAATTCATACTCAATGCAAAACTTGCAAGCTTGAAAGAGCTATTTAAAGATGTTACGTGCACTCACAGTTGGAACACAAGTAAAATCAAATCACAAGTGGACTACTGCGAATAGATTTCCTTAATGAGCCTTGAACCAAATCTATAAGACAGTATTGAACAAAAAAATGCTCACAAGTGCACATCCAACAATGACTGTAACTTACATGCTCAGAGTGACCAAGAGCGCACACATGTATACTGCCTAGCCTGCACATGCTTACTTCTGGCTCATGCTACTTTAAGGACGTTTGCGAGGGTGGGGGCGAGCAGGTGGGTGAGCAAACGGGTGCATTCACAATGAAAAGGGTCGTGGACTTAATTACAAGGGTTAGCCAATGTTATGCAAACCTCAAAGATGGAAAACTTGAAATACGGAAATTAATTTGTAACACCAATTCATCCGTGGAAGACAGTGAAAAGATTTACTGAACGAACGCTATGTGGAACAAATCCAGAATTCATGAACCAAAAATGTTCACAATGGCACATCCAACAATGATTGTACAACCATATAGACTGACCATGATCGTTTACATATCTAGTGACCTGCACACGCATACCGCTGGCCCATGCTGCTTTTAGGACGTTTGCAAGCCTGAGGCCGAGCAGGGGGCCGAGCGAACAGGTGCATTCACAATGTATTTAAAGGGACGCAGAGTTACTTACAAGGGTTAACAAATGCTATGCCAACCTTAAAGAAAGAATTTGTAACACCTATTCACAAGTGGAAGCCAGTGAAAAGATTTACTGTACTGCATGAGCGTTAAGTTGAACAAAACCCAGAAGTAAGTTATTGAACAAAAAATGCTCAAGATGGCACATCCAACAAGGATTGTAAATGGAGACTGACCATAATTGCATGATCGTTTACATCTCTAGTGACTTGCCAATGGATATCGCTGGCTTATGCTGCTTTGGGGACGCTTGTAAGGGTGAGGACGAGCAGGTGGGCGAGCAAATGGCCGAGCATAAAGTCGACCTGGCCAGCGAGAAGGCGATCTAGGAGGCGAAAGTGGAGGTGGATCCGGATTCCACACGAGAGGAGGAGGAAATGGCTCTCGCCGTGGAATTTTAACAGTCAACGACACTATCCTGTGAAGTCTTCTCGACAGCAGAGGAGAGTACGTCGGCTTCTCCTTGGCTTTGGGCACTGTCTGCAGCTTCTGTTCTGGCGAATTCGCTTGTGGCCGAGCATAACGTCGACCTGGCCAGCGAGGAGGCGGACGTGGAGGTGGATTCCACACGAGAGGAGGAGGAAGTGGCTCTCGCCGTGGAATTTCAACCTTCAACGACGTTATCTTGTGAAGTCTCCTCGACAGCAGAGGAGAGTACATCGGCTTCTCCTTGGCTTTGGGCACTGTCTGCAGCTTCTGCTCTGGCCACATTGCTTGTGCCCGAGCATAAAGTCGACCTGGCCAGCGAGGAGGCGAGCGAGGAGGTGGACGTGGAGGTGGATTCCACACGAGAGGAGGAGGAAATGGCTCTCGCCGTGGAATTTTAACCGTCAACGACACTATCCTGTGAAGTCTTCTCGATAGCAGAGGAGAGTACGTCGGCTTCTCCTTGGCTTTGCGCACTGTCTGCAGCTTCTGCTCTGGCAAAATCGCTTGTGGCCCCTTGCTGCCCTTACTTCTCTTCGCCTTCCACCCTTGCTGCACGAGGGAAGCCATTTTCGGCGTGCTGGAGTGAGGAGCCAAACTGATTCCCATAATGACGACTTACTGCAAAATTGAAATCCAAATTCAAGAGATGAGAATGGACTGAACTCCCGGTCTGTGTGAGAATTTTATACTTAGTCCACAATTATGATCGCATGTAATCAACAATGTGTCTTGAGATGGAGCTGCAAATTTTAAGAAAAATATTTACACACCGGGACTACTAATATGCAAGTCTGGTTGCACGTCTCCCACTTCTAGTAACAGGAAGATTCAAACTCTCGTCACTTGCAATCGTCATCCAATTGGTATTTTCGCATTGCCCTATTCCAACGAAACCCTGAACATAAGAAAAGATTAATCCAATTAAAAGTGATATATACTAAGTTTTGTGCAGTAGAGAAGCGACGATTTCAATACATTTGGAAGCAACTATATCTATATGTTTAATATAGCCAACCAAATGCATTTGCATGTAATAATTACAATACATATATGGTCAGTAATTAAACGACGCTCAGCTAAAATTTGAAAAAAAAGCTGCATAAGACAGAGCAGCGTGGACCCAAAATTAAAGTGCTCCTCATGCATCTGAATCGGCAACGGAAAACGAAACGACAGTAAATCCATGTCACTCAACTCAACAACGGCACAGTCAAACGGGTCCAGATGCGATCGACACTCGCCTCGTAAGCAACGTCGACTCTCTTGAACATCCGTCGAGTAATTATGAAAGATCAATGCACCTGACCCACCCGCAAATTGTTCTTGCGCGTTCGAGATCAACCCCACGACGATGCAGATCGAAGCACGTCCAATTGAATTGGAGCTATTCTCTGAAACTAACCACTCAATCCATGCCATGACCGGTACCCATGAGGGTTAAACTCTTCAATTCAAGAAATCAAAATCTGAAAGAGAAACCTAACTAATCATAATATACCAATGCACCATGAATCACAAATCAACTTGCCCCCACGCATCGATTCAAGGATCTCCGAAGTCACAACAGCAAATTAAATGAACAGGACGAGAATATTTCTTCGGTTCTCCCGCGGATCGGATGCAACGAACATCGACTCAATTGAAGGTCGAGAACTAATTCAGATGCGCGCAACAGGCCTCAAATTGTCCACGCTCGATTTCGATACTAATGGCGATTGTGCTCTGGAAAGCGAGATAATTCGAGCTTCAATTCAATTGTGTTTCGATCTCCGTCTTCATGGCATTGAATGATTGAGGGTTTTCTCGCTTTGTTGTTTGAATTGCGTGTAGCCCGACTACCAAAACTACTCTTGCTCTGCCCTGCTGCAAGGCGGAATTACTGAGTAGATCACATTGCATAGACTCGATCGATTGCGCGAACTCGTGGACTGGTGATAGCCGTTGTTGACGGCCTCGAAGATCACAGCTGCTGCATTGTAATTCAGTCCAGGATTTCATATTCAAGTTTCCATTGCTGCGATCATAACTCCACCATTTCCATCCTAACCCTGGAAGGACGCTGAGGCCCTAAATTGGTCCATGGACAACTTTCAAGATTACTGTAGAAATGAAGAATGTCCGCCTAATGGTTCATAAATCAGATCATTTTTTTGCAAAGTATCTTGGCGGTAGGTCAAGTTTTCTGAGGGTGAACCAGAGAATGATGGGCTGGTCACCATGGAAATCAACTTTTCTGGTACCACATGAATCATTTGCTTAGAGAGATTAGTGTTTTTCTTATGCATGATTTTTTGCCAATTGGCACTATGAGAAACCAAAGATTTTCAATGTCTAAGTTGACGGATCTATAAGTTAACAAGATGTTACATTCGACGTCATTGTTGACATAAAAACACGGGTTGTTATATTCGACGTCACCTAAAATCTGTCAACTTAACTACCCCGTTCAATAATGCTTCACCTGAGTGTGGAGAAAATGCGGCCAACTATGTAGTCCAATAGATTGGCTACCATGTGAGTAGGTTCATCAAACATGTACGGCAAATTTCTAATTGGAGAGGGCGGCGTGGTGAGGAGCGAAGAGAGAGAGGCCGGCAGTGGTGTTTTTTCTTAGCTTCAATCGACCAGGGTTCCACCACGTTTCGCAGGGCACTGTGCAAATAAGTTTCTTCAGCTGCGTTCAAGGCTCACTTTGCAATTGATAGGCAGTCACACCAAAACCGCTCATCCAGTTAAAAGAACTTGTGATAGTATCCTAACCCTAAAACATGGCTAATCACGATTACCGAGCTGCTCTACAACGGCAACTAGTACGGAGGGAGATTAGTGGAAACATGTGGCTGCAGAAGAGGCCTGAAGTTGGAGGCTATCGGGGAGTTGGCGAACAGCGGAATCATCGGGCAGTTGCCAACAACCAGCGCACTACCAGACGAGCGGAGCTGTAGGGTGAACCGCTTTTACTAGGGACGTTCAGAAACCACGAGGGACTGCTTCTGCGCCAGCGTCACGTCGTCCCAACTGTAGCACTCAACGGCTCCACAATACGGCAACATGAGGAGTATCTTAAAAAATGAGTGGTATTTGCGAGTTGGTCAGGCGATGCATCTCCAAGCCCCAGGTTAGACATTTGGCTACAAGAACTTAGACGTATTATGAGAGTCGATGCTATCCAGCAAGCGCGAGAGGCTGGCTGTGGTTATGCTTATATTAAGCTAGATTCCCCTGCTAGCACGCAAAGAGCCCTTAATCTATCCCCACTTAGGGTAGGATTAGGACACCTTATCATACAAGAGTGGATCCTTGGGTTTGACCCTAGGCATCCACCAAAACTATTCATGCTACTTTGGATTTCGCTTAGCTTTCTACCTTTGGAGTTTATGGACTGTGCTTGGAAAATAGCCGAACAAGTAGGCAAAGTCGTAGATGTTGATCAGGTTGGAGGTGTGGATGGCGACCTAAGGTTCAAAGTCACGTTACCAAAAGACAAGGCACGCATCTCCTTGCTCAAGCTCACCTGTACATTTGGGGCGAAGATAGAAGTGCTGGTCAACTACGAGGAGGATGAGATTCGGTGTGGAGACTGTTTCAAATACTCTCATTGGAGCTCAGCTTGCCCCGAGCTGGACAAGTCAAAAACCAAGCTACGATTGAGTACCTGGTCACAGGAGAGCCCAGGGGAGCCAACAAACACATCTGGAGGAGGCTAGCAAACTACATCCAAACCTGATACCGATCAGGACAGTGCCAATGAGGGCTTTACGTTGGTAGAGCGGCCACGAAGGAAGCCCAAAGCCAAAGCCAAGTACAGCTGTGACCAGAGAGGGGGCAAACAAGCAAACTTTCGTAGCGAATCTCCATGGGGAGCAAGACCACACTCTCCTAACCAAAAACAAATAGGGGAATGCAGCGGGAATCCCACCCCTCTGGAAGGAGACCCGGCCCAACCCATGGACTTCCAATATTCCCCTGCTACAAAGATACTAATTGACTCTTCAGAATTAGCCACTAAGCTCAGCTCCATCCCTGGTTCGAGCGTTCCCACTGGCCAAGCGACAGTTGTAGGACCGAAGACTCCAACCAACACGGAGGAGGCTCCCCTTCCACCCCCACCAGCCTTACCACCACCACCACCCCTTCAGGCCCACCAATTTCCATTGCATATAAATGATCTCGAGATGCTTGATGCCGTGATAAAAGAAGAAGAGGAGATGTGTGCCAGTCGGGCCAGCGAGATTACAAGCAGGGAGGACACAAGAAAGGTGACGGATTCATAGGAGGAAGTGCACACAAACGACACAAACGGCCCAGCACAAGGGCACATGATCACCCCATAGCCTAGAAATCTGCCCCCACGATTGGAGGCAACAAGAAGGATCAACAGTAGCTCAGCAACTCCATCGCGTGCAGTAACAGAAATGGTGCCAGGGTGTGGAGATCTAATCATACTTGACCCAGATCCAAGCTTACTCCTAGCACTCCCGCAGGCTCTAAGAAGCGCGAGCAAGCACGGCCAGTGATATTAGAGCCAGCAGAGAGGACACTCTGACTGCTCAAAGCTTCACCTCAGCCCTGCAATCGAATCTACTTCTAGCCTGGTGAAGAATCGGAGGTAGATTTAGAAGATGAGGCGCAAGCAATTGAAGACAAACTTGCGTTTCAAGAAGCTAAGGAGTTCATAGATGCGCAGATAGGCCTTCTCTCGCCAGTGGAAGCATGTGACAATATAAGCCCTCCCAGGTCATCGAGACCACCAACAAGTCTCGAGGGGATTCAAGAAGCGGAAGCAAGGCAAGAAACAGAACGCACCTCAGGCTCACCCGAATTCTCTGCTAGGACGGGAGTTCGGCCATAAAGCTCAAGAGAAGAGGAAGACAATGCAAGGGTCTTCCGCCACTTGCGGCTACTCACACTGACAGGTCGAAATCCCAAAGCACAGAGGCGCAGACAACCTCCTCAGTACACAGCATGCTAGCAACGGCATGCACAAGGAGGTCAATAGGAGCAAAACAATCCCCACCCGCAGGTCACACTTGACAGATGGGGTTTCCAAATCACAACAAACCAAAGCGGAGGGGACGCTGCAAGGAATTCATCCTCAAGAACATTCAAAAAATGATGAATTTGAAATCATCATCACTCAATGTATAAGGATTCAATGACCCGGCATCGATTCCTACGCTGCAAAACTACATCCGGGGCTTCCCTTCTTTAGACATACTTTGTATATAGGAACACAAACTCAAAAACACAGCAGCAGAAAACCTCGGGCGTCGACTTTGGCCACGCTCAACTTTTTGGGTTTCAAAGGCCAGCCAAGGTTATGGCAATACACCAGGTGTCACGAGCGCAGGAAAGGGCGGTATTGCCACATTCGTAGCCCCCAAATGGAGAGCAACCATCACCAAATCAAGAAGTGTCTTGAGTAATTGAGTGCACTGGCTCATCGTGGAAGGGCTGTTGGGAGGTGATGTAGGTGTGGTGAACATTTACGTGCCAAATGATTCACCAAGTTGTACTCACCTACGGCACGAACTCATGGTGTCCCTACCAAACTCGTGCAGGTGGATACTGATAGGAGACTTCAACATGGTGGAGAATAGACAAGACAAATCAATGCAGCCGCCTCATCCCAGCTGGAGAGAGGCTAGCCTTCAACGCCCTAAAATGACATCTAAAGGTGGAAGATCACCCTCGATCCCCAGAGAGCCTCAAGTTTAGTTGGGACAACTGCCATTGGGACGGAAGCAGAATTCTAGCACGTCTAGACAGGTGCTACCTCAACTCAAAAGACTCAGGGGAACCAAGCTACAAGATCATGAAGCACGTCATCATGGGAGACTGTGCTTGGTCTGATCACAATCCTCTAGAACTAAAAATACAACTTGAAGATGGACCTGGCCGTCACAACAGGTGGCAAATGTCATCGCAATGGCTTGACGAGGCCAAGGAGGAGATCCGCAACCGTTGGCAATCCTTCCCCCTAGGTACCTCATTCTTCCACAAGCTCAACATCACAAAGTTTAGACCCTACGATTTGGCAGCAATTATTGTGCGGTTATCGTTGTTTCATGGGTTTGTACCATAATCGCACTAACTCAGTGTATTTTTACGCACTGAATCAATGCAAAAACAATGAATATCAATAGCGTACGATTTATGTACTTTAACTACACAATTGTTGTGTCAAAACTGCACAGCAATCATATAGTTAAAGTACATAAATCGTACGCTATTGATATTCATTGTTTTTGCATTGATTCAGTGCGTAAAAATACACTAAGTTAGTGCGATTATGGTATGAACCCATGAAACAACGATAACTGCACGATAATTGTTGCCAAATCATAGGGTCTAAACTTTGTGATGAAAGACTCCACTAAAGCTTACAGGTCAATCTGTAAAACCAAAGCCCAGCAATTTCGAGCCAAAAAGCAACAGGCCCAAGAGGCGTTAGATACTGCAGCCAAGGAGCTTGACACCAAGTATGATTGCCCCATAGCCTAGCAAAGCCTCCAAAGAGCCAGACAAACAATGCAGATGGTGGAGTCCAAAAAAGTCACAGGCTTGAGGCTCCGCTCCAAAATCCGATGGAAGCACGCGAGCGATCGAGTCTCCGCCGAGTTCTTCCATGCGGTCAGAGAGCGCTCCATGGCAACGGCCATCACTAGTCTAAGAAACAAACAAGGTGACATGGTCCGGTCACAGGCAGGTCTAAAGGGGATCTGTCAGTCCTTCTACGGTTCACTCTACCAAGAGCTAGTGCTTAGGTAGGAACACGTAGAGGCTTGATCAGCATCGGTGGACCTCATACCACTGAAATTCTCGCGGTCGGCCAAAGACAGACTGGAGCAGCCTCTTACAGAGCAAGAGCTCGAGGATGTAGCCGACAAAATGGCTACAGGGAAGAGCGCGGGCAGCGATGGAATTGCCATTGAATTTTTTACTAAGTACTGGGACTTTGTAGGAAAAGATTTTACGGACATGGTCCAAGCTTTGATCTTGGAGGGCTAATTCCCAGCACAATTTACAAGAGGCCTTATATGCCTCCTTCACAAAGGCAAAGACAAAGAAGAGTTAGCCAATTGGAGGCCAATCACACTCCTAAATGTGGCATATAGAATTGTGGCTAAGGCATTGCAGAGGAGGCTTCAACCCCTACTGGCGGACTTGATCAGCGAAGACCAGACTGCTTTTCTCCCAATGCACTACATCCTTGACAACGTACTCGTGACTCACAAGACCATCACATGGGCTAAGGAGTCAAGTCAAGACATGATTTTACTAAAGCTGGATTATATGAAAGCTTATGATACGGTATGCCTTCCCTTTCTATGGAGCGTGATGAGCGCAGTAGGAGTCCCCACCAAGTTCATACATTTTTTCATTCCTGCAAAACAGGGTCAACAGACTTTGGACCCTCTTAAAATAAAACTTTTGCTCTACACACAAATGAGGATTTTGACCATTCATAAGTATATGATGTTAGGTTCACTCATGAAAATTTTCAGAAGCAATTGAGATGTTTAGCTTACACTAAATCACCTCGCAATGTAGGGGGGTTAAGTGAATTGGCAATACACTTGTCATTTTTTGATGCAATGAGGAAATTTTTTATTTGAAATCCAAACAGTGAAAAGTTAGAGATAAACATTTGAAATATGTGGAAAAAATTTCAAGAATTTCGACTTCATAGATTGCAAGATAATAGAACTTGAAATTAGAAGAAAATGATTTTTCTTGAAACTGCCCCAACGGCCAACGTAGCTAATAAAGTTTGACTACTTTTAGAATGTGATTTGAGGACTAATTTTTTTTTTTGGACAATTGTACGCCATATTTTATTAGTTACATACATGCCAAATTTCAAAAGTTGATGAGGTTTTTTGCAAAAGATTCTCCAAAGATTCCAAAATTGCCCAAAAAATTTCAAAGTCGCATAACTTTTGATCCGAGCACCCGATTGGAAAAAAAATTAGTTTTTCACTGAGGAGGTATATGTTTCCCTAAGAACATTGAACGGACACTTGGTCCTTTAGAGATTAATTGTTAATAAGATTATGCGACTAACCTGACAAATAATTGGAAAACATCTCCAAATTTTAACCTTAAAGAACTCTGAAGGACATATCATTTGTCATTAATGGTAATATTTGGAATTTTTGTATTTGGAAGAAGAGGTTAATATTTGAAATCAATGATCTAATTTAGGGGACGAGTTTTTACATCTATTCCTACAAGTGTGAAAAGAAATTCACACCTCCATCCCCTAGAAGGCTTATTGGACTACTATATTGTAATTTGTTCAAGGCTAGGATTAGACTTGCTTTGGTCTTATAGATCCAATTCCAAAATCCCCCACTTTGGAAAAAAATGTAAGAACTTATTATTTATTTATGATAGAATTTGGAATGAAGGACCTCAAATTAGTTTGGAGAGGTTGAGAAATACATGAAAATTGGAAAAATTTCCCAAAATTTGTTAGAATAAACTACGTAATGTCGTAATTTGTCAAATTTAGATGGGGCTTACTGCCAACAGGGAATGCAATGGATGAAATTACATACGCAATGGACGGATGTACTAAAAAAATTGTTGATTATTTCAACCTGCCTGCGTTGCAAGTTGCTTGTCTAGCCGAATTAGGCTTTTGTCTTAAGCTTAGAAATAGAACGGGCCCCTTATTTTGTGGTTGGTCCCATCAAAAAATCAATCCTACAAAGACATCCTAGTTGGTTGAAATGTATGTGTATGACATCCTAGTCTTCGTTTTTTAATTTTTTAATTTCATAATAGTTTGGGGTGTCCTTTCTGAGGCGAAAATTAGACATCCCTAGTCTTATTTGGAATTGCAAAGTCCAAGGTGGAATAAAAAAAATTCTAAAAAAAATCTCTCGGGACTTCTAAAATTGGAAATCTCAAAAAGGATTTGGCCTCCTTTTGAAGAATGCAACCAAGAAGCTTGCAAGGTAGAAATAACTAAAGGGATCCATATTGGTTTGAGCATTTTTGTTTTGGTTGGCTGAAAATATGTGCAAGTAAGATTTTGGATGATGAATGTTGTTATTTCTGACATTGACATCCTCAAGTCTCTCACCCAACCCTTGGGACATTAGATGTTTTCTGGGGTCTATGGAGGGCCGTTTCAGGGGCGTTCCCCAATCTAGCCCAATTCTATGAGCAATGGTACGGCTGTCAAAAAACAAAAGTTTAAATTTTTTATTTTTTATTTTATTTTATTCCAAAAATGACGTGGCAATCGTTGTGCAACATCAGCCAACTGTTGCAGTGCATTTCCGCAGCGTTCTCGCAATCTGAGAACGGTGGGGAACTCGCAGCCTTCCAAAACCCCCAAATCCCATCTAATGGTTGAATGTAGGAGTTTGGAAGTATCTATTATTTAACCCCAAATGACCCAAGTGACCATTTTTCTGGTTGCTACCCCTCTTTTTTGAGCTACTCATTCTCAAATTTTGAGGCTTTTTTTCATTAAAAATTATTTCTAAAAAACAGATTGCATTTCAAATCTAATGGCAGTCGTTTCATCAAATTTTAAGTTAAACTTCGCCTTGTGCAATTTTTTTAAATTAACCTCTTAAAGACCAGCCTACTATTTTTAGCAATACAACAATTTCAGGTAGGTACTTGTGACTAGAAATTTGCATATTTCAGGTCAAAATTTTAATAGAAGTTGTGGACAAGGAATATTTTTCATATGAACTAAATTTCATGACATTTGGAAATGTGAGTCAAAAGTTATGGCCTAATTATATGTTACTTTTTTTTATAACTGGGTAGTCCGGGCAAATAAAAAAATCACTTTTTTCAAAAACAACAACTTGAAATTGGTTTTCTAACTTTAAATATACATAGAAAGCTTTGAATCATTCCATTTTGGTCAATGAGTCAAAAGTTACAAGGAGTATTAGTTTGCGGGCAATTATGGATTCTCTACTCTAAAATAAACTTTGAAGTTGTTTATTTAACCCAATTTTCAATATTTTTGGAAAAAAATAAAATCATAGGATTTAGGTTTAGATTGTTTGTTACAACATTACAACCATTGGGATTGGCATTTTTCAATTCCATAACTAAATTTTTAACAATTTTGTATTTTGAATCATTCTCTACATCTTTCTACTTACTATTCTTTTCTATATGTTGTACAATTCCAAATGATGTGGAAGTTTTCAAGCATGTAGCCAACTTGACTTTGAAGAATGAATCCAAAGAGTAACCACCATTTTGGACATTTTTTCATACAATTGTGACCTTGTGAAGTGCAGCTACTCGTTTTTTTGCAGGGCCCCCAAAACACTAGTAGAAAATTCAGTTTTTCTGTTGTTTTGGTTGCGCTGATCCGGTCAAAATCTGACAGAAATCTGTTGATTTCAACAGATTTCTGTCAGATTTTGACCGGATCAACGCGACCAAAACAACAGAAAAACTGAATTTTCTACTAGTGAAAGGACTTTTCACAATTCAAACACTAATCTCTTGCAATCCACATGGTGGAAAATTTTGAAATTTTTTCCACATCTTTTCAAATCAACGTACTACAAGATCCTACGGTTATATGTGTCCAAAAATGGATTTTTTTGCAAAATTTGGTACTTTGGCAAGCAAAAGGAGGTTCCAATACATCAGAGAACATTTGGATATAGTATGCAAAAGTTATTAAGGAACAAAGTTTGGTTCTAAAAGTGTTTCTTCCACATAGGTACATAACTGATTTTGGAGATGTACACATAGTATAGATGGCGGTTTAACCCTTAAAGGTCGACACAACCATTCTGTGGCCGATGGATGACAGAGAATCAAACTATGGAGGACAAGAATGCAACTATTTATCCTCAGAATTTGTTGTAAGAAGGGAAGATCTTCTACAATAGCTTGACTTCTAGTGAATGCTTTTGCAATTTTTTAAGCCAATGATTCACACGGTAATGCAAAAGGATGATTTTGAGGGTCACCCCTTTTTCCTTCTTAGAGTTAAGATCAGTGGTACATTAGGGTGTACCTACCTTAGATGGTGTGGAATATTCTACACCCATTGAGCAGTAGCTAAGTCGACAAGTGGGGGTTCAATGTGATGAGCCGGGTGGGGTGCACGGAGGAAACGCAAAGCAGAGGGTATGAATGAAGGCTACTGAATCGCGGCTATAAATTGATCCCTTTGCAGAAACATCATGACTGAAGCTTGAAAAAGGTTCGGACTCCGGCTCCTTAGGGCCTCCGTCCTGCCCTTGGTAGGCCAATACGACAGTTAGTCCACTCCCAATTTGAACAATTTTCTGCCAGTGAGTGGTTGCATTGGTTTGTGCACTACAAGAGAAAGGGGTGTTTTAAGTAGTGTCCTAGACATCACGTCTTTTAAGTAACGTCTTTTAAGTAAGTTTTTAAGCAAAATTTTACTAAAAAGATTGTCTTTTTAGTAAAATTTTGCTTAAAAACTTACTTAAAAGACGTTACTTAAAAGACGTGATGTCTAGGACATTACTTAAAACACCCCTTTCTCTTGTAGTGGTGTAAAATCAGACTCTCCTTTGCATGATGTGCTTACATGGTATGCTTACCAATTTGGTGTTCTTACATTTGGTGTGCTTACGTTTGGTGTGCATACATGGTGTGCCACCGATGGGTTTCATTCTGTAAAGATACTGTGATCATCAGAAAGGGGGCACCGTGACAGAAAGGGGGCAACGAGACAGAATGTGGGTAGCGGGACAAAAAGTGGGCGAAAACAAGTTTTATGCACACAAGGAATACACAAATTCATCCCCCCGATAAACTAATTGGGCCACTGAGCAACGACCACGGGGATAGGCCCAGTGCTTCAAGGTTATGAAGTGGTTGGATCACAATTAACCCTTTACGTACTAAGAAGCCCAAATTGAGCTTCATGTTTTTATAAACAATTTTGAAGAGTTTATATGGAATTTTTTATTTCTTTTAATAAATATTGATTAAACCAATGCATGCAATGTTCTTCACTCAAGCTAAAGATATAAAAAAAAAATTCTATTTAGATTATACTTTCTACAATATGATCAATCAAAGACTACAATTTAAAATCATGAATTCTTAGTCGTACAGGATCAATATCTATATTTGCAATGAGTATGTACACTAAAATTGGTAAATAGTATTGGCTACACTAATTGTCAACAGTAATACTAATTGTGATTTGCAAGGTTAGTGTTAGAACATTATTTATCCAGTCTAACACTATTTTAGCTCTATAGTAAAATTTGATGAATAATAGAGAGAGTCAGAATTTTTACGAGAGTGCATTTAGTGTTAGATGGGAACAAAATGAAATGCTGAAATAGACAATGAGATGCTGAAATGCTGAAATAATTAATGAAATGCTAAATTGCTGAAAAAATGATGAAAAATGCTAAAATGCTAAAAAAAAGTGGCGACCACAAAAAAAGACTATTTTTCAGAGGAAATAGAAGAGAGAAAGACAAATCCAATGGTGTCATCCAATGTTCAATCACATACATCAAAAAAAAGATATAGGCGACGGAAGTTTGAAATCAAGCGGCAGGAAACCATGGAGTGGGAAACCACGGAGTATACCCCCCCCTCCCCTATGGAAGGAGCCTCATTCTATTGATGAGCTGGAGAGCTCTCCACCTCTCCTCGCAATTTCTCCAAGCGAAAAAGAAAGTTTTTTAGAAAAGGGAGGGCCAGAATTTGACGACGGGAAGCGGAGATTACAGTTTCCCAGGGAAGGGCCAAAGTTTGACGGCGGGAGGCAGAAATCACAGTCTCCTAGGGAAGGGCCAGAGTTTGACAGCGGGAGTTAAGTGCCTCTACACTATTTACACATAAGTTGAAAAATAGTGTTGGGGGTAAAAAACAGGGAACAATACTAATTATCACCCAACACTATTTACCAATTTTAGTGTAGTATTGTCATGCTAGTGATTTTGGGCTTTTGACATGATCAACAAATGCAATGTTCTAGGACCCTTAGATGGTTACAAATAAATAACCAACCAATGTTTTCCTATGATTGTACTAAGTTATGGCCAAGGTGAATTGACCCCTCATTCCCCCCACCAAGGATAAATATAAAAAAATTGCCCCCTATTTTGTAGTGTGTTAATTTTGAATTTCTTCACCAATCTCGTCCTATCTAATTTCAAATCTCTGATTCCAAATATGAGTTCAAAATTTGCATGTTACATCATGGGTGGCAACTAAAAAGTTCCAGTGTTTTCCCGAGGGAAAAACTACAGGGAAATGAGGAGTCAATTCACCGTGACCCTAAATTAAAGGGTCAAGAAAGCACAAGAAAAATACACTGAAATTGGGCCTCACATCCATCATTGCGTGTTTATTTTGGGCGAAATTTTGCACACTCTTAGGTAGGTTTGAGCGTTCAAGTCTAAAGTAGTTTGACGAGCCTCTTGCAGAGGTAAAGCCAAGGGTGAATGTAAAAAAAGACCCCCTATTTTGTGCCGTCTCTAGGGTATGTTCAAGACCTCTCTTAGCTAATTTGGGGCCACTGATCACAAATATGAATTCAGAATTTGCAAAATTTTATCATACCTCAAAAAAAAAATCCTGCGTTTTCCCCAGGAGTAAAACAGGGGCCTCCGCAAGAGGCTTGGCAAACTGCTTTAAGGTAGGTATCCTTAAACTGCCACTGAACTTAAAGCGCCATCTTTAGTATGTGTACATCTCCAAAATCAGTTATGTACCTCTGTGGAAGAAACGCTTTCAGAACCAAACTTTGTTCCTTCATAACTTTTGCATACAGTATCCAAATGCTGTGTTCTTTGGTGCGTTGGAACCTCCTTTCCCTTGCCAATAAGAATATAGAAGAATTTGAACAGTCTAATAGTAGTAATTAGGCACAGGAGCAATTTGTGACGGTTTAAGGATACCTACCTTACACTCAACCAGTTTGAGCCTCTCAGACTCCGTCCCTCCAGAATGGAGCCAGTGCTGTGAGGGCTTGTGGCAGGTACTGTTCCAAAAGGAAAAAAAATGAGAGCCTCGCATGTGATAAGCATGTAGACATAACTACCTCAGAAACAACAAATATTTCATTGCTACTTGATGTTGTACTTGGTGCATCAGAATATTCATTCCAAACTGCCAATATAATGGAAAAGGAGTGAAGCTTTTTTGTAGTTGCAGTGAGTGATTTCAGAGCTGCTTGAAGAATCAAAGGACACCCATTGTTCTTTTCTGTGCCAGACCTGTTTCATGCAATCATATCATGCAGCTTGCAGGAACGAGTTTGCAGGAGCTTTTCTGATTTTGTAGCGAAAAAATACAAACACACGTGCAAATGAAGGTATGTTATCAAGATATTGTCATGCGGATATTGAGGCGGGACTCTGAATGAAATTTGACGTTTACTTTTAGCTTGCAGTTCCACCGAAAACGCGGAAGTCTTTTCCTCACCAACGTCTTTGAGAAACATTTGCCCTAGTAATCTCATTGTCCGCAGAAATCACAGTTCTCTAAGGTAACTACACTTAAAATCGACCGTTTAACCCCTAAAGGACCGTTGTCCCTTTGGGGGACAAATGCGTTTTTGGGCAAGTACCCACGGGCTGAAATTTTGTTGTGATTTTTTGAAACTTTTTTTGGAGATAGAAAAATTGATAAGCTTTGTGGGAATATCATTTTTTACACAATCGGTGCCCAGGAACAACAGTTATGACCAAATAAGCTCAAAACAAGGGACCGGGGGCAGTCCAGGTAGCAAAAAGAAATTTGCAAAAATTTGAATTTTTTTTTCTACATTTTTTTCCTCATAGATTATATTTTTGTCTATCTGGAAAGCTTTGATTCATTTCATTTGAATTTGTTATGAAAAAGTTATTGACATTCTTGTTTTTTGGGCAATTAGAGTGTCTTCTTGAAAAAAATAACTTGTAGGATTCATTTTTGAATGCAATTTTTCAAATTTTTCAAATTTTTTTTGCATGGTTTAGTTTACTTGCTAGAACAATCTCACCATTGGGATTAGTGCATTTTAATTCCATCTAAAATTTATTAATACTTTAGATTTTCCTTCTATCTCGTACCTAATTCTACTTAACAATTTTTTTAAGAATAATAATTAAGTATTTTTTACTCTTTTTTTTTTTCCTAGACTCTCAACTTAATTCTCCACTATAAAGATTTAAAGCTCAAAACTCTATGGTGCAAAAATTTTAAGTTAAAAATGTTCAAATATCTAGTCCCACAATGTACTGAAAAATTTGTTTTTTTCATTTTAAATGCAGATATCTTGCAATCTATGCGGTCAAAAATTCTGAAAATTTTTCCACACACTCTCATAATAGTTAGGTGTAAGATCTTATGGTTATATGTGAAAAAAAATAATCAATTTTTTTACTCTTTGCTATAGAAATGGCAATTTTGAATGTTTTTTGACAGAAAAAGGCCTTGGTCCTTTAGGGGTTAAGCAATTTAGCTGAATTTAGCACGGTTCTCATTATTATATTGGATTTTCTTTTGTGGGGTCTTGTTGGTATTCCAAAGGGGACTCTAGATTCTTTGAAAATGCATTTTTTGGACATTGTATGAATAAACTATGAATATTCAAAGTGCTGAAAATAGGTGTTTCTAAAACCAACCTTAAACTCTCATGAATAGTGGGAGTACACTTTAGGCAAGAATCTGTAGGGGTTGGTTTTCAAAAGGGGTTGAAATTGGGTATAGTTACCTTACATTGTTATGCATAGGGTAGTCACTGAGGTGGAGGGAATTTTGACCAAAAAACAAGCTAAGGAGAAGGGTGAAGTCTGACAAGGAATGCATATTTTTGGTCAAAGTTCCCAACATCGAGGAGATAGCCCAACATGAATGCCTGTCTGAAAATGAATGAAATATGTGATCAATGAATGAAAAATCTATAATTACCAAGAACACAGATTTCACACATCAAAGAGGAGATTACGAGAAATAATTTGTCTGCCTTTTGAACGGAACACTTCGTGGCGGGGGTTTACAATGATTGAAATGTTCTTTTATTACTTGTGTTTACAATCCATAGCCTTCTCTTTTCATTTTTATTATCATGGGACACAATAGGAAAATGCTACCATATGAGTGTGGAGTGTAGAGCTTAAATAGAGTGTAGAGCTTAGGTTTGGTGAGCCTAGAGCTTGTTTTAAAGGTTATTCTTAAAAACATAGGTCCCCTTGGAAGGTGTAAGTAGGTACTCTATAACCATTGAAGGTACCCTATAACATAAAGCACCTTATAGATAATGTTCTATATACCTATAACATAGGTATCCTATAACCACCGAAGGTGATCTACGCTCCACGCTTCCGTTCTACTCCCATATACTAACTTTGCTTGGGCACAATGTAGGTGGACAGAGGAAGGGTGGTTTGCTGTCATACAATCACTTCCTTCCCATACTTTTGCAAAATGCATGAATTTCTATGATTTGAATGTGGCAATCTATGGAGTAGTGTAGACAAGAAGATTATGTCCAATAATCGATTCAAGTCTAACAACCTTTGTCCAATTATCTAGTTCATAAGAGTCTAGCTCTACATTAGATCATCAACCATAACTATAACGTTTATTCACAATTCAAAAAACAAATTCTTACAAGTCACAACTAAGGGTGCACTATTTATTTAGTGATTTTTTTCTTCTTGTTGGTAATGCAACACGCACTCTTAATGCAAGCAAGCCAGAATCAGAGATATCATCCAATTTTATATATCCATCCATCATGTATGTACTTTCATTCATAATATTATCTAGAATGTGAAAACTTCATCCAAAATTTGGGAAATGTTCAAGTTTTCAAAGACATTTGTGGCAATTCCATCTATTTTTTTCCCTTTTTTCTAGCACATAGGTAAGATTTTGGTTAAATATTGGATACTGTTGTTGTAAGGTAATTCAATAGGAAATAATTCTAAAAATAGATGACTAAATTTAGGGGGATTATTTCTTAAAAAACACAAAATTGGATGGTGAAAACATGGATATTGTCCCAAAGAAATTTAATTTCTAGTATCTATGGAGCCTTATCTTTCAAGGAAAATAAATAAATATTTGACAGAAAGGTGCCGACCCTCCCTTATACTTACAATAAATTATGGGACTTGATTTTTAACCTTATAAAGACAGGCCCGTGACCACTGATTTCAAGCCTTAATTGTCATCACTCTGTTTGCTACCTTTTTAAAACTAGATGTGAATGAAAATTTAAAATTATTATGAATTTTTTTTAAATAAAAAAAAATCATGTCAAATACAAAATATACTCAAAAAATATGAAATTTCCACCATAGATGTATATTATGGTGTAGAACATCATGGTATAAACCAAAGTTACTGTGCCATTCTAAAATTAGACAATCAACAACCCATGGTTATAGGCCTAAAGTTCATATTGTCAAAAAATATTGAAATTTATGATTTTTCAAAATTTCCAATTGGAGTAGAAACTAAACTTGATTAGCCTCATTTTATTAGTTGGATTCAAATTCAAAAAACATCATTTTTACACCTGAAATTCACATCAAGAGAAAACAACAAGAAATGGCCAACATAGAAGGCAAAGGTGAAATGTGGATTGAGCATCTTTTGGTTTAGAAAAGGCAACAAGTCCATAATGAGGAAAATTGCAATACTATTCCCTAAAAATGTACTCAAGTACCCTCCAAATAAATAAATTGGATGAAAAAATATTTTTTCCCATCCGACATTGCCAAATGAAATCATCCATCAAACACTTAGTGTCCACAACTATGCTACAAGGTTAGGACAGGCTTCCATGTGAGGCGGGGGCCGGTGGACCTCACCAATGATCGGTGGGATTTGCACTCCAGAAAAACCGGACTCCCATCCCACCTATTATTGGTGAGGTCCATCGGCGCCCACTTCACATGGAAGGAGGCCCATAATGTCGACCGGAAAGTGCCTTGCGTCAATGATCTTGGTTTGCAATAAGGGAGCCGACCCAATTCTGATCAGCTACCCATTTCTGTTAGTTAGACTGCTTTGTTTTTGATCAGTTGGTGGTTTAGGTGACAGCTCATGCAGATATTTGTGAGAAGGGGAAGCACAAATATCAGGGAGGTGTACATCGAAAGCATAGAATGATCACAAGATGTACATTGGAGGCTACAATTATCACCTGCATTGAAGTATTGTCGATTTTGTAACTAGCCTATGGTTGGAAATGTGATGATCTATATAACAAGTATAGGTTGAATGGAATCTTCACGAAAAAAAATCATAGTAATTTTATTTTTGAGGAAAAAAATGTACAAAAATATGGAATCCTTCTTAAATCTATTTCTCTAAACAGGGAAATTTTTCCCGTCATCATACTCATACACCAGATATGCTGAATTGCTTAAGTGATTGAAAATGGGTCGTCTCCGGCTTACCAATTGCACTTGAGGGGTACCAGAGCTCCGGATTTGTGGGGCAAAATTTCACTACTTCTTTCCAAATTTGAGACTGTATCAATGGCAGTGTGTGATTGTGAGCCCATAAATCTTGGCTCCCAAATACTTGGCCCTGCTTAGGGCTTCCAAATCTAGGAACAGAATCGCCTCTATTTTGGGAACTGGAAGCTTGCACCGTCTTTGGAGGGCTAGCAAGAAAAATCTCAGCTCTGAAAATCCTGAAGAATATCTTTGAACACTTGGGCAGTTGCGCACAAATGATGCATGCCAGGTTAATTTGGTCGTATTTAATCACAAATTAATAGGGCATAACAGTGTTCAGGGCAAGGGAATCTAATACTCTATGCAGATTTTTTTATTTTTTTAATTAATTTTTTTATTGTATCAATCTGGAGAAATAGCCAGCTATTTCTTCACTACTTGGGTGATACTGGTGATATTGATATCAAAACTAGGTGATACCCTAGGTAAACTTTGGCTATTTGTCTTAAAATACAACAAATACTTGGGTGATACTTGGTGATATCTATATCAAAACTAGGTGATACCTACACTAAATAATGAAATTAGGTGGCCCCACACTAATTTCTCGACATTCTACACTATATCAATGTGTACAGTTACTTTAGAAGGATGTAGTAAAGTAAGAATTATGTGTATGGCATGGGTTGGTGCACTGATTCGTGGCTCGGGAATAGAGATTGGCATGTGCTTCCATTTGGATAAACATTAGTCACGAGGTAACTTCTGTGGGTAAGGCAACCTAATTGTTAAGGCAACCGAATTTCACTATTAAGTGTAGGTAAAATACTGGCTATTAAATTTTGACCAAAAACAATGAAAGTTTCCTTTACAAAAAATAGCCAACGTCTTTTGGTTGTTGCCAAATAGCGAAAAATCATGCATAAAAAAATATTGACCCTATGTATCCCATGAATTGAGTCTTCTTTCATTAACTTACAGAAAATCTTGAATTCAAGCTTGTCCATGAATTGTGGACCACCATGAAAGGAATTATTTTGGGTGCAATGACAGTGAAGAAGGACCTTCTAGCCCCCCTATTCAAGAATGTTATGGGATCACGTTAGATCCCAAGGTTTGAATGGTAAAATGTAATAGCCAAAGCTATGAAGATCCAACCACACATGTCAAGAAATTGACATGCAATGACATTTTGTTGTAAAATAGAGCTCATTTTCTTATACTTGAAATATCATATGTTATGGTCAATTTTAGAGACCTAGGTGACAAAATAAATATTATTCAAGATGTCATAGAGGATTTAATGACACCTTCAACTATTGGTAGCATGCTAAATGGCACTTCAAAAATTAGGCTCAAATGGATTGGAATAACTATATACAATTGATTTCAACTTATGATAGATTAAATTTTCAATGTACTCTGTGTAAGATGGTGTGTCTACAAAGTATCCTTCTAAACACTTGTCTAAATTTTCAAAGGGTTTGGTTGCGTACCTAAAAATAGATTTTAGCCCATTTCTTTTAGACTAAAAGAAATTGCATCTAATGTATTGACTTTGTGATATAAAAGGGGTGGATTAGTGCATGATAAAAAATGGAAAATAGACAATTGAGAGTTAGAGGGAGATACAGGTGGAGTTTGAAGAAAAAAGAAGAAGAGACTATAAGAGAATAAACCAAGAGATTGCTAGTAGCATGTATGGGGATATAATACAAATAAAGGGATCAAATAACATGAATTACAATTCTTTACATAATGATGGTGTAGATTATAGCTTTGTTGAATATGCTAATATTAATACAAAATTTTACCACAATAATATTATTGACTTGTATGTCAATGCCTACAAAAAATTAGTATTAAATTTGAATCTTCCATCTAATATTGATGCCCTATTGTGGTCACTATTTTCAAAATTTTGCATAATTTTCTTGAATAAAAAACAAACAATGTTTCTAAGCAATGCTTTTTACAATATTTTTACATAGCAAGAACATCCATACTTTTCAAACTTCACAACAAAATTCAAACCATTTTAAACTTCCTTCTCCATTGAAGTACAACTTTGTATCCAAAAATGCGTCTTCTATAGAAATGTGGACAAAAATGTCCATTACTCACTTGGACCTTTCTATTAGAATCAATTCTTCAATAAATGGTTTTCAAAGACTCTATACCTACCCGTAAACTTAAACTCCTCATAACTTTTGACTCTTTGATTGGAATTGAATGATTCAAAGCTTCCCACGTATATATAAATCTAAAGAACCAATTTATATTTTATATTTTTTTAAAAGTCATTTTTAAAGAAATTTTCTGAGCTGCCCGGACTGCCCAAAGTTCAAAGAAAATCACATATCATGCAATAACTTTTTAACTATGTAGTCAAAAGTTACAAAAATTGTTGGGTCTTAAAGCTAATCCTTGGGCACATGTTGTGTAAAATTTTCAAAGAAAAAAAATAAAAACTCCATTCGTAGTGAGCTGCCCAAAATCGCTATGTTGCCAAAAAATGCAGCTTGATCCTTTAGGGGTTAAAATTTGAAGTGCAACCAATTTCTCTTCTGACCATCCTTTTAACTCCTTACCAAGCACAAGTTTTCAACTACAACATAAGGTGAAATGAAGTTAACTAAATCTATTTTCTACTCCAATTTTATTTTTTTAAATTAAAAAATTAAACTATTTATATCTATTTGAACTTTGGGCCTATAACCACAATATTTTGATTTTCTACTCATAGAATGCTGCAAAATTTAAATTATATAGTGATGTTCTACACCATAATATACAACTATGGTGCAAATTTCAGAATTTTCAAGCATATATTGTATTTGATATGAATTTTGAAAAAATCATTGTAATTTCAAATTTTCACAAAAAAATTTGAAAATTTTACTACTTCTAGAAAATATTTGACTTCATCTCTGGAAAATAAAATGAAATAATTTCCAATCTTACTTAGTGGCAAAATAGAGCACACAAAGAAAAGGATATTGAGGTTGTTTACACGGTCCTTTAACAATAGCAATAGCAAACATTTAACCTTTAAAAGTCAAGAAGGATGTTTTGCGGCCGAGGAATGACAAGAAAATCTCCTGTGTAGGACATAAATGCAACTATTCATCCTCGAAATTTTGTATGAAAAGGGGAGAGTATGAATAGTAGTTTGACCTCCAATGAACACTTTTGGTTTTTTCTAAGAAGATGATGTCATATGATGCCAAAAGGGAAGATTCCCAGTTTTCTACGAGCACTAGCCCGATGTTCAAGAGTTAAGGTAGAGTGCTCACTTTGAAAATGACCCTCCTCTAAAAGAGACCGGGTCTGCTCATTGCATGCGTTCTGCTACGTTGTTGTGCGTGCAAGGAGTAGGAGGCTGCTCCGAGGATCCCGCCCCGGGATTGGTCATCGGCCTGACCAGGTTCCCGCTGCCTGGATCGTGTAGGCCCACTGCGTCCCAAATTGATACCACTCTTAGGAATCTCACACGCAATTGGCGTTGGCCACCACTTAGCGCGAATGAATTGGTTCACTTGATTAGGAGACCATCTGGATGCCCTTTCTGAATCCTCTCAAAGACCCCGACGCATCAAAAGCATTGTCTCCGGAATAAGTATCTCCAATTTGTGCCATCGGGCTGTTCCGGCCAGTAGTGATTTGCGGCTGGTTCTACAAGATCCAAGAGAAAATCCTCCCTCAAGCACGCTTTGACGTTGGCGACTTGCGCAAGCGTTGCCTTGTGCTTCGAGACTGCCCACACTTCCAAGGCCGCCTTGATGGTGGCCACTTCTTCTGCAAATGCTCGACCGTCTGCCTCCGAAATTTCGATGTCGCTTGTTGCATGTTCCTCAAGTGGCTCCGCCATGACTCCTCATACCCGCACTCCTTGCACGCCCGCCCGCCACCTGAAGCTGTACTCCTTGATACGTCCCCGAATTCCTTGTCGGGAGCACTCCCCCTGATGATCGCTGAAGTGGTAGCGCTGAAATCTCCTTCCTTGTTGTCGCTGTCGTTGAAGGCAAATCCAGCTTTGAATCCCCAACAAAGCCCTAATCCGCAAGCCCACTCTGCCAAATGGAGCACATTGCGCTTTCTCCACTTCGTGTACCATCACTAAAATGTACAAAACCCGGACACCTTAAACCTCCCACGCCAGGCTGCACTCATCACCTAAATCTCCCATCAGCAAAATCCCGTCCTAACGCGGAAAGAATGCCATCGGGAGGAGCAGAAAATGAACTCTCCCACAGCGCGCCAAATCCTCCAATGGCTAGCAACCGGGCACAGTCGGTGGTTTAGTTTGCTGGACCGGTCCCACATGACTGAAAAAGGCCATCCTGTCGTCGAATTGTTAGAATCCGATGCATTGTAACTAAACCGCCACGTTGCAACCACTCCGTTGCATCATTTTCTACCACCCTCACACCAACGTACGATTTCCATTGCACTTCACCCAACATCTAGAGACCAATTCCACTTTCAAAAATTCTGGGTGACCACATTTTGGCTGGTGGGGCGCTCAGGGGTTAACTTGAGGTAATGTTACTAGCTCAATATTATTGTACCTTCATAATGACGACCTTCTATAACTATCACTTTGTTTTTTGTTTATAGAGCTTGTATTCACTTTCTATGAACATGCCAATGATCAAAAGATTGCTGAGTATTTGGAGTGAAGCATCCACTAATCACTTGCAATGTTGGTCTAAGATAGGAGGCTTGAATTCCACTTGGGCAAATAGAATTGCCCCTATAGAATTGCCTATTAAAACAATGTAGATGGTTTCAAAAGTGGATCACAGTATATTCGATGCACTTTTCGCTCATAATTGTGTTTTAGATTCCCTTTGAGTAAAATATACATTCATGTAAGGCTAAAATAAATGAAAACATGATAAGGATCATTCTCTGAGAGGTTAAACTACAAAGACATCCTAATTTTGAAGTGCTCTATTCAAAGGTTGATTTTGATTGAAGACTGGTTCAATCTATGAGCATCAGTAGCTACCTAAGCACCTTTCACATTGAAAATTCATATTTAATTCATTCTAAGTCAGAAAATTGCAATTAAAATTGCCAACAAACCGATTCTCTTTCTCTTTCTACCAAAAAGATGTGAAAAATGTGAAGCTTGACTGACTTTCCTACAAAGGTCCATTTTCCCTTAGATGGGCAATTTATAAACCTCCTACCTTACCTTAGCATATTGCTTGTGACCTTCATTACTCATAGGTTTGTCTGTGTGGGCATATTTTGGTATTTCCATGATCGGCTAGTACCTTTCATTGTAGGTGGACAAGCTTGTGACTGCATGCCTACATGTTGTTTCTACAATACCTGCAGGGATCAAGCTAACTACATGAAATTGTTTGGTTCATTGCAGTCTAAGGGTGTAGGCTTCGTTTTCAGCTTTAACACTGCATCTTTAGCGGTATCTTCTCTTGAGTGCTCTCTGTCTGCAGTTTTTCTCTTCAGATGGAGTAATTTTGTTCACTTGCGATCTCTAAGGGCGGATTGTAAGTGAAATTTGATGAAACTCAATGCGAAAGAATTCAACAGATGAAGTACGTTTCTAATGCAACATCACAGAGGTCGGTTGACTTTTATTTCTTGACTCAATCTCTATTGTGTTGTTCATTGGCGCATTGATGAAATTATTGCCTTCATTTGTATGTTTTGCAGCTTCTTTTTGCAATTTGGTTGCAATAGATTGTTGTTTAATTAGTGTCTCGAGGTGTCACTGCATTAGGATAGAAGCCATTAGAAGAGATTTAAGGCCTCCAGAGGGCCGTTTCAAGGCTGTTTCCCTGTTCTGAACCAGCAGTGATGCTATCATAATTTATTTTTTGAAAAAAAAAGAAGTAAATAAATAAATTTAACCTAAAAGTGAAATTTTTTTTAAAAAATTAATTAATTTTTTCAAAAATATGATGTGGCACTCTCTCGACTACGTCAGACTGTGCATGTGGCAGAGTTCCTAAGCTGGGAACGCCCTGGGAACTCGTAGTCTTCTAATGGCCTCAAATCTCTTCTAATGAGGATGTATTGTTGCTGTTTGTAATGGAATGTACTGCAATTTTGGCCATTATTGTGATAACATTCGCTCATTATATAGGTTAGATCTAGTGCCGTTTTTTCTTTCTTATAGTTGAGCTTCCTTGTCATGTGAAATAGGGGACCTAGACTATAGGTGACAATGCGACCAAGTAAGTTGTATTGCGTCCTACTTGGGGCTAACACAGTTGTCCCGATCAATCATTGAATACGTGAGGTACTATATCAATATCCAAGAACCTCAATAGAAGACCCTGTCTAAACCCTATTCATACTAACATTTCTCATGAATTTCTAGCTGTTAGCATATGCCCACACATTTTGCCTCCTTATACTAGCCCTAACAAGGAACACAAGGAAAAAAATCTGAGCTCAAAAAGTTTCTTCCTAAAGTCTAAAATAGTGCTATATAGAGTACACCAAGCGGCTTGATAATACGACCCAAATGGTGCATATGTTCTCAAGGCCAACATCCTAAGGGGGTTAAATTAGTAGTGGATCGAAAGAAATCTATAATTTAGACCATTGAATTTTTCATTCATTAGAGAAGTACTTAAAGGAAGTTAGTTTAAAAATAGAATTAAAAATGCATATTTATAAGCTACAAGTTAATCCCTAAGTGCTTCAAACTTCATGTTTGGGATCATGAACAAAGGGCTTTTGGGCAATGATTTGTGCAAATAATTTCTCATTCATCCAAAGCATTTATTGAATCTTTGAAAAACAACCTTCCTTTATGACCAATTAGATGAATTTGGAGGTAAATAGTAGAATTGTACTAAAATTTAAGCAAAAATGGGCTAAATTCCAAAAAGGAATTTGGTCATTAAAAGGTTAATCCCTAAAGGTTCAAAATCCTAAAATGGATTTATTAGGATTTTAAGCAAAATAATTCTTATGATCAATTTTACTGTATTTTTTTGAAACTTTTTTGGAGGTTAGGGAATGTATTAGTTTTATAGGAATACAATATTTATTCATTTGGTGCATGGATGAATAAGTTATACCCTCCTAAGCACAAAATGCTTAACTTTGGGTAGCAAGAAAAAAATGAAAAAACTCACAACAAATAATAAATCTCTTATTGAATTTGTTTATATCTTGTTGAAAAACTTTAATTCATTCCTTAATTATGGATAAGTGATGTGAAAGTTATGAAGAATCTTGTTCAAGAAGAAATCACTAAGCAAAAGCCTTACAAACTAGGTGAAAGCAACAGTTATAGGGTCCATTTTATTTAGAAAATGTAAAAAATGGACTATGTATGAAATGAAATAGTTCTAAAATAGCACTTCAAAATTCAATTTACAAAACATTTGAAGAGAATTTTATGAAATATCATATTAATAGAATATTCTTAAAATATACGTATTATTTCATACTTCCTTATTAAATACCCTTTTTACATAGCTATATTGTTAATTTCTTACTAAGTGACTTCCACAGGGGCTTGTTTTGTAGGCAATTAGGGCATCTTTTTGAAAAAATAATGTATAGGAGTCTTTTTTGAACTCAATCTTTACAATTTTCTGAAAGCAAAACATTCATAAGAGAGAATACTTGCAAAATCAATTTGCCTATCAGGATAAACATATTTTAATTCCACTTTTAGAACTATTAACAATATATAATTTTCTATCCAACTTATATCTACCTAACAATTTTTTTAGGAATGAAAATTATTACTACCTCTGTTTCTGAAAACGACCTGGGTTTCCTTTGTAAAACACAAAAAAAACATGGGTCTTTTTCAGAAACAGAGGGAGTAATTATTTTTTTGAATTTTTTTTCTAGGATTTTCTATAAATATTTAAGCCTCAAACTCTTGTAGTGCAAAAAAAATAGGTTAAGGAGATTCAAAGTCTACAAACCTAGTTATGCAAGGGAGAAAACATTATTTTTTTCACTTTGAATACTAATATCTTACAATCTACATGGGTAAGCCCTTAATGACCAAGGAGTAGTTCTAGATTTCCAAAATTGTGAAGATTTATCGTAAAATGCAACTTAGAATAATAATTTAAAGATGATTTTCGAACAAAAGTTGTAAAATATGATCCATAGATCATATCCACATGGATAGATCAATTGTTGCACTAACCAATTTTTTTCAATAAAATTGAAAACCAAAGTTTGATAATTCTTTCTAAAATTGACTATAGAATATTTATAATTTTCTCAAGCTTTATTTATCTTTGGGTCCAAATTTTTAAGTTTCAATTATGGTGATTTCTTAAGATTTTTTATTTTACTTATTTATTGAAGTCATTTTTGAAGGGTAACTTTTTGAACTAAAAAAGTTAGCTTTGAGGTCAGACATATATATTCCTTTGAATTTTAAAAGATTTATATGAAGAAGTTGTGTAAATCTATACTATATGTATTGTATGTAAGGGAACTAATACAACAATCTACAAATATTTAGATAAATAAAAAAATAAAGATTTTCAATATTCATGATGTGTTTTTGTTCATCCATTGTTTCAAATTTGAACACTTAGACTTTTAGAGGTTAAATTGCATGACATTTTCTATTCATTCTCATATAAGTCCTACGCAAGATTTTACATTGTTCCAAATTTGAACACTTAGTCTTTTAGAGGTTAAATTGCATGACATTTTCTACTCATTCTCATATAAGACCTATGCAAGGTCTTACAATTGAACATGCAATTTTTTTTTTCCAATTATAGCTCTTTGCACTAGAAGTGGCAGTTTTAAATGTTTTTTTGGTAAAACATAGTTATAAACCTTTGAGAGTCAAACAATTATGTTTACTTATAGATTTCTTTTTGGATACTCATCATGGCTTCTATGTATGAACAATTCTTCTTTCTCACTTTGAAAATTCACATGGCATAACAATTTTTATTGAAAAATCGATTCAGCAAGCATTTTCCTACATTAAGATTAGTCTTTCTTTCAAAAACATGTGTAACCTTCAACTAATCTTCTCCAAGGTGTCCAAATTTCTTAAATGGATGGTAATAGGTACATTCCTCTCACCTCCTCAATGCAACCATTCACTAAGTGGATTACAAATGTTTCAAAAACTAAACTTTCATCCAATGAATATTCATCGAGGAAGCTTTGAGAAGAACCATGTCACATATCAATGGATAGTAAAAAGAATGCTCTGTATGAATCAATGATATATTTGCAGGAATTATACAGTCTCGTTACGAAAATCCTAAAATAACCGTAAGTTAATAACTCTAATTCAAGCCCTCAGGCCTGAAGTCATCTCTAAAACTTTCATCATCATCAGAAACGAACCAAGAAGGAACAAGATCTGCTTCTCAAGTGCGAGATTGTCAGATCTGCACACCCCTGTGGCAGCTAGGGTGACAACTGTTGCAGTGAATTCGGAAACCAAACTCAGATCTATCGAATATTAACTAACATATGACTCTGAAGAATTATACGCTCACTCACTACCGGCAGCCATTCAAATCCAATCCTTGAATTGTGTTTGCAGCAAAACAAGCAAGGTCTGCTCCTTGTGCACACGGTGGGGGATCTTGCGGGTGATGGGCTGCTCGAGTATTCAGCACATCCATGCTGTGAATTGCTATGTAACACTTCTAGCTGCCGTATTGTAAACCCTGAGGATTGCCAGTGATGAACTAGCATCCATCGGTTCTAGGGTTTAGGGAATAGGATTGCAGCAATATCCAGCACATCCATGCGTAGAATTGCTAGCTTTCGATCAGGTACTCATCTCTCTACCCTAAACCCTGAGGATCTGTTAGGATTTTGGGTTTGGGATTGGGATTTGGGGATTTGGGGATTAGGGTTTCGGGATCAGTGCGCGGAGCTCATGCGGTTAACCCCGTTGCGATTAATTTGCAAGTAATTGCACGCCGCTACACTGGAGCTCCGATGAAAGAATCCTCCGTCATACGGAAAGAACATGACGCAGGAATCCGCCGTTTTGCGTTTCGGTCGCTTCGTAATGTCCACAGGACTAGGCGGGGGATGCACCTCCGCCATGTGCTCTGAATTCAAATGCCACCTCTCGATGCGCTTGCGTCGCTGCAAGCACCGAACGGTCTGCTTCATCACATGGTTCACGGACTTCCGGTAGCTCCGGGGGTCGTGGTATCGGGAGATCGCGCCCTCGGGGCCGTAAGCGCTCGGGTCGCTCATGATGTCCAGGGGATGTGGGGAGTTCAAGAATGCGGTTTCGGCTGCTCGTAACTCTGGGGTTTCATACTGCTCCTCATCGTCGTCGTTGCTGTAAGGATGAAGCTTGGTAGTACGCACGGGGTGATCCAGGACGTACAGGCCACTTCCCGATGGCAAGAGAGGATGGCCTGGCGCTTGCTGCGCTTCCGGTTGTAAAATAAGCAACTGTCCCGTTGTGGTGTACAACTGCCGCTGTAAAATCAAACGTCAAATTCGTTAGAATGGTGACATTCCGAGAGAATGAGAGTTTTGGGCGTGTGTCTGAACCTCGCAAATAAAAAACATATATATTTCTTACGACTTCTGAGCATTTTAGATTTACGTTTCTCAGAGTTCGGAGCACTTGAATGTCACATGTCTGGCACTCAAGCTTATGTAACGAATTTGGCCATCATATCATTTATTTAGTCATGACTCTATGCAACCAAGAAGGAGGCATTTTGTTAAGAGTAGAAAAGAAATGCCCAACTCAAAAAGCCAAAAGCAGGAGCGACAGACATGACGTCTAGTTTGATCAACAAAAATTCCCTTGTCTCTTCCATAACATACATAAACATAAGCATAATTTCAGAATACTCTTACGGATTTTGTACGACGACACTCATTTGATTTGGCATCAAACAGCACATCAAAGAGGTCAAGCTTTGTATGGAAACGTGGGTAAGAAAAGGTTGGACTAGTAGCAAATTGTATTACCTGATTTACAAAAGTGGGCAGATTTCGGAACTTCTGGTTAACCCTCTTGAGCACCTCCACTATCTGATGTGGAATGTCCGACGCATAGATCCTCGGCACGAGGTCTCTTGAGATCACCACCGACTGAATGTGCCTCGGCAGAAACCCCAGTCGCTTCAGCAGCCGATTCCCCCCATTGAGCACCGAGGGCGCCCCGAACGTGTACACAGTCCCCAAGGCCGATACTGGCACCACGCCCCTGCACCGGAACATGAGCGACAGCAGCACCGCCAGGCTCCCACCCAAGGAATGCCCCGTGAAACTCACCCTGGCGCGGCTCCCGTACGCCGCCATGTGGGATTGCACCAAGGGGAGCATCTGGTCGTAGAGAGACAGGGCGATTTCGTACACGCCTTGGTGAACCATGACGCGCGTGTTGGAGTGCTCGAAATGGGTGGGCTGGAATTGGAGGTTGGCTTTCCAGGAGGCCATGGTTTCCGAGCCCTGGGCGAAGCGGAATTGAAATCCGTAAGTACTTGACATCGTTTACGCCCAAAAGAACCTAGGATTTATGGTTATGAAACGATCGATACTGTGAAAACAAAACTCATATGGAAGCGAGGCTTACTTCATTTATATGAGACAAAGTTTTAAATTATTAGTTTCACATAGAACCAAGATTTACACCATTAGATTTATATAGAACCAAGGTTTACGTCATCAGATTCACATGGACCCAAGGCTTACATTATCAGAATCACATGGAACCAAGGTTTACACCATCAGAATTCGTGAAGAACGTTGCATGTGCTGGGACGAACAAAAACATAAAATAGAGCTAAGAAACAGAGCAACATACCCTGGTCAAAACTGCAAAAAAGGTTCACGTACGAGACCGTAGTGAGATTTATATGCTCAGATGGCGGCGATGGATTTGGTTACCTGTATTGAGAAGAATCGAGTAGCGGTGGAGGGCTCGTCGCAAACGAACCATCCGCAAGCGCTGGACGCATTCGACGTCGAGGGCTTTTCGTCGTTTCCGGCTATGGTGGACGCGACCGAGCACGGGTCAGGAGAGTCCATGAACTTGGTCATGGCGGAGGCCATCTCCTGATCTACCGCTCTGGACAGAATCTCCGAGGAAATTCGTTGCTCCGGAGCATGTGCACCTCGGAGAGTTCCGTTGCTCCACTCTGTCGAGGATTTCCTGGATTGCAGGTACGTGGCGGTCGCGGCCAGGGCGTACGCCGTTGCGGGCGCCATCAGTGTTTTGTTGAATTGCGCCGTCGTGGCCGCATTCTCTTGCTGGATGGAGGAGGTGACCAGTCGCAGTCGGTGGTCTCTCTCAAGTTCGTCGCCCTGTGGAGATTGATCCACGCATACATGCACCCGCGTACATCAGTCAGGTAGTCAGATCATTCCTCAACAATTTCGTCGCTAGAAGCAACTGAAGCGTGATTTCACCCAAAAAATATTGCACCCATCACACCTAATAAAAGTCTCAAATGAAAGGCAAACAAAATAAAAAAAACTGTCAACAGAAACTGGTACTACAATAAACTCGTCTTTGGGGGAAGAACAAGCGCATTGCATGACATGCAAACTCTGGAGGGACGTGAAATAGAAAACAATTTAGACACTTGTGCGAAAAATCATCAGTAACGAGAACACAAGGTATTTGCAGTTGTGCACCCAGAATCGCCACTTGAAATGAATGCCGTCTGTGTGGCGTGTCACCAATAGGTGACGATTCTGTGTGCACTAATACCTTGTGATGAAGGTCAAATTCTAGATAAAATACATGGCTTCCGAAAAAAACCTTGATTTCACCGATAATGTACGCGAGATTGCTGAGATAGCAAGCTTGCGAGACGAGCTTCAACTCCCCCACCGGATAGTGCCGAAGAAACTTCCCAAACGACTCTCGCGAGTGCTCCACACCAGAATTACTAGCGACCTCCTCCGCCAAGCTTCCATCCAAAGTCTCATCGTCCACAAATTGCTCATACTCCAGCGACTCTTCCGAATTCCTTCGCGGCTGGTCGCTACCGCTTCCGGAGTTCCACAAGACTCTCGAAGGGCCAAGCATTTCCACTTGGGAGCGGTAGAATGATCCGCTGTGGCGCAGCCCTTTCCGGGATGAATCGGCAGCCGCTCCGTGAGGGGTTAACACGCTGGAGCGTCCTAGGTCGAATCCTCGCACGTGAAGCTGCCCAGCAGCAGGGGACTGGAACACGGAGCCTCCTGCAGCTATGGCGATGCTGACTCTCACCACGACCGAATCCATCGCTCCAGCACTCCACTTAAGAAATTACATCCACACTCTGTTTCCAAGTTTCGCACTCCCGTGCAACTTTCATTCGATCAGACTGCACAAATTATATCGAAAATGACACTGATCGATCACATCGATTACATCGACACCCACGATTCAGTTGAACATTTGCAACCCTGTACGTTCTGCTGTGAGCGCTTCAATCTAGGCCTCCCAAGCTTCTAGTGGATTATCTAGCCAGCTATTCGATTACGTACCTTGGGCTCCAAAACACCTTCTCGCACTCTGATCAGGCGTCACTCGCCACTGCTATATTTCTAGAATCTGTCGATCAGGTGAGCATCGATATTCTCAAAGGATACCCAGGTGAACTGTCGAGCTAGCTACGCACTCCACAGGTATAAGTAGCCGCTTCACCAGGCCAGGTACTCCTCACTATGGAAGACAGGACTATTCAACTGCGGGTTGTCAACTTTCCAATACGGGCCGGCCCCAGTCTAGACTAGGAAGTTGAGCTAGCGCTACTTGCCGAGTACGTCGTAGGCCGAGTAACCAACCAAGCAACCGGGTGGTGAAGCATGATGCAACTGATGAGTGAACTTGCGTCGTTGAACATCCGTCCGGGTATGGTCTGGTATTGGAGATATGTTCAAGGCAGACGGTCCAACCGAGCATGCAACCGCAGACTGCATCCGTGACTGAGGGACCCGGACAGCCGTCGTCAGCGGGAACTGACTGAACTGTTGTGGCCGGGACGACGGACTGCTGGTGTCGGCTACGGCACAAGCCCACTTTTGTAAGTTTCGTGACGATGGTCGGGAACTCACTTGGGAACACCGTCGACTCTCCCTAGTAAGAACGCCCTAGCCCTGTAATGCCGGACCCGTCACCGTTGACCAGAAGAGAGCATTTCACCGAAAACCGTGGGGTCAGAGAGAATCACTGGAATTCGCAATATTGAGATAACAAAGCTGTGGGGTTGGGAGAGAACAGCTCCTGAGATCCCGAAAAGAATCAAATACGAACATAAACTGATTGCTTCATGGATTAGTGGCGGAAAAGAAGAGAATGTATCACTTTTTCCTTGGAAGGGCAGCTGTAGAGAAATGGCCAAAAAAAGTGCGCATTCATTCGTACGGGATTCAAGAAGAAGGATTTCGAAAGACCAAGAGCTATTTACTTGCCACAGAAGACAAAATCCAGCAAGAGTTCACGAATTTCTGCAGCGTACAGCTTGCATTCCATTCATGGAGGTGGGGATAAAAAAAAAAAAAGTAACTAACACAATGGAATCCGCCTTCCTTCCGATGGTCCCGCCTTCTCACTCCGAAGACTGAGCACGCTGATGCAATGCAGACGTACAGGTATGGAATTCGACAAAAGCAAAGCACGACCGCCAAGCCCGACGACAGAAAGAGGAGAATTCCCGTCTTCAGAGGTCGGGCACGTCGGTCAGCTCGGCTTCCGGTGGTTCGCAATGCCGGGGCAGCGTACCAAAGGGGGCCCGAGCTCGAATAGCTGACCGAAGGTACTGCTGCCCAGCCTATCCGTTACGCCACCTCGGACGCTGAACGCTGCCACGTCGCTCCCTTGCCAACTGCCGTTCGCACTCCAGGGACTTGCATCCAGAACCCTCTCCTTGCAGCAGAGCCTCCTCATGAAGTTCTGTACTGCAGTCCAGGGCTTTTTTTTTTGGCGAAATTTCGCCAGATTTCAACTTCCTCTGATAGATTTCCGTCATTGTGCCTGGCTCCCTCCAAATATGGACCAGCAAATGGAGGGCACAGAGGGGCTCCATTGTTCATGTACAGTGCGGAAAAAAAAAGCCCTGATGCAATCATGTCCATTTCTGGGTTGAGCTTCTCTTTCTCTGAAAAGAAGTACAGAACTTCTGCACATGATTGCAAACCCCTACAAATTTTTCTCTCCTCCCATGTCCTAAAGAAAACACATTCAACAAAACCCCTGAAGGCACACATATGTCCATATATGTTAACGGATATTCTTTCTTTACAAGGTAAACTACAGCACACATGAAACACACAATTATAAAATCTCTTATCACCAATGACTATCCCAATAGCAAGAACCCTTGCAAATATGGCCACGGCACCCAGGACACGATTGATTAGTTCTCCTCCCCCACATGAGACAATATCCTCTTTTTTTTCCCCATGCTCCTTGTGCCATGTGTGGTTGCTACATGCGGTGCCAAAGTAGAAAACCCTCGAGTTTGTCTAGTCCATTTAGTGGTTAACTCCTTCGCTAACTGCATCTAAAATCATAAATGAGTCATGGGCTCTTCCATGAATCTGAAACTCAGATCAGAGTGAATGATCCAAGCATTACAAATGCTAGTATCCAACAAATAAAAGAACAAACAATGCCACCACTTGTGGCTCCTTGTCAAAACAAACCCCCCTCAATTGATTGGCCGTATCTACCCCCCTCATATTCTCTGTGTACTATAGATGCATTGGTCTTGTCACCACTTTTTTTTTTCCTTCCAATTTTACGATAAACAAATTACCTCGGGCTTGGTGGTGAGATCGGTTCTGCATGTGTGGACAACAGAACCACAGCATTCTTATCTTTCCAAACTGTACAACAAACGTTTCCCTCCTGATGCATGCGATAATCAATCCATCCGTAATCCTTTTTTTTAGTCACCTCTTTCGCATACATGGACTGTGGTACATATTTCCTATTTGCTTTCAAAGTGCTTATGGCCATTATTCCATCTCCTAATAAATCCAGGAATAAAGGGACCGATGTAAAGAAGTTATCGGTAGTGACAATGTGCCCCCTTTGACCCAATTCCTGCATTAGGTGTTTCACTACATGCTGACCTTGTAGTCCTTCACCTTTGCCACTTTTTGATGGAAAATCTTCCATCAAATTCTCTTCTTCACTGCTGCCATCACATTGGACATCGCCATCATGGGGATTCTCCTCCCTTCCACAATATATTTGGAAGTTCCAAACATATTTGGACAAGGTGTCTGCGGCCGCCCAAACCTTTATGCCAAATCTAACAGGTTTGTTTGGCATATATTGACGTATAGGGCAATACTTTCCCTTGTATATGACCATACTTTCATCCACGGTCATTTGTTGATTTGGAGACCACATGGTTTTGAATCTTTTGCAAACTTGATCAACCATCCACCGCATCTTGTATAGCTTGTCATACGTTGGATTTTGCCAGTCTTGCACGTCTTCATCCACAAAGGCCACATGCAAGCATCTTGTGATGCTTTCAAAACGATCCCGTGTCAATATTTGTGATATAATGTGGCATTGAAATAGTGCCTCATCTCTTGACCAGTATAGCCGTTGATTAGGCAATTTTTTCAATCCCATGTAAAGACATATAGCAAGATAGGCTCGAAAGTTTGCAAGACCCAGTGGAGTCCAATCCAATCCGCCTCGTGTTCCTCCATCTTCATAAATGACTTCAAATGCATACAAATTCGTCTCTCGCACAATTCTTCTTTGCAATTTCTCGGACCAAAATTGCTGAAAAATGCCCATAACAGATGGCAAACGGCCATATGGATGTGTGCATCCAGGACTGGGTCTAGTAAAAGGGAGGGCTGCATTCCTGTAATGTGGAATATTTGCGTGCCAAGTCTCTGGTGCGAAGCGATCCAATAGAGGGTCCTTCTCTTTGTTCTTCCCTTTCTTCTGAGATTCAGGAGTTGAACGATGTCTGGTAATTTTTTTGTGCACTTTGTCAAGAGGCCCTCTGTACCAAGAATCCTCGCTGCTGCTTGTTGGGTCATCTGTGGCCTGAGGTAGGGCGTGGTGACCGTTGGCCCCATTCATGGCACATTGGCGGCTACTGGCCCCAGCTTGGCGCTCACTTCCCTCTGGAGAAGAAGCAGCCCCAGTCATTGTGCGGCCCTCTGATGAAGTGCCGGCCTCCCCGCATCCATGGGGCGCCCCTTGTATAGGCCGTTGTTGCCCTCCTACTTTTCTCAGTCTGCTACGCACTCTTCTAGTGCCATCGCCTCCAACACTCTCTGTTCCGCTCCATTTGTTTCTTTTCTTTGCCCGAGGCCTCCCTGCCCTCTCGTAGTCGGACTTAGATAGTGTGCACTCCGAGTCCTCTTCCACTCTTCTTTTCCCTTTGCTGGAGTCCTCTTCCTGTTGTCTTTTGCCTTTCTTGGAGGACTCCATTTCACGGAGGCCGTTCTTGATCTCTTCTTCCGTGTCCTTAGAAGACAATGGCTACGAAGCAAGGGAATCGTCATCGCTGATGATGAAGTAGTCATTTGCGGATGAAGCGTGACCATCGTAGATATCGTCATCTTCTTCCTCTACTCTCAGCACACGGCAAGGTATGCCACTCTCTTGCCCTCCTTGTCTTTGAAGTTCCTAACGCCGATGCTCGGGGGGTGCAGTAAGTGGTAGAAGTAGCAAACTATGTGCAAACAAATGATAGGGTGCCAAAAAAACATTGGAGCCAAAAATTATAAACTGATTGATTATACTATAGCATATGTAAAATGTCATTGGGTGTATTGTAAATACTATAGGGTGTGGAATAATGGGATGCATTAGGAAAAATTTAGACTTAAGATACCCCCTTTTTTATTAGTTTAGTGGGTCAAAAGTCTTCATTATGGGTTTAAAGCTGGCATATATTAAACCCCACATTTATACTAGATTGTCTTTTCATTTTAGATTCTTTAAGCTATGATGATCTATTATATTTTACCTACCACTCTTAGTCTCAAAGTTAAATGAAGGTATCAGCCTACCATGTGCAAGTTGTGGTTATAACTCCATGTGAGTAATAAATTGTGAACACATAAGTTATGGGGGTGCATTTAGAAATGCATTTCTCCAAAATCAGTATCATCAAAAATTTAGAATGGAATGGTTGACTAAACTTACAATCCACATAGCCTAATGTCTTTTCTCTTCCCTAGTCTTACTTGGTCTGGTCATGTACGTTTTGTTTCTCTTCTGGCCAGGCCACCTGTAAAGCCTAGGTGAACTGATCCCCCCTCACTCACCCCCAAGGAAAAATGTTGATTTTTTAAATTTGCAGTGCATGATAAAATTTGCAAATTTTGAAATTATATTTGCAATCAAAAGTCCCAAAATTAGCGAGGAAGGTTGTACAAGATAAATTAATCATATACAAAGTAGGAAGATTTTTTTTTTACATGCACGTCTAGAATGACTTGGGAGAACAAGCGATGGAGAAAATTCACCTTGGCTACTTGTGGCTAGTTGGCTTGTAAGTTACTTTTTACCATTGGCAATGAAAATATGTTTCATTTGTTTAAAATAAATAAATAATAATCTAGATAATGACAAAGCCTACAATTGGATTATTATTTTTGAAGCTGCAAATATCTGCACTTTCCATGAATACCAATTTTGCTACTGAAAATCTGTCAATGAGAAATTGATTACAAATTGAGCTTAAAAGGTAAGAGGTCCATAAATTGCCCATTTAAGAGCTGAAATTGAATTTTGAGGAGGTTAAAATATTTTTCAGAAAAATCTCCTTGAAAGACAAGTAGAATTGGCATCTAATCCAAGTTGTTTCATATTTTTGGAGCTTTGTGGAATTAGATATGAATTTTTGGACTTCAAAGCACTAAATTGTTAAGAAGCCCCCTAATTGTGAACTTTAAATACTACACCAAATTTTGTAATTGCAAGCAATGCAAAAAAATATTGAACTAATATAGCATATGACATATTCATGACAATTAGGAATTATAATTAATGTATGCCCCCTTCTTAATGGTTCAAATTAGAAAATTATATAATGATAGACCTCAAAATAATCAATGGACAAAAAATAATACTCCCCATTTAAATACCCGGTGTTCGCACCTATATCCTTAATTTTTTCAAGGAGTGCACCCCTTGAGCGCCGATGCTGCAATTTTTGAAATTTCCTATGCCCCGGTCTGTCCACGGCCCCCTCGCAGACGTCTTGTTCCTATCCATTGTCATATTTCAAGCGCAGAATCTTGTGTTTACTCTTAGGGTCTACTCTTTCTTCTAAAATATGTGCTTCTGTCCATTGCTCGATTTCATCTCCAATATGTGTTGTATCCTTACAAAGGAGTCCTCTTTGAACCCTAACCAGCTCTGCTATCCGTCGCGGAGGTGCTACACTACTTGCATGAGGTACATCAGTATTGTTGTAGATGAATCACACCTGCTGATTTTTGTCGCAGGCTTGGTGCTGGGCTGGCGCACTTCCAACTGGAGCGGCTCCCTTGCGCAGCTCGACAGCCTTCGACTCCAGTGCCGCCTCCGCCGGCCTCCATGTCAACGGCTACGCCACCTTCAGCTTCGGCCTGTGCTCCGAGAAAGAAGGTTGTGGCTCCACCGGCTCCGCCACCTCTAGCCCCGCTGACCTCGCCACTTCCAGCCCCGCCAACCTCACCACCTCCAGCCCCGCCCTCTACTCCGATGGACGAGGCCCTTCTCTCGCCGACTCCGCCACCTCTAGTACCGGTCTCTGTTTGGAACGATAGGGCCCTTCTGCCGCCGGCTCTGCCAACTCGTGCCCCGTCTTCTGGCTCGGAAAACAGGGGCGGTGTCTCGCTTGCATTCCCCATGCCGTGAACTGAGAGGGAGACGCTCTTGTCGCAGACTGGGGTGGCATCGGCGCTTGGAAATTGGTAAGCCTTCTCTCCAATTGCATGTCTTGAATTTCTATCGATATATGCACGTTGTTGCGTTGAGATACAGATCGGGCGAGGAGCTTCAGCCTCATTGTTGTAGTGTTCTACCTTAGGAAAAGGAAAAATCCTATCTCTAAGTGCAGTGTATACTTCGTTTGAGAAGCCTCGCAGGTGGCCCTCAGGTCTGGCAGACGTCCAACCTAGCAATTTTGAACACCATGAACACTAGAGCCAACGCAGGCGTTGTGGAGATCTGTCAATATTGTCACTGGCATCCCTCTTCAATTTTGGTAGACTCATCAAAAATTTCTCATCTAACATAGCTAGCATGTATTGGATCTGCCATTTCTTGGCTCTATGTTTTGCTTGTAGATGCGTTGCTATGACTGCTGCCTCAATGGCACACCATGCTGGATGTGGACAAGGATAAGGAAGGAAATCAAAATCTCTCTTTCTTCTTGCTTTAGGCATTGTTCCTACAACTTCATTCAAAACCAAAGAAACTCTTGCAAAGTTTGGCAAATGTTGTTTGTATCGTAGTTTGATTTCACTTCACTGCCGTTTTTCTGAGCATGGTTGCTTCTGCCGCCTTCTCTTTAGGTTCTACTGCCTATTATAGAAGGCAAAATGGGAAAGAAAGCTCAACCACCGTCTCCAGCACTTACGAGCCATGGCCCTTGTTTTTCTAGCTATTTGCACTTGCGGTTTCACTTGGAACAGTGCTCAACGGCCATGAGCCAACGACTGTGTTTCCCACCACTAGGAACTGCCCTAAAGATGACTTGGCAGCATGTTGTGTGGATTTTTTCACGGAAGTTTTGGAACTCAGTCTAACTCTTTCTTCGTTGACAAATTTTCGACCTCCGTTGCAACAATGTATTTGGGCAGCTAGCCGGACCCAAGTCTACGCCCGCCCATACCGTTTTTATTGCTGTCATAAATATAACTTCATAAAATACGGTTGCACGACTGCTTTCTCAAATCCCAACAATAAAGAACTTGACCAACCACATGCTCACGAAAAACACGAATGAAAAATCCACGTAGATTTCCGTCCGCAGCGCCATTCAATCAACCAAAAGCCACAAAATGGCGTCGCCGGCGTTACAGGGCTAGACAGTAGTACGCCGTCTTGTCTAGCTCGAACAGGACTGGATTCTAACTTATTAATCACTGTCGTCGATGTTTGATATCTGACTTTGAACACAAATAGACTCTTAGGGTGTGCCGAAAATGTTGAAGGACACTGGTACGTTCCATGGAAGAACTCAAGGTCTCAATCTCAGTCCCGACCATGGCCTCAAAGGAATCCTCTACTAGCTAGTAAGTAGGTGGTGAAGAGGAATGTGTAGCAGTTTTCAAAGCTACGGGGGCTTTGCCCTGTTAAGTTGCTACTCTGATTCTAAAAAAATATTGGAGGTTTTGCTGGTGAAGTCCGCCACTCAAGTCACTAACAGGGCTCCAGGTGGTGCAATTTGTTTGTAAGGAAGTGTTCAGTTAACTGTCTAACTTAATTAAAAAAGGTTTTGTGTGGTCTTTGAACTTTGGAGCATATGTTTGGAGTCCTGGAATTCGGGAGGAGGGCCACTGCAGAATTGGCTGTTTGGTTGAAGGTTGATTCCATACAATTTGGACTTTGGGGAGGTGCCATTGGGGTTGAAGCCATTTGGGGAGGAGCCCGGGACTCCGGGGGATCGATAACGGATTTGACGGGTCCGAGGTATTGTTGGGCGCCTTTCCGGCGACGCTTTGACTAGTCATTTGCTTGGTTGCAAAGATCCATCACTTCGGATCCGGCTGGCTAATCTGGTCCTTCATGGATGAACGCTCATGGATGGAATTTGCTTTCCATTGCCGTGGAGAGGCTGTCCAGGGCGGACTCCCTCGCTAGGTACGTGAGAGTCAGGTGCGGCGTATGTGAAGTTATTTTTGGAAAAAATATCACCGTGTGTAATCTTCTGATTGGTTTAATGTAGAGTATACCTTTCTTTTCTTTTTTAACAATTGAAACTGAATTTCATTGCAAAGAGAAAGATACAAGTCCATCAGCCACAAGTGGCCTGGCTGGAAGAGTAGACCTTTCAAAATTTGATGTTGAAACTCAATTTTGGCACTTGTTTGCAGATTTTGATCTTAACCCCTAAAGGACTAAGGGGGTTTTTAAGGAGACATTGTCAAAAACTGTGGTTTTTTGGTATGCTACTCAAAAATGAAAATGAAAACTTTTTTTTTAAACTTCAACCGTACAAAAACCATACAAAATTGAAGTAAAGTATTTTACCAAAGTGTGGAAAAAATTTCAGCCTATTTGACCACGCAGATTGAACGATTATAACATTTGAAGTGAGAACGATGAGAGATAAACATTTGAAATATGTGGAAAAAATTTCAAGAATTTCGACTTCATAGATTGCAAGATAATAGAACTTGAAATTAGAAGAAAATGATTTTTCTTGAAACTGTCCCAACGTCAGGGTTGTCATACCGGACGGACGTCCGGTTCGCCCATCCAATAGAGGTCTCGCCCGTCCGATGTGGTCAACACTAAGTTGACTTTCTTTAATTGAAAAAACATGTGATATGGCTGTCACTTTGATGCCACCTGGCTGCCAAGTAGGATCCAGGGCGCGGACGTCATCAGTAGGGGCACGGACTTTAGTTAGGGCGCGGACGTAATCTTGACAGGGCGCGGACGGAAGTCAGGGCGGGGACGGAATTGTGTCAGAGCGCAAACGAATGTCAGGGTGGGGACGGAATTGTGTCAGAGCGCGAACGAATGTCAGGGCGGGGACGAGAGTGGATCGGGGCATGAACGAATGTTAGGGCGGGGACTAGAGTGGGTTGGGGCACGAATGATTTTTTAACCCCTAAAGGCCTAAGGCCTTTTCTCTGCCAAAAAACACTCAAAACTGCCATTTCTATAGCAAAGAAAAATGTTTTCTTAGAACATCTAACCGTATGATCTTATACCTAACTAACATGAGAATGTATGGAAAAAAATTCAGAATTTTTGACCGCACAGATTGCAAGATATCTGTGTTTAAAGTGAAAAAAACAAGTTTTTCAGCACATTGCGGGGCTAGATTTTTTGACTTTAAACATTTTTAACTTAAAACTTTTGCACTACAGCATTTTGAGCTTTAAATCTTTATAGTAGAGAATTGAGTTGAGAGTCTAGGAAAAAAAAAGAAATTCAAAAAACCTTAATTATCATTCTTAAAAAAATTGTTAAGTAGAAGTAGGTACAAGATAGAAGGAAAATTTAAAATATTCATGTATTTTAGATGGAATTAAAATGCACTAATTCCAATGGTGAGATTGTTCAAGCAAGTAAATTAAACCATGTAAAAAAAAAATTTGAAAAATTTGAAAAATTGCATTCAAAAATGAATCCTACAAGTTATTTTTTTCAAGAAGATGCTCTAATTGCCTCAAAAACAAGAATATCCATAACTTTCTCATAATAAATCCAACTGAAATGAATCAAAGCTTTCCAGATAGAAAAAAATATAATCTATAAGAAAAAAATGTAAGAAAAAATTAAAATTTTTGTCCATTTTTCTTTTGCTGCCCGGGCTGCCCGCCGTCCCCTGTTTTGAGCTTAATTGGTCATAACTTCTTTTCCTGGGCACCGATTGTGAAAAAATTATATTCCCACAAAGCTTATCAGTTTTTCTATCTTCAAAAAAAATTTCAAAAAATCAGGACAAAATTTCAGCCCATAGGTACCTGCCCGAAATCTCATTTGTCCCCCGAAGGGACAATGAGCCTTTAGGGGTTAAATTGGAGCCAAATTGAATTAATTTATTTTTGAATGAAGGGGGTCCTTGTACAACCGAACCATATTTTTTTCATTGGGGCCAAGTGGAACTAATTCCTTGTGAATTTAAAAGTAAAGGAAGAGGAACCTTGCTCCATGGATTTGTATTTTTTTTCCCTTGAAGGTGAATGAATTTAATTCATTCTCCATTAAGAAGCAATAAAGGGGCCCTCATTCAATTAAACCATATTTTTTTGCATTGTAGGCAAAAAATTACTAATTCCTTTTGAATTTATGAGCAATAAGGGGGGACCCGTGCTCACGTGAACCACATTTTTTTAATCCCTAAAAGACCATTGTCCCCTTAGGAGACAAATGGGATTTCAGGCAGGTACCTACGGGCTGAATTTTTGTCCTGATTTTTTGAAACTTTTTATACAGATAGAAAAACTTATGAGCTTCATGGGAATATCATTTTTTTTTCAATCGGTGCTTGGGAACAAAAATTATGCCCAAATAAGCTCAAAATAGGGGAGAAGGGTTTTAGCAAAAAAAATTTGCAAAAATTTGAATTTTTTTTTAGTTTTTTTTGCCATAGATTATATTTTTGTCTATCTAGGAAGCTTTGATTCATTCCATTTGGATTTGTTATGAGAAAGTTATAGACAATCTTATTTTTTGGGCACTTAAAGCATCTTCTTGAAAAAAATAACTTGTAGGATTCATTTCCGAATGCAATTTTTACAATTTAAAAAAAAAAAAAGTTCCTTGGATTTTAGATTTTTTGCTAGAACAATCTTACTATTGGGATTAATGCATTTTAATTCCATATAAAAGATATTAATATTTTAGATTTTCCTACTAGCTTGTACCTACTTCTACTTAACAATTTTTTTCATTATGAAAATTAAGTTTTTTTGAATTTTCTTTTTTTTGCTAGACTCTCAACTCAATTCTCCATTGTAAAGATTTAAAGCTCAAAACTTTGTAGTGCAAAAATTAAAAGTTTAAGATGTTCAAAGTCAAAAAATCCAGTCCCACAATGTGCTGAAAAACTTGTTTTTTGCACTTAAAATGCAATGGTCAATATTTTTTATAATTAATTCCACACATCCTACTATCCTAGACATAGTAGTCTTCTTTTTTGTATGCTTCTATTAAAAATTTCAAATACATCCCATACACAAAAAAATATCAAAGTGGGAAGATTCATTGGAAAATTTCATTGTCAAAACATTGTTAGGCCTTCAGGGGTTGAACATAACTATCTTGCAATCTACTTGCTCAAATTTTCAGGAATTTTGTCCAAACATTTTTATACTAGTCTAATACAATATCCTACAGCTATATATAGAGAAAAAAAAATTCAATTACGTACAATATCTAAGAAAAATTTAAAAATAATTTATCATCCTATTTTGAATTTTAGAGTAGAAAGAGGAGCTCATTATATGCATATATATGAGGTGGTAGGAGGTACAACAATCCACATGAGATATGTTAATTACAATTAGTGCTTAGGAGGTCCATTGCTCATGGTGACCTCAAATTAATGTAGGATTTTAGAGGTTGAAAACTTGATGTACTATCCTATTACCAAACCCAAAACCGTTGAACATTTCTGCAAGCAAAAAAACGATTGTATTTTACTTCAAATCCAAACATAAGTAGATGTCTAGATTACAATTATTAAAGGAACCATTTAACTTGAATCCGAAAATAAAACAAAATGTATTCAATTTTTTTCCAAAACAATTCTAGTATCCAATTTTTTTTGTTTTTAATAACAACCTAAACTCAAAAATAAAAGAAGAAGTATTTGATTTCAATTCCTAAATCCAAATATAATTAGACTCTTGTTATTGAAATGAAGCATTGAACGTTTGAACTCGAATCCCAAAAACAAGTAACTTGAAATTGATGACAATCCCTAAAGCCTTGCAGTAGTTTTATCCTCCAATTACAAAAATATAACTTGTAATTGCTAATTACAGAAATTGACCCTTGAACTAGAACTGAAGATTTTCCATTCTATATTTGAATTGAATACCCAGCCCTTGTAGCCTTTGATTACAGAAGTAGCCCCTACAAGGCTGCAACTTGAATCCCCAAGAACTATATCATGTATTTCATAGGAATTCCAAAATCTTGTAGCCTCTATGTAGTACTTACAAAAGTAAACCCTTTAATCCTAACCAAATATAAAATAACTTGTACTTGGTTTGAATTCCCAATCCTTGTATCTTCCATTAACACAAATGAACCCTTGAAGTAGAACCCAAAAATATTAACTTGTATTTGAAGGGATTTCCAAACCCAATATGAACTTCAACCCCTACTAGTGGAGTCCCTGCCAAGTTCATAGGCGCGGAGGCCTCAGTCAGCATCAATGGCAGTGAGACAGAAAGATTCCCAGAGGGGGATCAGGCAAGGGTGCCCCTTGGCCCCGTACCTATTCATAGGAGAAGCCTTGAACATTGCGACCAAGAGAGCCCAGAGCCATGGCAGCATCGAGGGGATTTCACTGCCTTTTGATCTTGGTCATCAGTTGATCATTCAATATGCAGATGATACTAACTATGCAATTAAAGGGATGGAGGCAAACATGAAGGGATTGACGGAATTACTTAAACTCTTCTATCTGGCGTTCGGGCTCCAACGAAACTGGGCCAAGAGCATTGCGTACTGGTTCTCTACCAACCTCCCACCAGCATGGCTGCAACAGTTTGAATGTCAGTGGACTAATCCGAAGGACCTCTCAAGACTGCTAGGGCCCCCTTTTGGACTGGACTTGGATGTCATGGATGTGGACGCATTCCTCTTCGACAAAATTCAGAAGAAACTCAATTTTTGGGTGACTTCCCGCTTATCCTTAGCTGGCCGGGTAGTTATTGTCAATTCAATTCTTTTGTCCACTCTGTGGTTCTTTATTTTTATATGGGGAGGTTCACTTGAGGTGATCCAAAAGATTCGAGCGGCCCTCTGCAACTTCAAGTGGTTTGGTTCTGAACATAATTGTTGGGCACGAGTAACATGGGAGGATTGTTGTGTCCATAAGAAAAATGGAGGATTGGGTCTTGTGGACCCGAAAGACGCGCTCCACGCATTGACAACGAAGTGGGTCCTCAAAGCATCTGCCCCAGGGAACTCGAACCTTCAAGTAGTTCTCAAATATTGCCTCCTCCAGCTCTGGCCCGTTGGTAAAGAAGCATGGCCAGCTGAGAGTTTCTGGTTTCTCACAAACAAGTTTGCCACGAAAAAAAGGAGTCGGGCTTGGAACCGAATAGTGGTGGCATGGCGTAAGTTAAGCTCTACAATCACTTGTGTGCAGCCAGCCAACGGGGACAAGGTACTCACATCCCACCTGTGGTAGACCTCACAGTTCATTAGGCAAACTTTTGGCTTCTCCTGAGCTAGGGCCGTGATCCTTAAGCACAATGGCCTGCAACAAGTTGGAGATATATGGGACACGGAGAATGAAGTTTTTCGAAGGTGGGAAGAGATTCAGCTGAAATTCAGGTTGCTGGATGAAGAGCAACCATTGTACCAACGCATCGTAGCGGCAATCCCTTTAGATTGGCGGCACATGCTTACAATTGCCAAATATAGTACAAGAGTGAATGATTACTTAGGACTATTCCCGGACCCACTAGAGACAATCTCCACCCTGATCATGTAGAGCACTAGGCAGTATCAACCTCGGCTATCCGGCCTGATTGAAGAGCTACAGCTGACTACTTCTCAACCTAGTTACGAAGTAGGAGAGCCATCGATGCTGTTGCGTCTTCGACAGAGAGGACAAGCCAGTGCCACCGAAATCCACAGGGGCATCTTGCATAGGGTAAGGGTGGTAATGGTAGCACGGGGCAATCGGTCAAACGTGCAGGCATTCAGACTCTTTGCAGGAAAGGTGCAAATGTTGCAGTTTGATCTGGGTAGATGGCGGTGGAGCAATGGAGACACGCTTCACGCCTACACCGCGAAGAAAGGCCGCCTTTTGATCAAGCCACGCCCTCAACTGAAGAAGTCAGTACCAGAAAAGTGGAGAGGAATCCTGCCCACCAGCTACCAACCTCCATGGCAAGAAATTTGGCACACCACTTGGCCCCAAAAAGAAGCAGGGTATCTCTGGTCAGTCATCCACAAGGTTGTGGCTGTCAATAGCTGGAGGACCCAACTCTTTCCAAGCATTGATGTATCTTGCACATGTTGTGACCTTGGACTTGACGAAACCATCCTTCACCAATTTGTGGAGTGTCCCCCAGCTAATTAGCTTGGAATTTTGGACTCTCCATACTATACCTCTCACAAGGCATACCCACAGTGAATGGAAGTTGGCCCAATTTGACTTGGCAGTAGTGCCTACTTGGCTCGTGCCTCCCTAGGAGACTTCGAGCCGGGACCATGATATGGTCCATGCTTAGAGGCTCCGTAGTTTGGATTTGTTGGCTGGGGCGGAATGCTTGGGTGTTTAGCCAGGAAACATGGCCATAAGCCAAAATGGAGCAGCTAATTTGGGAAGCGGCGCTCGACCATAGGCGGACGGCATGGCATTGGACGGCCATCTTATGCAAGAGGTACCCTACCAAGGCACACAAGTTCCTCCACAAATTTGACAACACATGGCTTTGTACTCCATTCTTTGGCGAGCGGCAGGGGATGTCCATTACTTGGAATTTGAAGAGACCCGCAAGCGGGTCTCTTGTGTAGATTAGTTTTGAGGTTTCTTCGGTTCTTATGGCTTGACATTCTTTCTCCAGGGCTAAGCCCTTGGCTTCCACCGTTTGTTCTTAGTATTCTCTTGGAATAAACTCGGGGTTTCAAAAAAAAAAAAAAATTCTGTCAACTTAGACATCGATTGTTATATTAAACGCCACCAAATATACGGTTTTCTTATAGTGTTGCGTAGCCTGCACCAATGATCTCATGCTTTTGTTTTTCACCATTGGATATAAAATTGATGGATATCAACTTTTGGATCTTTGCACCCTTCCTCGTCAATTTCCTATGTCTACGTATTGTCATGGCGTGTGTGTGTATTGTTGTGTCCGTTTCTACTTTTGCTCAAGCAAGCTTTGATATAACCGCAAGTGCCATTTTCTTGAAAAATCATGTATAATTATAGTGTTAAGTGAAAGCATATTCTTTTTTTTGGATCCAAAGAGAGCAATGGCTAATTGTGTTCTTTAGACACTATAAGAAACCCGCATTTTAGGTAACAAGCCCAAATTTTTTAAAACGGATTTTAGGTGATGTCAATGTTGACAACCTAATGTTTTTATGTTAACAAGAACGTTCAATATAACATCAATGTTAATATAAAAACATTGGGTTGTCAACATTGACATCACCTAAAATCTGTTTAAAAAAATTGAGGCTTATTATTTAAAAGACGGGTTTCTTATAGTGAGAATTCACTACGATTGTAGTAGTAGCCCGTGGAAGTTAATTTGTACAACATCAAAGGTAAAAGAAAGCTTTGCCATAGGCGTAAGTACCATTTTCTTTCTGTATCATGTAAAATAGAAGCATTTTCTTGGTTTACGATTGAGAGCTTGCAATTGCTAGTTGTGTTAGTAAAATCATCAAAGATCCTACACTAGAGCGAAGCAATCTAAATAGATATTTTGTTAAAATAGCATATTCCATATTCTATATACCATTTTTCCATTCATTTTCTAGGACTGATATAGACTGCATGGTCTAAATGTAAAAGTGCCAAGTTTGTGGAGTACCGCCATTTTAACAAAATATCCGTTTATAATATATAATTCTTGTTGTTCTAGGAAGTTTGCAAAGTGTACAATGAAAAAAAGGGCTTTGCCGTAGCCATTCATAATTATGGTGTAAAAGTGGAAGCATATTCTTGTTTTATTTTGTGAAATGTAGATCAGTCTTCATTGTAGCATCATCATTGGTGCATTGACAACAATCTAATATAAAAAATTCTATTCATTGTGTCTAGTGTTATGGTCACAATGACATCGACTAGGCTTACAACCAATTTTTTTTGTAGCAAAAGGTTTGCTGACTTTAACCCCTATAGGACCAAGGCATTTTCTGGTTCCAAAACCATTGAAAAATGCCATTTCTGTTGCAATCACTCCCTAAACCAAAAAAAACTTTTTCTTAGAATCTAACCATAGGATCTTGTACTTCACTTGTCTCAAATCATGTGGTAAAAATTTCATGAATTTTGATTGTAGGGATTGGAAGATATTAGCATTCAAAGTTGGAAAAAAAAAGTTTTTTTGAGTGTTGGTCTGCAATTTCAAATGACTTTGATCGTCATTTCTGTAAACTTTTTGCACTACAGACCATAAGTTTAAATTTTTTTATGTTGAACATTTGAGTTGAGAGTCAGGGAAAAAAATTTCAGAAAAAAAACACTTGATTTTCATTCGATAAAAAATTGTAAAGTAGAAGTAGGTCCAAAATTGAAAGAAACACTAAATCGTTAATAGCTCTAAGATGGAATTGAAACACCATAATTCCAAGGGTGAGATTGTTCTTGCTAGCAAATTGATCCTTGTCCAAAAAACAATTTTTATTTTTTTGAAAATTGCATTCAAAAATGAATTTTATAAGTTGTTTTTTGAAGAAGATGCTTAGATTGCCCGAAAAACAAGATTGTTTATAACTTTCTCATTAGTATTAGTCCAAATAGAACGAATCAAAGCTTCAAATGTAGACAAAAACATAATCTTTCAAAAAATAATAAAAATTAAAAAAATAATTTTTTCTGTAATTTTTTTTTCCTGCCCGGCGAACAACTTTTTTGACTTAGGATGGCATAACGTTTACTCCTGGGCAGCGATTGGGGAAAAAATTAAATTTACAAAAAGCTGATGTGATTACCTATCTTCAAAAAAAAATTCAAAAAATTAGGTCAAAATTTCAAGTCACACAAGCCTGCCCAAAATCCCAAGTGTCCCTTGAGGCGGGACTTTGGTCCTTTAGGAATTAAAGCCTCTTACTTTATTTCATAAGTAGTTGAAGTCCAACATTCTCACTTGTTACATTTTTACAATGAAAGTTCTCTTTTAGTTCGGTTTTTATTTGTTTGCATAGGTTAATAAGATTGCTTGCCAGAACATTTGTGTCCAATTGTAAAGTATCAGAAAGAAATTTGTTTTTGATTAGTATTTGATTTAAAGCACTCATTTTTTGTCAACTCTTGGAGGTCTTAGCCCAAAGGCTCTTGATGATTCAGCTTTGCTAGTTAGAGGTATTGCATATTAAGGTAGTCTAACCTAAAAGCAAGCAGCCTCTTCAAATCGACCCTATATTTAGGTCTGAAATGGACATTAGGTGATCCTTTCAAGCTATTGAGAGAATTGAGAGAAAAGCATGGGCAATTTTGTTAAAATGGCGATATTTTTTTTAAATGGTATGAAAACAGTTCAAAACGGTCGTCTTGAAATCTATACAAGTCCTAGATGGTGAAAATGGCACATCGTCAAAGTGGCACTTGGAATACTGCCATTTTAACGAAATTGCCCATATTATTTATTGCAAGAGCCAATCATTGGCCTTCATTTACTCGAATCACTTTAGAAGTTGCAAGTGGTCGGATTTTGGAAGACCTAGGGTCACAAATAGATGTCTACAACAATTTTTTTGAAAATTCATAAGTAATTAAAAAATGATTCAAAAAATATGAACCACTTGTGTAACATTCCACATCCATTTTTCTCTCTCTGAAAAATGTTTAAAAAATATTTCTATTCATGGAAATCTGTGAATAAGGCAGACCAGCCCTTAAATGGTCACTTTTAGGCCATACTACCTTATCACTCTTATTGACTTCTACATTATAATTCATTGGTATGGTTCACTATATTTTATTACATGTTTGGAGTGGCGTTGAAACTTGGTAGGAGATGAGTTGCCTCTATGTATAGTACAACGTTGTTGTTATTGTTGTTGTTGATTAAATGGGAGACCTACTGCATTAGAAAGATACCAAGGAACAAGAGCTAAGTCAAGAAGGTTGGACAAGAGAGCAAAACAAAGTAAGCTCAGAAAGAGAACTCAAAGAAACTCACTAAATGAAGGAGCACTCTGGAGGGCGCACCCTGTTCCAAAACACTTCCTTATCATCTCTCCTACTAGCCAGGACAGGTGATTGAAGCCAAATACTCTCGAACCTAGTGTGGAACCTATTGAACAGATGAGGTTGATGACGCGCTTCGTATTAAGCCTTAATCTACGCTGCCCGACCCGCATCTAAGAAAGCATCCCACAAAGGTTGTTGCCCATTGCCTAGTGGCCATGAAGCATTAGCAAAAACCTTACTATTGCGTGAAATCCATATGATCCAGAGAGCTTGGCCTCAAAGTAGAGTCCAAATGATTCTGAGATCGGTGAATCTTCGTGGAAGCCTAGTGCCGAAGATGCATTGGGTTGCACTAAACCGGGTGTGAGGACCTAACACTGGTGGTTCACCGCGAATGTGATGGAGAATCGACTATGCATAATCCCAAATCTCCTGAGCTCTAGAACATTGGTAAAATCTATGGACTGGTGTCTCCTCTACATTATCAGTGCAACAATTACATCTAACATCGATAGCCGAGTTGATGCAAGCCCTCCATGAATGAACAGCCACCTCGTTGTGCCAGACAGACCACATGAAAGCCGCTTCCTTTTGAGATCTAGATTTGTGCCAAAGATCTTGCCAGTCAGGTAAAAAGTTAAGAGGAAGATGGCCCGGCCACTTGGAGGGAATAAACCGCTTGAATTGACAATTCTTGGTAAGGAGTTGACGACCCATGGATGTCGTGTAGGTTGACAGCTGATGACCATTATCCCACTACCAACGTCTAGGATCAAACTCCAACGCCTGTATGTCGCCTGAGTAAAAGAGAGAGGGAGTCCCGCCAATCTTCTTTTGAAATTCAAGAACTCGAACTCTTCAAATGAAACCCTCATAAATGTACAACGTTTCAAAATCAAACTTTGATTTAGTATGTGCCTTTTGTATGAGAAGTTGTGGAGCTATGTTCCTATCATTCCAACCTTCCAAAAGACCAAATGACACCTATTGTTGGGCATGCATAACCTTTCATTGTGCATTAGGGTTGTTCCTATCATTATGCATTTTACATTCTTAGTCAACTAGTCAACTTGGAACCGCCCAGGACTTTAACTGCTTCAACTACAAAAAGACACTCAATTTCTGAAGTGTATTCATCTGCAGAGCATCGTCAGAAATTAATATTGCACACTAGAACACGGGAGGCTTGAGAAGGTTCATTTTGAATCAAAGGGCTCATATAAGGTCAAAGTTACAAAATAGTTGCAAGCTAGCTCTGAAACTTAGCTTTCAGTTTGGATTACGAGTTATGTACTTCGATAACCGGATGCATGAGGGCTGTTAGGTCTCTCAGACCTAACTCTCTCAAGTTCTATTGCCAAATTGTGATTGAGGGTCTAGAATCATAACCCGCTCGTGTCACTTTCATTGCGACATGGCCAATATTTGCAGTTGGAACTTGGAAAGAGGAGGGAGAGGGGTTATCTAGGGTCATAACCCACACTCATTACAAGGGCACTAGATTTTCAAAATTTAACGGCATTAGTCTGGAGGAGAGGGCTATGTATTAGATAACCGATGAGCCGCGCTAGCGTCGAATAGGTTATCGGACATAACCGGTTGTTCATTTTTCAATCTCAACCTTTGATCTTCGTGATCCAAGAGTGTAGGAAGCAAGTAGAAAGGTAAGAAGGTTATGAGTTGCAACTTGTAATGGCAATATATGCTGACGGGTTGCCTATGAGACGGTGCCACATTAGCGTTGAAAAGTCAACAACCGGTTATGTGATATGATATAAGATTGAGTGGAATATTAGACTTACTTATTTGTTGTGTGTGATGACAGCCAAGGGAATACGAGACCGACTTCCAGGTCTTCATGACGGTCCCGGAGATGGTACCCGTGGAAAGACTCTTTACAAGAAGAGGGAAATCTACGAAGAGCCATAGGTCTCGGTGTCCAAGCCAAAGCTCATCCGCGAAACGCTAGAGCTACGTCGAAATCCTGCCTGTGGTGAAAATAGTGCCCAAGACGAGGACCGAGATTGATCGTCTACATGTAATAAATTCACCTCTTATTCCCTAGCAAGTGTATATCTTTAGATGAAATTCCTACTATAGCTAGTTCACAGATATCTTGAATGGTTGGAAATGACAATATGTTCATACTTGTTCCTTAAATTTCTTCTGGAGCTGATAGAGGCTAGGTGTTATAACTATATTGCAGAGAGAAGAGGGAACTGATCGAGGTTACGGAAATGGAGTTTGTGGTCGTGGAGGAACAAGTCTGCAGAATCGAATCTAAACCCCAAGTCATAACTGAAGACTGTGAAGAAACGAGTCATGGTGCCTGTTGTGAAGGAAGTGTCAGTTACTCGCATGGTCGAAGAGTGGACTGGAAGAGAACGAAGTGTACCAAACGTCAAGTAAAAGTTAAATTGGCGGTACTCCATGCGTCTTTTTTTTTGCTTGTTGTGCGTGTAGATGGTCTTTTAAGAAATTGCGTCAATTTAACGAAATTGACGTTGCGAGCTTGATTGGTGTGCAGATACTGTGAGTCCGATGTGGAGAAGTTTTACTCCCCGGGCGACTTCAATTTGATCCGCGAGGACAGCCTCATCCGAAACAAGCCATCAAAGAATGGGTCCAAGAGCTCATCCCGGTGATCGGACTCGTGTGCGGATTCACCTTCTCATACCAAGAAGAGGAGCAACGACTTCTCTCCGAATGAGAAAATT